>WQNJ02000062.1:14037500-14637500 GCA_016584745.2 Phylloscopus trochilus trochilus
AAAGCAAATTGGGATGTGTGCTTTATAATGCACATTGTAACAACTTTATTGTGGGAAGCTTTCAGGTGTGAGAAGTGTTGGAAGAGTGGGGGTTGTTCTGTTTTTGTTTTGTGGGGTTTCTTTTCTGGTTTCTTTGGTTTGGGTAGAGTTTTGGCTTCTGCAAGAGGAAAGCCAGCCTAGGACATGAGATATTTTCATAAGCAGAGAATTTTTAAGAACAGTGCTTGCTAAAACATAAATTATCTTCAATATGAAGAGCTGTTATAATTACAAAATACAGCTTTTGGCTTTAAAATTCCATGTTTCTCTTAAGTAATTCTTACCAAATTTTTGAAGAGTGCAGTTAATTCCTTTGTAAACACAGAAAATTTTAAAAACGCTGTTCCCAAATCTGGGTCATCCCTGCAAACACAGTTGCCACCAAACTTCTCCAGTGCTTGTGTATACTGTTCTTCATTTTCCACGTGAGCTTCAAAAAGAGCAAAACATGAAGATATCATCAGTAGATAAAAGGTTATTGAAATCACAATTGAGAGGGTCTTTTTTTAAAAAAAAAACAACTTTTCAGAGTTATTGCTACAAATGTTTACTTGATACAAAAAATAATCATTATTTACACATAACACTGATATGCCAGCAGTATGACATGTCTCCATAATTCTGGTTTGCATGTACCTGTCCCCATGCTGTACAAATGACAATGTGCCAAGACAAGACAAACATCTGACACTAGAAAGACCCATAATATTTCTGCACCATAGCAGAGACCTCACAACAACTCCCAACTCCTATAATGAACTTCCAGATTTTAGAGTCTTTTATTAACACTTCCTTATTTTAGTTGTGTGCTGTTACATTTTACTGTGTGCTGAAAAAGAAACAGAGGAGCTTAAGTGGGCTGGCAGAGTCTTGGACTCTGAAACAGAAGGCAACAGATCAAATACTCTTGGGTCATTCTAGGAAAAAGGACCATAAACCACGTTACACAGGATGATAAAACCATATCTATGTTAGTTCTCCAATTCAGGGTGGCAGTGGGAATCTGAACAAATCCTAGCTATCTGCATTAACCACAGGCCAGTTCAGTTCTGAAAGCAGTTCTGGCTCATGACAATCAGATTCCTTTCTGAGACAACAAAACCAGAAGCTCTGTCCTAGAAGTCATCCAGTGGTCCTGGGCTACACCAGGACAATTCATCCAGCACACACGTAAAATCAATGTTCAGAAAGCATTGAGTTGCACATGTTGGGGGGTTATTCAGCCCAGGGCATGAGAGGAAATCTAGGCATAAAATAAATTCCCCTGATTCAAATATAAAGGAAATCTGAGAGGCTTCAGTCTTAACTACCTTGCCCAAGTGATTTACTCCTAGGTCACCAAGTTAATTGCTTATACAGACAGGCATAAAAAGACCCTTTGGCAAAAGTCAATTTGATCTGTGGAATAAAACAGAAACAGAAAGTTTTTCTGAACCCAAGTTTAGTGACCATGTCAAGACTGAAAATGTGGAGAAAACACACCAAGTTAGCACCTAAGAATGTTAACATTGCCTAGTTTTTATTCTAGCTGTAGACAATTTCTAAAGCTTCAAAGGAAGTCAGGGAAAAAAAAACCTCCACACCCTAGAAAACAAATTATGCGTTAATAAGGACAAAGACTGTCTTGGTCATTACATGAGACTAGCATAAACCCTGAAGATTATTTAGAGAGGATTAATCTGTTCAAACGAGCAATGATTCACTTTCATTTCAAGCTCATTTGTACACATCAACACATTAATATCCAAAGGATTTTTGATACTATGTCCTTTCCCAAATTTCAGTGAATTAGTTATACAACCCATTCAATAAACATGCTCCAGACTAAAAACAAGCCTGTCTGTTCATGCATCCTATCTGGACAGCCATTCAAGAACTTTGTTTCTCAAATAGCAACTTTTCTCTAATTTCCAATATATGAAACTAGAACCCTCTGCAGAAGTGGTGTAACACCATGTAATGAAAGACTGACACAACGTACACGAAGAATGGAAATACACAAACAGCATTAGTTCTACAAGTCTTTAACTTGAGCACTTGAATTCACAGCCTGTGACTTGAATTTGCAACCTATGGTTTGCAGATAGCTATTAAATTTAAAAATTGAGTACTATCACTGAAAGTTATTTATTTTCCTCAGCATCAACAGCAAGGGCTGAACACTTACCAAATATTTTGCTGAAGGATGAAGTAAGGATATTCAGCTAATTCTATTATATGACATATATACACCTGAACAAGCTTTCAGTGAACTGGCACGGGCAGCAAAAATGAGGATGTGGCAGGTCACAGCTCCTTTAGATCTCACATCTACCCAGTCAGAATTATTTCCACACCGCTTTCTGCATTCTTGCTGCTTCCTGCATCCAGCTTAGCTTATGTGAACCCAGGTGAGAGAAGAGGTCAGGCCACAATTCCTGCAGCAAAATGAGAAAGCTGCCCCTGCGAGGTGAAAAGGCTGCTGCCATGAAGTGCTATGGCTAGATGTGCAACCAGTAGCTGAGCCATGCTGACTTTTTACCTTAGGAACGAGCACAGCACCCATTCCACCTGGCATCCCCAGGAGTCTTCTGTTCCCCAGCACCCTAAGGACTGTTCCTCTGGATTCTGAGACATTCCCCAGAATGCTGATGGCAGTTTATTGCAGCAGTACTATTAACTAAGCTGGTACTCCCCACATACTTCTGAAGAATACAAAAATCTACTTTACTCATGGAATTCTCCAAAATACTCTCCCTGTCCTACAGTGTTTTCCTGACAAATTTTAAAAGTTTCTCTACAAACAAAAGATATTAAATCTATCAAAAAATGAAATTTGATCCAGTTTTGACGGTTTAGAGGTTTTCTTTAAGTAAGAACCCAAGCTATGTACAAATTTGGAGTCACTATGTAATCCTTAATAATGGTTTCTTAACTTTCACATTAAAAAATAAAGACAAAACATGTATATAAACTATTTAGGGAACCTATACTAAAAATCTAGTCACTGTGCTCTTCTGAGTGTAGGACCATGAGGTTTGTTTTGCCAAAAGAAACTCCAGGGGCTGACAAGTGGCTTGGTTAGTGATGCTTCTGCTGGTGGAAGATAAATGCCTCCAAAACTTTCTTGTCAAGATTAGGTGGTCACCACAAATTTAAAACGTGGGCATGGTACTGATTTTATGCAAAGACTGGTGATTGCTACAATGGTCTAACAGGTACTCTGATTATGAGACATAGTCCAGCACTCTAGAATAAATTTTTAAAAAAACTCAACAGCCAAAATAAACCAGCCAAGCAAGAAAAAGAAGAGAAGAAAGGATGCCAAATCATTGCAACAGCTGCTGATGAATCTTAAACTGGACCCTCCACAATCCAAAGATAACAGCTTTATTGCATTTGACAAGGAACCTCCTTTCAATTAGCCAAGATGAATTGTACCACAACAGCAGTTCTTGTTCTAACCTTGTCTGAGCACCAACATGGCCACAAGTTCTGTCAGATATTGGTGACTCTCCAAGGCTGACAGGCCTATCTATTTTGCATTTAATATAGGTTTTGTTAGCTCTAATTGCTATGAACTGCACAGTGAGAACAAAAGCCAAACAAATGCCATTTCTTATTCACAAAACCCTTCTGATCCACAAAAACAAAAGCTTCAGTTATTTTTTCAAAGAAGATAAACATACACAACTCTAAGAGATTGGCACACATTTAAAAATGCATACAGCAATGATTATTTGTATTTTATAAAGCATTGTAAGAAAAATATCTGATTTTTTAGATCATTACAATAAAAAATTGCAGCTCATCAGCTCCCTTTTGTCATGAAGTTCTCAACATACATAAGTGGAAGCCACCAGGGAGACTGAGGTTTCACAAAGCAGTAGAGCCAATGTAGCTTCTTATTCCTGCCAAAGGCAGGTAATTTTACCCCCCCACACCCTCATCTTCTGAAGATACACATGGCTCTACCACTTCAGGTGCTCATCTAATCCCAATTAAGTTGATGTCACTGCATATGCAGCTTTATACAAGCTTAAAAACTCATCTAAGGATCTGCAAAGCAGCAGGAGTGACAGAAGGAGCAGGTAGCCTACACCAAGTGGAAAGAGGAGAGCACAGCTTCACCACTTGGTACCAGTATGGCAGCAGGAGAGGTTTAGGTACCCCACAACATCTCATCCTTACTGAGGTCATGATCAAACAGCTAGTTCAAGATTACCATTTAAAATGCACATATTTCTCTTCTCAGAGTTACCAATATAACTCTTTCTGATTCAGTATGACATCTGACTGCTTAAGTCTTCCAATTTCACCAAGATAAACTAACAGGAATTATGTACTTACCCAGACCAGATAAGTTTATGGCTTTGACAGATTTCTTCATTTTATAGAGAACAGTTCGGTCAACATCCAGAGCCTAAAAAAAAAGAGAAAAACATAATAGTGGATTGTCCTTTGGCAAATTTCTGCCCTGGAAGCCTGGTGTAGTTACAACTATTAAATAGTTAATTTTATTTTCATAATTAATAAATTATTTGTCATTTGCTTCCACCCCCATCCATACAACCTATTCTGTCCCCTTGCCCAAAAAAACACCTCCTCCATCTTTGGCTGGTGACCAGCATCATGTAAACTCAGCAGGAAACAATTTACACAGTATCGTCTTTCCATGCTAAATTATTAAAGAAGCTTAAAACAGTTTTCACCCATCATATGTTCTGACATTGCTGGAGAAATGAGCAGTATCACTTCCTTAGGCAGAATATTGAAAATGGAATTTAATTTCAGTTTTCCTGGATAATTTAGTTAATTGCATTCTCAACCATATGAACTTTAAAACTGCTGTGCTGAGCAAAATAAATTGCATATCTCTCAAATATCTTTCACATAGTTTAACACTAGGCTAAGCTTTCCCAAACACTATAGAAAATTCAACTTTAAATCTTGCCCAGAATGCTCAAGCACTTATAATCAATTTGTTTCAAAGAAAGAAGTAAAAGCAGGCAACCATTTTGCTTACTGAAGTGAAATACGAGCAGATTAAAAATGTAGAATTGTTCCGGAAGGGAGAAGCAGAATTATGGTTATACAAATTAATTACAAAAAAAAAGTTGTGAAACTTGAAGAAAATATAGGTTCCAGAGATGGTGGTGTCTTTAGACCCCGCTGAAGAACAATACTGAACACTACAAATTGTATGCCAAGAGCTGTTTAGCATGATACATGATAAAGGAAAGAAAACCTACAAAATTAATTCCACTTTTCATTCAAAACATTTCAATGAATTACAACAGTTACACATCTAACCTACCATTGTTTTATTGTCAATCATTTGTGTAAGGGACACAATGCAGAAAAGTCAGCCCCTAGGAGTCTATCCAATTATTTTAACATAGTGAATGCAAAAAGAAATATTAAGCCTCCTGATTCTGGGAGTATTCTTAAACTGAATCTATTTAGACCCCAATAGCTGAACAAAATCCATGGAAACCAACCAATTTAGACAACACCTTAACATTAATGGTTACAGTGTCATGGTACTGCTATACCCATTGGAGTTTTACCTCCAGCATCTTCATAGTTCACATCTGAAACATATTAGCAGGAGAAGTACAGAGACCTTTTTCACCTGGAATTCTGAAGTACAGAGGAAGGGGAAAATAAAACAATCTAAGCAAGCCCATAAAAGCGATGCCAGATCTGTTCACCCTCTTCAGCAATTTGAATTCCATCTACTAAAACAAGTCTTTATCTAGTGTCATCTCCAAGGTTAGATTAGGCACCTGCTTGGATGGGAGTACATGAAGGGAATTCCCTCATATATTTGGTGATTTCTAAAAATAACCCCAGAAAAGCACCCTCTGATCAGCTGACTGCAGAAGAATCATTTCATTGATGACTACATCAAAGGGCCATCACTCTCTTGGAGTCCAAGTGAAAGGAATGTCTCCAACTACAAACAATATGAGTAACAGTCCAAAGAGAAGGCTGACAGCCAGAGACTTAAAACTTTCAAATTCAATTCTCAGCTAAGCCTTAGATTTGTGTGTGCAGCTGAGAAAATATGAAATCTCTGCACCTTAGTTTGGGGGAGATAATTCTTAAGGAAGGGAGATGCTGCAAGGATAAATGCATGGGATTAACTGTATTACCATAGTCAGGGACCCAGATAGGTCTATGGATTCATAAAATCCTCTGGCCCAAGACTGCCTCAGTCAGAAAGCACAAACTCCCAGTAAGGAAAAAGCCTCAAATCCTCTTCTGCAACTGAAGTCATCATTTTGGTTTGAAACTACTCTCAACCAACTTCCACCTTCACCAGGATCAGGCAGCAGAGGAAGAAACCCACAAGGCACAGCATAACCAGAGTCTGACAGAAATGGTGGTTAATGCCCCTAATATACCAGTGACAACTCAAGCACAAACCCATTTCAGACAGCTGGTCCACATAAAAATTCAAAACAAAGGATAATGGGGAAACTACTCCACTGACAGTATCAAGGACAATACAACAAGCAAAACCTAAATCCTTAATTGTACGGGTCAGGCTTTTTTGGGTCCCCTCTTTACGCCCTGCCTGTCTTTTTAGTTGTGTCAGTGAAAATCTGTACCTGAACCTTAACAAACTGTGACTGGAAATTGGGGGGAAAAAATCAGTCCTGGAAAGCTTTCCAAACAGGAAACAAATGATAACAAATATCTAGCCATTTGAAGAGGGACCTGGATATATTTATGAAATACAATTATTGTGTTTCCAACTGTAGTAAGAAAACTGCACTTGGTCTTGTAGGAGGTTTTGTCTATTCCTCCCTCCCTCTCATAGTGTGTGACATTTAACACTGCCTATGTGTGTCCACAACCAATGGGCAAAATACTGAACAGCTTTGCATCTTTAATACTGTACTTCAGTCTTGCTTACAGACCAAAAAATAGAGAGGAGGATTTTGCCTTTGTTTAATTGAATGGCATTGGTGTTTATTCACATCTAGTGTTTCAAAGGAGTCATTCCAGTATAAAACTTAAAATGTCAGCTCTTTGTCTTTAGAGTTGTTCTTCATATTTCCTTGTCCTTTTCTTTATCCACATTTTAGCACTGGGAAATCATTTTAAATCCAGCTGTAGTTTCATTATAGTTCACATTTCTAAGCTTGTGTTTGCTTCATAAATATACACATACTATACCAATGCACACACATGCATGATGTTGCACATACTAGCATTTCTTTTTATTTGCTTAAAATACCCAATAAAATCCTGAACAAGAAGAAAACTGACCATGTATTTCACATGGTGGGATCATTTTGTCCTCTCATGTAAAGTTTCTAGCTTTATCTCAAAAAACTCTACTGTAAGACTGCTTATTTTAGCATTTGTTTCAGCAGAACTGAGTCCATGAGGCCATATAAATAATTTTCATAGTCCCACTCAGCTTCTACTGATGAGCACTCAAATTTCTCTATTGTTAAAAACAGTAAATATAGCTTTGACTTAAGGGGGGATAAAAAATTTCTCTACAGTACATAAGAAGTCACATTATTGTGGAAGTGGTGTTATGCACATGAATCATAACAGAAACTTGAAAATCACCTTCTTGAGTGTGTCCTTGTCTGTGCAATCTTTTTTCCAAATACAGTATTTATGTTTTCTGTTCATTTACAATCATGTGATTTCTGATGGCAATCTGATGAAAACATTTTTAAGGTAAATTACTTTATAATCAGAAGTATACTAGGGAGGGGAACAAGCATATCAAAATCAAATGCAGATTTTTAAAGGAACATAAGACAGAGGACTCAAGCTACCAGTGACAAGTAGAAAGCTTTTTTCCACATGTAGGAACAAGGTCCAGTTTCACTTGCCAAAGGCCAATTTCCATTTTCCCCGCTTCAAAGGTTTCTACTTTGAACAGTAAAATGTGTCAACTAATTAGAACCAAATCCATCTTACCAGGAAGAAATCAGTCTGAGATTACTGAAACATCCTGAAATGTTATTCTACATCCTACTCTGTATGCCTCAATTATTATTATTATTATTATTATTATTATGATGATGATGATGATGATGTTTAAGTCTGCTTCACATTGCCTAGAAAGATTTAAGCCCAACAGGGTATACAATTTTCAAACATTTAATTATGCTGCTTCCCACCCACCCCCCCCGCCTCCCCCCCAAAAAAACCAAAAAAAACAAAAAAAAACAAAACAAAACAAACAAACAAAAAAAACAACAACAAAAAAACCAAAACCCAGAAAAGAGTAAGATTAGCATCAATCCCCAAATCCATATTGTCTAAACAGATCTGTGTAATATAGATGGTTGGCACAAAAGATGGATGTTTTATTTGCTCTTTCCAGTGGAGAGAGGAGAAACAACTGTTCTATTATTAGCAGATTTAACTGTGGGAGGAAAAAAAGCAGGAAGACAGAAACTGAACATCCCAGAGATGATTTTGGCACCTTTTACAGAGCCAAAGGGTACGGGGAAAACCAGGGCAGTAGCAGCATAAGTGGAGAGTCCCCAGGCTCTATTTGTTCATTAAGCATCTTCTGTGCCAAACTTACAGCAGAAGTCTGGGTCTTTATCTCTACACAAGTGTCCTCACACTAGTGTCTTTTTTCTTTGTGGGCCAGAAAATAATTAATTATTTGTGAAGGAATAGAAAAACAGCCATACTGGATCAGATCAACACTGCATTTAACCTGATATCCTCCTATCAGGAGCAGCCAACAGCAGATGTTCGGGGCAGCAAGCAAGGAAAAGCACGTACACATCCTTCCCCAGGATAATCTCCCAGTTTCCAGTAATGAGTTTAAAAACAAAAGACTGAGATACTCTGAACCATAAACCCAACGGGCTATTCTCGAGAGAAACAAGAAGCCCAAATTTTCTCATTCCAGACGAGGGAAAGAGAAAAACTAAACCTGACAGCATACCATGGGAAGTAGTGACAGAGGAAGAGGAAGGAGTCAGCCATCACCTTTATTTTGTATTTAAAACAGTTCAAAATCTCTAACACATTCCTTCCTTCTTACCCACAGCAGCTTCCTTTTGGAAAGTGTAAAATTAACTATTTCACATTTTCAGCTATTTGGATGGGGTTTTGCTGAAAGTATTCATAGAACTGGATCTGAATTTGAGGAAAGTCTCAAGGTTACTATTTCGTAAAATGAAGAGTCCATTGGAGTAACAACAACAAATGCTTGGAAGTACTGTTAAAGCAGTAACAAAATTTTGGGAAATAAATCCTTGTGTCATTTGAAAAATTATCTGGAGCCAGGAACATATGTGTTCTTCCCTATATTAAACATCTAACTGACAAACACACACAAAAAAATATTAACACACACTGATATTTGATCTACTATACACAGTTATCTTAACATTATCTCTTTAAAACAAAATTAGATCTCATGCTTAATTTTAGCAATTTGCTTTAAAACATTGGGCTACTCAACAGTCATCCTGCACTTCATCCATTCCATTATTTCAGATAATGCCAGAGGCTGCTGCAGATGCTGAACACATATAGGAACATCCTTCTCAAAAACAAAAGGGCACAGGAAGAAACTTGGTCAGTTGAGGAAAAGAGAGGCAATCAAGTAGTAATTGTTGTAGTAAAAAGACAAGGCTCTTGTGCTTCACTGGACTGGTCTTGTTTAAAAATTAACAACAGCAAGTTGTATCCAGGAAGCACAATAGTTTGGCTTTTCTGGTGTATCTTTACAGGCAATCTGATATTTGCTGTAATTAATCCTTGCTGACTCAAAAGATCAGAGATATCCACAGACATTCTGTCTCGGTTTGTTATTTTGCTACTAGAAATGAACTGTCAACACTGCTGGCTTCAATCCACTTTTCTGTTACAGAGGGTGGTAAAAAAACTTCCTAAATTATGTTATCCCTCTCCAGAATCCTCTTTCCATTCTCCTACTGTTATGTCATTTCCTCCTTCAATGTATTCGTTTCTTTTCTAAATCCTCTCCAGTTTCCTTCCACTGATCACCTTGCAGATTCACAGAGGGACTGATACAAAGGGTGGAAAAAAACTCTTACAAGCATAGTCTGGGGCAAGGCATTGTAGCTTCTGAATGTATCCTAGAACAAGAGTAATTTTAAAAAACTTTAATTTGGGGCAATTACTTTACTTGGAGCATGCATGTGAAAAACTGCAGTAGCTATGACAGTCAATTTGCATAAATGAGCTCTTTGGTGTGGGACCTGTCAGCTAAAGAGACTGAAGGTTCAGAGACAAACCTGCAAAAAAAGAACAGAGTTTATGCAGAGTCATCTCTGAAAGGTCCCTTTCCACAAAAGCATTCTTTTCTCCAGGATCTGGGTTCGTAGTTCTTGTGGGCCCAATGCCAAGGCAATCTGTTTAAACAAGCACTGGTGTATTTGGCAGAAGAACGTCGTAAACTGTTGAGCTAAGGATATGCACAATGGAAAAAAGCAATACCACTGTGCTTTGGGAAATAAAAACATGAAAGGTAATTCCGCTGCAAAGGTAAATGATGGGAGAATTTGGCACTGCTCTGTGTTGTGTATAAAACCAGACCTGAGCATGATGACTTTGTACAATGCATTTATTAAAACAAAGGGATGATTAAAAACCAGAATTCTCTATCAGACTACCTCTATCAGAAGAGAAACCCCAAATCAGAGGTTCAGGGATACAAAATGTTACATTATTATTACAAGTCATTAAATGAGACTGTTTCACCCAAAACAAAACAGGTGCTGTACCTGTATTAATTGATTTCCACAGGCTTCCCTCACAATAAAAAGTTAGAAATGCAACAGATACTTATCTGGGAAGCAGACATCAAACATTTTTGTGAAATAAAATCTCATGCTTAGAGAAAGAATGGAAGCTGCTTATGCCAACTGTTTCTCCAGAACACATCCACCTCCTGCATTAACCAATTTTTACACTGAGAAATGTATCTTCTTTCTCCAACACTTCAGCTATCTGCTTTCAAAGACAAGATGACTGGACTTTAAATACAGATCTCATAAGAAATGTAATAGATGATGCACTTACTCTTTACAGTTGCTCATTTATAAACAGAGGGTGCGTAAATAAAATTCCCTTATTAAATATTTAATTGTTGTTTATTCTCATTGATTTAATATTATATGCTTCAACATCCTAAGATATATCACCATGCAAAATAAAGTAACATAGGCAGCAGGATTAAAGTTTCAGTGATGATTGTCTTAAATGAATGAGTAAGATTTACCAACCCTTTACCCATGTCAAAATTCTCTGGTCCTCACCCTGCAAGAGACTTTTTTCTAGCTTCATGTTTTTGTATTTCTGTCTGCTGTCAGCATTCATCAAAGCCATTCATGGTTCAGAGTCCAGCTGTTGGAAGAGGCTGATCCTCACCCTCTATCATCCAACAGCATTATGATGAGCTGGCTGATGGGATTTTCTTTTTGCAGATTTTTTAACTCAGTAACTCTTTTCCCCAGTATTAAATCTTTTTAGACACCATCAGAGGCAACAAGAATTCATCTCTGTAGAATATAATGCCCTTTTACTCTGCATGTGACAAGCTTTCTGAAAAGAGAGTTTTTAGTTATTTACGGGAGCAATTCACAAATCAAAACACTTTCAGATACTCAGAAGTTCCCATATTAGTGGTCTAATTTGGTATTTGTAGTCTTCAAAACCTCTACTTTAACCAGGCAGACACTCCTGTTACAATCTCTATAAAATGAAAACCTAAACAGTTTTGTTTCTCCCCATGTATGATGCACTTACTCTGTGCTAAAAATGAGAACCTTTGCAGTGTGTGCACAGATCAGCTGGATGCCATAAACTGATCTATCCCACCCCATCCAACACTCCTGTGACTTTTTCTTCTTTAGGTATTCAGTAATTCTAGGGACAAGAAACTAGCCTAGAAAAGAGAAGAGTGTATAGCAATATAGCAAAATCAAACTTCAGTCTTGACAGGCCTCTGAGAGCTTCTTAACAGAAATAAATAATAAATTGGTGTCACAAACATCTCTGGCAGACAGATATGGGGTGCCCATTATGAAAGGGAACAGAAGGCACACAAACTCTATCTAGTTTATGATACACCAGAAACTCTTAGGACACCACATTCCCACAACAAAGAATGGCAGAAGTGTCTAGAGGGGACTTCAGGGGAGTAAGAGAAATCACCTCAAATGAAGCAACTATTCCTAGGGACATACAGAACCAGCTGTCAAAATAAGGTTCATCAGAGGTAAAGCAGCATATTGGACATCATCTCTTTATTATCAGGGTAGAAATTTATCTACAGCATCTACCTATAATACTAATGGTATATTATTACACATAAAACCCAGTGTCAAATGAGGTAATTATTTTCTCTTGAAACATTATAAAACTATTTCTGTTCTATAGTGGCTTCCAGACTTCAGCCCATGATTTTCACTCCAGCTTCTCTGTAATTCACTATACCTTTGAAAATCTCTGCATGGTCTCAGTAGCAATACACTTAAATTAAAGAATGCATCTGAACTGTCATTCATCTTAGGTGCTCAACACAGAAATCACAGGACACTATTACAATCTTTAAAGAAATTATCTTAAATTCTACTGGAATTTCAGCAGCTTTAAGTGCAACTAAAATTAACAGTTCAGACATTCCTGTCACTAGAGATAGCTGCCTCAAAGTGTAAGTGAATCATAAGTGATGCAATTATTAGTGTACCGAACAGTAGATATACAATATTCATTTACATAATATTGATGCAAAAATAAAAGCTTTATCCCCAGAGTTGACTTTGCCAAAATAATGAGAGTTCATGTCATGGAAGGTATCTATAAAATGGAACAGATGGTACTTCCCCACATCATCAATAAAGCATTAGAAAGGTAAACTCATACACAACTGTTACCTAAGACAAAGAACTTCTGCATTTGAAATTGAAGCAATGTAGAACACAGAAGCATGTCCAGGTCTATCCAAACTTCTGTTGTTCTTAAATGAAATAGGAAAGAGCTACTGAATCAACTGATTGAAGCAGAAGAGACAAACACCTGAATCTATATGTAACCAAACACCATGTGTCCTTGTACCAGTGCCACGTCCATGTGGCCTGAGGGACAGGGAAGGTAGTGACAAACATGACCAGTCCATCCCTAGAGCAGACTGGGCTGGAAATACTTATATGAAAAGTCATCTACATCCAGACCATTTAAGAAACAGAGAGTGAACTAAGAAGAAGAATGAATGAAACCAAACAAAAAGCAGCTTACAAAAGATTTACTACTTCAATGCTATTCTCATCAGCACAGTTAGCATCTAGTCTACACGGAGCTCAGAGTGTAGGAGGACTGTGCTGGCATTTTTTCTATTGTAGTGTAACATACACCTACAGTGCTGGAAAATAAACAAATTATTAAAAACATATGCTTTGCAAAACTCCATACTGCATGTTTTGCATGTGACAACGGAGCAGGGGTTCTGTGTTTGCAAATGCTAAGGAAATTTCTACTCCCATTGCAATACCCAAACAGTAATCCTGTTTGATTGAAGGGACTTAAAATGATTACCAAATGCATTTGTTTCTGAGTTTACTTCTGTAGAATACAGCTTATGTTTCCTTGAAACTGCATATTCTAGGAAAGAAATCTTTCACTAACAATGAACAGAAATCATAAAACATGAGAAAATAATCCATAAGAACATCCACATCCCTTCAGTACCATTTGCCCTTCCTATATGCCTTTTAGATGTAGTACAAAGCTTTAGGAATGTGAAAGTAATTTGTTCAGCTCTAATCACTTCAGCTGTTTTGATGTATCTACACGCATACTTAGCATAATGCCTAGACAGAATTATAGATTTCAGGCTAGAACTACATTGATAATCTGACCTTTAATCAGGGCTAGCTGAGGGGTCCACAAACAGCAGATGGTTCTGAACACCACACTCCTTCAAGACAACAAAGAGCAGAGTTTCAGTCTTCTCTCTCAGTTCTCTATTTCCTCTTGGTTTAACAAGTCAGATGCTAGAATTTATACTATAGCTTCTTTCATGTTAACTTTTAAAGCCACCTCTTAAAAGAATATACTCCAAAAAATACACTTCACTGCACAGTATGTCACTTACATAGTAAATATTTTTGTGAAGCAGAGTTCACACACACAAAGAAGCAGATTTTTCAAATTCTGCCCAACACCCACTCACTTGAAAACAAAGCCTACTACTTGAGATGAAAAGTACTGAATCACACCATCCAAGCTAATTTCCTGCTAAGCATTGTTGCTCATAAGAAAAAGCCTGTTCAGTTACAATACTCTATCTCAGTTCTTCCATCAATAAATTCTTCCCTGTAAGGTAAATTATTTTCTCTTTCCAAAAAAAAATTAAATATGTATAATGTCTCATAAAGTCTGCATAATTCTTAGTATTACATCCCATTTTCTGGGGAACATACAGAACTCCTCTTCCACTCCTAAACTACACAGTAGGATATAGCTGAGTTCACCGTTATTCCCTGTTCTCCATCACTACCCCTTCCCTATATCCCTGCCCGCCTCCTTGCTACACCGATCCTTTTCACATTGGCCCTGCCCCCACATTCTCAGGCCTGTGTTTTCATCCTACTTCCTGTGTGAACACTATCACACTCCCTCTTCCTTTGCAGTTCCTGTCAATTCCAGTTCCTCAGAACTTCCTCTGACTTTTTATGCAATTCCTCATCCCCTCCTTAGTGCTTCTCCCCAAGTGGCAATTCCTGACCCCTCAATTCCTCATACGCCACCACAGTACTTCTGCTCCTGGGTAACTCTCTTAATCTCTCAATTTGCTTTCAATTCAAATTTTCTTCTCTTATTCTTCACATTTGACTGATCTCCATGGTACCTCTTAAACATTTCAGGTGCCCATTACTTTGCAAGTCTTCCCTTTCTTGTGTTACTATTTTTTGTTGCTTCCCAGCCAAATGTACTTGACCACTTAATCCCTAGATTGATGTAAACTTCAGAAAAGAAGTCTAGATTTACTCCAAACAAAAGAAGCTTGTAGTCACCTTAATCACAGAAAATCTCATCTCTAATACAAAAACCCTTTGAGCTGATGTCTCTGTCCCCACCAAGTGCAGCTATATAGTAAGCATTTTGCATACAGAACAGCTTAAGCTTCATACTAACAAATGTGAGACTATGTGGGGAAAAGGCTACCAAAAAAAAAAAGAGAAAAAGTCCTGCCCTCAATTTGCAATAAAGTTAATACAAAAAACCCTCCAACTTCTGTTTGTTCCATAACTAGAACTACATTTTCCAGCTGGGTTAAAGAAAAAAAAAAAAAAAAAGTCTGTCTCAGTTAAAACGGACCAAAGGAGAGATTTTAATGGTATAACCACCTTGTACAGCTTTACAAGTGTGATTCTCAGTAATTCTGTTTTCCCATAAGCAGCTTTCAGCACTGCTGAAAGAGTAAACAAGGAGACACACAATTTCTCCTAATGTGAACCTCTTGCACATTTGACTGTGCTATCTTGAATAGCAGTGGTAATAGCTGTAAATGCATGTTTAGAGTGCTTTTCAAGCTTTTCTGGAAGCAGAAGGGGAACCAGTACTTGCTTTGCCACTCATCCAGGAATACTTGCAATCTTTGAGTAAGAACACCTCTCCTCAATTTAACAGTCACGGTCTGCATTTCTGCACTCATTGCAATTTTTTTTTTTTTCAGATGTAAATATTTCTCCTCTTCTTTCCATCCCTGCCTTTTTAACCCTCTGTGCTACGTCAAATATCATCCTTGTCTTTAGAGGATTTGTCAGAAATGTTTGCTAGTTATCATTTCAGTTCTTTCAGGATCCTGGGAAATCAGTTAACCAGCCCCAACAAACTAACTGCTTTAAGCTCACAATTTTCTTTATTGCCTTGCTTACTTGCATCTTTATTCCTGCCATCCATTCTATCTTCTCCCACACTTTGAAATCAAAAACTGCAGCAGAGCAGTTGTTTAGATTGGCAGTAACTACATTATCTTTAATACTACTATGTTCTAACTGCATATTATGCCTTCTTTTTCTCCTTGCAGTTCTATGTGCTTAAGAGTGTTTGTTTTCTTTACTGCCTCCTGTCACTCCCTCACAAACTTGACCCTTGCAAATTTGTCTTTTATCTTTACATATACTCTTTAATACAAAACTTTCCTCTGAATACCTGGCTTTTTCTTTACATGTCTGACAGGCTCAGATAATTTGTGACATTCTTCCTGGGGCATTTCAAGTCTGTAGATTTTCTCATAATTTTCCCCTCCTGGGATATTTAATGAACTCATTGGTTCTATCAACCTCACCAGCTCTCAGATTAATGACTTTTCATATATTCCCCCTATATATCTATGTGTGTGTATGTATATGTTCTGCTTTTAATTTCTTTGTTTTGCTTTCAGTACACAATTAATTCAGTCTCCACTCTTCACCAAACACTTCATTTGTTTCCACAACTTGATTCCTCCCTTCAAACCAGTGATTCTCATATTAGCCCCTCCAGTTTCTGTATAAAAGCATCTTGGCTTGCCATGACAGATGCCGGACTACAACATTACTTCTTCCCTCTCTAGCAGCTTCACGAAGAATATAAGATTTATTTGGAGAGAGCAAGGGCTGAGAACAAGTGAAGGCTCTTGCCACTGGCCCATCCATGAGAGGCATTTCATCTTAGCATGAAGCCCACCTGAGCTCCAGCCATTGCTCCAGTACCTTGGACAGAGCTGGGCCAAGGCAAGGACCTCCACAGAGGTAGGACAAAGCACCAATAATAGCCATAGCAAAGGAGTTTCAAGAAATTAAGATAAGGAGACTGTAAGCATCTTGCAACCATAGAGAAGCTTGATAGCCAAGACAAGAGAGGAAAGAGTCAGCCTAAACAAGGCTAGACCTGGCTTCTGTGGAGCTTTAAATGGAAAGGTTGTTTCTGGGAAACTGGGGCAGAGAAATCATGTGGACTGTCAAGAGTGAGGCTCAGAAGGTGCAGTGCTGGAGCTTACACGGGGAATGGCTGTATGTAATACATACACATACTCACACATATGGAAAGTGGAAATTATTTAAAAATAAATAGATGTAAGAGTTGAACTAAGTGCTTAATAACCACTACTCCAAAGCATATGAATAAAAAGAAAGCGCTGCACAGTGGTTCAGCTACTAACACAATAGAGTAGTCAGGTGCACCAAGTTTTCTTGCATTTCTCCACCTGTATTCATCAGCCAAATCCACTTGACACGTGGACTGTCATGTAAGAACTCTGGAGCAGGGATTAGGCCTTTGTCCTGGGACTTTGCAATAAAGACTTTCAGAATAAAGGGTTCATTTTTACCTAACATTGCTGCATATTACAGTATACAGAGAACAACAGGAAGGTAAGAAGAGGAAGTGAAGGTGGGTTAAACCTATGCATAAGTAGCCACTTTCCACATTTACCTTCTTCTAGCACCAGCATGAAGTACACTAGATTCAAATAAAACAGTTCTGAAAAATACAGCAACATTATGGAAAACTCAAAACACAGAACCCCCAATTAGTAAAATACTTCAGAAAGATATCTTTCTTTATAAATCTACATTTTTCATTCATCCTCCTAGGAGGAACAGGAGCATTTGGTAATTTGAAGGAGATCCACCATCAAATGCACTAAGGCAAGGTGCACAGAAATCTTTTTTTGTGGTTTGACACTGTTTTAACTGACTGCATGTTGATGTTAAAGGTTTAAGGTTTAAATTGTCTCTGAAATTACGCACAAAGCTCCACTGAAGATGCACAGTTTAGCTTCTGTATTTCTACAATTTTCATCCTCTATATTCCTCTCAAAAGAAAATAATTCCCATACTCCTTTTGAAATCATCCTGACTTTTGTGTTAGAATGACTTTTCCAGAAACCTCTTTGGATGCTGATGACAGAGAATTGTGATTCCAGAAAGGAAGCAGAAGTAGAACACAAAAAAAGTTTTAAACAACATGTATTTATGGAAGTGTATTTAGTAATGAGGTTAAGAAAAGTGTGCAAATATGTTCTATTAAAGAGCATGCTACAGTGGATATAAAGATACTTTTTATTAAAAAGAAATATACCAGAAACCGTGTAATTTCTTAAAATGCACTAAAGCATAGACACTTCTACTGCTTCTCAAACTATACAGAAACACCCTCCTCATGTAACTTTGAAATGCAAGGCACAATCATCAACTATAGGAAAACAGAATCCAGTCCTATAAGTGTTGCGAGCTCCAAGTAAATACACAGGTGTAACCATGTATCCAGACTCACAATTCCCCCACCCTACCAAGCTGTTATTACACCTCCCCCTTGTTAGCTTTGCAGAACCAAAATGCAGAAGAGAATATTACAGAATTGTACCATACAAGAGAGAATCAAATTCAATAAGCATTGATCTCTTACAGCCCTCCAAGCCAGATGAAAACTGTGGATTGCCTTAGGTGGCAAGAAGATGTTGCCATTTCTGATAGAAAATTGCATTATAAATGACAGTGAGGGAGAAAAGATTTGATACAGAAATGACATGCTGCATTTGTAGGACTGATAATTTAAAAAAAAAATCTTTTAAAGTGTAAAATAACAGAATTATTGAGGTATAATCATCATGGAATGGAACCTACAAAACAAAGGCCAGTAGAGACCTGAAATTACAAGTTATGCCTTTAACATTAATTCTGTAGCTTTTACAAAAATTCCCTGAGAGTGTTTTTTAAATAGATTGTAAGCAATTGAAATCTATTTCTATCTAGAGTAGTGAAACCATCTTTGGTACCACTATACTGCTTCTTTTGGTTGTACACTTTACATATTTCCACCACATGTTTGTCCTTTCTAC
This sequence comes from Phylloscopus trochilus trochilus, assembly GCA_016584745.2. NCBI lineage: Eukaryota > Metazoa > Chordata > Aves > Passeriformes > Phylloscopidae > Phylloscopus > Phylloscopus trochilus. Next base: position 14,056,375 of record WQNJ02000062.1, read on the forward strand.
TTTTTAGAACACATTTATTCCAGTGGCAAGTGCCACTATGCTGTGGAGATGTTCCAGTAACCTATTAAACTCTTCTCAAGACTCCATTCTCCTCTCTTCACAGGGAAATCTGTGCATGCAGAGAAGTTCAGGTAGGTGGGTAAATTTTGTACCTCAGTCCTCACTTAGATGGAAATGTCTTCAGCACAGGGACTGTCTGCTACTCTCTGTTTACATATTAGCCTGCAAAACTTCTCCCTACCCTACTTAATTGTCCAGCACTGGCCCTCAGCAAACAGTCCAAACAGAAAACTTCCATTCCTTATTGTAAAACTTAACTCATGCTTGAAAAAAAAAGTGGCACAATTAGATTCTAGTCATTCAATTATTCTTTAAACTAATTTCTAAAAATCTTTAAAATGATCAAAGTTACTAGAACCACTTTCCTGATTTCATTACAATTTAGGGACTATTTTGGTTCACTTACAGCATATAAAAGACAGAAGCATGTGTTCTAAGTAACAGCAGTACTGAAACCAGATTTTTAAGTATTCATAGTTTAAGAATGGTCACCATAAATTTTTTGATCCTGTGACCTTTAATAGAAACAGACAATTAAAAAGGCTGCAGTTGTCAGACCAGATTACTGATTTCAAGCAACCCCTCCCCCAATCATGTGACCATGCTCTGCACTCTATCAATTAAAACTGACTTAATCTTAGTCACTATCACACATGTAAAGATTAAACAGTAACCTGTAAGGGCCTGAGACATATTCCTCACTAATAACTTAGCTTCAGAAAAAGCTAAATATTACCTACATTTTGCTAAGCAACATCCTAATCTGAGAACAATGCAGAAATTATATGATTCCTTTTCCTTTGAAATCACTTTTTGTTCCACAAGGATGCCTTTCCTAATCCCTTTTCCACTACTGAGAGCAAAGAAACAGATTCAGCAAAGAATCAGATGCTCTTTCTGCAAGTGTTTGAACATGCACCAGCACCCAAACTGCAATGCAGGTGTTTCTGGTGATCTCAAAAGCCAAGATCCATGGTCTATAATCAGTGTATATAATCACAAAGAGCAGTAAAACTGAAAGTATTTTCAACTGACACTAACAATCAACCATACTGTGAAACTGGCAGAGGTCAATTAATCCAAGTTCAGATTTAAGGCAATACCACTGCCCACAAAGATACACAAATAAATCATACACTTTTAGTTGTCTAACATCTCATTGATTTTGTCACTTGACAAGGCTCTTCTGCTCCACCACAGAAAGCTTCATTAACTAAACTTTTAAGACACTATCACTATACCTGTTAATTAACAAAGACAGAATTACAAATCTAGTAGCCAGCAATGTTAAGTGCAAAAGACATCCCAGTGGGATGTGAAAATGTATCTGTGTTTGAGGACAGTTGAGCTCAGGCTAACAAGTCAGAGCAGCCTCCCCTTCCTGTGCTTCTGCACTGCCTCCCCAGCTCCCAAGGGAGCACCACACTTGGGAGGCTGGAGCTGGCTCCATGCAGAGTTGAATACTCCATTCCAGAACCAGATTTTCTGGGGGCAGTAGTAAAGAGACACCCTCGAAGTTTCATTATTAACCACTTCATTTGTTGATTTAATAAATGTATACAATATCCTGGGAAGCAAAAATGTGTCTTCAGTTAATAAACCATCCCTTACAGTCGTTTGTTCAAACCAATGCACACACAAAGTCAGCCAGTTCAACTTAGCCATTAACTGCTTTCAAGTAACACATTCCCTCAATCATAGGCAGCCAGACTTCCCAGTTCCCAGAACTACACCTCCTGCTGCAAGAGAGCAGTGTGCTCTGGAAACCAATGCTTCACACTACCAGTGCCACTGGAAAGGCACAGGTTCTTTGAATTCCCTGAACATTTTTAGATGCATTCTTTAATAAGCTTTAGTTCATAACAATTTGATGAACTACTTCTTGCCCGGCCTCCCAGAAAAAAAAGGTGCTGAGCCCTGACTTCTCTATTACACAATTTATAGACAGCTTTTTATCCAAGAATCACATTTAACCTGAAAAACCAGGCACGTCATGCTAAAGGACTTGAGTATTTCCAAACCAAAGAAGTCTAAGCCTGAAAAAAAAATTCACTGTTTTGAAACTATGAAAATATATTTGTTGTTCTTGACAAATCACAGAGAAAAAGATTCAGTACACATTTCCACACATGCTTTCAGACAGCAGCACAAACAGGCAGGAACTGCTGATATTTTGCCAGAAGTGCCAGATAGATCAATACTATTAACAACTACTGCCAGTCTCTGCAACCTCTCACCTCCTGCCTCGCAAACTTTACTAGGTTCATTCTTTATCATCATTATTACTAAAGATAATTTTGTACTACGGTAGCAGAGAGCATCTAATACCAGAAATATGCAGATTTTACAAAGAAAGATTTAATGTTCTGAGTTTCATTAAAAATTAAACATCAATCCAGTAAATTTGACTTAAAGAAAAAACTATTTTTTTCAGAACTGTAATAAAAATCTCTAAATCTCACAAAACTTCTTTTGACCCAAATGCTTATAGCAACTTCAATCTTGTATTATTCAATTATTAATTAGTTTTACCTTGCACTGAAAGTTATTCATTATTATAAATATTCAGGAAGAGGTTGTCTTTGTTACAGAATTGTTGATCTTAAGACTATCAGGTTAATAAAACATAATTAAATCCAGGCATTTAAGTGCAAGCTTGCAGGGCAGAAAATTACCTCAGGAACAAGATTATTTTGAATTCAACTCCTTGCTTTAGTGGTTTTGGGAACTGGCAAAACAGGAAAATCCTGAAAAGGGTGTTTAAACACCTAACCTGGGTTTTGTTCACTTAAGACACGTTAATAATCCATTGCTAGTGGCAGTTCTTTTGTAACAAGGGACATCAACAACTGACAAGATTCTTTTTGCTGAAGAGGCTCTTTTTAAAATATATGCTTACTGCAAAACAAATCAACTAAACGCACACTGTAAGAACTGATGTAACAGGTAGATGGAGCAAATTAATCTGCAGCACAAGTAAGACTCTCCCCTCCTACAAGTTACTTCAGAGAAGCTGCTAGAGTCGTCAAGATACACAGACGCTTCTCATTTCATTGTGCGTGAATGACTGGGATATGGAATGTGCTCTCACTGTGTTCAGACCTGTCCCAGATTTCCCTCTGATTTGAAACAGGAGGGAAAAGAGCCTCCCTCTCCCGAGCGCTGGCAGACATGCCCCAAGGGAGGCAGGGTGGGTTCTCACCATCAGGTTGAATCAGGCACGTTCCGAGTACCTTTAAAGACAGAGAAACAGCCGGCTCTTGGAGAGACAAAAGCGGCTCCCGTCAGGCGCCCGCAGCCCGGCTGTCCCGGAGGACAGGGAAGAGGGAGCTCGGGACCCCGCACACCGAAGGGCGGGCACGGCCCTCAGGGAGCGGATCCCCAGGGAAGGCTGCCTTAAACCGTATGGCCGGGGGAGGTGCGTTTAAATTTCTGTATGCGGGAACTAGAAAGCGGATTAAATCCCACCTGTGCCCGGAGGCAGGCAGATACACACTCAAGGAAAGGACAAACAGGGAAAGCCGAAGCCGCGCACGGCAGCTGGCGAGGCCAAGGCGGTTCAGGTGTCGCTGTGAAGGAAGGGGCTGACGGAGGAGACTGCAGAGTTCAAGTTCCACCCCCCAGTTACGAGGAAAGCGGGCGGAACCGCCTGGATCGGGGCTCCTCGGGCGTCAGGAGGAGTGAGCAGCGACAGCTCGGGCTCCCCCAGCTGAGGGCGGCGGGCGACCCTGCCCCGCCGTGCGCTGAGGGGCGGGCGGAGCGTGAGCCCCGCGGGCCGGGGGAGCAGCGCCCCGGCCCTTCCCCCGCTCCTTTTCTTTCCCCTCTCCACTCGGGCGAGCCCCATTTCCTCCGAGCGGCAGCCGAGGGCGCTGCTCGGGGCCGGGCGGGAGAGGGAGCGGCAGGAGCCAGCGCCGGTAGCGCCTTGTTCTCTGCAGCCAGGCCAGAGAGGGCTGCGCGCCCCGCGCCCCCCGCCCGGGCTCACCTCCTCGATGGCCGCCACCGTGTTCCTGCACTGGGCCATCCGGGTGGTGAAGTTGGAGGCGGTGGGTGACTTGTAATCCTCATTGGTCTCGGACACGAATTCCGACACGGAGATCTGGTCCGGCATGGCGGGGCGGGGATGAGCGAGGGGAGGGAGGGGGAAAGCAGGCGGCTCCAGGGGCAGGGAGGGGAGGGCGCAGGGGGGGCTCCCCCTCACATCGCTCGGCAACCGGCGGCGGCGGCAGCGCCCTCCTCGCAGCCCCGCCGTCTGGAGCGGTGTTGTTCCTCCGCCGCCACACAAGGAAATTCCCCGCACCCACACTCCTCCTCCTGCTCCTCCCGCGCGGTCACGCAGCACCGGGGGCCGGGCACACGCCCAGCCGCGGGAGCTGCCTCCACACCCCGCCCTCCCGTTCGCTTTCTCCCTCTCGCTTTCCTCCTCCTCCCTCGCTCCCTCACACGCTGGCGGGGCGGGGGCGCGGCCGCGCGACCCCCCTGCAGCCCCCGGAGCGGAGCTGCTGCCGCGCACTCGCCACCGGCGCCCGCCCTGAGAAGATGGCGGCCCCCTCCCTCTTCGGCTCCCTCAGTCCGTCCTCTCCGAGCCCCGAGGGGAGAGGAGGTGGCAGGCGCCGGCTGGGTAATCCCGGCGACAGGCAGGACGAATCCAGCCATGTGGTTCGGATAGTGTTTAACAACAAAAAAAAACAAGGGCAGGGGAAGGTGAGGCGCAGTGCCTGGTGCGAGGGGGAACAGGTTGAAGCCCACGGGACAGGTCCTCCGCGCTGTCGCCTCCAGGACTGCCCGCAGGTGCAGGGACAGTCTCTTCTCTCACAGCTCGTAATTTATGTTTCAACAGTTTAATCTGTTTTACGAGTTCGCTGTCTCGTTTCGAGGGAGCTAAAGAGAAATGCTGTCCTTCCCAAGAGGTCCGTGCAAAAATACTTTTAGGCTAAGTAACGTTTAAATCTAAATTCTTAGAAAGCTTTTCTGTACTCAAGGAATAAGAGCTATCAGAGGAGGTGCTTTGTTCTTCATTTTAAAACCACCAGGATTACTCAAGGCAAAAAGGGTGAAACTCATCCCGATCTGTGACGTTTATGAGTGGTGCAGCAAAAGGGACACTGGCAAGGTGTCACTGAACGAGCATGGTGCTGCTTGCATTGGCAATACGGGGATGTGCTCCATGGCAGTGGTTTCTGTTGCCATCAAAGCCCTTAGGACTTCCAGCCAATTCCTGCAGAAAGCTTCAGAAGTCTGTATTTTGGCCCTGAAACTCTCCTGTGGCTCTTTCACTCCCCTCTGGTGATACAGTTATTAGCTTTCTATAAGTGATTCTTTATTACTCTGTTTTAAAACTCTTCAGGGAATTCAGATGAGTAAGCAGGTACTCTTTTGCTGCCATTTTTAAAGCGTCCAAATAAATAACTGTAGGCCTTCCCAGATGTTACTGCCCTTTGCAATCCTTGCTAGATCCTTTAGCATAAATAATAAAGCTTGTAATTTATTTTACTAGTTGTAGTAAATCAGATGAATGAACAGGGACTATCTGCATGTTCTTTCCATTTTTAACTCTTAATAATTTTTCCATCCTAATCATTCCTTATGTTCTCCGATGAAAGTCACCACTGTTGTTTTGCTTTTAACTTCTTTGCCACTCTCCTTGTTAATACTTATGCATGATCAGTTACTACAGCATATAAAGGTATACATTGTTCTGCTGCTAATGCATTAAACTTCTTGTCTGTATTTCTACATCACATAATAAATAAATATAGCTGAGTATAATTATTCATTCTTGCTAAAAGTCTGTGATCTTACATCTTCGTTTTTGCATCAGCTGATGGTGGTACCTTTAAAGCAACATTTATCACACTATTACCCAAACTAAGTAAACACTAGCATTCTTAAACTGCCCACCATATCTTCCAGTGTGCCATATTTTTTTTGGTATTTTGAAGAGGATGAAAAACTTGGGGTCTGAAAGGCAAATACTACTAGACTTTGACTTTCTGCAGCAGTTCTTCTATCAAATATAGTGCAAATCTGCCACGTAATAATGCAGCTTCTAGTGGTTGCATCCACAGTTTGATATTGGAGTGTATACAACTGAGATGGTGTCATGGTTTGACTCGAGCCCAGTACAAAGTGACAAAGTACCACACAGACACTCATCACGGCTGCTCTGCCCAGTGGGGAGGAGAATCAAAAAATAAAGAAGAAACATGTGGGTTGAGCTAAGAACAGTTAAGTAATAGGGAAAAAAACCCCCTTATTATAAGAATTATAATTATAATAGTAACTTTATTGAGAAGGAGAGAGAGAAAGGACTAAAACCAAAGATATACAAGTGATACCCAGGACAATGCTAACCAGCCATTGGCCAATACCTGTCCCATCACCAAGCCGTGGTTGATGCCCACAGCCAACCCCAGTTTATATGCTGAACATAACGTTCACTGGTCCAGAATATCCATTTGGCCTGGTCACATCAGCTGTCCCAGTCACCCTCCTGGCTTCTTGTGCACCTGCTTACAGGCAGAGGATAGGAAGATGGAAAGTCCTTGATTTAGAGTAAGCACTATTTGGCAACAATTAAATTGGTGTGGTATCAACATTATTCTCATACTAAATTCCAAACACAGGATTGCCAGCTGTGAAGAAGGAGATAACTATTCCAGCTGAAAACAGGACAAACAGTACCATCATGCAATGAGACTTTGAATTCTTCAGATTATATTTTGTACAGCAGGTTATGTTAGATGATTACAGTATCTGATCTTCTTCTATCTTTAACTTAAATAGATTCAAAAATTTGCCATCCCGATGAAACTGCAAGGCGTTTTTGCTTCAACTCGTCTCTTTATGAAGCTTAAGACTTGTGCTTGGGTAAACTTTCTAGAAGTTGTTTAGACTTGATATCAAGACTCAATAGTTCAGAAAATTCCATGCTTCTGTAGTGTTTTAGGAAACCAGCTAATTGCCTCTACAGCTATTATTATTCCAATTTTTCAGTAGTTAAGGCATTATTTGGTACTCAGGCTTTTCTCCTTTTAAGCATTCTTGTACACAGGCGTTAAATAATTTCCCAGCTTATTTCTTGATAAACCAAACTGAACAACTCCCCTCTTCCAAAGAGAGCAGAGTTAATTTGAAATGCTTTGCATTGGCCACAAACCCAGACTGAGTATCCAGGTGGTGACTGTGAGTCAGCTGACACATGGCACCTCATTACTTTGCAGCAACACTTTTATTAGTGTGTGCGAGTTTTCTGTCTCTCACTGAAAGGCTGTTTCCTCAGCCCTTCCATCATTTTTATAGTTCTAACACCCCAATAAATTATTTCCTGCTTCTCTGCTCCTTCATTGTTATATTCAATGGTATTATTAGGCTTTCTGGTCCTAATATCATGCTCAGGCTCATCTATCCCTACATTCTGGCCTTTAGGTATTTATGAGTGATACTTAGTTTCAACACCCCATTCTTTGAACCTGTGAATAAGTATTGAAGTTTAAGGGCTTGATAATGAGACAGTTGTGAACAAAGCTTGCTTGCGCAGAGTGGGGTACTACTATTTTGTTTTTCCTGCTTGCTTCCTCACCATGGCTCCTCCTGTTCTGGTTTTGGAACCAGTCTGCCCTTCCTTCCTTCCTTCCTTCCTTCCTTCCTTCCTTCCTTCCTTCCTTCCTTCCTTCCCTTCCCTTCCCTTCCCTTCCCTTCCCTTCCCTTCCCTTCCCTTCCCTTCCCTTCCCTTCCCTTCCCTTCCTATGCCACTGCCTTCTTTGACCCAGTCTCTCAGTTAGAGGTCTTCTACTAAAGAGAAAAAAAAATAACAAAAATATTTTCCAAAGATTCACGCTCCGCACATTCCTGAAAAACTTCTCATCTCCTGGATATACACAAATTACAGCTCCATTAATCAGAATACTTGATTTGTACAAACATTTCATCCAAAAGTGACTTTAAAACAGCATTAATGGTTTCATCAGTCAGTATTGTTAAAAACATGTCAGATCTTCAAAATAGCAAGACAGATTTAATAACTGATTTTCTTATCTTTTTGTTTATTTGTATGGTTAATTTTGAGCCTTTAAAAATCTTATCTGTATGTCAAAATCCTTGTTTGCATCACTGCTACTGAGAACTCAAACTGAGGACCAGGTGCTATAGAAACAGAACAATAAGGCAGCCTCTGGAGATCCTGATATCTAAAATTAGCTAATGAAAGACAATTGAGTGAATATAAGGAAATACTGGACTGTTATTGGTCTGTATTACAGTCTATGATCTTCACACATTGCTGCCCAAATGGTTTTTTAGACATTTTAAATAGGATTTTCAAGAAGGATTATGTGATAGATTTGTCTGCATAAGGGGGAATTATTGCAAGAATAAGGGTCAGGGTGAGAGAAAGCGCAAAAGACTGTGTGTCCTTGAAATTTAACATGTCGGAGTTGGAGGTAAATGTCATGGGTCAGAGGCAAAATTAATGTCTGTTTAATGAGAGGACATGCTAAAAGACTTGTGAGAATAGCAGGGAAAGAACATGATGATCCGGTTGGAATATGATGATCCCCCAAGCAGCTGCCCAGAATAGGACCCAAAATATGTAAGGTAGTTTTTTTAAAAAAAAACCCAGAAGTTGTGTCTTTATTGCCTTCCATTGACCAGCTCCATGACAGATTGTTTCTATTTGCTCTATCTTTATTTTATGTCAATGTTTTTTCACAGAATTTCTTTCTTTGGTAGCTTTAGACAGTTTGAGGAAATAAGTTTTCTTAGCCTTCATGTGTACTCAGGACTTACAATGACTCTGAGGTGCATTTGTTAATTCTGGTAAGGGTGTTTTGAGGGGAACACAACAAGAAAATGATTCATAGAAAATCTCATTAGCGTCATCACTTATCTTTGAACTTTAAAAATAAGCATGCAAATAAATGTCGTCTGGCAGCTGCTAATTACTGGGTGACAATTTTTCAGGCAGGTGGATGTTAAACTCAGGAAATTTCTATAGTACATATAATTCATAGCAGATAAGTAAAACAATTTGTGGTGAGCATTAGTAGTGGATTCTGTGCTTTCATCCCACTTCTTACACTCTTTCCATGAAGTATCAATCCCTGGTTGATTGTTCAGAGAAACACTTTCAAAACAGCTTCCGTTTTTGAAAATTTGTTACCACAGTTCTGGAGAAAGGACTCTCATGATTTCTAAATGTATTAATCCTCAAAAGAGCAGATATCTGGTTATTTTTAAGTCTTTCCTATTATTTTGGAGGTTTAACACATGTTTTAATGATACCAATTACAACATGTAGCAGCTTTAGAATAGCAAGTGTGTCTGCTCTTTTAGAATTAACTTGAAAATAATTCCTATTTGAAAATTTATTTGGTTTCATAGGTATATTTCCAGAGATTTATTTCTACAAATAAGTGCAAAATCTGCAAATTAAAAAAGTTCAGAAAAGTATATTTTTCAGGTTCTTTTGCATTTGGAAGTGCCTACTTAAAAAATCTCTGTTTCAAGAACACGTGAATGTATGCTTTTCCCACCCTTACTACATGTTACATCATGTACCTTTGCATTGCTCTCAGACTTTTGTGGAGAATATTAAATTTCTTTTTTGACTACTATTAATAGTAACAACATCACCTGTCACTGAAATAGTAGTGTGTAGACAAAAGAGAGAAGGAAAACATGGAGAAGAGTGCTGGCATTTTTTCTGTTTTCCTTTAAAACTCCCAAAGAGATTATTTAAACCAGCAGTGAGGGAGCATGTTACTCCAAGGATGAAACTGGACAGGACTGAGTTCGTAACATCTTTCAGTGTAATCAGAATTTTGCTTACTGAGATTTGGCAGAGCTACACCATATGTTTCAATTTAAATTCAATATTAATATCCTAGGGTCACAGTATTTGTGAGGTATGCCCTGAATGAATGTGTGCACTGCTGTGTGTTACCTTTCAGGATGCCCTGGAGCGCCGCCCCTCTCACAGAGCCTCGGGCTGTGTTGTGTGGTGTGGATCAAGCCTCAGGCCCCTGGGCAATCTCAGGAACACACATCAGAGGGGAAGCCCTCAGGGATGCCGACTGCTGAAGTTACCTTGCCACAGTCCCAGAGAGATTCTTCTAACACTCATCTACAGAACTTGTTTCCCCTGGCTCCCTCTCCCTGTGTCACCATCCCTACCCACCACAGCTGTTCAGTCTCTGTGCTGGGCCATAAACCAGCCTGCTGACACAAGGGGAGGAGAGGAACATCTGCAGAGGGAAACTCAGTCTTTCTAGTACCCAGGCAGCTGTGAATATCTCTGCAGTGGCAATGTTTGCAAGAACAAGTGACCCTAAAGGGTCACTTCTAAAGCCTCAGGTCATGCTGAACCACATCCTTCCAGTCAGCAGCTGTATCTGAAGACTACACAATGGAGGTACCCTTACATAGACATGGATTTTGATCTTATTCTGATCCTACAGCTCCAGATCACCAATGAAAATAGACAAGGTCAGCAGTCTGTGGGCCACTTTTGCACTCACCAGACCATATTCAATACACTGCTCTGTTGTGTCAGATCCCTGACATATAGTTTGAGATAAGGTGATTTCTCTACTGAGAAATTAAAGAATTACAATTCAGTGCCAGAATCAGCGAAGTTTCAGGTGACAGCACTTACATGGAAGACAACTGCATGGTGTTTAGGAATGAAGAGATATTAGTTCCCATGGGTACACAATGAAAAGAGGAGGAATGTTCTCAGATTCAAGAATTTTTAGAAAGAAAAAAGAGTCTATGTTTTTGTCAAACACAAAGCCCCTTTATTTCTCTCATAAATCTGCTGTAAAGGGCCGATTCCTGAAACTCAGTTCAGAAGACAGGAGTACTCTGTTGCCCCACTGGAATTTAGAAATTTGAAATTGGTCTGTCTTCAAAAAGCTACTTAGAATACTACAAAACCCTAAGAAATTAAATTCAATAGACAAAGACTGTCTTAAAAAAGAGAACTAAGACTGAAGTTCACCTGGCTTTAATATGGAAAACAAGCATAGAAATTCAAAATTTCCCCATTGTAATAAGGCATGGCTCAAAACAAAGTAGAATTTAAATGAAAGAGCATAACTCTATTTTGTATTCCAGAGTCAGGCTTGCAATCTAGAGTGTAGCATATGAGATCAAGCACTTCATGAATGTCTGCTAAATAAAATATGATGACCTTTAAAGTAGAGAATACATTTAGAAACAAAAATAAGTCTATGAGCTTGGTATCTTCTATCCTTATATGGTAAAGTCCTCACTTCTTCAAACATATGCAAGATCAACTGCCTTGAAGGGAATCTGACAGTGATGAACTTTAGGCAACATGTTCTGGTGGAAGGTGTCCCTGCCCTTGTCAGGGGCATTGGAGCTGGATGATCTTTAAGGTCTTCTCCAGCCCAAACCTGTTCTGTGATTATATGAACTAGCTGCCTTGGATGCCTTTCAGGGGCTATCCTTTGCTACGTTTTTTGCTTGCCTGCATCTGATGATCTGGAATCCATGAAAAATGGTAGGAAATTAGTTTACTTAGTGGGACACCTTGGTGGTAGGGGACATGGCAGTCCTAGGCAATACAGAAAGGAACTCTCTTCAGAGTGGTAGTTCTGCTCTTGAATTTTGCCTGAACAGGATCATAGTCCAAAGGTGTTCTTAGCTACTAACACTTGTATTTAGCTATTTAGCATTCCAGGCTTACAAAAGGCCTGTATCCTCCTAGGGAACTGCTCATAGCTGCTCTGAGTGGTAGGGAAAGACCCTGGGGAGTCTGTACATCTTGGGCTGACCCCTGCCTAAGGAGGCTCAAGCAGAAGGATTCAGTGGAGAAGTTATACTGAGAGGATGTAGTTTGTACAGCATGGCACTGTGACTATATGGATAGACTGGAATAGAGTGTTTCAGCTGGAAGGGACCCAGGGTGACCATCTCTCAAACTGCCTGACTGCCAGGGCTGACCAACATTAAATCTTGTTAAGGATGGTGTCCAAATTAAACACTGACAGGCTCAGGACATTGATTGTCTCTTCAAGGAAGCCTGTTCCAGTGTTTGACCACCCTCAGAGTAAAGAAATGCTTCATGATGTCTTTTCTGAACCTCCCCTGCTGCAGCTTGGAACCATTTCTGTATGTGCTGTCACTGCATCCCAGGGACAAGAGCTCGTCACCTCCCTCTCTCCCCATGCCCATTCCTCAGGAAGCTTTAAAGAGCGATGGATTCACCCCTTAGCTGCCTTTGCACCAAACTAGACAAACTGAGGACAAGTATCCTCAGCCACTCAGTGCAGGACATGCCTTCCAGCCTTTTCACCAGCCTCGGTGCCTCACTTTGCTAATTATGGCTGCTTCAGTCACAATGACTCTGCATTCTGTAGGTTTGAATTTAGCATTTTGTGGGTTTTAAGCACATCATTTTATTTCCTGTGCTGTCATCTAAAAATAGCTGTGCAGTCTGCTCTCACTGCACTTACAGTAGTACCACAGCCTTAACTTCACTCACATCTTACCTGTATATGCACAACCTGAGTCATTACCCTCCAACACCAGTAGCTATCAATTTTAAAATGCAGTCCTGAGTATACAATTGCTGCCAGGCACTTGCAGAATTCAAGGGGAGATCTAGCAGTGTTCCTGTGGTTGCAGGACAATGGATATAGGGACTATCCTTGGGTAACATGGTTCAGTGTTAAGTTAGACCTAATAGACAGTTGAGTTTCTTAGAGTACAATTATAATGGTTTGAAATACAAAACAGAAGTCTGTGGGAAATGGTGAACAGGTGAAAAAGCAAAGCATGTGGATTTAAATAACCTCTGAGGCTGTTTCAAGAACAGCACAGGCGCTTAGGCAGTAGAAAGATGTGCATGTCAGAAATGAATAGATTAGCTAGCACCTAAAGGCTTGTAGACTTCAGAGAGAAAACAGAATGAACTAAACCTAAATCAATACAGCAAGATGTGTATTAATTTTCCAGTCTTCCTTATTACTTATTAAACGCAGTTTAAGGAAACAAAATAATTTCATTAAACAGGGAGAATTGGGATAACTAACTAACCAACTTTAACTCTTTGAAGACAACTTGTATAATGGTAATAATAAATCCACCACAGGCAAAACATTCTAGCTTTGAACTTTATCCATGCAATCATTATTTTACCACTAAAGAGAAGACCAAAAAAATCAAATGTTTATTTATAAGGCATTTATTGTGGATGGAGAATGAAATCATAAGCTGAATTGTAAATAAAACATTTCTGATAAATGGAAATAACACAAAAAAACAGTGAGAAAATGCAGATTTGTCTGGAGCACTGCATTATACACACTGTTAATGTTTGCTAAGTAACAGACAATCTGAATGAGGCTCACAAGGTCTTCAATATGTACAAAAACCCGGAGTGTTGTAACAAAGACCCCCTTTCATTGGTGTTATCAGCAGCTGATCCCTACTGAGCTTTGTGGGATTAGTGGCAGACAGTGACGAACTTCAGTAGAAATGTACAGATTTTTGGATGTCACAAAGCTCAGTCCTTTTACATCAGCTTTATTTGTGTTTGAACTCAGTTCAAACTCCCTCTCTTACGGTATCTGACAGTCTTTATTTCGGTGTCACTATATAATATCTAAAAGGTAGTGAAAAGTGGTAATGAGCACAGAGTTCTCAGTGGCTAAAAGAATGTGTCATCAGTACCCAAAGGAAAAAGAGAAAACAATCCATTGTTAAAGTCCAGATAGGATGAAAAATGTACATAATCGTGATATGCATTAAAATAACAACAACAAAAAATATCACTACCTCAAAAATTCATTTAAATAGTCCATCCAGAAAATACTAAGACTTGGAACCCAAGGACATGTAATGAATACCCTGTGCTGCAAGTAATTAACTTTTCATGCCTCAGCACAAAAGGCTCTGAGCATATTATCAATGAAGTGAAACAAATCACATGCCAGCGTGTTGCTGGGTGTGTAGGAGATGATTAAAAATAATTTTTTTAATCTTTCATTCATGCTAACATAAACATTTACAATATTATATGAAGGAAACAAACAAAAAAAAATAAACACCAATAACTGACTTGCCATTAAGAATTCAGATGCAGTAGTTCCTGGATGCAGCGCAGTTGCTTACTGTGATACATGTAAGGAGCCTTAAGGCAGCCCCTTAATTCCTCTGCATTAGCATCCCAAGTAGCAGCTCACGAGGGAAATCTGGCTCCACAGAGCTAGACTGTCCATATGGGTCAAAGTAGGCTGAGAGGAGGCCTTGCTTCACAATTGCTGTGTGCGTGCATGGCGAGTTATGGAAAGTGTCTTAACCAGGCTGAGAGCTGATGCAATCCATTCCCTCCTGTGGTTTCTAAGCACCTCTGAAATGAGGCTACTCTGGTGTAAACTGCAAGCAACCTAATTTGATATTTATGGTTTTACAATCTAATTTTGTCCTGTAGGAGAATAATAGATTCTGGAAAACTTGTACAAAATTCCGGTATATGCTTCAAAGCACATACACTATTTTGAAGGCAGCTCAGAATTTTTCTGATGCAGTTTTAAGTGTTAGAAGACTTGTTGACTATATACTACATTGTTTCATCTCTAACCAGGGAAAAGAATTAGTGCAGTAATTGCAAAGCAATTTATGAGAGTCAATCAAGAGGTTTAATAAAACATTCCAAGGAAATCACATGATTCCCATTCACATATTTTCATTATCTTTACACTTACAGACAACACAGCACTCTGTTTCCAAAGCTATTGTCTTGTGATAATGCTCATAAGAGAGCCATTACAGTGCACAGTTGGTTTTGGCTGAAGGTAGAGATTTGGTTTACAATACTTAACTTTCCGGAAAAAAAAAATGAAAGAGAAAAAACCCAAAAAACTGAGGAAGTTCTCTAATGCAGGATGCCTGATTATTTGCCCAGATTGATCTGTGATCCTTACAGCTTGAGTTGCTCTGGTTTTACTTTTCCACATATGCAACTGCAAAATTGGAACAGTGTAGGAACACTCTACCAATGAAAATTCTTGGTTTCCTGCACTTAAACAAAGACAGTCTAGATATTGGCAGCTCTTTTTAAAAAATTAAGATGTAGGAAAAGGATAAACATAGCTGCAAACAGTTTTTCAGCTACTATAAATGTACTAAATAAAAAGGGAAACAAAACAAAAAAATGGAAAATAAAACTAAAGAATGGAAAATAAAAATACATAGCCCATATTTTCAAACCCGTTATACAGGAAAATTTATGGAAACCTAGAAAGTGGAGTTAATTTTCACATACATATATAATGAAATATAAAGTGCTTGTATGTTAAATATGTATCATACTGATGGAGTCTTTATAAATGTGTAAGAGAGGGATTTATTATTTATATTGCTCCAGGACTGTACTTGGTTCTTTTCAGTAAAAAGCAGGAGGATGTGTCTCCTTCCTCAAAGAATATAAAATGCCTCTTAAGCAAATATATTGGATTCTGCGCCTTTAAATTTGAAATCAGCTATTTTATGGGGATGGGATGGTGTGCAAAATGAAATGTAGTCATAATTGTTAAGGTTTGTGACATACTGTGTATGGCTCAAGCTGTTATATCTATTCCTATATGCATTCAATTAAAGAACCCAACTTCAATGATGTAGTCTAGCACACTCCTGGGAACTAATCCAATGTCTTTAGCTATCTGTTTTACATGAAACCAATTATTGTAATATCTCTAATGTCTAAGTGGTATTGTCCTGAGTGCTATTTTCAGCATGGTCCAAAGCATTTATTTCAATGAGATTATCTATCTACTCTACAAATTTATTATGCTCTCAAGAATATCCATGGAGTCACATTAGCATTTTTGTATTCCACAGCCAAATGTTCAAGCAAAATGTAATATGAGATAAATAATCAGCTGACTAAGTTTAGTGCTCTCCACTTCTGTTTACATAAAACGACCTCTTGCTGGTGCTTGACCTCTCTCTATCCTCATTTGGAGTTCCCTGTGACAGGCTATGTCCATTATGTGTTTTAATGCTCTGTTTTTCCCTGTTTACCCTGTGCCAGCTCTGTGATGCTATCTCAGCTCTGCTATGGACTGCAAACGCTGTCTGGAAAACTCTGGAAAAGTTAATTAAAGCAGTGTTATAGGAGCACGCAGAAGAAAAGTTCTGTCTCTAGCTACCACAAATTACCATTGCTTTACAGCAATAATAAAATGTACCCACAGGCACTGAGGTCTCAGTTGGGCCATTATTTGACCACGTCTGAGCTAGTGCAGTTCTCCTTTGTGCAATTCTGCCTTTCCAGAAGTACAAGGGGGATAATTATCTAGTCCGAAAGAGTGTTTAGGCTTTGTGCATTAACATAATGCCTGTCTGTTGCAAAACAGTGTGTTGTTTTCATACACTATTGTTAACAGGTTCCTATATGCATAACAAGTGCTGGGGTTTGTGGCAAACTTGGAACAACTGTGAGACAGCTACACATCATTATGATTTCTGTTGCCATTGTCATGGCTTGTTTCTGGTAGCTCACTTTGACTCGCTGGCATTGTGTAACACGTGCTCTATAAGCTCTTCAGTGACCTCATATAGCAGTCCTGCACTGACCTCACTTTATTACAAAGTTTTCACTTATGCCAAGATTTTATAAAACTTAGCAACAGAACAAGTGGAAAACTTAGATCCAGTGATGCTTTGGACTCCCTTTATTAAAGGAAAATTGCTAAAATGTAGTGCAGTGACAAAACCCAGTACTTGCATCTGAAGCATGGGAAGGGGAGGTATGCAATGATTCAGTGGCAAGGTGCAGTGGGGTGACCTGTTTTTCATTTGAGTGAATTTACTGTATGTCTCACAAGGAACTTGCCAACAGAGCTTTAAATAAAGATGATGTTCTAGGATCTGTCTTGTTAAGGAGGTCCCAGGATGATTTAAAGCTTTTCAGATTAGATAAGTACATACAGCAAAGTGAGTTGTTTCGAAGGAAGAACATGAACTTGCTGGTATGGCTGTGGGGAGGCAGCAGTAAAAGTGCAGTGATGGATGGATGCCTGTGTGAGTTGCACAGTAAAGGTACCAGAGTAAGACTAAATATCTGACTGGAAGCTCATCTTGTAAGCTGCTCTTGTCACAACTAGCCAAGACATTGTATGCCACATTCATATCATTCTTGGATAAAATCTCTCAATGCACTTTTATTTTCAGTCTGAGAAAAGAATAGAAGAATTCTGCTCAGTGAATACTAAAAAAAAAACTTCCGTCTTTTGAATGGGCAGGACATACTAACTTTTTTGATCTCAAAAATCCTGAGATGTCTCTCCTTTCTGAGGCATTTTCTGTTGGAAAAGCATCCTTTCTTCCACTAGCACTGGATGTCTATTGAGTCTGCAAACTGGAAATCAGCCTGAAGCTGAATTAGGCTTACAGACTCAGTGTCAATGGGAAATACACTTCTGTTGGCTCCTTCTGTCATATGCTGATCAAAACTGCTGACACATCAAGTGTATTTTGATATGCAACAAGGAACAGAAACAATAAATCCTTTGACTTTCACTTCATGCAGGATTGTGCAGAAACATAGCCAAACTGTAGATGTGTTTGCTTTCATTTTCCTTATTTCTGTGAGGTAAATTCTTAAGCACTACCCTGCACTAACAACTTATTGAATTAAGCTTTCTCAGGCTGGTGGTGATGGTGATTTTCAGCTAAAGCTATAGGAAACATGCATTGGAACAAAAATTACACAATGGCAGCTTTAAACAGAAAGGAAATGATTATTTATTGAATATTGCTGGAGGGGCTAAAATAGATAAATAAACAGAAGAGAAGACAAAGGCCAAGAGAAGTACAGTCTACAAAGCTAATTTAAGCATATTTGAAACCTCTGCAAAATTCACATGAAAAATAAAAACAATTGCTTTATGATATTCTTCTCCACTTGTCCCGAATTCCTATATTGCAGTAAAAAATCAGGATTTATCAGGACATTCATCAAGGATGAGTATACTGTTATATGCAGGATTCCTCATTTAAGATTAAGAAGTTACTAAACACTTCCACGGAAAAAAAGCAGCTGAAGCACCAGCTTTCATAATCCAAAAGAAAGCACATCTATATACAGAGGAATTTATTGGGTACTGTTTTGTTCTCTTTGGTTTTTCTTTACAGAAGGAGGCAAAAAATATCACTTAAATAAATAAATATGGAATAAGGCACACCCACAGAGGTCTGGTACGGTGGTCTGAGAAAAAGCTGAGAAAGAAGAAGGGATTTTTAATCAGGTTTTGAATGGGAAAGATTTGAGGATGGGAGCTATAGAATTATATGCTATTGTTTCGATTTTCTTGTGTTTAGAAAAAGATGACAGGTTTGGAAATAAAGGGAAGAATCACAGCAATTGCTCTCAAATAAACTCCCACTTCTCCCTGGCACAACTCCCCTAGAACCCAGTGAACTGGTCAACCTTTTGAATCACAAGGCAATAAAAGTGTGTGTTTGGAAACGGGGGATAGGAAATATTAATAGGATCCAGAATAAACCTTCAGTGTACCAGGATGTCTGTTCTTCCAGGATTCATTTTACCACCAGAAAATCTGGACTCTGATGATCACAACTTGTATTCTACATTGTCATTCAGCACTGGAGTGTAAGCAATTGCAAAGCACTAAATGACATTTCAGCCTGTCCTTTGGGATGCAAAAAAACCAGGCTCCGCTTCCAGACTTCCTCTCCTTGTAGCACTGCACGAACACACCCAGGCAGTTGAAGTGACACAAACAATGAGATTCAGGTGGACAAATGCATCAGTAAAAGGACAAGCTAGGTGCTAAAGGACAGTAAAAAGTAGAAAAGCTCAGCAAAATTACTATTTTCATGGAGGAATGTAACTAAGGAGTAAAAATTGTTGCAAGAGTTCCTGTGCTGATCCTCTGCTTCATTGTTATCATTACTTTCAAATCAGATCATGCAAGCAGTTCAATAAAATGGGTTTGGTTGACAAAATAATTACTATAACCATTCTGATGCTATCTTAAAAGACAGGAGGTGATTCCAGAAGCATTTTCCCAGTGTACTTGTTACTGCAACACATTGGAGGACTCAAGGAGAACTGGAAAAAGATCTTAATGTTATTTAGCAGTCTTAAATCCACAGAATAGTGCTCAAATAGGTGGCAATATATACAAAAGTACAATTTATGAAATCCTTTCGATTTTGGTAAATATGAGTAATTATTTTTTATTTGAGGTCAATTAATTCAAGCAAATTATTATAAAGGCAATTTAAAAAGGAATCGTATAATAACTTGAAGACTGAAGAGGAATGGTGTTGGGAGTATGGATTGCAGAGTCATCTGTGCCTCTGATTTCTGAGCAGAATCCTTTCAGTGCTCTAAAAGGCGACTCTGATTACAGCAATATTCTTAACCAAATCCCTGTAATCCTCTTTCATATCTAATGAATCTCTTTATTGCTTTGTCTGATCTAGGATGCAAATGCAATGATGTGCGTTAATGATAAGATCATAAAAATTTAGTCAGAGGTGGCACAGGTCATCAATTCATCCCAAGATTGTATCACCAGCTTCCTCACAGGCCTTGTCTGACCAGATCCCAAAATCTTAGTGAGTGTGATTGCTGCAAACAGTGTAATTCCCCTGTTCTGCTACTCTCCACTAAAAAACTCTGAAGATTATTATGAGGCTTCCCTTTGTTTTCCCTCCACAGGATAAATGTCCTTTATTCTTCAATTCCTTCCTTGTGTTTCTAGACCTCCAATTGCTTTTATTGCTCCCTCATGGTTTCTGTCCAGGTGATCATGTCTTCTGTGCTTTTTTTGGAGAGAGAGCAGTTGATGGAGTGGCAGTGCCAGTGGCCAAGGGATCTCTGCACTTTGTGCCACGTTCTGCTCTCCTGCATCTTCCTCCACCACCCCTCCATGGCATTTGTGCTCTATGTGTGGCAGTGATTATATTTCCCCAGGACAACAAGGTTCCTTCTAGCACTGAAAAATCCTTCTGATTGAGGGACAGTGGATTGTAAGAGTCACTAGATGGGATGGACACAGAAGAACACATGATGGAATTCCAACCTGTCCAGTTCTCCACAGTCCCTCTGTCTTTCAGAACTGCCATGGTCTTTGCATACCTCAGCCTTTGTTACATTTTAACAAATTCTGTTACACATTAACAGTTCTGGGTTGTCTTCACTTCTGCCAAGCAGAAGAGTTGCAAGGGTAATTTGGAGGATTATTAACACGGTGTTGGGAATAATAAATGAACCGTCAGCCCGGGGGCTCTGGGCCTTGCCAGCCTGTGCCAGGTCTGGCAGAGACAGGGGGTGGGTGCAGGAGTAACACCTTCACAAGGACTGGGAGCCAGATCTAATTCACTGCTTTCACCCCAGCACCTGCATAATTTCACAGCACTGCCAGCAGTGGTCAGGGCTTGTGCACAGCAGTTCTCCACAGTTTTCCCCTCCCATTTGTCCTGGGTGAGTGAACAAGCTGTGGCAGGCACAGGTGGTGACCGGGGCTCTGCTTGGGCTTCTTACTCTGTCTGGTGCCATCTGCTCCTCTTTGCTCCTGCAAATGCTGTCTAGGAGACAGCAGAGAAGCAGAATCCTTTCCAAGTTAGTCTGAGATTTTTCCTCCCTTTAAGGTGTATTCCTCTGGCCTTCAGGTGATGAAGCACATTTTCTACAGCCACCTATGGATGCTCATCTCACAGCTGAGACACCTCTTTTCTCATGGGATGATTTCAGAGGGAGAGTCCCTGTGTTCACATGGCTACAGTGACTTCCTAAAGTCTTAGTTGAGGCCTCTCTCTGTTTACAGTGCTATGGCACCTGGAGCTGATCACATCTGAACTGCTGAGTTCCTGCTGCCCCACTGAGCCCCATGTTCCCACCCTTCACAATGCAGAAGCTCATAGAATTATGGGATGAGCTGACTCTGAGAGCTGCTCTGACAAAAAAATAATCACTTTCTTGGCAGAGCCAGCTGTCAGCCCCCTGAACTATCTCAGCATGTGGTTGAATTAGAAGCAGTAGTAGCAAAAATGAGAGGATGGGAATGTAGTCGGGAAGTTCTGCAGATAACAGAGCTACAGCAGCCCAGTTTTAGTATCAGTGATGACCACACAATTGCACTGTCCCTTTGTGATGTGTGTGGTGAGCTTTGAATGGTTCCATTCCTCTCCACACAGCTCTCTGACCACTTCCAAGTAGATATCCAGCCTACTGCTGCTGCTTAAGGTAGCGGTGAACATGGCATGTTGCTCATGTGGTAATAGGTTGGAAATTATGATGACAAACATTGTGTCTGCTACTAAGCGAGGTGGTAAAGACGAGTGATTGAGAAATGCACAGATCTCACATGATAATGGAAACATGGTCTAGGTATATAGGTCTCCATAACTTGCTTTGAATTCCCTCTAATGTCTTCTTCAGAATTTTTTTCTCTATGAGTCCAAACCATTTTGAATTCTGATCCTGTCAGCTAATATCCTTTCAGTCTTCTGTAGTTTCATGTTGTCTGTAAATTTAATAGAAATTTTGCCTAGTCCATCACCCAGGTTACAAATGAAACTGGACTTGGGCCAGATTTCTGTAGCCCCAAGCTTGATAGAAATAGGCTTCTTGATCAATCCCTCAATTTAAATAGCAGGTCCATTAATAACTACTCTTAGCATATCAATGTCCAATTAGATTTTGTACCTACCTTCCATTACTTTCAACTAAATGTCTTCTGAAATTCATCCCTCCCAACTGCATCCCACCTTCACTGTATTAATGGATTCTCATATACCAAGATGATAAGCACTTTCAGGGACAGTTTATTTTACCTCTAAAGGCAGCTTATTTCTACACTTAAGGCCACCTGAATACATAGTAGCTAAATCTTCCCACAATGGTGGGAAATTAATGTGGTGATTTCACAATGGAGTGACAATAAATAAATTACCTGTCACTGGTCTGCAATTTCTGTGAGCATTTGCAGAGTCTGGAAACCAGCACCTTCCCCATCCCTTTCTTTCATGCCTGTGAATGAAAATGTCTGCTGACTTTTTTTCACAGAAAAGCAAAAGAAGCAGAGCCTCATTAGTGGCAACTGTTCTCCATAGTTTTGCAACCAGCAAGGCTGTTCATGCTTTTCTTTGTGGAAGTGGGGCGTGTATGTGGCATCCCCATGGCAGAAGAGCACACAAATCATTTAAAACAGCAGCTCCTTGCACATTTTGATGATTATTTGAGGTTGCAAACCCAGCTGCTCCCACAATAAACCTTTATATCTTAATGCTATGATATAGCATCTTCAGTGTTGTTCTTTGAAATACTCTGTTGTTCTTTCATCTCACTGTTTTATAGTTCCCTACTTTCTGCAGGTAAATGACACTAAAGGGAAGGAGCTGGCAGGTAATCCCTGCCTCATGTGTACTCTGTGCTTAGACATTGCTTTAATTGGCAAACTGAAAGCCAAGGAAAAAAGGTGCATGGTAGTGGAACTATAGAAATAATATCAATTAATAATAGCTAAAGGAAGAGAAAAGGCCACTCAGTTTTTCCTTCCACAGTATTCTGAGGAAAGCTTAACTGCAGGCTCAAGACCAATTCAATTCCATACATAAACCAGCTACCATCTCTGCTTTTTCCTAGTGGCCAGTGCTTGCAGTAGGTTTTGTCTAGAGGCGGTGCTGGCTTTGCTTAGTGAGAAGGTATTATTTGAAGTGTGCACATGTATGCTGCCAACCTTGAAGGCAAAAATTCTCCTGTACACATAAGCAGATAAGCATCTGAGTATAAAATACTTAATTTAGGTTTGCAGTCACTGGATAGCATTTGTACAGTGATACAAGTTAACTGTGATGATAGTATTAAGCTCAGAGAAGTTGTTTTTTTCTCTCTTCTTCCACAAGAGAAATCATAGAACTCATCCTTCCTAACCCAATTATTTTGTTGGTGGTGATAAAGAAGTCTCTGTAGTAAGATGGACAGAATTATGTCACAGCAGCATGCTGTCAGTCTCTGAGTCTGCCAGATATTTCAGTTTTGACCTTTACTGTCTGTAGTACTGGAGTTAATTCTGACTGGGCAGTACTTACCACTTCTAGTCTTCACAGAAATCTCTTAGCCAAATTGCTTGCTAATGATAACGTAGTGCCTGTTCATAACTTCTGTGTTTTTTGAAGACTGTGTGGTACAGTCATTGTCATTGTCACAGACCATGATAATGACCTTCAATTTGTGTTTAATTTAGATGTTCCATCTGATAATCACTTAGCACACTGATACTATGTCAGTATGGTGCAGGGGACCTGAATCCCCTTTGCCCTGCACCTTGCTAGGTAATACATGTTGCTGTAAAATCAAGGTGAATATGATACAACTCTGATATTTAATATATTATAGTCAATTTCTGGGATATAGATTAGTACCTCACCAGGAAGAGGTGCAAAACATCTTCAGGCAGAAGGGCTTTAAGGCTTGATCTTCCCTTGTGGCAGAAAGTCCATGGGGTGTGATACTGCATATCTAATAGTGATTTAGAATTTTGGAAACTGCCAGAGAACTTCCAGAAAGATGCTGATACTACCCTGCTATTTGGAAGTAGGAAAAAATAACAGGAAAGACCCAGTCACCAACAGAGCACCACTGTCTTGAAACAGAGAAATTTAATCTGACAGCTTCAAATAGGAGCAGATTTCTCAGAAAAACCTTCCTGGTCTCTTTAAGGGGATGTCTGCTGGAGAAGCATTAGGTTATTGTTCCCTGCAAGCAGTCAGTCACAGTGAGGGCTGTGTGGGAGATCCTTTACAAGATGCCTTGATTATAGAAAGATGAAGATATGTTTAATTCTGGCTTTACTGCCTGAAAGAAGGAACAAAATGCTTGTGAGAATTTTTTTCCTAAATTAAGTGAAATCCACCACAGTCAAATAGTTTTAATGTCAAGATATCTGCCCAGAGTCCAATCAGGGAGACACTTTATTGAACAAACAACATCTGACATTACTATGGCAGTGTCAGCCTACTCTTGCTTGAACGAAGCAGCCAATAAAGCTACATAGGATGTAATTCAAGAGTTTTCTAAGCTCCTTATTTCACAGTTACAGAGATATTTCTCCCTAAAGGACAGGAAGTCGAAATATCAGTAACTGCTGTTGTAGGTTACCATCCTGAATAAGATCTAAGATTTCAAGCTTTAAGCACTCATTAATTTTTTTAGCTCCCAGTAACTACAGTATCCATTAAAAAAAACAAAAAACAAAAAAACCTTTGAAGTTTCTCAGCAAGTTTCTTCATGAAATCCAGCTAGTTAATTCTGATAAAAATGACTTATATTGGGGAGTTTGCCTTAAGGATTTACACTTCTTTGTCAGTTTAGTTAAAAATCTGTTTGACCCAAAGCAACACAATACAGCAATGATGCATCCCAGGTGACAAGATGAAGTGTAAAGAAGGAATCCTATAAGGAGGGGTGTGGTTAATTTTCAGAGTCATAGTTCCTCTCCACAACCAACATTTATTATCTTTGCTTAAACATCAAAGACATTGAAGACCTTTGTTTGTTGTTTGCTTTTGGTTTTTTTAAATACTTCTTTTTCTCTAAATTTCAGGCTTTAGGGTAAATCTACAAATTACATTAAGGTAGCAAACATACTTCACCTACAAGTTTCCAAGCCTTTATTTTGAACAGGGATCTGCAGAAATGTTGTTTTAATACCACGTTCTCATAGACATTCTGGATACTCATGTCACATATTTATTGTCAACAAATATTGGCAACGTCCTGCAAAAAAATTTAATCATTTAACCACAGCCTAAATTTAATGTGGCTCAATATGTAAGTATCACTGGTTTAAGTTGTTGCAGTACATTAGAGACAGCCTCTGTGTTTTTAGCATTTGTTTTTATATGGTTTCTTACAGAGATGGAAGAGACTAATTTCTCTCCCCAAACATGGGAATACCAGATGGTGTCAGTCAGGTAGAACTGCCAGGGTGTGTACGAACACACAGTCAAGAGACAAGAAGATTTATTTTGGAAACAGAGGAGAACAACAGCCAAAATGTTCCTTTTCATAACTGCTTGAGCAAGAATTTTCTCATTCCTTCTTCATCTTCTCCTAAGCCCAGGACAGTGGTTGGGAGTTATTTCCAATGTATTCATATCCATCTTTAAATTTGAAAAGGGACTTTGGAACAAGGACCAAGCTGAATGTTTTGCAAGAGGGGCTTGAATTCCCAAAACTTGAGCAAAATGGGCTCTCACAAAATATGTAAACTTTGCTTTTCCATTTAAAGGCTTGTGATGGATGAGTAGTCAGAAAAGCAGACATAAAGTCTTTCAGTCTCTAAAATCTAAGAATATGTTCAAGTGCTGGCTTCCATAAACACTTTGCTGTGCTGCAGCACAAACTTACTCTGATTGTGGAGTCTTGGTAGTTTTGTGTGGTATTTGCAGTCTACCAGAGATGTTCCTGTAGGGTGTTTGGGTCAATGAGAAGCTGCTCATGAAACCAGTCACCATTTCCCATGACACATGGACTGTGTTAAGAAGTAGTGGCTCAGGGTCCCATGCTGAGGAAGAACAACTCTGGAAAACTTTAAAAAGGTGGAATAACTGACTAGACTTGAAGCAGTTTCTTACAGCACTTGAGGGTTTCTCACATTCAGATTTCCTTCTTCAGAGAGTTCTTGACTGAAGAAGTTACAAGTCTGTTTTCCAAGGCATTGGTTCATAGAAAAGCATAAAAAATTGGAATTTGCAAATCATTTGCATAGTTTTTCTGATGACAAAAGATTTGGTGAATCTCCACTCATAGAGCACTTTGTGTGAAAAGTGAAGCTGCTGAACCAAGTCTGGCAAGGCCCTTTCAGCTTTTGGTCATAGCTCTGCCCATTTCATATCTCCATGATCCATTCTTGATCATCTAAAAGCATGTTATTTCCCATCATGGAAACCCAACCCAGGACATGTCTATCTGTGCAGGTGTAGAACACAAGACACCTGATCAGACCCCAGCCTGGTGGCTGCATGGTGATGGTGTTTGAAAAAGATTGCTTTGTTTCAATACCCTCTCTCTAAAATGGCAAAATGTCAGGTTAAAAAGAATATTTATAAGTGGAAAAATTAAAAAAAAAAAAAGAAATTCAAGTGAATAGTGTTTTTTTCTGCCTCTTTGAAAGGTTAATGTGTTAAGGAAGCAAGCCATTTCATGTCTGTGTAAAATGCCTGTTTATAATTCTTATATTTGTAATTATAATTCAAATATTTGAGAATTTCTCATTTTTTACAAGCACTTGTAGTGACAGAACAAGGGGGAATGGACTCAAAGTAAAAGAAAGTAGGTTTAGATTAGATTTTAGAAGGAAGTTCTTCATTATGATGGTGCTGAGGTACTGGAACAGGTTGCTCAGGGAGGTTGCAGATGTCCCATCCCAGGAAGTGTTCAGGGCCAGGCTGGAGGGAGCTCTGAGCAACCTGATCTCGTGGGAGGTGTCCCTGCCCATGGTAAGGGGGTTGGAACTACATGGTCTTCAGAGTCACTTCCAACCCATGCCATTCTATGATTCTATGATCCTGTGGTTTTAGAAATGTCCTGATTTAGAGCAAAATATTAAAAGGTCTCAGTGAATTTGTTTCTGATCAGCTCTAATAATTTATGACATTTTCTGCATCTACATATGGGCAAAATGTCTTTATTTTCAAGCAATTTTGTCAGATCTTTGAGGAAATTGCAAAATGAGTGAGGTGTACATAAATTCCAAGTGGTTTGGAGCCTGTGACAGCAGTGCATGGGACAGCCTGGCCTTGAACTGCAGGACAGCTGGGTCGCAGTCCATCTGCACCAGCCTGTTCTGACACTCAAGATCATGGGACATCAAAAGTTTTCTGGTTCTGGTTTCCCATGAGCATCCCCACAGCAGTGGTCCCCTTCACACAGCTACTGGGCTTGGATTTCCTGCCTCTTCCTAAAGTCTCTCTTTCCCTGAAAAAGAAAGTGAACTTAGTCCCCATTGCACAGCCTGGGTAACTGCCAAGATGATGGGAGGATATGGAACTTCAGGCAGAAATTCAGGTGCCCTTTGTGGCAGGTTCAGCAGAGGAGTTTGTCAAACACTGTTTGCTGCAGGGATTCCGGGGGGATTTAGATTAACATGAACCAAGACTGCTGACTGTAGCCTGGCTCTGTGCTGGGCTGGCTGCTGTTCTTGCTGGTTGCTGCAGGAAGGATGTTGCTCTTTCCACACCACTGCTCCAAAGCCCCTTGCAGCTGTTCCCGGAGACCAAAGTATCCTGTTTGTTATTACAATAAATTATATCCTTAAGTACAAAGGCACATGTGTAGAAGTAGAACAACTTTTCTACAGAAGTAAATGTGAGAAAGACAGGCCTTTGTAAGCAGGAATTTTTCTTCCATTTACAGCTGTCCCCCACCTTGGAGATTCAATCTGTTCCAGTTTACCCAGAAAATTTATTCAAACTCTTGACCAAATAAAACAAGCAAACCACAGAACCCAAAAAAAAAAAAACCAAAAAAAACCCCAAACCAAACAAAAACCCAAAACAAAACAAACCACAAAAAAACCCAAACAAACCAACCAAAAAACAAACAAACAAACAAACAAACAAATCCCACAAGAACCACAAACAAAAAATACCCAAAACCACCCACAAAAAAAACCCCAAAAAAGCCCCCAAAAAACCCACTCATACAAAACTCCTGAGGGATGCAAACTTCCAAAATTCAACTTTCAAAAATCCCCTAGTGCTTTGGCACTAAGCAGTGGTGTGTGGGAAGCAGGAGCTGCGGACCTTTTGGGAAGTTGCACACATATCTTGTCTCTGCTTCCGTTGCTTCCTGAGGACTCTGGCACTCATGGAGTCACAACAAACCCTGAAAAATCCTGATGCTTCAGGGTTTATATTAGAATGTTGGTGTCTCGGGAATACAAAGATTTTTTTTTTTTTTAGACATTACCCTTTATTGGCATGAGGATTTATAACTCTGTCAGTAGCATTAGTCACAATATTTTGGAATTTTTTTCAGTAACTGATAAGAATTCTGCCTTCAGATCTGAAGCACAGCTGAAAACTACACTAATGCAAAGAATAGTTTTAGTGATGGGTGGGAAAACCAGGGATTACCCAGGCTACTGGAAAAACTTACTCCAGCCTGCAGTCAAATTCCTCATGAAGTCAAAGGGGAAAGCAGAGGCTTTCAGTGATTATAAATTAGCCTGGCAACAATAACTTTAATTATGGTACAGCCACAAGAAAGTTCTCAGTCCATTTCATTCTTCCTTTCCAAAAGTTGGTTTAGATTTCTTCTGACGGACACATATCAAAGATCTTAAGAACAATTGAGTGTCCTATTTCCTGCATGGGGCCTTAGTCTTGAAAAAAATATTCATTGCACTCAAAGGTTATTTCTGTCTTGTTTTGACGCTACAGATTTAAAGAATGAGATCATTTCTGTTGAATGTCCAGCTGTTTAGAATCTGCATCTCTATTTTAGAAGCACAAGAGGAAAACACAGTGTCTTTGCCAGAAAAACAGTCAGATAATAAGACTGCATTCTGTTTAATTGGGAAAAAAGAATTTGACATAATGTGTTGTGTGGATGAATCCATACTGACAAGAATTCCCAGGACCCAAAAATTGTTTAGTCTTGAAGTGACTGCCATTCTGTGTGTTAATTTACTTTTACCTCTTGTACTATGTTTTTCCATCTTCATGCATAAGATATTCTTAATATCAAATTCTACATTTGCATGCTGAGCTAATTTTACTTATTTTATCACAAGACTTAGGACCATTGTTTATCTTCATCACGCCCAGTTCTGAGCATGATAGAGGAGGAATCTTAGATATCAATTTAGTTAAAGGTTAGTTTCTGATCACAATTGCTACAGGAAAAAAATTATAAGCTTAATGAACATCAGCCTAGAGTGTCCACAATATTTCTGTGCTACTCATTAACTGATGAGTTTTTTTAAAGCTGGGGATAAGCAGAAGAGTTTATGCATTTTAGATCCTTACAGAATAAAAAAAAAAAAAGAAAAAAAAAAAACCAAAAAAAACCCCCAAAAAAACCCCAAAAACCACAAACCAAACCAAACCAAACCAAAACGAAACAAAAAAACCCCCACAATGAAAAACCCCACAAAACAACAAAAAATCAAAACAACCAACAGTGGAAGTTAAGTAGAAGTTGCAACATGCAACAAGACAATTATTGCAAATATTACACCATGGGAAGGTGAAGGAGAAATGCTGTGGGGTTTGCTCCGTGGTTGACATAGAGTCACTGCCTTGCTGTTGTTGGGTGTTTTGGATGGAATACAACATGGTCACTGTATTATAGAGAAATTATATTTTTCATCCCTTTACTATTCCTTTAGATTATTTCTTATTTAACCTTGTTTATAGGATTTGAAATTAAAAAATTATTATAAGAGTTTGAGTTACAAGAATTTCAGTAATTTGAAAAATTTCATGATGTTTGCAGCACAGAGAGAGTGTTTAATTATGGCAGGAGGCACTTTTCCTTTACATGGAGTGATATAATCTTACACATGGCCAGAATGCAATAAGCTATGTGAAGATTTATCAAGTCTGAGGGTTGGCCTGCAACTTCTCAGAGTGGCTTAGTTACAGCAAGACAACTTCTCTGGACGTGCTTTGTAAAATAAAAGGTTTTAACAATGACAAAAATAATAAACATCATTAAACAAAGAAACATAAATCAAACACAGTGCAGAGAACACTGACACTGGCACTGGCCTAGGCAGTCCAAAAAAGCAATCGAGCTCCTTGGTGCAGTCCCTTTAGTGCTCGATGGTCCAGGTGGGCCACCAGGAACCCTGCCCAATGAAATTGGCAGCAGGCTTTGAGGTAACTTCCAAAGCACAATCAGTGCTCCTGTGCTGGCACTGGGCCACTTACAGTGAGCAGGCTATGAAAAGTTCTATTTGAAATTCCTTACATGTTCAAAGGTAAACCGAAACTCTTTCCCATCTATAGAAACACCTGCTTGGGTGTGGAAATGCATTCCAACAATGGAGTTGTTCAATTATGAATTCTGTGGCGGCTCTGGAGATGGAAAGAATGATTGTGCTTGAACTATAAAGCAAAAGACAGACACTGCTAATGCTGTACTGGGATGTGGTAAAGACAGACCTCATGGGTAGGCAAAATATTCACACAAATACAATCACTACATAACCCATTAATTATTATTTAGAATATTTTCCACCAAACTCTTAATGCTGATAAATGAAAACAAATTCTGATGCCATCCCTGCTACTATGCCCCTACCCTTCTAAAGGGATATGTAGCTTTATTATGATTGCTGAAGGCAGAAATACAAGTCCTACATTTGGTCTGCTTTGATGATGTCTTGATGATTTGCTACAGTGAGAAACATTTACACAAAGATATACTGGAATTTAGGCAGAATTTCCTTCACAGACCCTTAATATTTTTATAACTAAAGTGCAGTTGAAATTTTAAAAAGGGTAAGTTCCACTGAATATTTTTTATATGTTCCTACTCTATATATTGACAATTATAAATCCCCCTCTACTTGAAGAGGCTGACCCATTTTCCTGTTTTGCTGCCGTCTGCATGAACTGAATTTTGCATCTTGAGTCTGCCACTGTCTCCTACTTACAAATTGTCACAGTGGAACAATTGCTCTTAAATGCACAAAAGACTTTTTCTTTTGCACAACACTGAATAATGTTGTGCAAAAGAAACAGGCATCTGATGCCAAAAGAATAGCATAATTTAAAAAAGGAAACAAATCTCTGTTCTCACAGGGGTAGTTGGAGGCATGGGATGTGAGCTAAGAGGATACAAACCACCCTTCTTGTTACCTTCCTGTCATGACACCTACAGGGAATGCAGCATGCTGAAGTGCTCTTCAGCTCCTCCTTATCACACACTGCTGTATCACTACCGTGTTAGAGTCATATCTTATGTCTTCTTGACCTCTGGTATAATAAATACCCTTTGCCTCCTTCATAACTGTCCTTTTGAAAAGCAGAGTTTGCCAGAGGACAGCGAGCCTTTGGCAAGGACCTGGGCATGGCCTGCTGGGTCAGGCCCCTCTCCATGCAACACCATGGCCAGCAGTGGGAGAAGGAGCAAGCATCTTGGCAGCACATCCTTGTAACCTACTTTACAGGTCTGAAGGGCAGCTGGAGAGAGTAACTTGAAAGTCCAAAATGTCCCTTGACTGTTTCTGGTATGTTGATGTAGCAAAAGAAAAAGGAAGCGTACACATAAATTCTCTAAGTTCTCAATCAGAACTGATTTTTTTTTTTTTTTTTGTGAAATTTAACTAGCAGAACTTGCGTTGGAAACAACACTGATCTTCCAGCTGAAGACAAAAAGGTAGCATAATAGTTAAAGTCTGAAGAGGATCTTGGGTTGTTTAGCCTGGAGAAGAGGAGACTCAGGGGTGACCTTATCACTCTCTACAACTGCCTGAAAGGAGCTGTAGCCAGGTGGGGGTTGGTCTGTTCTCCCAGCCAACAGTGACTGGACAAGAGAACACAGCCTGAAGCTGTGCCAGGATAGTGTGTTCAGGTTGGACATCAGGAAGAATTTCTTCACTGAAAGGCTGGCTAAGCATTGGAGCAGGCTGCCCTGGGAGGTGGTTGAGTCACCATCCCAGGAAGTGTGGAAGAAACACCTGGACATGGCACTTATTGCTGTGGTTTAATTCATATGGTGGTGTTTGGTCAAAGGTTGGACTCAAGGATCTTTTCCACCCTTAATGATTTTATGATTTTATGATTCTACTCTACAATAAATCTTAGAGACAAAACTTAAAAGACATTTCAGCCACAAGAGGAAGGCTATCCAAAAATCACATGGGATTTCACACATGGGAAAGAAAAGGCCAAAAGTGATAAGTCTGAAAATGTAAGCTGAGGCAGCAACTGCTGCCCAAATGGACACTTGATCCCATCCCCATGCCACCTCTTCCCACGCTGTCCCTTGCACTGGAGTTTGTCTGACCACCTGGTGCCTGAGCTAAGGGAGCTGAACTGACAAAAAGGCATTGACTTTTTTCAGTGAGCAGTGTTTTCTGTCAGTTTAGGCTTTTTAACTGGCCTGTGATTTGATCAGGCAAGTACCAGCTCAAGGGCTAAAGCCAAGGGTGGATAAAGGGAAGCAGGCTGCACTTTTGCAGCTTTGCTATGTTTGAAAATATACCCTTATACTGATTTCTTTGAAAAGTATTTTGGTTTATAGTTTCACCATCACCAATCACAGTAGAAAAACATTCCTTCTTTAACTTAATTGTTAAATAATCTTCAAGGAGTGGGAAACAGCAAACATTGCTGTGGTTGTAACTGCTACTTTCTTCTATTTGTTAATTTGGGGTTTTTTTCCTAATGCAAAAAATGTGAGAGCCTATAGCTGCAAGAGCCTTTGCAAATGTATTTTATCTCCCTTTTCTTTTTAATGGTTTGTGTCTTCTTTTGAATAAAAGCTCTTAAGTCAGCTTTTAAGAGGAGAATGGTTCACAGAGCAACTGTGACAAACGTAAATCAAATTGTCATATTTTTATATGTCAAATACTCTTCTAAGGTGATAGTTTATTTCTTAATGAGTACTGATACCCTTCCCTGCATTTCTTCAAAGAGCGCAGTACTGTTTGTGTTTCTCTTCCTTTTCCTAAAAACCATCTTGCAAGAGTCATACAGACCACTAATCATCCTGTAATCTTTATTTTTATCTCGAGGATTTCCAGTGTCCACAGTAAGGATGTAAAGAACAAACCCAAGACAAGCCTCCTAAGCCCAACCTGGACTTCCTAGGCCTGCTGCATGCTGGAGCTGTGATCATTGGAGTCTTGTACAGGTTTTGTTTTATAGGTGTATTCACCCTCATTAACTGCAAATCCTTTCTGAGATTCCTACCCTGTTCCACCCCAGTCCAAATCCAGACTGCTGTGAACTCTGATGAAAACAACTCCTTTCCAAATTAGGGCAAGTTCTACTGGTTGGTAGCAGCCACCTTTGCTGCATGAACAATTTTAACAATATTTGTATTTCTGGCTTACCTATGCCTCCTCCTGAAACTCCATCTTTGCAAATGAAGGAGTGAAATATTGTTTAACATGCTCTGTGTATCACAGTAAGAAGCACTTTAAGCCTGTTCTTAGATCCTCTGATGAAAAGGGAGTTGGCTCTATAGATCTAAAATTCCTTTTAATGTACGTTACCATCTTGAGGACTTACACAGCCTCAGGCACCAAGAATTTGCTGTCTGCATCATCATAAGTTGCAGAATATTTCCAATATCACAAGTACAGCACAAAAATTTTCACAGCTTAATGAAAATACAGGATATTTCTGATGGAAGATAGAGCAGCCACTCAGTAAAGTGTATTTTTTTAAGCTGAAAGATTTTTTATAATTGAAAGAAGAATATTAATCCAGAGATCAATAAAGAGATAGATAGATAGATAGATAGATAGATAGATAGATAGATAGATAGATAATACATACACGTTCCAGCATTAAAAACCCCTTCCAAATCTATGTGTGCAGGGTTTTTTTTTACTCTTGGCTCCACCTCGCTGTCTGACGAGCAAGAGTCGCCCACGGGCCTGATGCAGCAGCGCCTCTTAGTGATGGAAGTCAATTCTGCATTTAGCTACTAGGGGAGCAGGATTATTTTTGCTTACTTTTCCATTTTCTTGATTCCCAAGTCACTAACAAGGCAGACAAACATTTTAACTTCCAACAACTTAAACCTGAGAGTTGTTGTTATTATTCAAAACACAGTTCTTGCTGTGTTTATAGATAGGCATGGATTTGCACCACAATCTCCCCTTCAGATCACGGGGTTTTGGGGTTTTTTTCCCCTTTCTTTTTTTTTCTTTCTTTTTTTTTTCCTTTCTTTTTTTTTTTTTTTTCCTTTCCCCCCCTTTTTTTTTAGCTTAGATAATATTAGCTTATATTTTAAAATCTGAAACACATCTTTTAACTGTTACTGAAGTAAATTCCCATCTTAAATCTACTAAGGATGCTTTTTGATTGCAAGGTATTTGATCTGCTAACCAGTAGAATTTCCAAAGAGATTGCAGTTTGAGTTCTTCTTTAGTCAGGAATTTTTCACCAGCTTAGCTGGCTGAAATTCAATGGAAGCCTTTTATTTATACACTGATATTGATACTGAAATACAACTTTTCAAACAACCTCTGC
This sequence comes from Phylloscopus trochilus trochilus, assembly GCA_016584745.2. Lineage (NCBI taxonomy): Eukaryota > Metazoa > Chordata > Aves > Passeriformes > Phylloscopidae > Phylloscopus > Phylloscopus trochilus. Next base: position 14,090,656 of record WQNJ02000062.1, read on the forward strand.
CTCTGACTGGCTTCTGATAGCATCCTTTACAAGTGTAGTGGAGAGCAGCTTGTTACTGGGAGACCTGATCAGCATGAGCTCAAAATAATCATGAAAGTGAAGAAAAAAGGTACAAGTAGAGTGGAAGGTACTAAGTGAAACTCACTTAATTCAACATGGTCTCTACAATAGAAGTTGATTCCAAGTTCTTGGCACAAATGACTCCAGTTAATGAAAAAAGGTGTGTTTGTTATTTTTAGAGTCACAATTGTAAACCTTTTATAAAATCCAGAATGTACCATTGGGAAAAACTGGTAACCTGCAAATCTTCCTTCCCATGCCCAGAAATACTTCATTTTATGCCAAGTATATTTCAGAAAAAGTGATTCAACTGGTCGGATGTGGGACTACGACACTGAAGCCCCACCCGTGTGGGACTAACCCCTGAACATGCCTAAAGCCCTGCAAGTAGTCCTTGTATGCTTTTCAAACCTTAGCATTAGAAGCTCCATTACGTGCTGGTTTAGTGTTTCCTCTGGTTCCTTATCACCTCTGAGACTCGTTTCTACCAGGCTGCTTTAGTCGGTGCTCCTGTCAGAGGAGCTGGGTCAGGTCTCTCGGAGCAGCACCGCGGGAGCCCCGGCGCTGCGGGCGCTGCTGCCCGGCCGGCGCACGGAAACACCTCGGCGCTTCTCCCCGCTTGCCCCTTTGGGATGGAGTGGGGAGAGGTGCCATTCCAAGAGGTTTTGAAACTGCTGGCAAACTGCAGGCACGTTTGCCAGGAAGACTGGTGGTGTAAGGCAAATCAGAAAGCAAGTGCATCCTGTCCGAGGTGAGAGATGATATTCAGCAGTATTTTCGTTCTGCCAAAGCGCTTTTCCCCGGGGCTCTGAACCCAAGGGAGAGAAGCAGTTGCTGTTGGAGGCCTCCAGAGGGAGATCCTGCCCATCCGAACCCGAATGCCCATCTGCTATCTTAATTCCACACGAAATTCCTGAATCTTTAACGAAAGAAGATGATCAGGGCGTGGAGAGTGAAGCTAGAAACACTGTGGCTGAAGAACCAGCTGCAGCACGAGTTCACTTTAAATCGAGGGGGACTCTTACCTGGAAAAAACATCCCAATCCCTCAGGGGAAAAGCTGAAACCAGAGGTCACAGAACCCGTAACCCATTATCTGGAGAACCCATCATTAGGTCTGTAATCATTCATCACGAGAGAAAGCGGTATTGAATTATCAGCCTGGATATGCAGACCATACCGAGTGTTGGCAATTCTTTTCATAGCTCAAAGAAGCATGCAGAGACATGGAGGAACAGCTGTGGTCACTAAAAGAGGGTTCAAAACAGAAGCAAATCCCTGGAAAAGCCAGAAATGGATGCGGTTTGAATCCAGGGAGTTAAATTCACTGGAGTGTGGTTATTTCTATTTAAATGAGAATATGCTATAAATATGTTAGTGTTTTTAAGTTGCCATTCTTCTGGGATGAGTGCTGGTAAACAACCAGCTCTTTTCCAGAGTGTTACTTGTACTGAACTGGCCCAGCAAGTGCATAAATGGCAGCAGTTTGGAGATCACAAGTGGGAGGGTTGGCTCCATGGCAGATGATGAAGCCCCTGACTGGGCAGAACCACAGTTCTGCATAACACCTTAGCCATGATGGCAGTCAAAAAACATCAGAAAAGATGGTCCTTACCAAACAAGTTGGGGGAATAAACATGACCAAAACTACTGTTCTGGAGCAGTACCAGAACCAGTTAGGATGCACGCAGAGAAAACGGAGGGGAGGATGCCAGGGTTTTAAAGGGCCTAAAGCTAAAAGGAAAGGTAAAAGGAGTTTATTTGTTTTACCTGGTGAGAGGAGAATGAGGAGAGTGATGAAAGGGTAAATTCAGTAGGAAAGAGACAATAAATAACAGGTGAAATCCCATGCATATCCATAGACCATAAGCACAAGGCTTTATTGATAGCATATTGCTTAGTCATAAGGAGCTTGTGACCTCCTATGGCTACACTGACTAAATTAAAAATATTTTCTAGTTGTCTAGTACATCAACACATAAGGCAGCCTATGACATTTCAGAGAAAAAAAAAATAAGTTACCAAGTAAACATAATATAGAAAACCTCCTACATTCACAAAAAAGAAATACAGAATACAAAGTTTGATGGATAATTCTAAAGCTGGGATTGAAAGCAGAAAAATAAAAGCATTAACTATAAACTTTTAAATGTTTTTAGAAAGTCCTGCCTTGTGAAAATATTTATTTGTCAGTAGTTTTTACCATGAAAAATATTTGATACTGATAACACCCCACAAATCATAGCTCTGCTCTTGGGGTAGAAACACCACACCTCAAAATCATGCTGGTGAAAGCCAAAGACAAGTTATGTAAACTCCTTGACCAGCTCTCAGTCTAACATTCTTCATCATCTTCATTTTTCCTTTTAATTGGCAATTACCACGTTTGGGTCAGCCAGCTGGCAGCTGGGTTTTGCCCTGCAGTACCTAAGAATAGCTATGCTGCTTTGGCTTCTTGCTTTGAAACTTCTTTTTTCTGAGCATTTGATCCCTTACGTGTGCTGACAGTCCAGGCTGGTTTGAGTCACACTCTTGTGAGAATATTTCTTGAAGATTTGAGTATTACTACAAGTTCTGTCACAGTGTGAAACGGAGCATGTCATGTTCCTGTTTAGAAATGACTTCCCTGAAAGCTGTGACCCTGATCCTGCACACACAAACACACATGAAGATGTTGATACTGGAACAGGCCCCAAAACCACTGGAAGTGTCTCAGGCATAAAGCTGTCCATATAACCATATGCTGGTGAGTTGCTGACTGCTGCAGACACATGTACTAAGATGATTATAATGCAATTGAATACATAATACAATCTAGCTTTGGTTTAATAAGGTGAAAACAAATAGATGATCAAGGTTCTTTTTTACTCATCAGCTCTTGAAACCTTTCCTCCGCAGGTTTAAATCAATTTAGAGCAGAGTATCTGGCCCAAATATTTTATAACTTGGAAAGGGAAGTGAATTACCAAAAAAAATGAGTGAAATGCATCAGAGCACTGAAACTGATAGGAACAGACTGATAGAGCCAATATTTTTCTCGCTTCCACAAATAAGGAAACTGCTGAACTGAATGAAAGGACACAGTTCTGATGGTTGTCACCATCTTAGACCAGGTTAGGCAATCACAGAATACATGAAATGATCAAGAAAAGAGTAATTGGCCTGTGAATCCTTCTTTCTTTATGTTGATAGACAGTTAGATAAATACAATAATAACTATAATAAATTTAAGATAAAAATTAACTCAACCAATGAAACAAATAAACTCCAATAATTCAAGAATTATTTGGGTTATGATTGTTAAGTCTGTTTATGGACAAGTATAGTCAGAGACTACAGCTGACTGACAGGACTGTAGGCTGCAATGCCTTGCTTGTGGCAGAGGTCTGTTTTGGTTAGTAATGAATCAAGCTGAAGGTTGCCTGGTTTGGACAATGCTTCTTCCAGTAGCAAGTGCTGTATATCCAGTGTTTGGGCTTAGTATTTCTAAATAAAACACTGCTTATTTAAGCTTATGGGAACAGTCAAGTGTTGGTTATTTTTGAAACTTCAGTAGCCTAATTTCTTTAATTACTGAGAAAAATCTAAAAAATATTAATGCCAATATTACATTTCATTTCCTTGGACTAAATGGATGTAGTTCTCTTTGAAGTGATAAGGAAACTGAGACCTGAAACCCATTCTGGTTTGTGTCCATGAGTCTCCATCAACTGTTTCACCTTCTTCTGATCCAAGTACCATCACTAAACTCTGGGCACTTGCCCTCTATTGCATTGTGCTGAACATGTTAGACGCCAACCATCGCTGTTGATTGAGTCAGAAGGTGAAGTGAGGAAAAAGGAATCTGTGCATAAGAAAGTACAATCCTGAGGTTGTCATGGCCTGAAAGTGCAAGTTTTATTTACTGAAACCTCAGCCAGTGTCCTGGAGCCCCTCCTGACGAACTTCACACAGGGAAAACATGACTCTTCCGCAGCTTAAAGCACTGTTGCACTGCAGGGCGCTGATGTTTTGCTCGTAAGGAGCCCTGCCCTGCCCTGAGCCCCGCTCTGCTCCAGCCCGGCCCAGCGCCGCCTCCCCGCACCGCAGGCAGCCCCCGGCACCGCTGGAGCTCGCTGGGCCCGTCCGTGCAGCGCTGCTCGGTCTCCTCACCCAGCTGCTTCTCACTGAGCTGCCCGGGGAGGGATCTGTCCTGTGCCACGGGAGGTGAATGAGGAGCAAAACCCGAGTGGCACTGCTGCTGCTGTGCATTTACCCAATCCATCTCTCCCCGCACAAGCACACACCTTGAGCATCTCTCTCCGAAACCCTTTCCAGGCTGTCAGGCTGTACCTTTATCAGCCCAGAAGTGCTGCTCTGCGCTGTCGACCTCTGTCCCAGGAACATTATGACATATAGGAACTTGTTTTCTTGGCAGAGTTTCTGTGTGATACGGTAGATAAATTACATCAATCAAAGAGGCAATCCACCCCTCCCGAAGGGATAATAAAAAACTGTAAGGACTGATGTACTGAACCAGGCCAGAGGTCCATCTAGATCCTTAGTCTGCCCTGAGAGTGTCTGACACAAGGTGCTTGGGAAGCATGTGTGATCCTTCCCCAGCTCACCACCCATTCCTCAGTGATCTGCAGCTGACTTGCTGAGAGATGACACCTTCCTTTTCACTGCACTTGAAGTGTTTTTAATCTAATTGCTTTATGAACAAGCATAAAATTTTGAAATCCATGACACCCTCTGGAAGTGTTCTGCAGCTTTTTGCTTTGGAGGCTTGCTTAATTTCCATTTTTTGTCTTAACCTTGCTAACCTTGTTTTATTAAACGAAAGCCTGATGTTTTTATCATTTTCTTAGTAGTGATTTGTGGTGGCTAATTTAAGGAAGGTAGAGAAGGTACTGGGGGATTTAAAAGACAAATAAGTATTAAAAAAGGTGTAAACATTCATGATGCTGAAAAACTTTGTGTAGTAATAAGAAAAAAAAATGAAGGTAAGAAAATAAGAACTTTCTTTAACTTGTGAAGGAAAACATTGTCCAACAATGCAATGTTGGACAAGTGCAATGCTTTCCTACATGAAATATCTAAGAGATTGGCTGTGTCTAAAAATTGACTGGACTGGAATCCTTAGGAAAGAGTGTGTAAGGATACTTCTGCATTGGCATAAAATAACTACTAAATGCTCTCTCTCTTTGTGGAGTTCCCTTATGTTCTTCCATACATGAGAACCAAATTGCACATCTCATATTTGTGTCCCTGCTCTTTTGTGCTTTGGCTTCTGATCTAGTTTGGGTTTAATTTCATCAGTTTCAGATCAAGGATATAAATGGATCATATTTTTTTATTTAATCATCATCGTGTATTAGAAGAAGAAGAATTTTTAAATCCATTTATTGCTTGTCCATTTTATCTCCCAATATCTAATAAAGATAACAGCTAGTTTAGGAAATGGTAGCAGAACAACTATTACCTGCAGAGCATTATCTCAGTTGGCTCCAGGTGCCTCTTGTCACAGTCAGGCAATTAATTGTCCTTCCTGGTGTCCCCTGGTCCTTCTAGCACCTGGACACACGCATGGCAGTGGTATGGAAGCAACTTTTGCAGGGCTTTCTGTGCCGTAGGATTTTGCATCTCCTGCATGCCCTCTAAGGACACACAAAATAATGCAAGAGGAAATAGTCAGGCTTTGCATCTGTGTGGATTTACTGCTTATTAAAACACCAGCATTTCTGGACATCAGATGCCCAGACTGGAAATCTAAATAAGTTGGTAAAAATAAACAGGGCAGACAGAACTCAGTGCATTAGGTCTAATCCCGACGATAGCGTGGCGTGGCCTCATTTCACACTGGGAACTGGCAGAGGTAGCAGATAAGGAGAGAGTGGTGACAGATGCCAGTTGGCACCAGATGAGGAAGCCTGGGTTTATAGCCCACACTGCGAGTAATAATGGCCACAAAAGAGGACACACAGACCAAATTGTATGCGCTGGTGAGAAAGCTTCTTAAAAGTCATTCTCAACAAATGAAAACTGGGGTTTTGTGTGCTCCAGTGTAATGATTGTGCTGAACAGAATACATGTGCTGCTGTGGATGCAATTGCCAAAAACCTTTTCAAAATTCCTTTAAATTTCCCCTTCCTTAAAAAAATCACATAAAATAGAGCTGAAAAAAATATTAACTTTCTTGACTCTGGCTTATGAGTTGAACTTTTCAGTCTGTTATAGCAAAGAATGGTAACTGAACAAAAAACTGTGTTGGGATTCATCAGCTACAGTGTCTCTTTTTTAAAATTACTGAACCTCTACACACATAACTTTGCATTTCCTTTAAGAAGTGGTGTGCTTACAAATAGCTGACCAGGAGAAATTAAATGTCAACATACATCTGTTCTGTTTTTTAGAGGAAAATTTTAGGAAAATTAAAATTTTTAGGAAAATTTTATTATTCCTTACCTTGGGAGAATGAGGTGCCCTGCAAGGCTGATTCCTTCACTGCTGCTGCTGTGTGAGGCTGTGCCTCTCACCTGCATCACAGGGTAATGTGGGCAGAAGTCTAGTATGGAGTTTACTTGGAAATAAATGCTTGGAAGTGAGATGTGGGACACAGGGTGTGGAACTAAGTGTGACAAGTTATTGCTAAAAACAATACAATGGGGAATTTTCATAGATGTAAAAGCATATATCTAAATGATTTGAAGTGAGATGTTGAGCAAACTGTTTCATCTTCTTACAGTGGTTCAAAATGAGGATAATTATACTTACTGCATTGAATAAACTAATTAGAGATCTAAACATAGAAGCACAGTATGTTCCTAATGTGATTATCCTCAGCTCAAGGAAGAAAGCATATCAGAGAGATAGCTGGAAAGGGAAACAAAAGGAATGTCAGCCCTCGGTCTGGTGCCAAAGTCGCAGAAATGCCTCTGTGGCATTTAGATAAGGACTGCCATGAGAAGTCCATCATGAACCTTCTCAGCTCTCTTCCTCCTTCATCAGCATCGACTCATGTACCAGTGGTTGTTCAAGTGCCAGTAAACTAAATAGAAATGGCATCTTCTCTATTTGACTACCTGCTAACTCCAGCATAGGTCAAACTTTTGTTTCATCTTCTGATCCTCAACGGGCAGCACGTGCTCCTGTGAAGACAGCCTCTCACCAGCATCAGATATGAGATGGGGATATTTGATATATTTGGTAAGTCCAAGGGGGATGTGGGAAGAGAGCAGAAGATGAAGTCAATAGTTTTTTTTAAATGGCCTTCAAAATGCAACGCAACATCGACACAGTGAGGAGTCTGTGCTAAGTGAATATGTTGGTACCTAACTGATGTCTACACTTGATACTGATCAAGCATCCAACAAGAACAATCAGTGCCGTTCAGGTACTTAAGACTGAACATAGACCAGGAAGACCTCATAGCAGAGCTCAAATAGTAAAACAGGGATCAAAACAAAGCTGAACTGATGCCTTGGGAAGGCTGACCTGGAACAGAGACTGGACAGAGCTAGAGAATAAAGTAGATATTTCTTAAAAGGCCTTTAAAGGTGTAAAGGATACACCTTGGGCAGTACAAGAGCCTGGGCAGCACTACACCCAACATGGACTTACAATGGTCACAAAATGGACAGCCCGTCATAAGGTCTTTTTAATAAATTTATAGTTTTAATTAAAAGTTTTATTAAAAACTTTTTATTATAAAAGTTTTAATAAACGTTTATAGATTTTTGTCCATTTGCATATTGGGGTTTAATTGTGCAATTACAGCTTCAGATTATGAAGTCCCATCCTTGTTTTCTCTCTTCAGTCCACCATTGTTTATGCTTTTGGGCCTGAAAACTTGTAACAATTGTCCTTGGTCTTCAGCAGGAAAGGATTTTTTTGTCTGCCTACTCTGACAGTAGGTAGACAAAAGAGAGCTGACTGACACTTAATAGGAGGCTCAGAACTACACCCCTATGTAGCCCTGGTTCGTGCCTGAGATGTTTTGGTTTTCTGAAACTCTTTTCCCAGAGAGTTTTCTGTCAACAAGAGACATGTTTCTCTAAATGTAACCTTTGTTTACATTCCTTTCCCTAGGAGAGACTTCTTCTTGATGTCCCTCTGGTTTGACCAATGTGATTGAAGAGGTTTGTCTTTCTTTCACCAATTGAGTTGTTCTCTGTAGAATAGTATAAAAGGGAAGAAATTTCCAGAAATAAACAGAGCCAATTGTCAGCCTTCTGAAGTCGAAGACTGTGTCATTGTGGTCTTTAACAGTTTCACCCTTAGACAGCACAGAATCTGTAAAACATGAAAGCTAAAACTTAAGGCATCAAAACCTTTTTGCAACACAATACCTTCCTTGTTACACTTACTTTCATTGCTCCATTGAAAGAGGCTTAAACAAAGTCTTTATTATTTCTCCATATAGAATGTAGCATGCTAACCTCAGAAGCTTGAAAAAGGAGAGTAACTCCTGGTTTGGCTTTGACTGGCCTAATCTTCTCATTCCTTTTCTGACACATTACATTTAGATATGAAGTACTGAAAGGTAATATTTTGGAAAGCATTACAGTACACCTGTGCTGGTAGCCCCTGTCAGTAGAGTGCTTGTGATAAATACCTAGGTTTTGTTAGCAGGGCAGAATTTCAGCTCTCATCACTGTTTTAGTGAAATAAATGTTTTAGGCTCTTCTGTATTACATCTAAGCCCAAGTCTTTAGTCAATAAAAACTCATTTGCTGCAAACTATATTGTCAGCTGGCAAAGCTCTGACAGTAATACAGGGCTTGGCTCAAGTGAACTGGGCTCTATCCCACCAGCTCTTAGCTGCTAATACTATTTCTTTGCATTATCTTTTTGGCTGTCTCCAGAAAAGCAGACAAACCTAATGAGAGGAGATTGTCTCCTCACTCCTCAAAAGAACATCTTGAGGTCAGTTCCCTAATGATTCCTACTTTTTGTCAGAATATATGGAAAAGTATCTTAACATGAAACCATTGTTTGAATCTTGGTTCCAGGGTAAAAGTCATCCTGCAATGGGTTATGAGAAATAAATACAGTATTCTGAGCAGATTTTTATGGGTGGTGATAAATATCCTTAGACTGCTAAATGCAAGACTGACCTATTTTCTTTTCTGCTTTCCTAAAATTCCATTGGGATTTTTTTTTCAAGGTGTACAGAAGATTTGTTTTCAGATGTTTGTTGGTAGCTGAAATTCCTTGCTTTTTATTTTATGTTTTATTAAAGGCATGCAATAATCTTTCTACAATGCACTGCCTGTCAGGTTCAATTGTTTAATTAAGTTATTGTGGTGAAGTCATTAGAACTATAACAGTTTATATCCATTACCCATAGTCAACCTGCCATTAGTAATAAAATCTTAGCATCTTATTTTGAAGTCTGGATGCTACCTTTCTGCTAGGGGGAGGAAATAACAACCTGACAATGTAATTGAAAATGTTGGCTCCTTTTTATGGCCCAGAGTCAGTCTCCTCTCAGTGTCCATGCATGTCTGTATGTCCTTTCTTAACTACAACAGTAAACTGATGAGAAATAAACAAAGAAATAGGAAACTCTTCAACAGTAAACTTCATAATGTGGTGTATAACTGAATGTTGGTGAATTACAAATAGTGCACCCATATGATTGCCAAACTAGGCATGATATGAAAGGAATATGGATATCCACAGAAATCACATTTGCTAAATATTGTCCCAAACTTGCTATGGCTATATGGCTTTTTCTGCAGGATTGAAGCTAAGTTTGAAATGAGCAAAGAAAGAATGAAAAAGTCCACATAAAAATTCTTGGTAAGCACATCATTAGATTCTACAACAAGAATGATACAGCTCATGTGCTCTTAAGAGCTCGAGCAAACAAAACCTGAGCATTGAAACTAATAGTTCCATTCAGCTGTGGGAGAGGTGGCCAAGTCCAGAAAAAACCCTAGGACTTAATATATTCCATAATGGTCACATCTGATTCTCTGACCACTACAGTCATAGCACAAGGTATTCTCTCCACAAATTTGAGCTGTTGCTCAGTAGCACATGGGACTTTGGCCTCAGAAAGAGAATATTCAGCATTTGGGAAGAATTTACATATATTTAAGATCCTTATTAAAATTAAAATAGCTAACAGTCTGTACAGGTAGCCCCTGTCAATAATAAATCAGCTCTAACAAGTTAAATAGCTGACATACAATGTTTTGGACACCTTTTCATATCTCTTGTTTTACCACAAACATCTTGTGCTTACCACAAGGATTTTCACTGCTACAATATTTAGTTGATGTAAATTAGAGCCTCTTTGAATTAAGAGGGTATGAGTACCAAATATAACAAAATATTTCCTGAATGTTCTGTGAAAACATAAAATGGCTGTCCATATTGTGCAATCAACTGCTGGTTTTGTCTCTGTGCTGGTCTACATTCTACTTCTTTTGTTTCTGTTCATAAATATAAGTATTGAAAGAAAAAACTGCTGGAAATGACAAGTCCATGTAGTTTTTCAAGCATGAAGCCAGTGTTCTATGGTGCACACCACTCCCAAGTCAAGAGCAATCCACTCTTATGAAGAGCTGTACAGGAAAAGAGGCTATATTACTGAAAATGTCTTTTTAAAAAAAAACTACTAAGAAAAAATACATAGGTGTAAGATCCAGATATGGTCACATAACTATTTTAAAGGGTAGATTACATTTAGCAGAGGCCAGCTCCATCTGTTTCAGTGGAACTGCACAAGGGATGACTGACTGCTAGCTTCTAGGCAGGTCTGGGTCTGTCTTAATAACTGGACAGGAGAAATATTCTGCCTTTCATGCAAATGACACTGGTTCTAGATATAGTCTCACTATGAACAACAACAACAAAATTGTAACACTGAGACCTTTTTGCAGGTTCCTTGCTAATTTCTGTCTATTTTAACGTCATATTTGTGCTCTAGTTCAGACAACACTGGGCAACCCTGTGGCACTTTATGCAGGAGGTGATACTGCAATGACAGCATGACTCTCTCCAGCCTTCTTGTGAGCACAGACTCCATATGTCTATAAATGATGGATGCTGGAGGTGAATAGGAAGAATAAAGCCAGCTTTCCCAGGGGAGCCAGGCTGAGGGGAATGCTTTTTTGTCCTCTCCCTCCAAAATGGAAACCCAATCTGAAGGGGCTTCAGGTTCAATACATTATAGTCAGGCACTGCCAATCACTGACCTTATCATGTAACCAATACTCACTCAGGGGTGGTCTAGGCTGAGTATTAGGTAAAGATTCTTTTCCCAGAGGGTAGTCAGGTACTGGAACAGGCTTCCCACAGAAGTGGCCACAGCACCAAGGCTGACAGAGTCCAAGAAGTGTTTGGACAATGCTTTCAGGAACATGGTGTGACTTGGGCATCTCCTGTGCAGGGCTGCACTAATAATCCTTGCAAGTCTCTTCCAGCTTAGGATATTCTAGTGATTCCATGAACACATTTTTAACAAGGAATGCATTTTTAACAAGGAACATATATTCAACATTTCTCTTCAAACGTCAGTGTAAATCTTCTTCAGGCATAAAATACTGAGCTGGCTGAATTTGAATAGAAGTAGGGTAGAGAAAATACCCATCCTTATTACTCCAGTCTGATAATTCAACACACTTCAGCATTTAAAATATTTAAGCAGCTATACATTATTTTTTTAATCAGTCACCCTGATGACTGCATAAAATAGCTACTCTAAAGCATTAGAGAGAGAAGAAAGTTTTTGTCCACATAGTGCAATGAACTTTTGTAAGAAGCTTCCCACATCTGACTAACCCAAAGAGCAGCATTAACATTCCACTTCTGGGTTATCATTGGCAAATTGCAGACAAATTCCAAATCTCTATCCAATCTACTCATCAGTCATCAAATTGGCTGAGAAATTGTTTGAGCTTTGGAGCTAGTACATGGCTGAAGGGAACTGGTGAAGCCTGAAAACAGCTGGGTTTGTTCAGCAACACGAGCCTGTAGTGTGCTCCTCTTGAGCTGGCTTTATTATCCCTGTGCAGCACAAAGACTGATGGAGTGGAAATTGAAAACAAACCTTGAAGTTTTCCCTCCCTCTGCCCTCCTGATCAGGCCGCTAGCTCAGATTCTGGGGGGCTTTGGGTGAGGAAGACTTCAAGATAGGGAAAAGAAATCCAAAAGAGGCCCTTACCTCAGGGTGAGTTCCAAGGCTTTATTCTTGAAGGGGTCCCAGGGGCAAAGAGGGCGAACAAGGAAGAGCAGGGGTTTATCCAGAGCCTCTGTCCCAGGACAGATAGCTGGCACTGAGCCAATTGGTCAGAGAAAGGGGGGAGAGTAGAGTAGGGTCAGACTACATGGTTACAGGCTTTGGGGGTTCTTTTGGGCTGAAACCATTCCCCAGAGGGATACAACAAAACCTAACTTTTACAAGCATCACTCACTGAACAGAATGCAAAGAAGTATTCCACAATTTAATATTGACAAATAAAGTAAGAGAATGAAAAAGTCATATTTGTACAGAAGGGAAGAGCAGCTCTGAAAACACTAACCTTAAAAGTGGCTGCAAAGCAGCAGTTAGAGAAAATAACAATTATAGTCAATAACATCCACTACTGTAGAAAGGCTGGGTCTCAAAGTATTCAAATACCAAATATATCAATGATGCATGAACTGGCATTATGATTACTGGGCCATGACTGGAATAATGGGCTAAATACTTCTTTCCATCACACTCCAAGTATCTCACATTCTGTGTCTAAGAAATGAAAAGCACAGCCCAGTTGCACTGCTTGCAAATATTTGCCTTAACTGTCCATGTACTTCAGGTTCTCCATCACTTAAGGACTACTAAACCAGCTGTCTACATCAAGAATTGCTTTCTTTATGTGCTGGACATGAAAGAAATATGGGAATGCAAATGCTGACTGTTTGATTTGATAAAGTGCATTATAGTTGCCCTTTCAAATACACAGTAGGTTTCCTTTTGACTCATATTTTTAGTTTTGTAATTGAATAATGTTCACTTCTACAAGAATGCTTCCTTCTTTAAGTACATTATCCACAGATGATCTGCATATTTCTCCAGTAATTACCTCAAACAAGTAAATGAGAATCTGAAATGGTAGATGCACAGCCATGTTAATCATTTACATGCCATTGTTTTTGTTAAGAATAACCAAACTGATTAATACTTTCAGCACGTGACAATGAAGTGCTGACAATACACAAAAGGAACTACTAAAAATTTTAATTTTAGGCTCTCAGTAGCAAAAAATGCATATGGAATGCTGATGGAGAGTTGCAGGGGTGTGATACAAAAGGAGAAGTTTACATCATATTAGAAAACCTATCAAAAGACTTGATGCCAGACTTTATCTTGTGGATTGAATTATTAGGAAAAAATGCAATGGTTCATGGAACATAATTAAATCAATCATCTATTATTATAATTCTCATACTGCATGATGACTCTGCTCATACAACATAAAGTCTGTGTATGAATGTGAGTTGTCTACACAGGACAGGGATTTGTGCTTGTTGCTGCCTTTCAGCCATTGGATTTCACTGTTCAGCCCATTGCCATTGCTGGTGCAAGGAGCTGAGACTCATCTGAAATCCATCTCTTTCTACCAGCCTGTGCCATGGATCCTTCCTGGGGGAGCATGTCCACCTCTCCTTGTCAGCACCTGCTGCCATTCCATGTCAGTAGGTGATTTCTAGGCATTGCATTCATTGGACTCTTTACAAGCCTCTAATTCTTTTTCAAATCTCCTGCTGTAGTGGCCTCAAGATGACAGAATCAAGCAATACTGCCCAAAGTTAACTCGAAGGTTAATGTATGGAACCACTAGGAAATGCCCATAGAATTCAAAATATTGATGTGAATTCTGTAAAATTATAAAGAAATAACTTTGTTCTCATGGAATGTGAAAGGAACAAATGGCACCGAAGTACTTAGGTAACCTAAACGACTCATCAGTGTTAGTGGACTTCTTTGTCTCATTGGAAGATAAAGCTCATTTTTACTATTAACTGGCCAAAGTCAACATGAACAGTTGAATTGTTAGTACTAAATAGCATTCACCTTCTGTATCTATTGTTATGTTGCTATTCCTGGGGCCTCTGTGGTGATTCAAACATACAACACCTCAACAAGCAGCTATGTTTTATAGTTGTACCAGAAATAAGAGCTAGTACTAATATACACTTCTAAAGGGTTTCCACACAAACAAGAGGTTTCCTTATTTAGACAAAGATAGAAGCTTGATTTATGTAGAGGAATAGTTGCACTGAATTTGGGAAGATTATTTATCTGCATTTAACTAACCCCTGGTTGTCAGCCACGTGGTCTGAGTGTGAATGGAGGTCCTGCTGACCAAGGTGCAGCCCAGACTTGCAGTATTGGCAGCCAAGTGACGATATTAATTGCATTTATGTAACATCTCTTGTCTAAGTACCTCCAAGCACTTTACGAATGTTAACTAACGAGAAGCCTGCCCATGCTCTTTTTGAAGTCAGTGGCAGCTTTCCAGTTGTCCTCAAAGGAAGCAGCACAGGCTCTGAGCCTCATAATAATGTAAAAGTAGGTTAAGGATCTCTGTGTTCACTGGAGAAGAGAGGGATAGTGGAGCTGAGAAACAGAACCCAAAGGGCTTTTCTCTAACTGTAGGCTGCCTTTCTCTGGAAGAAACTGTAAAATAATTTATTGGTGAGACCACAAAATGAACCCTGAAGAAGGAGCTGCTCATAAAGGCTTAAGCTATTGTTGCCTTAGAATGTGACCTTTTTCTTATTCCAATAACAGCAACTGGAGACAAAGCTGAGCTTCCAGGGATATCCCTCTGCAATTGCTGCATTGGCCCTACAAAATCTGCTCCTTTTTTTTTCCTCCCCGAGGCATTCTCTACAGAGGTATACAACATTTTGAGAAGTCTGGTTGCTTTACTTCTACATTTTCTGTGCCCATGACTGACCTGTTTGCACACCAATGCTCTTGATTTCTTGAGCCACAGTAAATAATTTTAGAAGAAAGTTAGTAAGTATCTGCACTTGCACTCTTAAGCACTTTCCTGGTAGCTGTCCTCAGCACTGATTCCCATTTCAGCCATGTGCTCTGGCATCTCATCTTCATTCAGATTCTCAAAGGCAGCCAGTGGTGCCTCTTTTGTATCATATGCAGAGGTCCTCACGGAGGGACGAGGGTCGTGGCTCTGCCAGAAGCTGCAGGCTTAACCATCCTTTTTGCAAAGATAGATAGCATTTAGTGAAATGGCACCATTTCAGCAGTAACTGGAATACAGTCATAAGGAGGATGTTATCAGAGACAATAAATGAAAGGGGAGAATTTCACAGCCTAATTCAATGTTGTTTCAAAACAAAAAATCCCCAACAATGCATCCAAAAGGAAGGAATCAGAAAATAGCCTGTAGTAATTTTCTTCTAGTCTGCCTATATTTTAGAAGATATAATTTTTTTTTTTTTTTTTGTGGATGATCCTACCAAGGAGCCTACAGCCTATTTCCAGGCAGCTCTCCATCCAACACCCATGTGACATAGAAAATGGATATGAAGACACTGGAATTTCCTGTGATGCCATGTGTGTTATGCTGTCCATGTGACTCAGTGAGAACTGCTGTAGCAGATTCCACCAATATTAATTAGATTATTTGGACCTTATAGAAGACATCTTCATAGAAATTTTCTCTGCTCAGCAGTGTGCAGAGGGAAGAAAGGCTCATAAGTGTTAAGCATTATGCTTCGATTCATCCACAAAGGAGATTTAAATGGGCACTTTTTGTGGGTACAGACAGGACCATCTTCCTGCCTTACCCATCACTTTAATCATTTTAATATATTCTAAATTTGCATCAGCTCTAGAGATGTAAAAGTTACTTATCTCTGCAACGTGATCCCCCCTGCCCCAATTTCTGGCCAAATTTGTTGCCTGCCTCCCAGTTTGCAGTCTTCTCATCCATCTTCATTGACTTTTCCCCTACCCCACTGTGAGATTAGAACACCACAGGAAATTAAAGGCAGGGCATATAAATCATGTTTATTGTTGCCTCAGATACAGAAAGATAACAAGAATCAATAAAAAGGAATGATGATTCATGGTTTTATTAGTATATTCAGTTTTGCATGAGCTGAGTCTTCAACGGTTTAATCGGGCCTCTGAGATCTTGATGAATTCATATATTCCTGGCTATTTATCTTCTGAAACCTCAGTTTCTGCTTTTTCATAGCACTTAAAATCATGAGGGAAAGAACTTCACTACTCTCAGAGAACCTGACAAATTTCTGAAAGCTAGAGAGGTTTGTGAAGGCAGAATTCATCTTAGCCACAGTATCTGAAGCAAAGAGGTGGTGCTCAGGTCTGTGAGCAGCCTTAACTTGGAAGTGACTGCCAAAATTACAAACATAACAGATTACTCTTGTCCTTCCATCTTCTACCCTCAAAAGGCATGAAAACCTCCATTGCAAATGGGACTACAATTTCTCTCTGTCTAATTAAAGGATCAATGTATCAGGAGAACCTTATTTTGACCATTCCTTGTAATTTTTGGTCTTTTATTACAATCCTTGATAGTAATTTCTTTTCTATAAAAAATTTCATTATCATATTTAAACTTCTTTCTAGTATTTTTTTACTGGAAAAATTATTCAAATGCAGTTTGAATACCTATAGACATTAGAATATAAAGTTCATACAATCATCCCTAATAGAATCAGATACAAATGTGTTTCTTTGCTTACAGCATAGTCTTTAACCATGGTTTTCTTTTCCAGCAAATGGAAGGATTTGTTTCCTTGACAGTTTCATGCACTTCCTGCATCCTTTTTAGTTGTTGAATCTTACTGTTATCCCCCTCCAAGAAGTAATCATTTGCTCTCCTCAATGTTGTACAGTAGCAAAAAATACATTATTCCATATAACAAACCTCTTTTGCTTGAAATCATTCATCTCTGACTGCACTCATGAAAAAAGTCTTGATAAAATCACAATTGACTAACAGTTCTTTATTTTCAGTGTTTGTCAAGTACAAATTCTTGAATATCTTGGCCAATTCTTTCTATCAAGTTTTCTTATTTCTCCATAACAAAGTTTAGGGACTGCAGGTAAAAAGAAATTTGCTACTAGATTAAGTATTGAGTTGTGGTGCAGGTCATTCAGAACAATTTGTCATATCTATATCAACAGCCTAATAAGGGGCCACCAGCTCTCTATGGAACATCATGCACTCTTGCTTAATCCTAGAATAAAGATGGTTATTGGAGTTACATTCAAAGATGTTAATAGTGGAAAATTATAAAGCCCATCTGAATTGCATGAGGCATGCACTGGAATTTATGCTTAGGACTCATTTGTCTCTAGGTTGTGATTTATGTCAGGTAGCACTGGAAACTCATGGCCTGTTTTCCAATCACATTTTACTTCTGATTTTTAGCTGTACATAGAAAGCAAAATTCATAAGTTATTCTAAATGCAAAAGCAAGACTTCCTTCTTAAGTGTAGGAGAGCTCAGTAGATTCCTCTGGCTGTCTGACAGTGGTTTGAAAATGACTTAAAGTGGGTTGAACAGCTGAAATGACTCCAAATGTACAGCATTTATTTAACGCCAGCAAAGGAAGTGTACAGCTTTGTTAACTTGATCTCCATTCTTTCTGCTAAGGATCCATGAAGATTGCCAACGGAAAAGAAAAAAAATCTTGTAATGCCAGGCAGCACAAGTGAACACTGAATTCTGGGTTGTCAATCAAATCCAGCATGATGAGTGGCTAATTCAAAATAACAACAGAAATGTATGAATGGAATAGTTAAAGAAAACCTTTGAAACACACATAGCAAAGCAATAGCAAATGCAGTTCACTGTAGTTAAATTGTTGCACTTACAACAAATGTCCTGTACTGATTACTTTAGGGCACTGGCAACAACTGAAAGAAACAACACACAGATGACTTAAAATACTGGAAACAGCAATAATGCCAGGTGCCCTGTAAGGGAAGTTTCCAGTGCAGGGTCAGCAGTGGCAACGGGACTTCAAAGCAAATTTTGAGTTAAAGAGGCAGATGAAAGGAGATGTGCTCTTCAAATTAAAGCACACAGTAGGTATCAAGGTACCCAAGCTGATTTTTACTGACACTAGAATAAACTACTGACTTCCTGAAAATACTTTCCAATGGGAGTTACAAGGACAAATAATAAAACAGAGCTTAAAAACTGATTTGATTAATTTATAGAAGGAAATATGTGAACTAGTTGTCAAATAAAGCCAGAGGCTGGCTATGCAGAGGTGACACTGTGTTCCTCTTACACTTTCTTCTTCAAATACCCCATCTCAAGGCAGATGCAGCTCCTATACAAAGAGATGTTGTGCCCAGGCTTCTCAGTGACACAACCAGTGTAACTTGTCCCTTTCTGGAATTTGACAACTCTAAAAAACAGATAAAATGAGGAAATAAAAAGCTTTCTGCCTTATGTTTAGAGTGTCCCACCCTATCAAACCCTTCCTGCCTGTAAAGTCCTTGCCCCTTGTCCTACACAGCCACTCCCCAGTTCCTTTAACTGGATTTTGGTTACATAGTGAGTCAACAGGCTAGTAAATCAGCATAAAGCATTACACACTTTTATTAGTCACATGCATTACCAGAGTTGTTTCATGTTGAGTGCCTAAATTTATGCTTGCTTACATTATCTTGGCACTATCAGACTAGCTCCATCAATATTTGTAAAGTGCTATGCACTTGCTGTAGAATAGGAACTGTACACGTATAATTAGTAGTAATTACTACTGTTTATCATTAAACAAAAATTTGCATTTAAGTCTGAACTCCTGAGTAATCTTGTGCTCAATCTAGAGTTCTACTTCAGAGCACTGGAAAGAAGAGATAAAAATAATACTAAGGACAATAGTTTTATGGTAGTGTCAAAAGTTCATAATTAGATCATACGTTAAACTAAGAAATCTCAAGCTTATCATTGGTAGGAAACAAGGATGTAGTCACATAATGAAAATATGTGCTGGATGAATCAGGATGATGTGGTCACTTGGTTCCCCCCGCTAGTTGCCATTCCTTGGGAAAGACTGAGACTGCTCCAGAAACTCGGGAGAGCGCCTGCCTTCCTGGGATGATGCAACAGCTATACAAATAAAGAAAATGTGTGCCCAATTGTGTTATATTTAAAATTTTGCTTATGGGCAAAAACCCCAGATTCCTTATGAAGAAAGACAAAAAATTATTTTTGGTATAATCCAGTCGCTGAGCACACACCTGGAATTGATACCCAGCTGAGTTCCTGCTCACGCCTCTGCTCAGAGCACCAGAGAAGCATCTCCATGCTCCTATATTCACTCTGTGGCGTAAAGGCAGCCTGACTCAGGGGCTCAGATTTCACTCCTACACCTGCTTCAGCTGCTAACCCCACTTCATCCTGCCCATTTGCACTGTGGCTGCAGCAGAGCCACAAGCTGCTGGGAGTTAAGCCAGCACATCCTTTACTTGCCATCCCCAAATCTCCTGCTCTTTGGACAAACTTTCCCATTTTGCTGCTTTACTGAGACAGTATCGTACAACTCTGTTTGGCCTACAGCCTCTCATTACTGGGGGCTGCTCCAGGCTGTCAGCCCAAGTCATGCACGTTCCTGACATGCAGTCATCAGTGGGAAGAGTACAGTCAAATCCTGGTCAGTTCCCGGCAGGAACACGTGGGCCCCATGACTCCAGCTGATATATTAAGCACATTGTAGCAGTGCCATTTTGAGCGAGGGTGCACACAGCAATTTGAGGGGAGCATCAGGCATACGTCTCTAACCTCCTGAAAGGCAGTGGATCTGAACTGTGCCTGGACATGCCCTGACCTCCAGCCTTCGCTAATTAGAGCCCAATAATGTGCTTATATCGCCCTCAGTACTGACCTTCCTGAAATTTTTTTTTTTTTTTTTTTTTTTTAAGAAGTCACTTTTTCAATGGAAAAAAATGACAAGAGAGTAGAAAGACATTCCGTAGAGTGTTAGTGCAACACAAATGTGGGGCATTTATTCTAACACCTTGTCTGGAACAACTTCCTTAACAAACAGTTCCCTTACATGCTAGAAGAATTATTGGGGGACCTGATGCACTGGGAAAAATCCTTCCATGCTCTGAGTGATATTGTCAAAATACTAAGCACTGACTTTGCTACGGTTTGAGGAACATCTCTGTAAACAGGGAGATTTCTGGACAGACGGTTCTATATTTAGAAATGGAAGAAACCAAGTAACAAGTTTATGGCTAGTGTTTGCATGGATTACTGCCAATAGGAGGGGGTTCACATACATAAACTGAGCAACTGTATCACTTTGAATTTGCATAGTGTTGGTTTTTTTAAATTATGTAATAAAGCATGTCTTAGTAATTGCCACAAAAGATTAATATATTTTAAATATGCAATTCTGTGTATAAATATTAAAATTGCAAGAAGTCTAATTTTGTCATGGTTGCAGTGCTTGGAGACAAGTACAGTCAGCTCACATCGGAAATAGCTTTCAGAAGCAGCTGAGAGCTTGTGCTGTGTTACTTGGTTTGAATGCTGTCTCCAGCCAGGTATGGGATAGTGATCTACAAAGGAAACCATCTCAATACAGTTTTTTTCCCCTAAAAGAAGCTGCCTTGTATACTTGGCCAATTTCTTCCCAATGAGACATCACTGATGGCCATGCTGTTTTGAAACCCATTAATGGTGCAGCACCTTCCCCAACACTGTCTCAGTAAGGGATGCCGAACTGTTAAGTCAACCATCTCCTTAAACCTCTTTCTCCAAGGTTAATTTATACTAGTAATATCTGTTTTTGTAGAGGGTTGTTTCCTAAGTGAAGATGGTTTATGGCATGAGGTAAATTCTGCACCTTGTACTTCACTAATCATTGTCATCATCATCTGTGTAAGGATAGTGCTTGTGAATTAGTCTAAGGAAAAGTTTCAACAAAGTTAAGTTTTGATTAACTTTTAAATTGTGAGGCTGCTTTAGTAGGTGACACCTGTTAAAATGAAAAGGTTAACATGAATACCAGAGGTCTGTTCTACTGGTCTGCTTTAGGTGGAAGCTGTCCCAGGCAGTGCAGCAGCCAATGTTTTTTGGCAAGGGGGCCTTTGAACTGTCACTAGAGGCAGACCTCTGTCGTGAGAGGTCCTAGTGGTAAACTACATACAAATCACTTCTGCCCCATCTGCTGTGGCAGATAAGCCACAAAAAAGTAATTAATTCTCACACTGAAAATCCAGGTCTTGATATCTGAAAAAGAATATTGAAGAGACTGTTTTTTCCCACTGCAAATACTGTGAAAACAGCACAGTATGAATACATTGTCACCACAGTGTGAGGCCATGAGAAAATGCACCCCTTACCCACATTAAGAGGCAAAAAAATCACAAAAAATATTGCAGGCATGAGGGAATTGCAAACCCTCTCAGGGTTCTGGAAAAATAAATCCTTTTGTGGACAGAGACCAGAAACACTTTGAGCACTGGCTCAGTGATGAAGCCACCACTGACGCTTCTGCCAGGCTCTGAGAAAAAAGTCTCCTACAGACACACGGACACATGATCCCTATCCTACAAGTTCCCCTCCGGTTTCAGAGGCAAGCATCCCAAACTCCTCTAAACTTTGGTCTGTTGCTTTTCAGAGGATGAAAAAGGCAAAGATGAGCATTTTATGAGATGCTTGTGTGACCTCACATAGTGGCCACAGTCCACGCCAAATGAGGAAGCGATGTGGGAAATGAAAACTCTCAATTGCAGAAGAAATTACAACTCCTGTCCCAGTCCAAGCATTTCACAGTTTGCATACAATACCACAGTTAAGAAGCACATTTTCTTAGCAATCTTATGGGGCTACTTAAATACTTTCTTGTTCATTTTATGAACTAATCTATGAGAAAATACCCCAGGCAGAAGAACAATCACAAAAAGTAGAAGCTTAAGCAAATATAGACCACACAGCATGAAAGAAATGAGGACAACATGTTGCAAGGCATTTTGCAACTTAACACTGTACATGGTTGCAGGCAACTACTTATTAAAGTATCTGTGAAGGGCAGGGAATTAAACTAGTTCAACATTCATTCCACTAATGCCACTTGGCTTAGGTCAACACTGTTTAGATGACTGTTTTATGACTGTGAAACTTTGTTACCTATGAACAACTAAGAACAAAATGTTTTGCACATCCCATATTGGGTTATGTTGCTTTCAGGCCATATCAGAAGATGGGAGACTCAGTTCTCCCTAAAAGTGATAGAGAAGTGTATGTGTGGCCATAGGTTTTTGCTGTCCAAGGAGGTGTGGGTTCACGTTTCAGAACATGTTAAAACAGAGGCTTCATCCAAATGGGTGCTTGTGAATGTTCCCCAACAGTCTCCTAATCCTGCAGGAGAGAGGAACACTACTATTTGAGGTTAACTTGGCTCTTTCAAATAGTGCAGTTAAGGGAATATTTGTATCCTATAACTAGAACACTCTAAAAACTAAAAAATATTTCAGGAGTGCTCCTGATGACATGGCTTGGCAATTGAGTCTAGCAGTTTACTTCCAATGCCAGTTCAGGGCAGCCAATCTCTACCATTTCTTGACTGAGACACTAGAGACTTCAGGCAGATTTCCCTGCTCTGAAAAGCCCACAAAGTATCAAGTCCTCAACACCTGTACTGCTTCCTTCCTTCCTGCTTTATCTCCTCCTCAGTGATGTATTGCCTCTGTGCAGTAAGTCTGAGCACTGATCCCCAGAAAGAAAACATGACTTGCAGACATAAAGAAGATCCATATTTTTATTGCCTTGTTTTGTTTTGTTTTTAATTCACATTAGTAAGCAGCAAAGTCAGAATCTAGTTCAGTAAAATGCAGGCTTTGGAGGATTAAAATAGCCTCTAGCTTTGGACTAATAAAAAAGCACAAATCACTTTCCCAAGGGGAGAAGGTTGTTTTATTGGGTCCTGTAGGAAACCAGAAATGCTCCTCCCAGTAAAATACAGACCAAAGTTCCAAGCAGCACAGCATGTACGTGGCTATTACAACCTTACAAAAGTTTCAGAAAGCAGATAGGGATTTAAAAAAAAAAAAAAAAGCTTTGGATTTTCCAATTTGCAGGACAAACCCAAGTATCTACATGAACAAGGAGGAGAATAATGCAATTAAACAGCATAAAATTTTCAGTGCCTTCAACACAAACACATCTGTCAACAGGCTCTTTCATGTCAGGTATAAAACACATACATAGTCTTCTGTAGTGCTCTAAAATTTAAAAACAAAATTCTGCCTTTTTTTTAGGATCTGTGGTGGAATTGTATACATATTTACTTCAAATTTTGAATTCATTAATATTTTTTATGGTACATGATGCAACTTACATACCTGTATGAAGCCTCAGTGGTTATTTTCTTGGCATTTCTCTCTTTCTACTGTAAATGTTTTGAGCAGGAACTATGCCTTTTCATTTATTTATGTAGAGCTATCATACTGGAGACCCTGCTACTCCTCTTCCATAACACAGTTTAAAGAAAGAGGCTGACAAGGAAGCAGATGGCTGGAAAATAGATGTCCAGTCTTTGTCTTCTTTCCCAAACACACAAGCAGTAACATCCATCTGTTACCGAAAAACGAGGAGGGAAAGCCTTTGCAGTTGTTCTGGACAAACTAATTGCATGTTGGCCAAAAAGATACTATTGGAACCTCTTGATGAAAGGAAAAGGAAGTTGTTGAATCTTTGCTAAAGCCCACACAGCTGAAAATGCAGATCCATGGGAAATGTCTGAATTTTGAAAAATGGCTGTAGAATCTCTTATCCAAGGGAGAACCTGAAGGCTAAGTGTGGTGTGTCTCCAAGGGTGCGACATGCTATTCCTCACAAGGAGATGGGAGGGGAAACAAAGAACACAGGGAAAAAAAGAAAAAAGGAAAAGGAAAAGGAACTTAATCCAGAGTAGGTACAACTGCAGCTAAGAATAACCTGCAGGAAAAGGAGTGATTTACCTGAGTGCCATACCTGGCACTATCCAAAACCTCCCACCAACCCAGACAACTCCAAGATCCATAAAGTATATGGGAGCTACTAAACAAAGATACAATAAAATGACAGAGAGAAGCATCTTTATGCTGCTTCCCCTTTATTTAGTGACATTGTTGCACATACACATAAAAGCCCCAACTTGAAATTTCTTGGATTTGAAAATTGAATTGAATCCTTCAAAAACACATTAAAAATACAAATCTTTGCATGGTTGAATGATAGGGTTTCCCAGCAGGCTTCTTGAATCAACAGATTTCAACAAAAATTGAGAAGGACTTTAAATTACTTTTTCATTCAAAGGTCCCTCTACAATTTAAAATCCCAATCTGCATGACATCCATTAGCAAATTAGTACAGAATGCCAAAAGTAATGGTTTAGGTCTGCTCTGCAAACATTTGTGTTTATATGTATTGCACTCCTGATATGCACAAATCCTGTATTCTTGAATAGAAACTCCTAGCCAACAATTTATCTTAAGGCTTTACCTTGCTCCTTATACTCTTATGCTCCATTTGTAAATGGCAGAATTTACCTCAAATCTTTCTGACGACCTTAATTTGATAGCTGCACAGAAGAGTAACCATTGAATCATGAAGAGGTCTCACCAGAATGTTGAATTCAGGCCCTACCCTGCTCAAATTTTAGTCAACTACAGCAGGTTGCACAGGACCTTATCCAGTTGGATTTCAAGGGTCTCCAAGGCTGAAGACTCCACAACTGCTCTGGGGTACCTCTTTCACTGCCTGTCCACTCCCACTGTAAAGAATTTTTTCATATATTCAAGTGGGATTTCCTGTCTTTCAATCTGTGCCTATTACCAATTTTCCTTTCTGGGCAGCAGTGAAAAGATACTGGTTCTGTGGTCTTTTATTACCTTAATCCCTTCTGGTATTTACACACATTGATAAGATCTTCTGAGTCTTCTTTCCTCCAGGTTACAACTCCAACTCTCTCAGCCTCTCCTTGTATGACACATCCTCCATTCTCCTAATTATCTTTGTGACCTTTCACTGAACTTTTTCCAGAAGAAATATGGGCCCATATTTCTTCTGCTGGGGAGCCCAGAACTGGACACAGGTCTCAAAGTGTGGTCTCACCAGTGCCTCACTAGAGGAAGAACTATTTCCCTTGACCTACTGGCAATGCCTGGCTGTTGTTGGTTGCCTTATCTGCAACTGCACATTGCTGGTTTACAGTCAACATTTTGCCCAGCAGGAGCCCTGGATCCTTTTCCATAAAGCTGCTTCCCAGGCTCCAGTGTGTACTGGTGCATAGGGTTAATCCTCAGCTGCTAGAGGAGGCATTTCCCTTTATTGAATTTTATAAGGTTCAAGAACAAGAGCTGGACCATTTCTCAAGCCTGTTGATGTCCCTCTGAATGTCAGCACATACATCTGGTCTCAACCACTTCTCTTAACCTTCTGTTGTCTGGATACTTGCTGTGGGTGCACTCTGACAGCACCACCCAGTACAAACCCCAGTATCAATCCCCATGGTACTTTATTAGTGACTGTCCTCCAGCTGGACTTTGTGCCCAGCACAGCCCTTTGAGCCAAGCAGTTCATCCAGTTTTCAGTCCATCTCACCATTCATTTATCTAGTCTGCACTTCGTCAGTTTGTCTGTATGGACAGTACAGGACACAGCACTGAAAACCTTTTTAAAGCAAAGACAAACAAGATGCCCCACTCCCCTCTCATTCACAAACCCAGCTCTTCCATCACAGAAGGTCACCAGATTGGTTAGGCAAAGTTTCCTCCATTTATATCCACTGACAACTCCTAATCATCCTGTCCATGACATAGTTGAAAATAATTTTTTTGAGGATTTTCTGTATTACCCTCTCCCAGGGATTTAGGTGAGGCTGACAGGCTTGTAGTTCCCTGCATTCTCCTTCTTGTCGTTCCAGAACACAGCACGGACATTTGCTTTCTTACAGGCCACAGGAACATTCTCTGATTTCTAAAACCTTCCAGATACAATTGAGAGCAGCCTTGCATGCATGGTTGAATCCCACCAAATCCTACTGACTTGTGTATGCTCTATTTGTTTAAATGTTTCCTAACTCAATCTTCCTCTACTGAGGTTAAGTCTTCAGAGCTCCAGACTTTTCCACTGATCTCCATGGCCTAGGATCCCTGAAAACAGATCTGACCAGTTAAAACCAAGGCAAGAAATTTAGTTCTGTGGTATGAATAATTCAGTTTTATTTAGCTGTAATATTTTTGCATATGTATTAGAATTAGCAAATGAATGCAGGCAATGACTGAGGGATGTTTCTTGAACATCCTGAACCTGAGCAGTATCTGTTTAAAACTACTGTTCTTAGTGCTGAACATGTACCTTGAAAGATGAAAAACTGCTATAAGTAGCTGAGCCCATTTTCCTGCCGAATCATACTGTGATATTGGCAACATAAATCTAGCCAAGGGAAAGAAAAGAGAATGATAAATCTCTCACAAAACTGGAACAATATTTTAATTATCATAAAAAAGCCAAATTCCTCCTTGTGAAAAGAATATGAAAAATACTTTTTTTTCAAATAAAAGCCATAACTTTTATACCTAAATACTGCAGATAATGCAAGAATGAAAGGAATTGCTGTCATCCCTTTGAGAACTGAATTTTGAAGTTTCTGATTGAATTCCTGTTATTGTATTGTTAAGGAAGTGGCCTTGTTCACTGAGCTGAAGCAACACTGGAAGAGCTTCCTGTTTAAAGCAGCAGGGAGTGCAGCCCTGAGAACATCAATCACACAGTTCATGATATTAACTTGACTGGAGCATTGCAGGAACAGGGCTCCAGTCAGCTTCAAGGGTCCCCTGCAGTGTTATATATGGCAAGATCCTGCAGTTAGTATTTCTTCACTGTGACACAATAACTCTATAACAGAAATGGGAAGAGAAGAAACAACTTTACTGCACTAGGGAATTGATCAGTGGTTTAGTATCCTCTTTCTCCCTAGTATCCTCCAAAAAGGTGCAAAAATCCAAGAAGTCAATTACATAATAACCTACATATAAGTTTTTTTTGACAGAACAGTAATTTCTTAGCTTAGTAACTAAAAGTCCAAGGTTTAAAGATTTATATCCTTTGTGATTTTAAATTATCTCTACTGTTGCTCTTATTTTTTAAAATACACTTAAGAAAGCTTTTATGTTCTGGTAGTGATTTCCAAAGAATAAATACATACTTTAAAATTTGTTCTCTGTTTTACATTCTTTCACAAAATTTCAAGACAAGGAGATGCAGTGGTCTTATGAAATCTTTAATAGCTAATTCTTTATTGAAAGTGAACGTAATCATAATTGGACAATAAAAATGCCAAAACTAGGAGCAGGATCATCAAAAAAGCAGCAATGTCAGGCAGATTTGCTGTCTACAACAAAGATCTGTGGACAAAACATAAGAAATGGACTATTCTGACTGGCACAGAAGTGATGTTATGAATAGATGTTGTTATACACAGAGAAGTGATGAAGGTGCTACCAACTTGAAGAAAGAGATGGAATACTGCCTTTTCATTCAGGCTCTTTAATCATTGACCCTAAATACTCACACCTTGATTAAAGTACAGTTTAAAAACATTAAATTTACTTTCATCACAAGCATCCATCTCAAAAACCACAGAGGAGATAACAGACAAACCCAGCTTTTACACACAATGTAAAGAGTGAAAAGAATGAAGCACAGCAGGATAAATATATCTAATGATTTGATTATGATTTAACTGAGTTATCAAGGAAAAAGAAAATAACTTATATATACCAATGAGCGTATTCAATTTAATAAAATGCTTCTTCAGTTTCCTAGATTGGTTTTCTGAAAAATAAATTTATATCCTAGAGCGTTTCAGGTACACATAGTGCAACTTTAGGAAGAGTGCCCCTTGACTGAATGGTTGAACTTTATGCAAATGGCTTCACTTATGTAAGTAACATCACTTATAGAAATGGAACACATATCTGAGCTTGTATATGATTTGAAATATCTCTCAGAAACCTGAACATTAGCACACATCTTTTACTCTTCCCAGAATATTACTTACTAAAATTTTGGGCATGATGTTAGGGGGACTATGGTATTATGACTTAACTCACAAATTTGTATTTGGGGAATGCTCACATCCCATATCCCCTTATGCTTATAAATGGGCACTTAGCAGAGAGGACATCAAGCTAAGATACAATGAACAAAAGTAAACCTCGGTGGAGTATTTTTATGCTCAGTGGCTGACAGTGTGAGGCTCTTGGTCCATTTCATCTCAGGTCTGTAGACCTCCGAGCTGACCAGCCTGTCCTGCTGCTCTGAACAGAGAAAGCTCAGCCACTGGGACAGATGGCAACAGCTTCTTGCGTGTTGTACAAAGCAAGAGAAAGGCACTGGTGAAGCAGCTGAGTACCAGAGCAACTGCAGAAACATCCAGTGACGAGTTCAATTGCACTGGGCTGTTTCTGGCTGCAGCAGACAGGTGGAACATCTAAAGTACCTACTTTTCATTCATCATGACACTCAACCTGGTTCCACCACACACCACCAGTTCTGATCACTAAACATCCATTGTGAACTAGTGGCTGTCAAAGAGGAGGCACCTCCAGCTGTGCTGACTGATGTTGCTGGAATCAGAAGCAGCAAGGGAGAAATTTTAAGAGCAGGAGTCTCAATAGTATGTGGAGGAGAAAATAATAGGAATGATGGGACAAGTAGGAATGAAGCGTTTTATGTCCAACCTTATCCTTTCTAGTGCAGATACATGCAATTGTAATAAAGAATTTGAAATGAACGGCAGACACTCGAACTAATAAGGCACATGAACACTGAAGATGTCTTATGACAAAAACTTTAAATTTTTTTCAAAAATAGGAGGATAATTTAAACTCAAATGAACACACAAGACTAACACCAGAAACTCCTGAAGGAAAATTTCCTCCTTCTCACTGAACAGAAATATGATGAGATTGAACATGATAATGCACAAAAAGAGGGAGAACCGTCCCAAACTAAGTAGCAATGACCATATGGACTGAGAAAGCTGTTTAGTGCAAGCCAGCCATGGGATACAGAAAAAGAACATGCCATCATTCTCTCTTTCTCTCCTTTAAGTTAACTGCGAACTTGAAATAACTGAAAGTAAAAATTACTTGGTAAGCCCAATTTTAAACTGGATTTTTTGTTATTTACTTTGCATCCCCTCCTACAGTTCAACCTTTGCTCTTAGACCAAACTGATTTTATTCTAAAGCTTATTTTGGCATTAAAAGCAACTCTAAAGCAACTTTGGGAAGAATAAGGCATATTATTATTTGAAAAACAATTAATCCAAATAAAGAAGAATCTTAGTCCTATCTTGTTGCACTCACCTATGGCAAGCGGGAGGAACCTTGGGAACCGAGCTCTCTAAGCAGCAAGGATCAGTTTGAGATCTTGTAATATCTGATATCGAGGAAAGTCACGTCTCCCCTTTCAGCCAAGGAGATATGATACACAGCCCAGAAATTCGAGAAACTTGTAAAAGCTGTTATTTCCATGCCCTTCTGTTACAGTATGACAGGAAATAAAACTAACTTATGTATTCACTGCACACTTAATAATATACATTTCATCTGAATATGGGTTTTTTTTAATAGTTAAATCAATGAAAAAGGTAGACTTGCCAGTTCTTTACTACTGTTTTATAGTAGTAGGTTCCTTGCAAGATTATCACCAGCCTCTCCTATCCACTGTATCTCCCACAGTTTATAATAAATATTTAATTAGGCCCAGAAGAGCTGTTCTTAAACTCATAACCTAGCTTTAAAGTTCATTGCTTTATTTCAGTTCTGAAAAAAAGGTTTCTGTTCCCTAAACTTTTCAATTATCAGAGTGACAAGAAAATCCCAACTGCCTGTGGCACTGGTTATTACATTTTGAAATGCTGTACTCTGTCAGTTTGGACTGTTTCTCCATAAAGAATTTTTGAGTAGAATTTGCTTTTAAAAGGTAACCCATTTATCAGAGTTACTTCTTGTTGAAGTCAGTTGACTTGACCTTGTCATGAAAGCAGGAAGTTCCTTTAGCAAAGAAATTACATCTTCTAAGATGTGTATGTAAGAGTTGATACTTACAGCTGAACAGTAAGCTTTAGTCAGCTTTCACTCATCCTTCTTTAGAAGCTCTGCCTGATTTTGTTAACAGACTTTGTGCTATAATTAAAAACCAAGATGGTCTGAGCTGAACATGACTCTGTGTTTTCGAGAGCCACCGATGCATTTCCCCATAAGAGAATTCCCAAGATGTAAGCACTTAGAAGAAAAAGAGTTGATCTAAATCAACTATATGATTGAAACTGATTGCTGCCTTAATAACAGAGAAGGTTGTTCACTCTCAGAGCAGCTCTAAGACTAAAATAAGTCAAAAATCTGAAACCAAAGCATTCTGCTAAAGCAGCCGAAGGGAGACTTTATCTATCTTGTATCTAAAGGTTTTTCCTCATAAGTAGAGAGACAAACAAACATGACTTGAACTAGCAAACAACAGTATTATCATGAAGAATTACAATAAATATTAAGGAAACACAGAGCACTAATATACTAAAATAGCTGAAATGCCTAATTAAAGATTATATCATTTCAGAAAATCGCTGATGCATGTGAGCCTTACTGTGCTGTGCAGAATATTTAAAGATGTAGCAAAAGACTGCTTTGCAGGAAGGGTGAGACAAAAATACAAATACCTAAATTTTAAGAGTAGATTTTTTTTAATTAAAAGTATTTCCATTTGACTGGCATCAGCTTTTGCAGAAACATTGTTCTCTTTGGAATGAAGTCTCAAATATTTCAGGCTAAGCAAGCCAGATAGGAAAGTCTAAAATAAGACTTTACTGTGTAAAAGTGGTAAACTCTCTAACACTGAAACTCATTTTCCTTTTCATTTATTTTGTTAGAAGAAGTTTCAGTAATTGCTCCTGTTTTCTGAATAAGAACAATTTCTGAATGTGTTCCTAGAATGGCCTTATCAAACAAAGAGGAACAAGAACTGTACACAATGGTGCATCTAGAAACTTTATCCCTTCCTGTCCTCTGCCACAGTGCTTCTTGTTTTGTTATTTTATTGTAGAGTGCCATATGGGAAGACTGGTATTGTTAGCACCTGAATATCTTATATCACCATTCAAATAAACAAAGTTTACAGGAAGCCTCTAGTGTTTGTTACTTCATGCTGACAGATTGAGGAACCTCTGTAGGGCTGAGATGCCTTCATGATTATTTTTGTACCCAAGAACCATAAGCATTTATGGGACCATAATAACTTAATCAGAAGTAGAACATCAGAAGTTGTTCATGGTATGCCAAGCCACTCTCCTGGAATTACTAAAATCACCACACCCTCCTTCATTCTGTCTGACAGCCTTTGGTGGAAAGAATTTCCTTGTGGAAGTATCACTTCTTGTTCTCTTACATGAAAATATTTAAAACAGTAGGAGTGTAAGTCATGTTTATTGAAAACTGTCCAATTCACATGAAATTTTACAGATTTCACTACTCTCACACATCAGCTTTTGTGTATCACTCACCAGCCTTCTTTCTCACAACATCATTTACTTTTCAGGACCAACTGCACTGTCACTGTGTCAGTGTGATGCAGAACACCACTTGTCACCAGACAATGCTTCACCCTCCCACACTCAGTATCTCACACAGGTAGAAAGTTCTCTGAAAACATCTGAATAAAACCTTCTTTCAAAGAAGAGAAAAAAAAAAAAAAAGGAGGAAAAGCAGAAGACCTAGTTTTACTGCAGTGCCAGTCTTTACCATACACTTATACAGCAGACATCAAAGACAAGCTACATTTTCTCTGTCAGAAATCCCTTATTTTCTGTTACTTTCTTCTCAAGCAACATGTGTACACTTCACTTCTAGTTGCAAACTTAGATTTTCAGCTCTGTGGGGCAGGACACCTTTTGTTCTTCCATGTAAAGCATCTCCCCCACCAAGGGAGGGTTTCAACAAAGGGACCATTATTTTGTAACTGTTTCAAGATGTATTTCTGCAATGTTATGTTCCCCAACACGCACCTTCCTAAATAAGAGCACAAGTAAGTCTTCCCAAAACACCATTTCTCCACTGAAAACTTGTGAAAGACATAATTATGTAACTTAATGCCATAGGTGCAAATTATTTATGATAATACTGTGATACACAATATCACAAAGATGTATCTTTGACAGACAAACTCCTAGGATCCTAGGCGTCATACAGGAAAGAATATTTTTGCTATTTTCTGAGCATTGCAAGAATACATACACTGACAAAAGAATACAACTTCCCAGAAAAATAAACATTTTGTTTTAAATCCAGCCAACATTTGTGCTGAGATATCAGGTGTTTGTTTTCAGGCATTTTGTTAATTGGAAATAAGGAATTCACTCGGTAGGCCAATTCTTTGCTGCTGGTAGTCCATCAGTGTCAGTAATGCCAGTAATACAGATGCACCAGAATAATTTCTTGTGATTAGACTGATTCAGAATTAGGTATCAGCCTTTCCTAAAGCAGCTCTTCTGTGGCCTCATTTGAGAATGTTTAGGTTAAGATTTCCAAAGATTTCTGTCTGTAGATATGTATCTTCTTAATAAAAGAAAATCAGATAAAGTGAGCTGTGTCTTCATATACTTACATATAGTGTAATGCAGACTGTACTGAGCTAGTGACACTGCACTCCTATGAAGTTATTCACACATCTATCTATCTATCTGCAGGTTTAGATTTAGGAGACTGATTCAGAATTAACTGGGAAAGTTTGCCTTTTTTTTCTCTCCTTTCTGAAAGCAGTTCTTTCTGCTTTACTACACGAACATTATGCTATTGCTTCTGCAGCTGCAGATGCTACCACAATTGTAATTGCCTGTCATGCAGTGAAGAAATCTAATTAAAACCACTTATTTGCACCTATTAACCAGTCTCTTCAAATTCAGACAAAAGACCTTACTACAAGCTAAAACGTAAGTACAGAGTGCGGTCTGCAATTCAGTAAGAGAAACAACGTGTGTTTTCAGATAATTACACTTACCTCCATTTTCCTATTAGCAATTAGCATTAACCATGAACTTAAAAGGCTATGTAAATCACTACACCTGGCCACTAATGCAGACACACTCAGACTGCTAGTAGGACATTGGACAATGCATTTCATCTTTTCCGTGCTTAAAATGGTGGCATTTTTTGTGTTGAGGGTAAATTTTTGATTGTATTGTGGTTTAGAGGTGCAGCATACAAAAATTAAATAAAAATGTTTGATAAACTGCAAGGAATAACTTGCAGTTTTATCTCAAGAGCCACAGGGTTCTTGAGCGGTTTTATAGATAAGACCAGAATATTCCTTTGGAACCTCCTTCACCACATCTTTTAAAACAATTAATATTTCAGTTATTTCATAGGGAAAAAATCTCCAGAAAGCTATAATGTAAATAGGCAGGCAGAGCACTAAATCAGAGTGGTTTAATAAGTAGTCTACTACACAAGTTAATCTGGTAGATTTCCTGCACCTCCCTAATGTGATGCCTTCACTGAAGTGCTTACTCTGTTTCACACCGGACAACGTTGGCAGGACAGGTGGAAGAGTTGTGCTGTGCACCAATGCCATCACCACATCACTTCTTGCTTTCTTCAAGGAAACAGCACTGCAGACTGAACCCACTGAAGAAGTACTGGTGCTTTTACCAATTCACATTTCTGTATTTAAAAATGGGCCAATAATAAACTAAAAACTGTATCTTACAGCCATGATAGACGGACTTCTCTAAGTCCATGGGTGGCTGTAAGAATAGGGTTTCTTTGCCCCTTTTTTGTACCACTTCTTCAGGGTTCCAGGCCACCCTCATGCCAGTGTGCATCCACCACTCATCCAGCTCTTTGTATGCCCCTGCTGAGCGCCCATGTGCCCGACTGGGCGAAGGGCCGAGCGTTCGGAGCCGGACGTAGGTTGAGCTCTTCATTACCTCAACAGGTATCTGCACCCACACGGCCTGGCGCTGCCCTCAGCGACAGACACCTCCTCAGGGGCCACCTGGGCCGCTGGGCACGCACCCCGCCAGCACTGCGCTCCCTGTCCGGCTGTCCCTGTCCGGCTGTCCCTGTCGGGCTGTCCCTGTCCGGCTGCCCCTGTCGGGCTGTCCCTGCCCGGCTGCCCCTGCCTGCCCACCCCGCACAGGAAAGTGCCACTTTCCCGCTGGGTGCCCGCATCCATCACCACCCACGCCCTCAGCGCTCACCCCGCGCACCTGGGTGCAGGTCAGCGCTCAGAATAACAGAATCAAGTAGGAAGAGGCTCCGAGATCATCCAGTCCTGCCTATGAGCGAACACCACTATGTCAACTAGACCACCACTGATTGGTCTTTCCTTAAACATCTCCAGGGACGGCGACTCTACCGCCGCCCTAGCCAGCCCGTTCCAATGTCTAATAGCTCCTCCTGCGAAGAACGTCCAACCAGAATGTCCCCTAGTGCAGGTCGGCATCGGGCGAGGCAGCGCCGGGCCCTGCGCGGTACCTGCGCGGTGCGCGCAGCTCCCACCCACCCTCAGCGCGGAGCGGCCGCCGCGGGGCGGCCTCGTCCCGCCCAGCCCGCCGGGGGGCGGGGATTGGGCCAACCCTGCCGTCACTCCGCCGCGGCGACGCGCAGCGATTGGCAGCCGGCGCTGTCAATCATTGGCGGGACCGCGCCCGCCCCTTGTTGTCACGGCGCCGTGCGGGGCTGGGGCCGCTCGCGCCGCCGTTGTTGCCGCCGCCGCCGCGGGAGCCCGGACGGGGAGCGGCTCCCCGGCCTCGCCATGGCCACCAGCACCACGGGCTCCACGCTGCTGCAGCCCCTCAGCAACGCCGTGCGCCTGCCCGTCGACCAGGTGAGGATGGGGAGGTGCCCGCCCCGCCGCCGCTCCCGCGGGCTCGTCGGGGAGGGACCGCAACGCGCCCCCGCTCCGCGCCGTCCTGCCCCGCCCCGTCCCCCCGCGGCCCCTCCATCCATCCCTGGGGCCGGGGCAGGGCGGGCAGCGCCCGGAGCTGTGGCGGCCGCGGCTCCCCTCCGCACCCGCGGGCGGGGGGGCGCCGGGGCGGCGGCCGCGCTTGGCGGGCAGGTGCGCCCGCTCCGCGCCCGCCTCGGCTGCTCCCGCATCCCGCCCGCATCCAACCCCGTCCTGCCCGGCCCTGCCTCGCCCCAACTTGTTGGCATCGTCAGTCGGCCAGATGTGGATCCGCAGCTGGGAATGGGGCCGGTATCAGCTCAAGGGATGCAGAGGTTGGGTAATAATTGCAAATGCAAAGCAGGGCGCTGCGCCTGGATGCGCCTGCCAGGGGGGTTTACACGCGGTGTTAAATAACGTGCGCCGTACACAATGCTGCTGGGAATTCATATGTGCTTTGTAGGCAGAGCGCTTCTGTGGTATCTATTGTCCAAGTGATATAAAAATTCCTGAAGGCTGTTAATCCTGGTGTCTTCACAAAACATCAGAAGATTACAAAATAAGATTGGGAAACTGAGGTTTGCTGAGTTTAATCACTGAAGTTGGACCAGAATGTTTGTTTATAGGGAAGTGATCTAGATTTCTAAATCTACAGAATATTTATGTATTTAGGAATGCCTAAGAAAAGTAATCTGAAGTAACTCCTTAAATAAATTCTGTAGCACCAAGAAATTTCGTGTTATGATTTTTTTTAGCGCTTCATTCATGTTCATATGAGTGAAACACATCAAAGAAAGCAGTCTGTGCTTCAGCAGAGGGATACTTTGCTGGCTTGGTTTTACAAAATACACCTAATAAGTGAGAGAAGTAACTGGAAATGAAATACAGAGGAAGGAGCATGCCTAGTGAAAGTATTTTGGGAGTGACTGAGTTACTCGTTCTTCTTTTTCCTTCCCCCATTCCCCAGCCATTTTTTGAATGGAACCATGGTTAAGGATATACGTGAAAAAGTACCTTCTAGAAAACTGGTAAAACAGGCAAGTTGAAATTGAGCTTGCTGTGATGGAATAGATACTGGGCACCCCTTGCAATGATACCTGTGGCTGGGATCGATGGCACCTCATGGCTCTTGCCAGGTGCCGTGTATTTATTTCCATTTAACATGCAGCTTCTACAGGGTACTGTAAAACACGTCAGAGTTGACCATCTTTTTATGGCATGATGGTGGTGGTGTGTAATTTTCTAGTCATATTAGTAGTCATAAATTTGTTTTATGACACGGTGTGGCTACTACCAAAATTGTTTTAATATTGTGGGTATGGCATTTTGATGATAATGAAGTTACTTTTTATCAAAGCCTGGAAAACTTCCCTGTATTGAATGTTTTGCAACAGATGCTCCTGTAGAGCCAAGAACTTCATGAAAAGTACACTTTGAGCTCTGTTGGAGCTTGTGGAAGTAATCATGTTGGAGGGTGGCTAAACATGTAGTTCAGAGGATTTATTATAAGTAGTTGGAAGTCAGACATACATTGTTTTCAGACATCAGTGGATAGTACATAATATAGGTCCAGTTGTGTATGAAGAGCACTGATTGTGATTGGAGTATGAATTGAATTGGAAATTATGCTGCACTGAGGAGAACATATCTGTAAAGAAACTGATAGAAAAGCAAAGTTTTTTGCAACCTCAGCTCAAGATTCTATCTTGATAGTAAGTTTGTAATACAGAAAGAATGTGAATTGTGTTCAATGTAATCAAATCAAAGGGAGTAAAGGAGATAATGAGGGCAGGGAAGAAAAAGAAAGTGCTGATACTCTTTGGTGTGTTTGTCAGAGATTATGCATGACATTTGGGGATACTATAAGCATATTCAGAATGAAAATGTAGCGCTGCTTTGAAAAAATAATAGAAGAATGAAGGTTTTTTGGTTAGTACATTGTCTCTACTACTTGCTCCAAATCTGTACTATGACTACAGTCATACCAATATAGCAGCTGCTTGAAATAGGCACTCTGGTAATACCAGCACTCAGAACTGCTGGAGATCAGTAGGGGTTTTTTCTCCATTCAGTTTCAGTTTTGACCACAAGTGCATACTAATCTTTATCCAAAATGTTGCTTAAATTGTGATTTAGGTTTAATCCATTAGTATCTAATTATCCTGCTAAGGCATATAACTCTTGGAAGACAAATTGAGGTAGCATGGGTCCATGTTGCCTTACTCTCTGGCGTTCAAACAAATGAATGGAGAACCTTCCCTAATTGGTAGTGGATGGAAGTAGATATTTAAGTTCAAGGTGAAGTTGCTATCTCTAAGATTAATCAATCAGATCCACATCTCTGTGTGGATCAAGTGTGAGAGATTGAGTACTTTTTGACTTAATGCTTGGCAGAACTAGAGGCAGAGGTTTGTGAATGGTGTTGGTTATGTGCTAGCTGGATGTCAGTGCAGAAGATGAAGGGTGAGCTCCATCGGAGCCTTTTGACACAGCAATCTCCTCTATGTGCCCAGCTGTATTGCAGAAGAAAAGCTTTGTTACTTTAACAAATTGCTATTCCTAGACATTTTTTTTTCTGGGAATTATAGTGCTAGGTAGCTAAGGGAATGGAGAAGAACTTGTTTTCTGCTTCTGTGTGTATCCTCCAACAGAGTATTGTGCAGTAACTTGTTGCTGTGTTAGTCTTTCCTTTGGCTCTCACTTTGTCTTGCTCCAAGTTAACCTAAAGGCTACTTGGAAAAGGCTTCTTGGGCCAGTTTTTCTGTTGTTATTCTCAGTCATTTGAAGAAAGAGAAGATGTTCGGTGTGAGCCGGAACCTACAGCAAACTTACCTTTCTTCTGTAGTAGGAAAGAAAACATCACTGCTTGGGAGTGAAGCCCCATAAAAACTGCTTCTTTTCGCATCTTGGAGAATGTGAGTTGGCTGCTCAGGAAAGGAAGCATTCTGTCAACGGCTATGGCACATTAGGTCCTTCAAGTTAATGAATGAGTGAATAAATATTAATGTACTGCATATTCCTTGTGTCTTCTCAGGGGACAGAAGGAATAAAAGTAGCCATGTCCTTCCCACCTGAACAACTTCCCAAGAGAAGTATGGGAAGGTTTACCATAAAAACTGGGCTGCTAGAGTATCACGTGTTGCATAATGCATTGAGGTTGCAACTTGAATTATTTTATTGTAGTTATATCTGTCACCTAGCTTTATGTTTTCCTGTCCTCATGTTATATTTATGCCTCTGCTTCCTTCTTCTGTCTCTAAGGTGAAGCCTGACAAATAATGTGTTGGACTTTGGTCTGTTTCCAATTCTATCGCTACCTTCCTTACAGATTTTCTACTGACAAATGACTTCTCTTGATGATACGTCAGCTTACTTGTCTGAAAGTACAAAAAAAATTGGAAAGATTTAAATTTGCTTTGACAATGATTCTAGGAGAGCAAAGTTTTCTTTTTGGCTTTTTTGTCTCTGTGGGGTTAGGGAAGTTCAGAGAATAATCATTGCTTTCACTACTTCCACCAGAGGGAGCAAAATTTTTTTACTGGAAGTGGATGGAAGTTGTAGGGGTTATCTCTGCCCTTCATTTGTTGTAGGAAAAGATAATTTGTAGTAGAGGAATAGCTGAGCAGGGGAGATAGGAGGCTGGCCATGACAACATGTGAACATCAGCTTTTTGCATGAGTTGTCTAAGAGATTGATTTTGAGATCATGAAATGTGGTCTGAACTAAGTGATTATCAGTCTGAACTTCAGTGATTATCTTCTAGATAAGAAAAGGAAGAATGTGGATGCAACTACTAACAGTATAGCTATGTGAAAATATGTGGACAGAATAAAAGGTCACGCTTATGATTATGTGCTTGGCTTAAACTCCGGGATGTAAAAGTAAGCACTGTTTTTTCAACAGAAGAAAAAAAAAAAATCTGTGCCATTTCCACACTTTTTTTTTTGGGGGGGGGGTGTGTGTGTGTGTGTGTGTGTGTGGTTTTTTTGTTTGGTTGTTTTTTTTTTTCCCCGATCAAGTTTTATTTGGTTAAGTTTGCTCATTTGTGTAGAATAAATACAGATTTCTATGTGAGGGCCATCAATCTTCAAAGAATCTAAACTGACTTTTTAATTAAGAATAGACATAAAAATCCAGATCTTCCTAAACGTGAATTGCATAAAACACAGAAACTTCCTGCATTTAGTGATAATAAGCCACTTTGCTGTACCTTTACATAATTTTCTGCATATGCTTCCTTGTACAGAGAGTTATTCAGATTGCTTTCATCATGCCCTTAATGCACTTGATTCCACATAAAAGCACTGATGTATGTTGAGCCTGTGTTTCACCTTTAAGCCCTAAAGGAGAGTGGGAAGGAATTTTTTTTTCCTTGTATGTATCTGTGAAATATGTATTTCTTACATGCTTATGATGTAAGAAAGCAATTTAGCAATATTTTTCTCCTTTATTTTGATGCCTTGGAGGTGAGCAGAGCTGTAGTTTGGAGAAAAGGCAAGGCTTGGAGGTGAGGTAGTAAATTTTACTGGGCATTATGTGCCTGATTTGCCTGCAGGGTACATCTGAGTATGTCTCCTAGTTCGATCTCTGTTATTTCACAAAATTTTGAGTGTTAGTGATGCCTTATCATCCCTTGTTTTCTGCCAAGGCAGCATAACGTAGCCTCCTGAGGGCTGAAATGTTTTAGTCAGATAAAAACCTTTTTGTCTAAACATGGAATGGATATCAAAATGTTTGTCCTGTAAAACTGTCCAGAATTTAGATGGCCTGACTGAAGCATTATCAAACTAGAAAAAAAAAAGAATAAAGTGAAGAGTGTCCCAAGTTTCCTTCTATCATCATTGATTCTTAGACCCTTGCGTATGGTTGTGGAACCCAGAGCAGCTCATTACTGATTTTTCAGATATGACCCAGGAAATTTATAAGTAATAGATGTGAGCAAAATTAATATTCACGGGTATGTAAAATGCAAACACTGAAGGCAAGGGAGTGGTAGGATAAGCAAATTGTGCCCCTACATTGCCCTGTACTTTCCTTATGTGCTGCTAGCAGCAGTCAGGAGAGTGAAGGGTAGATGGCAAAACATTACCTTCTGTGATGATAGATAGAGACTGTAGTTGGTGAAAAAAAAGCTGGAAATAAAGTTCTGTTCTTCATTCTGTATGTGCTGTTCTCAGTGACTGGGTATTTTGAATTGTTTGTGTTTGGTAGCCAAGTTTTTAGTGGTTTCTGAACTTCCTCTTGAACTCTTGGAAGGGAGGGAATGTATCATCAGAAGGGTCCTCTGCAGTGACACCTTTACCAGGTTTTACTATCAGTGGTTAAGTTTTGACTTACTCAACAAACAATAGGTAAAGAGTTAATTCTGCAGTGAAAAATATGTAGAGCAGGATGAAATGGGTGGGATAAGAGGAAAAATTGACAAGAGAAAGTGACTGTCTTGAAGGAAGAGGTGAAATCTGTCATGAAAGAGTTGGAAAAGAAAGCAAGCACTGGTTACAGTGTTAGAAAAGATTTATTAAGTGATAGATTTAGTGCAAGAAGGAAATAGATCTGTGTTATTCAGGTTCATGAATACTGTTGTGAGGATGTAAATTACAGAGCTGCTTTAATTCTTTAATATTTACGGAAGCAGCAGTGAATTTTGTTCTCTCATATGCTTTC
This sequence comes from Phylloscopus trochilus trochilus, assembly GCA_016584745.2. Classification (NCBI taxonomy): domain Eukaryota; kingdom Metazoa; phylum Chordata; class Aves; order Passeriformes; family Phylloscopidae; genus Phylloscopus; species Phylloscopus trochilus. The sequence goes on from WQNJ02000062.1 coordinate 14,131,315, forward strand.
ATACTGGGTATGTTTTCTTCAGTTTTTTGCAGAGCAATGGAAAACCTCAAATATCATTACACCTAAGGTTTCTACAGTAAACATCTAAACTAAACACTCTTTACCTGCACAGTGTATATTCACCTTTGTTTTGTCACATTGTTTTTCCATCCTTAAGAAAGTCATTGAGGTGGTGTAAGTGTGAACACTCACCTGTGCTTATGACAGTACAACCCATTTCTGAATCCAAAATGGAGTTTAGAAATTGCTATGAAAATATTGCAGTTCTGGGGTGTTGAAAAGAAATAGTGGAGTGCTCAAAGAACAGCCTAATAAAGAAAAAAGAGTAAGGGCATAAGGAAGATAATAAGAGTGACTTCTTACGGAGTGCCTGGTTACCACTGTGTTGCTTTCTGTTTCTGAAGGGTTTCTACTGTAAATCTCTTGTACCACAGCTATGTTGTTGTTTTTTCTCTGTGGGCTTTTTCTTGAGTACTGTGCTGACTTTAAGCAAGAGTTCTAGAAACCAATAAAACCGAAACAGATGAGTCATCTTTATCATTCAGTCCTCCTGACATCTGTTGACTTTTAACTCATGTTTACCTGTTCCTCTGTTGACTTAATGAGGCACTGTGATACATCCTTTGCAGCCTTGATTACAGAATGCTTTCTTCACATTTATTGTTTTGACTAACATGCACTTTTCCTGGGTAACATATGCCCATTTTTTTTTCTTTGTTTCCCTTGAACTAGGGAGTCTAGACTGGAGTTTTATTTTCTCCTGAAAAGTGAGAACAACTAAATGTAGCCAAGTGAAAACCTGTTTGCTTGATGTTTGCATCTTCACAGTATTTGTGTTACAAAGGAAGTTGATGTAGCTCTTCAGTATGGATATTTAATTTTCCTTCTTTCCTTTGGGAAGTATTTTAAATTCAACATCAGTTGAATCAACATTGCTAGTCTTTTAGCACCTGTTTAAGTGAGCAGATCTGTTTGAGAATTTCAATTTGTCTGCAAAATTAGAAAAGTGCTAGTTATGCCTGCTTGTTTTAAGTGATGTTTCTGGTAGCTAAACCATCTTTTGCAAAGGAAAACTTCCATAGCTCTGCTTTTTATTCTGGAAGAGCATTCCAGAGGTGAAGAAGCTATTTTGGTTTGGCTATCATGTCATGATTTTCTGTAGTTGGGATTTTGGTGTTTTCTTCTATTTCCAGTTAAAGTGACCTAAGCTGCAGAAGGTGTACTTATTCTGAAATGTGGCTTTGGAGCATACTAGTTGTATTACTACAGTTGTATATTCTGTACTGTAATGCCACCTGTACAGATCATTCTTAACCTTTCTGACATGCCTTTTGGCTGGGTAATGCTCTTGGTTCTACTGTTTCCTCTCAGTCTTACATATATGTATAAATACAAATATATATAAAACCCCAGTTACTCAATTGACTAAGCGTGTCATTGAAAAAGTGGACTGAAGGCCCAGACTGAAATGAATTGGATTTTTTTTTTCATGGGGAAAGGCTAGAAAGAATTTGAGGTCATCATAAACCTGCAGTAGTTTTAGAAGTTCAGTGATAGCTGAGATTTGTAGAAAGTCTGCCCTTAGAATACATTAGCAAATCGTTTGTCGTGATGGAATTGAATGTAAGAAATCAGATAAAATATTTTAATATAGAAGTATAATTCTAAATGTTACTAAAAATGGAATTAATTTGGAAAGGTATGACCTCTCAAAGTATTTTCCGGATTGCTGTATGCTGCAGATGTTTAAATGGCTGCTGTTACGGTGCTTGGAGATGAGGCTTTGCTGATCTCATGGGGATGATTCCTGAATTGGGAAAAGCAGGAAGATAATAGACATGGAGGAATACAGACTGTGTTGGATAGTAGTTCATTCAAGGGAGAGTCTAGTGAAGCTCTCTCCCTTATTTTTTTATTTCCCATGGAGAGCACTGGGAAGCTGACCATTTTAAAGATGAGGAATATTTGTTCTGCTTGCTAATTGAAATTACAATTGTCATTACTAGATTTGTGCTTGCCATATGGACAAAAGACTTACTTTCAATGTCTCTTGTTTATTTTAAGATGTAGGTACCAGGAGACTATAGTTGTAGTGACATAGATCTTAACTGAGAAACTGTCAGTTTCTGGTTGCATTTGAGAAAGATACCTCCACAGGTGTTGGTTATTTTGCTTTATTTTTAAATGCCTAGGAAAGTGAATAGCTTGTAAAGTTTTTTGCGAAATACCAGACACTGTAGTGGTTCTCTGGGCTTCAAAAGAAAAATTTTTCCTTCAAATACACATTTGAATATCATGTATTTATGGAATACAGAGAATAGAAATTTTCAACTCCCCTGGAGCTGCTAGATGGAGCTTAAAGATTAACTAGCAAATAAGGATAAAAGAATGTAAAAGTATGCACACAGGATGATAAACATAGCTGAAACTATTGGATAAACAGATAATGAGGAATATAGTGGTTCTTTTGGCAAAGTTCTGTCTCGAGAAGTAACAGCACATGCCCAAAAAAAGTTCAAGGAAAGGTCACCTTGAGGCACTCATTGAATATTACCACCAGAGACCCCTTTAGACAACCCTGTAGGACCATGAAGGGGTTTCCAGTAGGAGACAGAGGCTTGCAAATCAGTTCTAGGAAAAGTGATGTTTATGTATTAGCTAGGAAGTACACTATAATGAATATGTATGATCATGATGGAATAAATACCCTGTTGTAAAGTTTCACACACACATTTGATTAGAGAATATATCCTCTGGAGGTGTCCAGCACTGTAATAAAGAATGCCTGCTTTCTAATACTTCAAATTGTGTTATTTTCCGGCTGTTTTTGTTATTAGTGTACTGCTGATACATGAGACAGAGTAGACATTTTGAGTTCATCTCATTATGTGCATGTGCACTGTAAGTGTGTGATAAAAATCCATGGTTTTAAAAGCACAGTAACTGAGTTGGTCTTTGTTTGGAGCTGTGTTTTGCCAACAGAATGCCAGGCTATGGTGATTTGATGATGTAAACTCTCTTTCCCTGGTAGTTTGAGATCTGCAATCCTTAACTGGCCAAACCAGTTTTTGCTTAACAGAAGCAAGTGATTTAGGTCCTTATTGTTTCTGAAGAGAGAAGAAAACAAAACACACAAACAAAAAGCCAAGCCAGTGTTCTTAGTCTGATTTCACCTTTGAACCAAACTTGCATCCTAGATTTTGGATATTCCCATTAATAAATAGCTTTTTCTGGACAACTCAGGATCTATTACAGTGAATTCTTACGAGAGAGCACCCTTCAGCCAGTATCTTCCTATCCTTAATGAGTTAGTTTTGGTTGTTTTCACTATAAAATGTACATTGATGTTTTGTTTTACATCTTTAGTCATACAGTTTATCTTAGAGTAATTCTGAGTAATGATTAAGTAAGCCTTCTTTGAAAAAGCTTATTGGATTTGATGCTCATTTATTGCACAAAACAGATTACTATTGCCTACATCATGTTGTTCATTAAGTGCTTCACTCTCTGTAGCATACTTAAGAATTGCAAACTGGAAACTGGGAAATAGAAATACTGTTACTAACCTATCTCATAACTGGATTTGATATTTTGGACTGAAACCAGCTCGGAAAGAAAACATTTAGGATCTTACATGTGAGTCCTTTCAGCTGCCAATAAATTAATGGGAAGATGAAGTGTATGTGTCCAATATTAAAAGGCATTTGCCAGCAATGTTGATGTTGACTAACACAAATGGAAGCAGCACTTTCAGGAAGTGACTGCTGTTTGAAGGCTGTGCTTGGAGTTTTCCTTCACACTGGATACTGTAATACGCTCAGTAATCCAGTCTTTGCTACAAAGAACATTGTGCCTTAATACAAACATCTCCCATACTGGTAGATTTCAAAATAATCAGTGCTGCTTATTCTCCATTTCTTCATGTTTTCACCCATGAAGCCAGGTTCAGATTTCACAGCAGGAGTGTTAATTAGTTATATTTTTAGCATGTGAGGCACTGAGTATTAATTGAATAAAAAATGCATTTGAAAGCATTTTTGCAAGATCTATGATCCTTTCAGTTGAAAGAGGAATCTTGTATCTTCCTATCATTCAGAGAAGAATGAGCTACTCTTTGGTATCTGTCAACTTTATCAAATACCCTTTCCAGTATCTCTGAACTCCTCTTCCTGACATTTCCCAATAAATTGAAGAAAATTACCACGCAGTTTGATTTTTGAGCCTTGTAATGGAATTGCTTTTTTTAGCTTTACTGTGGAAAATGTTATTTCCTTTTTTTTCCTTTAATATTAGTGCAGCAACTTTCAGGCAGCAGTTGGAAAATTGACATTGGTTTCAAATAATAGTCATTCTTACTCTTCAGTTCTTAGCTGTCTGGCATTAGGCAATTATTGGATAATTGTATTTATACTTGATGTTATTTTCATACTTGATGAAGATTAGAAATTGGATGGAAGAATATCCATCAATACTGCTGTCCAGTTGCTGTGGAGAAACATTAATGCCCTTGTATGTTATAACCAACTTTTCGTGAACTCTTGTAGATGTTTTTCATTCCTCAACTCATTGTTTTGGTGGGAAAGGGAAATAGTTTTGACTTAACTTGGAGCAGGAACAAGAAAATAATGATGTTTAAAGAACAAGCCACAGCTGATGCTTCATTAATTGTGATAAGGTTTGGCAATTTTTGACATGTGTCAACAAACGTGGTGCTTGAAGAGGTTTGTGTTTAAAACGCTACTGCTAAAGTGGCCCTACAGATATAGAAAAAAACATTAATGCCTCAGCCTTAAGGTCTTTTTAAGGTGTATGTACATTATTCTGTCTTGATCTCTTGCGAGAATTCATTTCAAAGTGGTTTTGTTGTTCATATTCTATTTTTTCCCCTATAAAGTATTTTTTTCCCTAATAGCCGTAGAGGTTGAAAAGAAGTGCTAAAGGTTGGAGAAGAGGAATGCTGCTTAGTGCGCCTTGCTCACTGGCCTTGTCAAATAAATGAGGATGCATAGGTCCTAACTTTCTTTCTGTGGTAGAATGGAGGGCAAAAAATTGCTATAGACAGGGAGATAAGTAATGCTGGTATCTTGCACCTCAGAAAAACTGAATTCCAAGGGGGAAACATTCTCCATAAGAAGGGGAATGCATGTACTTCTAAATCTCCAGCTGCAGAATTGCCATATCCACTCGTTCTTGACTGTTGTCTGTGAAGCATCCTGCATCTTAAACTTTTTATTTTAGACTTCGCACATGATCAGGTAGGCTTTAGTCCTTCTGCTTCTGTCTGGGTAATCTTTTTTTCAAGGCCTAATTCATCAGTAATAAGAGCAGAAATGCTGCCTTATTTTTTTCAAGAATGACTTTTAAAAAACCCACAAAAGAATAAACAGACAAAAATCCACAGAGAGCCACAACCTCCCAAACAAAACAACCAAACAGCCCCCTCCCCCATCAGCTTTAATTCATCCAAAGTGTTTTATTGAGGCCACAGGCATTCATTGCATTTTAGAGGTTTGAATACTTGTTTTTTCTTCTCATTTGAGAAAATCTGTTAAAAATGGGAAAATAGAGAAGCACCAAGACAAGGTAACTTCCAGAGAGTTTGTGTGGGTCATTGGCAGAAAGAGGAAAATGCACCATTTACCTGCTAAACCACTGTTTCTCTTGTGGGGTACTTTGTTGGAAATGTTCTTTGGGTGTCTCTCCATACCTTGCTGTAACAAAACTTTGTGCCATTGTGTTGCTGCTTTTCAGTGGATTAGTAGGCTGTGTGGGTCTCTGTCATGTGCTTGTGCCATCCAGTTAGGAAATATCTGTATCAGTAAAATTCCCTCTCTGCTCTGGCTGCTTTTCTGAATGAGGGAAATGCCTTCTGTGCTGTGAAGTAGGAGGATTCTTGAGGCCTTGACTGCAGCAATTGGCTTTTGATATTAAAATATAGCTGATATGAAGAGGAAGCTTAGCCTAAAATCTGGACTAGTAGATAAAATTTACATATATTAAAATTAGTTTTGTAGAAGAAATAAGCTTTTGTTCTGTATTTCTTTTAATGTGGACTTAAATTTCTTTAACGATTTATTAAAGATGCTGTCTGTGTTGTAGAGTTGGAAACTTTAAGCTGTTCAAATCCAATGTTATGCTAGAATTTCTTCTTGATGATGACAGTCCTTGTGACCTTTTTGTGTTTTGTTTTTTTTTAGTTAGGGACCTTTTTGTGGTTTTTTTTTCTTTATGTTATGAATTGATTCCTTAAATATTTTTTCCTTAGCAATAACTTTGCTTTTTGCAAAAGCATGGCATAAGTTACATTTAATTCTTTCAAAATACTAAAATAAATGTCTTTAAAAGTTATATACTTTCTACTGACTTTTGCAGAGGTCATGCAAATGGAGAATTTCTTATGTAGATAGCTTAATGCAGTTAATGATATAATGGATTTGTATTTTGTGTAGCTATTCCAAATATTAAAACTGTGAATTTGTTTTTGTGTTTTACATTTGGCATGAGTTGTACCTAGAAACTACAGTGCTTGCATTGACTAGTTTTGAACCAAAATAGTGGATTTAATTTTGAAAATGCTAGGCTACACACAGCGGGATCTGTAATAGCTTAGTATGTCTAACACACACTCGCATCATTCATTGCTGAATAACTGGTGGTGATAATTTATATGTAGTTGTATGTTTTTTATTCTTATGTGCACATAACTTTCCATTACACATATCTTGGTTAGTTTTTGCCTCCTTTTTTTTTTTTTTTTTTTAAATTTCTTCTGTAAAATTGAAGCTGCTTACTGAAACAGGTTTTATGACCTCGTGGAGGCACATTACAATTTGGTTTGAAGAATGCATCATGCAGTTTTAGGGAACATGTTGTCTCTGTTCTTTGTGGGTGTTCTGCTCACATCTGACCAAGTCATATGGTATTTAGCAAGTTGTGTTTTGCCCATACTCACAATGTTATAGGTTTGACCTAAGTTTTCATAAGGTACACGAGTATACCATTCCCAGTTGTTCAAGTTTGTATACGTAACTTTTGCCAACAAAATCACTGCTTGGTTGAGTGCCTGGTTTTTATGGAAGCTTTCAAGATGATGTCCAGCTCTGTCCATGCTCCTGCTCACTTGCCGTCTGTTGCTTTTGTCTCCTAGGCAGCCAGATAATTTTCCTTTTCAAGGCAAGCTGTGTATGTGAAGGCAAGTTCTTCATCTATCTATCTAGTGATACAGTGAAGCTGTCTGTCAATTCCACACTGGTCAGCATGGTTTAAGATGGGAGATGGAGTTAGGAAAAGGCTGAATGTTAAATTTTGGCATTGTTTACTAAACCAAGCAGTGCAGTACAGGAAAAATGTTCCTGTTGAGATGAAGTGATTGACATTGAAGATCTAACATGAGTGCTTAATAATTTTGGGAAATCCTGCTTTTGCCTAGGTTGGTTCATGGGCTAAGCGTTCACTTGCCGTTGGAGCAGATACTCTAGTTCAGTTTAATGTAAAAGAAATCAGGTTTGTGTATCCAGACACCATTGCACAGCACTTGCCAAAGCATGTGAAGTGCAGATGACTGGGAGGCTTCAGGAGCCCCTTCTGATCTGAACTAAAACACTGTGCAGATGCACGTATTATCTTGCTGCTGGAGTTGGAAGTGCATGTGATGGAATTTGGGAGCCCACAGAGTCTGTTTCTCATTCTGCTTCCTGTAGTATTGGCAAGGGATGAAACCTCTCTCCATGTGGAAATGAGTACAAGTGGTAGAAATGAGTGCTGTGGACTGAAAGCCACAGGTAATGGTAAACAGGTATGTTTTGATTTTTTTTTTGGTAGTAATTCTGTGTTTTCTTTTCAAATGTAAGTAGTCCATGATGCAAGATCTTTACCAGGTGATGTAACCTGTATAGCAGTATATGTAACCTGTGATAGCAGATGCTCAAGAGTCAGAATAAGTGTCAGAGATTACCCCTGTGCCTCTAACACTGCCCAGCAGTGCTCACAAACTCTTCCATATGAGCTCCTTTATTTGAATGCAAATCACTGATAAACCTGAGGTTTTTTTGTGAACTGGAGAAACAATAGGAAAAAATTAAACTGTAGAGATGATTTTAAATTTTGCTTGCATTTTGAGATACTTTGGGCCTGATTTATAGGCATGCTGGATAATCAGAATAGCAGCTAAATTTATATTTTCGAAACACAGTTCCAGTTAAAGTTCTGTTAAAAGTACTGACTGAAAAACTAGGCACTGAGTGCCTGAAATTGATGAGCCAAAGTTAGTGGATATTTATTTTACCCTTTGGGCTTTCATAATTTTTGTGCTAGTTATTTACCTCTAGAATAGGAATATTGATCTTACGAAATTATTGCAAGGTTTATATTTATTGTATGTAGTCTTACCATGTTATGGACAGAGCTGCATAAAATGTAAGGTTTTTATATTTGGTGTAGAATGCAGATGGTAAGCATTTAATGGGTCGCAGGATGAAGGCAAAAACTGGGCAATTGTCCGTTTGCTGAATGAATCAAAAATACTGCTGAGGAAAATAGAATGAAGCAGCAGAAAGAATATAGTCAGAAGTAGGTATGTGTAAAGGCTAAACTCAAGTTGCATGGCTTTCAAACCTTAACTGTTGGCATAGCTTGATTTTACAGATGCCTATTTAAAGCTTTGGGAGCTTTACACGTTCTGCAGAAATCTTGGTGCTTTGTAATCCGCATTTTGGTGCACTGAGACAAGGATAAGGATGGGATTGGTAAGAGTAGAGAAGAAATGCAGGGTGGTGTGTGACCATTGTGGTGATGCCTTAGATTTCCAAGTATTGTGTATGCCTGTGCACATTTTGGGTAAGAGGACTTTAAAAATACCCACTGGCAGTTTTGGATTCATTTATGAGGAAGGCTTTTGGAAAAGGTTTCTGCTGCTTGGGTCACTTAGTTTTGTTTTTGAAAAACTGACATAATAAAGTCACATTCCTGGAAGTTGGCTTGTGCAGTTGATCTAAAGGTGTGTTATCTTGCATTTTATTGCTGTTCTCAAAGTATTTTTCTTGAGGAAGGTGTTCTGGGTTGGTTTTTTTTGGTGGGGGCTTGTTTGATTCTTTTTTAATTAATGGGATACTTCTTATCAGATACAGATTTGATGATTTGAGTAAATAGGTAAACTAAGAGCAAGTGCCTGAGAAAGGTACCTCCTTTTCACTCCCTACCTGCTAAATCCTTTCTCAGGTTTGCTTTTTGTGTTTTATGTGAGGATTTTATGCATTCCTACACCTGCAGGCTCATCCTGAATTGTGAGATTCAAGGTTTGTTGTTTTGTTAGTGTCTGCTCCTATAGAGTTGATATAGGTGAGAAATGCCAAGCACTTCTACCCTTTTCATGGTAATAGCAGGAGCCAAATGATGACTTTCCTTTTCCCCTGGGTCTTGCTAGCTTGCTTTTAGTGGTAATCTTAAAAAGGACACCATGTGATACCAGTTGGTAAATTATCTATATTGCAGTCCAAGCACTAATGTCTGGGCATTCAGTAAAACCAGCAATGCAAATGTGTCCATTTCAGGACAGGTATTAGTGCTCATTTCTTCCCTCTGTCTCTTTGCCTCAGCTTCACTACATATCTGTGAATGTGCAACCTTCTCTGCCTCCCTTCCCCTTCTAGCCTGTCTAGAATGTGAATTCTTTGGGTCAGAAACATGATTTGTGGGTTACACAGCATAATTTCTGTGAAAAATATTCATACAAATGTTGATACTGAATTAAGAATTAATTTTTTGTTCTAATTTTTCTTTCTTGCCCTCTTTTCTAAAACTAACTGTTTCTGTTTTTGTGGTTCATTTGAGTTTTGTATGAAACTTTTCCACTAAAGCCATAGAATCATCTTGAGTAATAAACCTCGCTCTGTTTCATTTGCATCATTGCTTATAAAGGAGAGAAAACAGGTCAAGTTGTGCCCTGAAAGAATATTTCCTCATTTATTTAGGATGTTTCAAATACTGTTAAAAGCATAATAGAAATGTGGGAGTAAGAGAATGGATGGAAAAGTGTACATGATTGTATAGAGAGCAGTTTAATTTAGGGAACTGCTCCTAATAAAAAGCACAGCCCTGCCTTCTGAGTCACTTTCCCTGCTAGCACTTAATGCTTTAACTTGGTGTTACAGGTTTTGGAGTGGTTCAGTTGTTAAAAGAATGAGAGTTCTGTAGTTGTTGTTGAAATTGCTACTTTAAAAATGACCGTATTTGTGTACTCTGACCCTTACCTATTATGGCCTGAAACTTGGTTGAAAAATGATAAAGGAATGGGCAAAGCTGAATTATGGTACTGCAAGTGTGCACTCTGTTGCTGCTCACATCAGTATTAGGCTTGCTGTCAGGAACATAAAAATAGCATTGTCATTGTGTGCTATGGTGTTTAGATTAAGTATGTATTGCAGCTAAGTGCCATCAAACAGTCTAAAACACTGTTGTGCAGAGGACCAGTCAAGCATGCAGGATGTGCAAATTTCTTGTAGTGAAGTGCTTATGACCTGAAGCAGTGGTTCCCAAGCTGTTGCTTGTGATGACTTGAGATGTCACTATTAGACATGGGAAATTGTTAGGCAGTTTTCTATGCAAGTAAAAAAAAAAATCTATGAAGTGAGAAATGTTGTTTTCTAGATAAAGTAGTTTATCCAGCTTTTTGGAGCTTAAGCCACTTTTGGTAGTGGTTGCTGTATTTGAGGAATTTCTTTCTTTATTGTGCCCTTACTGTTAAATTTTCTTGAGGCCACAATCGGAACATTTTTCTTTACTCACTGATTTAGTTTTATTCAGTTCTGCCTTTGGTTTCAGTGCCCTAATGTCTTTAAATATTTAATATACAGGAAATTTTCTATCTTCTAGAATAAACGGCCTGAAGGGAGGAAGAATTTCTGAAACTATCCTACTTGACTGTACAAGAAGAAAATGCAGTGTGCAACCAAGCTGTTTATCTGATTACGTAGCACTGAAATGCACTTCATTGAGCCCTGCTTCTGCACAGGCTACTGAAGTGATCTGTCAGTGATTTGTGCAGCTGATACGGAGCTTCAAGTCCTGCTCAGTTAAAAAAATAAATAAAACTGTAGCTCTGATTTTCATGTTACTGGGAGAGTGGAAGTGATTTAATGGTTGATAGAGTGGTTTGGTATTTAGAAAATCTACAGCAAAATACGTAATTTTCTTTTCTTGATTTATGCATGTATTGCCTCATGTGTTGGATACATCTTTTCCTCTCAGCTGATTGAGGAAGCACTGATTCCTGCTTTAGCCAGGGAGGGATTCCTGGGAGAAGCTCTTAGACATGCTGTGGTAAAAGCCATGGCAAAGCTACAGGTTCTGCAAATGGCTAAAAATGTGTGGCTATTTCTGTTAATTTTTAATACACACTTGTGAGAGATGTTCTTTCTTTTCTTTTTTTAATGCAGGTCAACTTTGTAGTGTGCCAACTGTTTGCCTTGCTTGCGGCTGTTTGGTTTCGAACATACCTTCATTCAAGCAAAACTAGCCCATTTATAAGACATGTTGTTGCAACACTCTTGGGCCTTTATCTTGCACTTTTTTGTTTTGGATGGTAAGTTGCACTTAAATTCATTTTTCTGGAACTCTTAAAATTTTATTTCTGTGTTATGAAGAACATTATTGCCTAATTCTGTGGGGTTTTTAGCTGCTGCAAATGTACAGAAATCAGCTGAAATATTCTGATGAGGTGCACAAATTTTGAAAGTTCATCTGTTTAAAACTGGTAACTACCATACTTGGCTGCCTATGGTTTTGGGAAGATGAAGCAGGTGCAGTTTGTTTAACTGGTACAGCTTTTTTTTTTTTCCTGTAAACTTGCTGGAGAAGTATTCTCTTGAGGCACAGCACAGATGTGGAAACTAAGATAATTGCCTGTAAATACTCATGGCATGCGATAACTAGAGTCTTCTTCTGAATATTGAATATAATGTGACCTTTTTTTAGGAAGAGTTGTTGGAACTGTAAAATATATATAATGATACTCCTAGTATCATTATACTAAAGCACCTGGAAAGGAGCTGGCTTTGACTTCAGACTGTTTCATGGTTTTGTTTTTTTCTTTAATGATTTGGAGGGAAGATGTGGATGTTTTTCAGACACGTATTTTGTATGGCTGCTGTTTCCATATCTTTTCACAGTGTAGTAAGACAGAATGTTAGTAAAGTTAGAAAAGGGTATTTAGTTTGGTGTATTTTTTTCCTTCAAAAAAAAAGCTTACTAAATGGCTCACATCTTCCCAAGACGGTTTAAGTGCCAGTTTCATTTTATTGCATTGTAAACAAGATCTTTACTTAACTTCAAATGTATAAAAGACTTATTTATGCTGACTGTTGCAGAGTGTTACTGAACTAGGGGGAATAAATCAAGCTATTGTGCAGGTGGGAAGATGCACACAGCATGTGCATGCATCTGTCTCTGCACATGCAGAGTGTGTTGGCCTCTACGTTGGCACGTTGCAGAGATCTCCCAACATTAAATATTGTATATTGTTTTTAAATTTCAGGAAAAGAAATCAGTAACCTTTATTCTTTAGATTTACATGTATGATTTACTTTTACCTAAAACTCTACTACTCCAGTTTATTTCTTAAACATGTTGCCATGGTATTTTGCTTTGAGAGAATGATCTGATCTCAAAGACTTCCAGTCTTAGCACCACAGATAAAGAGGAGGATATGGGAGATAGGAGCTACTATGTGAGAATTTTTTTAAGAACTGTGTAAGCTTAGAAGCACATTCTGCATCTGTTGCTTTAGAAGCAGAAATCTTCAGTTGCAGCTTGTAATTAGAAAGGGTTACTAATATATTAATGTATGAATTTTGGGTATGGGAGATTTTGGAAAGAAACAACCTCTACACCCAACAGTCGTAAATAAAAATTTGTGTAAACTTCCCACTGGCAATATGCCCTGGAAAAAAAATAAGAGATGTTTTCTCTCATAGTAGAAAGCCACATTATTCTAATTTGCTTTGGATCATACTCGAATCTATTGTATTTGCAATTAATTTCTATTCTGCAGTTATGGAGCTAAAAACTACTTTTAAATGATGAGAACATAATTTGAGACGTTGAAAGTACACATTCTTTAAGAAACTGGTAGTTCTGTTATATTTCTGCCAATGCTTTTTCCTTTTGCTTAAGTACATATTATACAAGCAGTTTTTTTGAGAGTTTTGGTTTTTTTGGTTCTGCTCCTCAAGGAATCAAGTATGTATAAGGTTACAATCCCCTGATACATCTTCAGTGACTCTTAGATTGTGCTATAACATGTCTTAGAAACATATTTAACAAGAAGGAAACTGTTACTGTTTTGTTATATAGTGTTACTAGTAAGTGTAGTAACTTGCAGATGAGATCATGCAAACTTAAATGTGGGAAGTAGTTTGAAATCTGCACCCTTTTAAAGGCATTTAGTAGTAGTAATATTGTCATCTTCAATTTCAAGTGTGGTGGTTTTCAGTCACTTTTGTAATACTTGTGATGGTGGTGGAGGAAAGGAAGAGAACAGAAATTCCCTTGGCATAATAGTAAATAGCATAGAAGGGCCAGAATATATACCCTTTGTATGTAGTGAAAAATTACTATTCCATGTGGTATTTCAATATATCCCTTTGAATGTTTGAATCAAAGATCAATCATACTGCTGTTGTTAACAGCTCTGAAAGAGAAATGTCTTCAGTGACTGTAATTCTGGTATGGTACTCCATGTCAATCCACACTCTTTTAGGCTTTGATATCTTAGTATCCTTTCTTTGTATAAGAGGCAAACGTCTTAAGTTTTTGTCATTTCCCTAATGCCTGTCTTTGCTACACAATATTACTAATACTTGGCTGATTAAAAAAAAAAAAAAAAAGGCAAGTTAATACTTTTTACATTGACAATTACTATATTAAAATGCACATTTGAATTTTAGGTAGTCCTATTCTAAATGAGACAAACTAGAAGTGAAGCATGGGAGCATGTACAGATTGGATCTTCTGTAAAAAGACAAGATTTTTCAAGATTAATTCATGTCCAAGTGACTTGTTTTGCCTCAGTTCATCATGTGTGGCATGAAGGATTTTAGTTGAATAGAACTGGTTTTCTTGTTGAAAACCTTGAAGTCATTTCCTTGGGAGTAGAGGAGGAGTGAAATTAGGAAATTGTTGGGGATAAGCTGAAAGATAACAGCATTGCTGTTATGTCAAAATAATAACTGCTTTTTAGGCTGCTTTTTATGGGGAAAAAAATTCCCAAATTAGATTAGTTATGTCACTTGAGCATATGTAAGTGTGCTACTGAGGCACTTAGAGAACCAGAATGAAAAAAATCAAGTTACTGAAGATCAACTCTTTCCGCCATTCACTGGCGTTGCTTTGATACCAGTGCTCTACAGCTTACTGAAGTGTAACTCCTTCAAAGACCAAAACAAACTCCCAAAGCAATGGTGTTGGGATAGCTGTGGTGGTAAGCTGTGGAAAACAAACAAGAAAAGCTTAGACCACCTTTTTGAAATAAATCTGTGACTTGTTGGTGTGTAGGGCTTTTTGTGTGTGTGTGTTTTTGTGACCATCACCACCATCCCTTTTAAGAGTTACTGATAACCTGGGACGAAGAGACTGGCTGGACACAGTCACTGTTTCTGTTGAGTGGGAAATCTTACAATATTGTGGATACTAAGAAATTGTTGGCCTTATCTGAAATAGCTATTGCTGTAAATGAGTAGAAAGATGAGTATGGAAATTAAGCCACACAACTTTTATGTTAAGTTATTTACTCAGGAAATAATGCCAAATGGAAGTATTATAAAACATATTCTTTGTATTTTAGGAATTAGCAGAATTTGCAATATCCTTAATTGAGCTGGAGCATTCTAGCTAGGTGTCTAGTTTTTGTTCATTACTGCTCTCTGTGCTATGCTAAAGGGAGAAGCTCTCAGCAGAGGGAAGGGTAACGAAAAACCAAATTGAATAGAAGGGTGTTTTTATTTGGGACTAGAGATGGCTTTAAACTTTGAACCTCTTTAATTTACAATAAATGCATGCAGTTGATTGTCGTTAAAGAAAATGCTATGAGGGTTTACTTTTTTTCCCTAGGTATGCCTTACATTTTGTTATACAAAGTGGAATTTCCTACTATATCATGATCGTAATAGGAGTGGAAAATATGCACAAGTAAGTTTCTATTCTAAAATTTATTTGCTTTTGCTTTTACAAGCATGCTACTGTTGAGGCTTTTTTTTTATGTAGTGGTGCATATATACCATAATTCTACTTGTATCATAACGTTTCAGTATTTGAATTCTCTAACTGGGGTTTTATTTTCAGGTGAGAAGATGGCTTATTTGAGAATTTTTTCCAGGTTTTTTGAAATATCTAAAGCTCATTAAAGTAATACTCCACTGAGACATCTTTTGTGTTCTATGTATTCTTATTTTTTCATCATTGCTTAATCCTAAGTATTTCTGGATGTTGACAAAAGACACATGTAATTTGAAAACAGCCAATGCTAGTAGAAGGAAGATGTCTGAACGGAAGACAATTTGTGTGAGAAATTTCTTTAGGTACTAAGTGTTTATAATTCCTTTTTTTTTTATATCAGTATGAATGCTGTCTTAGGTTAAGAATACATTTATAGAATGCATACAATATTATTTTAAGTTTGAATGCTTGCTTGATTATATTAGCAGTATCCAAATCCGTATAGAATAACAATTATTTTTCAGTCATTCTTAAAAACAGGGAACACACTTGTTTTATTACTGTATGCATATGTTTTACTATTCCACTAGCCTAGAGATCAGAAACAAATTAGGTTCCCACTGTGTTAATTCCTGCATAAATGTTTAGTAAAATAGCAAATCCTTGCTTGAATAGGTTCCTGAAGTGTGTGAGACTGTTAGAGAAGGCACTGGTAGAAGAAACAAAGGGAAAAATTGCTTTACGCAGAAAGCACCAAGCCAGGGCAGCCTTGGTTTGTGATCCTCCTACCTGTTAGAATAATCTGCTGAATTGTATTGTGATAGTGAATGTAATTTTATCTTCTTTTAAAATATCGCATGTTAGGCTCTTATCTTCAGGATTTGCTTCAAAGCTTCATGTATTCAAACTAGTGTGAATGTGAGAGAGCCTCATTTGGTTGGATAGCTGGTTTATAGACACGTATTTCTTTGGTTACAGGTCATTGTAAAGCAGCTTGTTAATGTAAATTTCTCTTTAGACATTCAACAATGTAAGTAAGCTGTAACTTAAATTTCTTTTAGAATATTAAGGAACATTTCATGTGGTTAAATGTAGCAAAGGGAGGTACCAGTCAGAAACACTTTGGTCTTTATCATAACAAGTTACGTAGGTTTCTCAAAAATGGAAATCCAGCAGTGGTTTACATTCCTAATAGTGTGAGACAGGTAGGCAGATTTCCTGCACTGTGGCAAGGCAACACTAATTCCTGATCCTCCTAATTCATACCAGCTGGTTTAACTGCATGGCCTGATCTACTGAGATGTTGGCTGTGTTACACACAGCTGTTACTGTGCAGCTGGGAGGGGAAATCTAGATTTATTGCAGAGCTTATGCTGCTTTTTTGTCACCATATTAATTAGTCTGCTATTGGATAAAACTAAAAAACTCTGCTTTCAGTGGAAGAAAAAAATGTAACAGTCATTTGTTACTTTAAATTGTGAGCAATGTGTGGCTGCTGTATGGGAAGCTCTGGGAGCCACTGCTAGTAGGTGATACAGGCAAGACTATACAAGGTTTGCTCCCTCCACTGCTGAAGTATCCCAGAAGCAATGATACCTGTACCTTCAATTAAGGAATGCACCAGGTACACTTAACTTTCTGTCAGGGACATAACACAGCTCTGTATGGCAGTCTGAATAGAAACTAATGTGAATTACTCCCATCCCCACCTAAGTGTTTGTCTTCAGGCTATGAATGTGTCTCATGGAGCCCAGGGGAGATTGAAGGTTAAGAGTTGTACAGTAGAGTGCAGCTGGTACCAGCTGGCCTCAGGACTGGGGAATGTCAATATTTTTGTGGGCATGCGTGTGTATGCACAACTAATCATGGTGCCTGTATATACCTGAATAGCCCCATGCTGGGATTTACTTTCTGTATTGTAGAGGGACCCATTGGCTGGCAATGCTAGTTAGGGGTTACCTGCATTGTTCCCTGGGCATCTTAACCTTGGAGTCAAACTTCAAATATCTGTATGTGATGTAAATATGGATTCAAGTGGATTTTGTATTGGAAAAGCACTTGAGTATTGTAGAAAATATTTTTGTCTATTATCTAAATTCACTCATTGACCTAAGTTTCCTTCTTTTCCCTGCCCTGTTGGCTGTCCTGTAGATTTCATGAGTGTATGCATAGGAGAAACATTGTTCCTTTCCTTCCTATCTCCCTGCTTCCTAATATAGCTCTTCAGTCTCTCCAGCCTCTGTAAAAATTGCTTAAACAAGTAAGAGACAACTAAATTTCTTAAAATGCTATCAGTTTAGTTGCTGTGCACTGGTTATACAGGCTTCCTTACCCTCTGAAGCAAGGAGAGGTTTTTGATAAACTTTTGCATCCTCCAAAGCACTTTTACCTTTCCTGGTAGCTGTTATGTCTGCTATTCTGTGGTTCTGCTTTGTTTTGATGGACATGGAATTCTTTGTACTGTACCCATGCCCATGTATGTGACCTGTTTCAAATGGTCATATAAAGAGGTATTTGAATTTGAGTAAACAAACGTTGGTTGTAACTGGTCTGGTTATCTGTGGAGGTGCTTCCTGGTCATACCTTTCCTTGGGATTTAGCAATGTTAGTCCTCAATAAGTCACTTATGCTACAAGATAGAGCTAGGACTGAGGGGAAGTCCTTTGCCTTCACTCCGTACTGTGGGGTTGGCAAACAATAGGAGATATGGCAAGGGAGATGTGGAGGAGGTTTGATGGTTTTATCGTAAAAATCTCAGATTAGAGTCAAATAAGTCTTGATCATCATCCCTTGGCATGTTAATTGTGGCACTTAATTTGTCAGTCAGGTGTTTAATAATGATGGATGTCAGGATTTTTCTTATGCTTATCTAAAAATCAGACTTGTATTCTGAAGATTGTGAATGGAAACACTGACTAGCACCAGACAGTGATTCTCTGGATGCTGGAGATTTGATAATTACAAAAATAACCATGTAAATGAATGTCTGTCTTCAATTTCTTGAGGAGTATGCACTTGTTGAAGTTAAGGGCTGTGAAGGAATTTCCTAGTAATCCTTGTGAATTTCTTCTAAAAGTATTTGCTCTAAGGAGCTATTACAAGTTCATCTGCCTTGATAACTTCCTGTAACACTCCTGGCTGAGCCTGAATAGAACTCAATGCATGACTTAAAACAATGAATGTATAAGTTGAAAAATAACTTGATCTATTATCCTTCCTAAATGTTTGAGTGGAAAGGCCTTTAATGAGCATGTATTTCATAATTATGGGAATGGAGTGAAAAGAGAACTACAATTTTCTTACCTGTAGTGCCTGTCACCTTTTGCTGTACTTCTAAATAAAGATTAAATATATTTATTTAATCTTGGGGGGTGGTTGTGTCCGTAGAGAGATATAGGGAGAAAGAAAAATTGCAGTCATCTAGTGTCTGCAGATTTGGAAAAGTTGATACTGAAATAGAGAGGCTAAAAAAGATAGTGCATGCGCTTTTTAAAAGTGTTGTAGCCTTCTCAGTTGGTTTGGTACAAAAAAGACACGTGCTGCCTTAATGCAACTAGAAAAAAAAAATCTGATTATATACTTTTTTTTTTTCCAGAGAGAAGAGTCTAAATCAGTCTTTTTCTTAAATCCTCACATCCCTTTAAAATTTTTATTTTATTTTACACTTGATTGCTGATGTTACTCAAAAGAACCAAGTTCACAGAAAAAAAAATTTGGACTTCTATTGTAGGAAGTAGATGTAGTTTATTGAGTATTGATGTTTACCTGAAGGAGGGTTCTCTTAGTTCCTACACTGCGTGTTTGGCTTCTGTTAGCACGCAGAGGACAACCCTATCTTGGAAGGAAGCAGTAGTGTAAAATTGCCTGGGTGTGTTAGAAATCTGTTGGGATGGAGTAGCTTTTTGGCTTGCATATAGATTTTTTTTTTTTTCTTGTTTTAATCTTTGTACTCAAAGTGAAGCTAAGCACAATCAGTCAATCAAAAAGTTGATAGAGTAAACTCATGTTTTGGGGCTCTGTGTTTGTTTGGTAATCTCTGTTGCATCTATACAGATACTTCTTCAAGGCACATTACTCTGCCTGTCATGCTGCTAAGCAACTTGACTGCTAGCAAATGAGCTCTGAGTCATGGTATCATTGCTGCATGGTTTATTACCTCAACAAACTATTGATGTCAAATAAATCAGCTTTCCTACAAAATGAAGTGGCAGAATAAATTGTACCTAGAAGAGTTGAGTGAAAGCTATGTTCTTCTTCAGTTCCTGGCAAAGACAGCCTCTAATAAGAGTTGATTAAAAATTCTGGTTGGATGGCATTGACTGAATTGAGCCAGTGGTGTTTGGGATAGAGAGATTATGTGCAAGGGTACCATGTATTACAGTAAATTTTCTTCTCTAAGAGTGTAATTTTCCATGTTTTTTCATTTGGTGAAATTTATTGCATTTGATGCAAATGTCACTTGACTAATTATGACAAGCACAGCAAACAATAATTACATTGTTCTTAATGAAACTGCTGGCTGTAAGTTAGGCAGATCAGTTTTGCCTGCAGAACTGCAAGTAATGGTGTATGAAATGTCTGGGTTCTAAAGATACCAACAATCCTTGATACCAATGCTCTGGAAACCATAAAAATTCTGTTTGTGGGTTTTTTTTATTTCCTATAAGGGAGAGTGGCTTTAAATAAAAAGCATTGTGATTTAAAAAATACAAACATCTTAATTTTAAAATCCAGTGCCTCAAGTTAAAGATGTCAAATGTCATATAGCTTTTAAAGCTGATCAGTTTTGCAGATCAATTGTCTTTACTGGAAGTTAAAGACAAGATCACAGAATTGCAGAATAGCTGTGGAGGGAAGTGTTTCTAATTCCCACCCTGCCTGTTCAAAGCAGGACCAGCTCTAGAGCAGGTTGCTCTGCGAAACCCAAGCCTTCCTTAGTACTGTCATGATCCTGAATAGTTCCAGTTGTCATAAGCATGCTAGCCATTTCCTTTTGGTGTCCTGCTTCAATGTCTATTATAGCTTAAAATTTATTTGAGGTGACTTCATGTGGCTTAGTTTTCTTGTCTGATCTGAGCATGCACAAAAGCTTTTTATGCTTTAATTTTCCCTCACCCAATAATTGTCCAGATTTGCTGTTAACTTAAATTAATCAGACTCATTTCAATTTAAAGTGAAATAAGCCAGCTGTACTTGAGACAGTTAATTTGATAGGAGGAGATCCTGTTAGGAAACAAGTCACTCTTTCTTTTTTTGTAAGAGTTAGCATCAATAATAAAAAGAGAAGTGAGGGCAAAACACATGAAACGAAGACTATACCAAGAAAAAGTACAGAAGTCTTGTGTCTTTAAGTCAGTAGAAACAGATGGAAGCCAGGCTGAGTAAGGAAGAAATGTCAGAGGGAGTATTTGACACTGAAAGTTGATTTTACTTTGAATTAACTTTTCAGTTATGTTTGGAGACAAATGTTCTTCCAGTTTTCAACCAAGAAATCCCTTCTTTTCTTCTTGACAAAGATGGTGAAGAATCTTGAGGAGAAACTGTATGAGGACTGGCTGAGGTCACTTGTTCTCTTCAGTCTGGAGGAGACTGAGGGCAGACCTCACTGCAGTTACAATTTCCTTGTGGAGAGGAGGAGACACCAATCTCTTCTCTGTGGTGACCAGTGATAGAATCCGAGAGAATGGCCTGCAATTGTGTCAGGGAGGTTTAGGTTGGATATTAGGAAAAGGTTCTTCACCCAGAGGGTGTTTGGGCACTTGAACAGGCTCCCCAGGGAAGTGGTCACAGCACCAGCCTGACAGAGCTCAAGTAGAATTTGGCAATGCTCTCAGGCACAGTTAGGGCCAGGAGTTAGGCTCTGTGACCCTTGTGGATCCCTTTCAACTCACCATATTCTGTGATGCTATGAGAAGGTATGCACTTGGTTTATTGTACTCTCTTCATTATGGACAAATTGGATTTCTTGCACATAGCCCTCCTGAAAGTAATTTGCTTATATGTTGGTTGGCATCTTTTTTAGTTGAGAAGTTTAGTGTTTTAGAACAGTAAATTTCAAACTTTGTTTAAAAGTTGCATTAAATTATGTTGGAAGAGAAGTGGGAAAATAAAAGATAAAAATCACAATATGATTTAAATTTACTGTACAATTTATGGTACCTATCTTAAATCTGAACTTTTGGTGTTCTTTTTCTGGGAAATTTTAGGTATGTGATACTTTAACAGATTTGTTGGGTGTTTACATCTGGTAAGAAGATGCAAGTACCTTAGACAATGTAGCATGGGGGTAATCTTCAAAACTGGATAATACTGAAATAAAAAATACTTAATATAGCCAAGTGCTAAGCAATTCTTGCAGTCATTACTCATCACAGGCACAACAGGAACTGTGAAGTCAGTAGGCTTGCAAAAGGAAGCTCTGGGTAATTTGGTGTATGATTACTTAAAGAGTGAATAATCTGTTTTATTAATAGATCATGCCACATGGAAATGCACAATGCATACAAGTAATGCATGATTTTAAACGAGTCACATGGGTAGCTTTCTTTTTCTTGGTATTCTGCTCTTTCTAGGAGTGTCTGTTTTAAATCCTGTATCCTGGAAGCTCTTTAATAAGTGTCAGGCTTTTCAGCTCATTGGGGTTGTCTCTTTTGCTTCCCTCCACCACAGTGTCTATTTGTGATACCACATTTAATATATGCTGTGTCATCATCCCTGTGCCTAATCACTGTCTTCTGTCTTTGATACCGAGTGGTGGTTTTAGTGGTAGGTATTTTTGTTTCTGTAAAAAGCTTTTTGTCTTCAAATGATATTAATTTCTTGAATGCTTGTGAAATATAAATGGATTGGTATGCATACAGTGAGATTAAATAGTAAGATTTTACCATTTCCCTACATAAGGTGTACAGATGTCAGCTAAAACTTGGTAAATGTGTTATAACAAAAGAAAAACCTATAAAACCATCTATTTTTTTCCCTTACAAGATGGAAGTAGGTCTCACTGATCAGCAGTATCCACTTGCCTCCAGTTGTAATGAAACAAGAGTCCAGGCTCCTTTGAATCTCTTTCTCTGCATGACCATGGTGCTCTGAAAAGCTGACTGGTACATGCTGTAGTACATTCTTCTGCAGAGAGAGGATGTTCATATAAAACTGTAGTCTTGGTGGTGTTGGTTTTCAGTTGTCCTGACTGCAGTAGGTTTCCTAAAGGTTATCTTCAGAAATCTATGTAAGCAGTGTGATTATGATTACTTAAGAGTTGTCCCCACAGTAAGTTCTTACCATTTTATGTGATAACAAAATTAAAATTTGGTCTGTGTGGTCGTGATGTGGTATATTCTATTACTATACCTGAGATAAATTTCCAGAATGGTGTGATGGCCTTGCTACCAAACTTCCATCAGAGCTGCAGTTAGAAGCCAGTGGCTTCATCAATCATAGCTGCTGGAGAGTGGAATAACAGCTTTTACTGTGTTATATATAAATGTTTGAAGTGTCAACATCCATGTCCAGATAGGGTATCTTCACACTGAAAAAACTAAGGCTTTTGGATGTGAGAACAAAACTTGATTCATGAGTGGCTTCTGACAAGTGTGTTAGCATAAAGCTTTATTCTGATGTTGGTTTGGTGTAAAGTATGTGGCTTTGGAGGCTGGTTAGTTTCTCTGGTGTTTTTCCATACTTCCTGTTTGAGCAATTAGTATAGGTGACACAAACAGTAAAAATAGAAAGGCTTCTCTAAATAAAGGAGCCTAAGACATCTAGAAGCCTAAGATAGAAGCTAAGAAGCCGAAGACATCTATGTTTTGTTTGTTGTGCCAGCTATGTTTTGCTGCTCATGAAACTACTCAGTGCATTTTTTAAAGGTCCTGCAAAAGTATTCCCTTTGCAGTGCAGAAGTGCAGGAATATGAAATGATTTCTGCTCTTTAACATCATCCTCTTATGAAGGAAAATTGAAATAGAAGGTACAATATAAACGCAAACACACAAATACCAGATGCAGTCCCAGTCCAGTTCTTACGGTAGAAGAAATCCTTTTGCTGGAGGTAGTAAGTCCTATATATTTTAGCAGTTAATAGTAATGGAATTAGGTAAGTGATACTTTCTGAAATTGGTAAAATGGGCAATGGTAAAAGCAATGCCAGTGTTTGCTAATACATCAGATCCTCACAGGCATCACCATTTTTTGTGTTTATGAACAGAACCAATGAAGAAATAAAATAATTCTTTATATTTTTAAATCTTCTGCTGTAGGTGTTACCTGATGTGAGAACATCCATTGTGCAGTATAATTCTTGTAAACTTACTCTTCAGGTCAGCTCTGAGAGATATTTGTTTAAATTATATTATCAGGATGGTAATGACCTGCTGTGTGCTTGTGTTTATTGTGAAATGAAGTCATTATTTGTCCACAGTGTATTTCTCCAGTGTTTCATAATCACATATTGGATTTTCTTTCCTTTCTCTCTCATAGTGTGAAAATATGTGATCAATCAGAAAATAGCTTCTGTTTCTTAATTTTTCTCCATCTTCTGCAAACACATAGGGACATGACACTGTCCAGTTTGTTCTGCATACACTGCCTCAGTTCTCATGCCACAGGGCATGAACAGTGGTGACATATGTTTGAAATGGCATTTGGTCAAGTCATCAAACAGATACCTGAGCAGTCTGTATTAGGTCACTTTGCTTTCCTCTCCTTGGCTGTGAAAATTCTTGCTCTGTTCCTGTCTGCCTCTCTGTGTTAAGAACTGTAGTAGACAGTGATTAACAGGTAACTCATGTAAATTGTGGTTTGTTATGCAGCTGGGAGAAGATGGAGTGGCAAAGACAGCCCAAACAGAATCACTGGTACTTGAGTTACAGACTTTGTGTATTTATGGTTGTCCTGACCTGTTCTCTTATACTTGAGTAATCAGACATGGTCATTGGGTAACTTCATCAGACAATCCTTGAACTATCATTGTGCTCAGTTAAGGATTCTCTGTTAAAGGGAATCTTTTGCAAATGGAAATATTGATTCATTTTGCCAGAGAAGTTCAGAATACCCTATCTCTGAGAGCCTGAGGGATTCCAGAATGGGACTCCTGCCAGATGGGTGCTGATTGGTGGATGCTTTAGATGCCAAGAGATCTCAGGAGGCATAGGGAGAAAATGGATGGTAGGCTCAGTTCAGCCAGACAGTTCTCATTAAAGGCTCAGCAGTGAGCCTTCCCCTGCAGCAACTGATTGCTTAGTCTGCTCTGTCAGCATCTCATTTTCTAATGGCAAGGTTCTGAGCTTGAGGTTCCGGGATTGACTCATATAGGAGTCTTGGTTTTCTGATGTGCATTTTCTGAGATAAGTTCTCATATTAATTGTAACAGCCTGAAAAGTCTTTGCGGAATTTGAGATTGGTTGAAATTGGAAGGAACCTCCCAGAGATCACCCTCCTGTTCAAGCAGGGCAACTTAGACCCAGTTGTCCAAAACCATGTCCAGATGGCTTTTGAATATCTCTAAGGAGGGAGAGTTCACAGTGCCCCAGGGAACTTCTGCCACTGTTTCTTGCTGTTTGGAGAGCACCTTCTGTGTTTGTGCATATTGCCTCTGGGCACGCTCCTGTCACTGGGCACCATGGAGAAGAGCCTGGCTCCATCCTCTATGTAGCCTCCTCCCAGGTATTTACACACATTGGTGACATCTCCCTGAGCCTTCTCCAGGCTGAACACTCCCAGCTCTCTCAGCCTTTCTGTATGAGAAGAAATGCTCCAGTCTCTTGTCTCAGTAGCCCTTTACTGGATTCTCTCCAATATGTCCATGCCTCCCTTGTACATTCCTCGTGGCCTCACCCAGTGCCCAATAGAGAAGATGGGTCACCACCCTTGACCTGCTGGCAATGCTTTGCCTATTGCAGCCTGGAATGCCATTAGTGTTTGTGGTAAGAGCATGCAGCTGGTTGCTGTATGAGGTAGGCTGTTTTTGAAGTACAAGGAACATTTCTTCTGGAAATCAAACATGAGGGTGTTTTTCTTTAAGAAAAGCTATTTAGCTTCTTAAGTCTACCAGCTTCAAAAAAATCCCAATTTGCTTTTGTAGGAGTGTTTCTAGCCATGTTATTTATTTGCCTGTTTTCTGTATCTGAAGCTGTAATGGTTTATTTTAGTTTGTTTGATTTAGCTTTTATCATTTTAATTATAAAACAATACCTGAAGACATTTGCAGATTTCCAAGGATCAGATCTCTGTTTTAGTATTAATGGGATTAAAGAGTTGTGGTCAGTAGCTCAGTGTCCTTGTGGAGACCTGTGATGTGTGGTGTCCCTCAGAGACACCTGTACTGGGACTAGTGCTAAGGGATTGAGTGCACTCTCAAGTTTGCCAGTGACATCAGACCGTGGTGTAAGCAACACTGCTGCAGGGAAGGGATGCCATCCAGAGGGACCTGGTCAGGCTTGAGAGGTGGGCCTGTGCAAACCTCATGAGGTTCAACAAGGACAAATGCAAGGAGGCAATGCACCTGTGTCAGGGCAATCCCAAGCAAGTACAGGCTGGGTGGAGAGCAGAGCAAGAATAGCCGTGAGGAGGATTCAGGTGTTGTGTGGTGAGATGCTCAGCATGAGCTGGCAATGTGCACTTTCAGCCCAGAAAGTCAATTGTATCCTGGGCTGCACCACAAGAAGAGTGGCCAGCAGGTTAAGGAGCCTATTCTGCTCCTGTGGGACCCTACCTGGAGTGCTGTGTTCAGCCTGGAGAAGGGAAGGCTTCAGAGAGACTTTAAAGCACCTTCCAGTATATAAAGGGGGCCAGCAAAAGAGGAGGAGAGGGACTGTTCACAAGGGCATGTAATGACAGGAAAAGAAGGAGTGGCATTAAACGGAAAAAGCGGAGGTTTAGGTGAGATATAAGAAAGAAATACTTCCCTGTAAGGGTGATGAGGTCCTGGCACCAGAGAAGTCGTGGATGCCTCATCCCCAAAAGTGTTCAAGCCCAGGCTGGATGGAGCCCTGAGCAGCCTGGTCTAGTGAAAAGTAGCCATGGCCAGGGGGGTTGGAACTGGATGATCCTTATGGTACCTCCTAATCTAAGCCATTCTGTCATCCTATGAATTGTTCTTCCACAGTTCAGTCCCTTTCTGGTTCCTTTTGATTCTTAAAAATGGAAGAGCATGATGGGCTGGATGTGATGGTTTAATCTTATTTTTTTCAATCCCTTAATGAATAGAAGCTAATGCTGTGTTTGTGCATTTGAAATTGGCCAACTGGTTCAATCAGCTTGAGCATAAATTTGGCTTTTAAGATAATTTTCTTTGCAGGTCATGACGATTGGAAGCTGAGTAAAGAGGGTACTATCATTCTAAATCTGTGATGTTTTCAAAGCCTTCACCCATCTCTTGTGGCCCCGATGTGTCCTGCAGAGCAAACTTTGCCATTCTTTTGTACACTCAGGATATGGTAGCTGGACCTTGTATTTCCGTTCTGAGTGCCTGCTAATGGTTGCATCCTTGTGAACTGGTGCAACTCCTTGCTGTTTTCCTTCTGCCTGCCTCTCTTGCCTCTATGGAGAAACTGTGTGGTGCTGTGACCTTTTGTGTGTGAACTACCATACCTTTCTGTGCTTTTCAGTTTGAAGGATGTGTTCATTTTTTTCTTCTTTAATTTGAACTGGTGATGTTTATCTGTCTGTTTCGTACTGTATGCTCTTGTGTTTTTCTGTATCTGCTCAAGTCTGGGCAGAGGATGGCCTTTTCAGCTTCAGGTAGGAAAAAATTTTCTGCATGTTTCTTCCAGGATTCTGTGTGGGACGATATTAATTAGAGAGCCTGCTACTTCCAAATTATTTTAATGCTCCTGTTCTTTTCCAGGGGATTAACTACTCTCTCAAATGCGGGATGCTGTCACACCATCTATCAGAATCTCATTTCCTTTAAGGATCCTTTGAGATAATCTTTCTTGCTAGGGTATCTTGATTGTGAAAAAGCCCAGACAAACAAATAACCAAAACACAATGAAAACTGGAAAATTCCAACCAAAAAGCCTCACCCTAGAACTAAGCCCCAAAC
The DNA here is from genome assembly GCA_016584745.2 of Phylloscopus trochilus trochilus. Lineage (NCBI taxonomy): Eukaryota > Metazoa > Chordata > Aves > Passeriformes > Phylloscopidae > Phylloscopus > Phylloscopus trochilus. The sequence goes on from WQNJ02000062.1 coordinate 14,158,562, forward strand.
CTCCCCAAACAAACAACAACAAATTGGGCATTTTTTGTTGTTTTATAGTCTGATATAGCAAATCCTTGGGCATTTATTGTTTTTTTATAGTCTGATATAGTTCAGTATTCCAAATTCTAAGAGGGAAGGACAGCATGAAAAACAAGTTCAGAACAGGACCTCTGACTTAGTTATTGTACATAGTGACTTTGGTAGGTATTACTATTTTCTACCAATGTAGTCGTGAGGTGGTTTGTTTTTTTTTTTTTGAATCTTTGCATCATCCTTTCTGACTAAATCTTGGGAAGGGATCATTTCTCAAAGGGAGCTAGTAGCTTTACCCTTTAAACATCATAGGTTGTTTTGGAGATTATTTGGCTGCAGTAATGAAAGGTGCTGTATTTTTCTTGAAATATCAATCTTCTTGCTGTTTGAACTAGATAAATACAATGAAATGTGATTTCCAGAGATTGCATAAATAGAGCTCCAAGTCTATAGGAAACATTTCTAGATAGTAAGAGAGTATTTCTGTTCCACTGGAACATAAAGCTGTCCAAAATACAGAGTGCAGAAAGTCTGTTGACTAAATGCTAATGTGTAAGTCACTATTTAAATGAAACAAGTATACAACTTCCTTTTAGACAAGCTTAGGCTTTTAGAAAAAGATAAGATTTTTTTTAGATTGATTCTTCAGGATCTGTTGGTATGAAAATGCTAACTAAAAATTGAAGGCTTTTTTTTCTGAATTGGAGACTATCAAAAGTATTTTCAAATTAATATGGGAGAGGTTATTTGTGTTTTTGGTTTTGTTTTCTTTTCTCCTTAAAAGCATAGAAAGTTTCTATGTTTAAGTGTTTTACTATGGTTTTGATTTTTATACCTTTTGGTAGACTAGGTAGACTGTCAAGAAACCAGCCAAAATAAGGAGCAGACTACAAACAGTATTCCTCTTCTTTCTACACTGTTTTCTCTGAGTTGCTGGAAAGGAGAAAACAATAAGACTATTGTCAACAGATTAACACTTCTGGAAGTGCCTTTCTAAAGGAAGAAGCCTTCATCTATTTTCATGCTTGTCTGTCTTCCTGTTTCGTACTTGTTCTCATCAGGGCATATCTTGTGAGAATCAATGTGTGGGTGCAGTTCTGCTGCAGAGTCCAAGATCTCTGCTTAAGGAGGAGGGACAAAGCTTGTCATGGAATGTTCTTAATACACAACTTCTCTACACCTGTTCCCGAGGTATATATGCACAATTGGATTTTTTTAATGAATATTTTAGAAATAACTTGTCTTACAGTGGATTGCTGTCTATATAGCTTTTGGCCACAAGCTTTGTATCCCCATTTGGGATCGTGCTGAATCAAATTAGAGTTCTATTACTAGGTTTGCATCTTGCTCATTTTTTCCCCTTTTATGGAAGTTAAGAAATCCATTATTATAAGCATAGTCTATGGATTTCTGTATTTCTTCAGAGATTCTGTCTGTTTTCTTGCAGTCCCTGCTTTCCCAAAGGAATTAATAAGAAGTGCTGCATGTGGCTTTTCAAGGAGGCAAGCATGTAGAGTAAAGGCAATACATACAGAAGGGAAAAAGTGTAGGTGAGAACTTCAGCTCAGTTCAATTTTTTGCACTGCCTTTTTTTTTTTACATTCATTTACAATGATGTGTTCTGTGACTGAATGAAAACAAGTTTAATACACAAAATATTTGAACAATCTGTAAATTAGAAGGTAGAAAAAGATGTTGTAAGTTACCTCTCTCATAGCAAACAAAGGTCCTGGAATTTTCTGGTGCTAAAGGCTCATCCTCACTGGAAAATATTTATTTGCATTAATCAGGAGATAAGGGAAGTGTAGACTGTCCTCCCTCACAGCATAACTGAACTCCCAATCAAAGTTTAACATATGGAATGTGTTCAAAACTAAGTACATGACTATAATGTGAAATCTTTTCAGCAAACGTAACCTCGGTTTGACAAGATGGGAAGCGTTTAAAAGAAATTTGAGTAGTACTAGAATGGTATGACACAAAAACAGCTCCTGTGGGTGTGTCTTGTCTTGCCAGATCATCAGTATCTTGACTGGCTCCCACAGCTGTTTTTCCTGCCTATTGCATCTGATCTCTTAACAGATTTTAAATTATAAATACTTTAAATACAGATGCTTCTTCATCTATGTACTGGAAATTTTTTTAGGTGGAGTACTTTTCTCTCCTTTTGAAAACTAGTTCTTTGGTAAACAAAATCCAATATAGTATTCTAAAAGGGATATGAGAGTTTATCTGGACCTCTGATCCAAATCAGTTTGAAATCTTTAAGAATAATTTAAAAATTCTACAAAGTTTCTGGCCCTGTTCGGCAATCTGTGCAGGTGCTTAACTATGCTTGCAGTTAGGTTGCCCTGGAAATTAGCCCAAGTTTAGCCTAAATCATCTGTAGTTTGAGCCCCTTTCATCTGTGTAGGGAAGTGTATTGCCCTTGTGTAATATAAATAGAAGATTATAGGAATCTTCTATTTATATTGTCTTCTTTCAGTCCAGTAAAGCTTGAACAAGTCTATTTAAATCTCTCCTTAGATTGTGTTTTCAAGGCCTCTTTCCTTTTTTTGTGTAGCTGGTTTTGGAATTCTGCCAGTTGTTCTATGTCATTTGAAGATGTGCTTCTCAAAACAGGTTGAGGTATTTGTAATGCTAAGCAGAGGAAAAGGCTTATTCTGTCTGTTTAGCAATGCTGTTACTTTCCACAGATCCTTTCCTGCTCTAATGCTGCCTAATAGTTGGTTTCTGTTACAGATTTTTATGGCTGATTATTTACAGCCAAAAATGTGCTTTGCGTGTAACTTAATTCAGCTCCATTTGAGGCATTTAAACCTTACTTAATTTTTTTTTTCCCCAAGATTTTTTGATCAACTGAGTGTTTGCAATTTTTATAATGGAATGTCTACTTGAAGATATAATTAGTGTACTTACTAAAATATTTAATTTTTTCCTGTTTTTCTCATAGGTTTGAGTTAGTGGAGTGATATCTGATACATCCTTATGGTTTGATGGTATTTCATCAATATTTTTTTTTGTACAATTTGGATTTGGGTTGGTCCTTTCCAGCAGCCCAAACGTTAGAATTAAGACAGGCTGACTGGCTCTGGGCATGACTTTAACCGTAGCCAGCAACTAAGTACCATGCAGTAGTAATAAAAAGGAGAAAAAGAAATAAAATTGCAGAAAAACAAGTGATGCACGGTACAGTTGCACATCACCTGCTGACCAATGCCCAGCCTGTCAGTGATTGGTCCCTGGAGCCGGTTCCCCCCCAGTTTCTATCCCGAGCAGGATGCTCTATGGTAAGGAGTATCCCTTTGACTAGTTTGTCACCTGTCCAGACCGTGTTCTCTCTCAGCTTCTTGTGCACCTCCTCACTGGCAGAGCATGAGGCACTGCAGAGTCCTTGACTTGGAGTAAGCACCGTTCAGCAGCAGCTGAAACTTCAGCGTGTTACCAATGTTATTCTCATTAAATCCAAAGCACATCACTGTGCCAGCTACTAGGAAGAAAATTAACTTTGTCCCACCTGTTCCTCACGCTGGCTGCGCTAAGGATTGATCATGGGTGGCAGTCATGCTCATGTGCCAGGCCACATCTGTTAGTTGCAGTCATATAATCAAGTTGTACTTGCTCTGGACAAGCTTGTGATTCAGTTGTGTTGCACTGTTTACCTTCTAGGTGTTTATAAATACATACTGTGTAAAAAGCTGACAAAACTCTTTGTAGTATTTGATTTCAAGTTCAAGGGTCTATGATTTTTTGAATTCCCCCTTCTACTTTTAAAGACAGTGTTCTAAAGAAATGTAGCCCTTTTTTCCAGTCTCAAGGAAATCCTACCCATGCTAAATTTTTCTCAGTGGATAATTATTAAATATGAGTAAGCATCATTTAGCTTAATATCTTTATAGAGTTTACTTGTATTTTGATTTGTCAACTCCTACTTCTCCAGATTGTTTCTGAACCTTATCTTCAATTTGCTTTCTGAAATTGTCCATACTGCCTTTATGATTTACAGGCTATTTGATTTACGTGTTTTTGTGACTATTTCTTTTTGAAAGATGCCTCTAAAGCAGATTCTTGTGAATTGTTCCTAGGGTTTAAGCATTTGTTAGAGAGAAAAGGCTGCTGACAATTGTGTTGTCTTCAATTAGGAAGCTAGTAGAAATAAGCTGGTTTTGGGTGAAAATATAGTAACCACACAACTCAATTATGGTTATTGATGATCTGAAAAGGACACTAATAACCGTAGAATCACAGAATGGTTGAGGTTAGAAGGAGCCTGGGGAAGCTGCCTGGTCCAATACCACTGCTCAAGCCAGGCCACCCAGAGCATATTGCCCTGATCCAGGCCCAGATGGCTTTTGAGGATCTCAAAGGCGGGAAGACTTCGCAAGCTCTCTGGACAACCTATGCCTGGGCTCAGTCACTCTAAGTAACAAAATGTTTCCTGCTGTTGACACAGTGCCTTCTGTGTTTCAGTTTGTGTCCATTGCCTTTGGTCCTGTCACTTAGATCAACTGTAAAGAACCTGGCTCCATCCTCTTAATACTCTCCCTTCAGGAATTTACATACATTGGTGAGGTCCCCCTGAGCCTTCTTGTCTCCAGGCTGAACAGCCCCAGCTCTCTCAGCCTTTCCCCACAGGAGAGAAAGTTCCTTCATTATCCTTGTGACCTTTAGGACTCTCTCCTCTATGTCCATGTTTCCCTCTTGCTGAGGAGGCCAGAGCTGCACCTGCTACTCCAGGTATGGCCTCATTATGCAGTGCTGTATGAGGAATGTGTGACACCTTCCTTGAATTACTGGCAACACTTCGCAAGGTTTGGCTGAATGAGGCAGATAATGGTGTTTTGAAGAATTTCAGGACTAACAGGAAAGAATAAATGGACGGAAAAAAACAGGCTTTGTTCAGCACTGAAAAAGCCAGCAATGCACACTTCACTGGAGGCTGCTGAATTCTGCCTGCAACATGGTGGCTTGAAGTTAGGAATGGGATACGTATATCATGGGTGACCTCCAAGAGAAGCTTTGTAAAGCAAACCATGTGAAGTGAAGAGTAACAGGGAGGACCTAGTGTTGTTATATGGGTAGGGGATGTACTGTAATTCTGAGCCCAGTATCAAGGACTTGTTCACATGGAGTACTGCACATTTATTGTGAATTTGGAGGAGATAAATTAACAAAAAAAAAAAAATAGATGTGTGAAATTCAGATGAGGCATTGTGAACGAATGAGTTGGCTATCTTGAAGAGGATGTTAATTAAAAGGGATGTAACATTGTAACCTGCCTAAAGCTGTTTGTCTGCATAGGAGAAACTAGGTGCATTTTTCTTGTACCACAATGGGGAGGAGACTGCAAAGGGATCTGGGATGGAAACCTGGATTTCTTCTTCCTATCTGCTGAGAAAAACAGGAGTTATGATTATCCTGTTCAACAGGACTACTCATTTCTAAAAATAAGTATTTCTGTTCATGGCAGTCTCTTGCCCTAAGCATGTACCTGTTTTTAAGGATATATCTGGTTCTAGCTATGAATGGAGGTGCATGTGAATATCATAGAAAAGTCACCTTATTAATTTTTCCCTCAGGAAGAATGTAAAACCAAATTGCTTTTAAAATTCCACTTTCAAAAGGGGCAGGCATTTGCTTCTATCTCAGTTCATAATGGAAATACAAGTTTTAATTTTCTAAGATGTTGCTGGGGCTAAGACTGGAAAAATGCTAAGAAGGGCCTAGTAAAGAGAAACTACTCTGGAAGGTTTGTAAATGCTAGGTATCAGGATCTAAAATGGTTTCCTATTATAAGGAACAAAGATAAATAAAGTCATATGGAGATAGATTTTTAAAGGGAGATTTATTAGTTCATCTTGGCTTCTGATGTAGCACAGCCATAATATTCCCATGGTTAAATCAGTAAGTTGTTTAATTAAATGTGTTTCAAGATCAAGATTGGATGCTTTTGTGGAAAACTCCCAGTCAGAAAATGTTTTCCATTAAACTGGATTCTGGTAATCACTTTTATTGATTCTAATCTGAGTGTTTTTTGAGCTGTATTCCTGGCATTATGTCTTGTTATGACTGCCTGCTTTTTGCCTTTTTACTAAGTGTCTTGATGGAACTCTCATTCTTTTACTATGAAAATAGCATTTGTCTTTTAACCAGGTAATTTCTAGTCTGAGCTACTGTGCCATGTGATTCTCACAACTGCTTCTGATGTATCTGTTCTGACAAGGGCACTGTGTTAAGCAAGCCATGGGTTTTATCCTTTATGTAAAACCTAAAAAAATTACCCAAGAATTATCATAATCAATAGCAGTGAAAGTGTTGGTGAAAGGCATTATGCCTGGTTTCTTCTTTTGAAGAGAAGGATAGGTGGAAGTAAAAATTGTTTCTTCCCATGAGAGCTTGCATAGGGGTTAAGGACTGAGTAACAGCTAAAGTGTGGCAAAAGGAGAATTGCAGAGGAAGCTGTAGATGCCCAGGGCTCATTGAGGGGCTGCAAGGCTTTGGTGAGGAGCTGGGAACAGGCAGCCAGCTCTCAGAGGGAACAGGGAAAGCTTCTGAGGGACTGGGGTGGTTGAGCAGAGTCTGCCACTGTTCAGAATATACTAGACTTGGCTGGAAGCATGGGTCTGTCTGCCAAGGACACAATGAACAAAGGGTGGGATGTGCTTTTTGTTCTGGCTGCCCTACTTGCTCTCAGATTTTTCTGTTAGGAATTTAAGCTTCTACTTCTTCTTCTAGTGAAGTGTTGTTGTTTTGTTTTATTGTGGTCATGTTCGCTCTTATTGTGTGTTTTCTTCTCCCAACTCTCCCCCCCCCCCCAAAAAAAAATTTTTTTTAAAGCCTTTAAAACAATTCTCAAAAATTGCATGAAGAGGAGAAGGGTGTGAGAATCCAGACACACAATTTTAAAACTGTGGATAACTCTGGGTGCTTTGCATAAGTCCTGTCCTTCTTTGACTAAGCAGTTTGAGTCATTCACATGTAAAAGCTTTTTTCCTGAAGTTTTCCCACAGCAAATTGTAGTGACTGTTGGAGCATATGGTTATTAAAGTAAATGATTTTTTTGATACCTTTCTTCTCAGATGCTCTCCTGTCATTTTCCAGTTACTTATTTCAAATTATCTTTACAAGTGTTTGGCATCTTGAGTAAAAATGCTCATCTTTTCTACAGTCTCTGCCACCTGTACTGAAAGTGATATGTCACATTTGCTCTTATAGTTACAGGCCTCTGCAACTTAAAAATGTGTGCTTGGGAGTAAGTAGTTTTGTAGCTAGAGTGGTAAGAGAAATCTGACTTAACTGTGATGCTTACAGTGCAACAGAATCTCCTATTTGAATTAGCATTTTAGGAATTACAAGTTTGTGTAGGAGGTACATGTTCCTACTATGAGGTTAAAATGTTGGGGTTTGAGAGTGAGAGGCTTTTAGTACAATTCCATAAATGCAGCAATATTTTATAACTTGCTGTATGGAGATATATAGTAACTGTACAGATGAAACTATGTGCAAAAGTACAATTATTACATTTATCCCATGTAGCAGCATCTCAGTTGTGCTCCAGTATTCATTGCTGCAATGTAATTTCTTTCAGTAAGGTTTGCTTCACCTTGCATCTGTGGCATGACTTTGTGCAACTCTCCTCTCTTGCAAGTCCTAGGAAGGATTTGGATTATTTGAGGAAAATCAACTTGTGTTGGGACAAAGAGCTGTTGAATACTATTGTTTTATATTTGGAATGGACATATATTTTGATGTGATAGCAAGCTTTAATAAAAGTAATTCCTTATTTTGTCTCATTTTATCTTAAAAATTAACAATTAGTAAGCTGCTAACAGTTAAATAAACTGAATAAGTTCACAGAATGAGGGACATCAAGGTCTCTGGCTCAGCCTCCTGCTCAAAGCAGGGTCAGTGGTGGGGACAGATGAGGTTACTCAGGACTTTGTCCTGTTGGGTCTGGATAACCATTTCCATCCTATGCTTTCTCCTTCAAGCTGATCATCAGCTAGGAGTACATCTATATGAAGTCGAGGTGGACCTTGACAACAAAAACCTACCCAAAGCCTCATCATTTTCATTCAATTAAAATTACCTGCATTACCACTTCCTAAAACGTCTCTGAGGTTAATGAGACAAAGCTGTGGGCTGCCTAACAGCAGTTCTGATTGTCTGAGCTTTCCCTCTCTGCCTTGTAAACCCAGGCTCGTGATTTTGTGGTGATCCAGTGTGATTGGGCTGTGATGAGTAACTATGCCTTTGGATTAAAATCGGTCCCTTTATTTTTGCACTTGTAGATTTTATAGGAGACAGGTATTTTCACTTTTTTATACAACATTGCATTCACAGGCTTTATTTGTTTGCCATTGAAGTAATTTGAGAAACAAATTCAGTCATTGCAGAAGTGCAGCATGTCTGTGTCTTGTTGAAATAATCAGTTTAGGCTAAAGGTGTGCTAATATGTTCACAGTCTCCTAAAATACCTTCTCTGGCAAAATCAAAAATGACTTAGGGATGCACTGCTGACAGGCTGGAGAGGATCAGCTCTGTCGCTGATCTTAATTTGCTAACAGCTGAAGGCTAACCTATGTACTGCTTTCAATTATAATCAAAATATCTGATCTGTATGTCAGAGCTTCATATAAGCTGAAAATGCTTCAATAAACCATCAACTGGAAGGTTTAAGACTACTGTGTTTAGTTAAGTATATAATTCACTATGAATTGTGACAGGACTGCATCTCCCTTTTGTAGGTATCCTTTACACTTGATGCTGCTTCAAGTAGAATGTTTTTTCTCATGGTGGCTTCTGTTGTTTCTTTTTCCCCCATCCTTTCTCAGTCAACACTTGTTATCTTTGCATCTACAGAGATGTAGTATGACAAGATTCTGGCATTCAGCTGAAATCACTGGAACAGAGTATGAGTCTTACAATCTGTTGGCTTGTTTTTAGTTCTGTTGTCTTCTCACAAGACTGCCACCACCCTTTTTCTTCCTGTTGCTGCCTCCTAATTTGAATGCATTTGTTGGCATAAGACTATATGTAAAATGGTGTTACAGCAAACAGGGCTTGTCCCTAATACCCAGCATAAATTTGAAAAGCATTCCATCTTTAAAATTTTTTTCAGCTTATGCCTTTTTCCAGCAGAGAGCTACTAAGCTGGTCTGGAGAATCTCTCTTATGAGGAAAGGCTGAGACAGCTGGGTCTGTTCAGCCTTGAGAAGAGGCGATTGAGAGGGGACCTCATCAGTGTTTATAAATGTCTACAGGGTGGTTGTGAAGAGGATGGAGGCTCTTGGTGGTGCCAGCCAATAGAATAAGAGGCAATGGGCAGAAAGTGATGCACAGGAAATTCCACCTGATCATGAGGAAGAACTTCTTTACTGTGTGAGTGACCATGCACAGAAACAGGTTTCCCGGAGAGGCTGTGGAGTCTTGCTCACTGGAGATATTCAAGAGCCATCTGGACACAATCCTGTGCTATGTGTTCTAGGATGACCCTGCTTGGGCAGGGAGATTGGACTAAATGACCCACTGTAGTCTCTTCCAACCTGACCCATTCTGTGATTGAAATTTTCCAAGTAACAGCAAGGTCTAACTAGAATATGCTTTCAGACTAGTAATGTCTCTGCAGAATCTTTTCTCAGCTCCTCCAGCAGCTAAAAGTGGGAGGAGAGTGATTACGAGTAGCACAAGAGCATTATAAGTTATTTAAGAGATAGCACTCCAAGTATTCAATAGCAATTGAAATTTAGCCCTGGCTGAGTGGATATCTGAAGGTATAAGATCAACCAATGAGATTTATTCACATTGTGAAAACAATTTAATTAAATAGCTATTGACAAAACATAGGCATATAAACACACCATGTTTTCTTTCACATAACTAGAGTATAGCTGATCCAAACCCCTCATGGAGAAGTTCTCATTACTCTGATCTGAGACTTGGTGGGTACCTCTGGTTTTCAGTCACCAAAACAGTATGAAATTGTTTACTTCAAATATACTGTTGATTTCCTTTCATATTCTCAAGTCACTATCAAGTGTCATAATCCCCAAACTTGTTAAACTGTATTTTTTTAAGGTATGCAGACCAGGACATGCACATTTAGCTGAAACATTTTTTCAAATTTGGCTTATAATGAAAATACAGAAGGAAGCTGAACTGCAGTAATACTGCCAGCCCTCACAATAATGAATAATCAGAGTGTGTTCTGTGTGCTTGTGTTACAGATTAGTTTGTCTTGACTGTTATAATATATGTGATTTTTCGAAGTCTTGACATTCCTGGCAAGTGCAGCGTAGGAGCTTCTGGATGCATTCTAAATTTCTGGCTGACTGGCAATCACACTATTTTTAGACTTGAAGGCTTACAGTGTAGAATTTCACATGCTTAGAATAAAATTAAAAGTTCTATCTGAAACTAGTGATTTTGATTAAGTTGAACGCATTTTATAAGTATGTTACACTCTTTCTGACGAAAACTTATTTTGGAGAGTAGACAAATTTGGTGTTTAGGTGTTCTTATAATAGTGACCATAAAGCAGTTCAGCATAAACTAAAGTCAGGGAAAACTACAGAGTCTTGGGAATCCAAATGAAAAGTATTGGTGTCTTTTACTTCTGTTTTGACAGTTAGAGGAAAGGATGCAGCCAGAAATAGATGTATGATGTGAGTTAACTTCTGATTTTGTGGCTGATGCCATCATGAAGGTTTGGGTTTTGTGACAATGGGACATTCTTTAATGACTATAGTCTGTTATGGACGGGTGGGATCCACCTGTCTGGAAGAGGTGAGGGAATCTGACAGCGGGCTAACCAACTTGTTGAGGCTGGTTTTAAAGTGAAGGACTTGAGGGGTTGGGTGCAAAGTGGCAATGCTCACATCATCACATCCAACTGGGGAATGTGAGGAACTGGAGCTCCTTGTGCAGCCACAAAGTTACTATATCATAAAAATAACTGAAGTGTGGTGGGCCTGCTAACATATGTCTTGAGAATGTGATGGATGGCTATAGGCTGTTTTATAAAGATAGACAGGGAAGATGAGGAGGATGAGTTGTGCTCTGTGTTAAGGAGAACACTGAATGTGTAATAGCCATCTGTGGTGATCATGGAGGCCCTTTTGAATGCTTCTGGGTCAAGCTCAGAGGCGTTGTTTCCAAGGGGAGTCTTAGAGTAGACATCTGGCATTAACCTCCAAACCAAGATGAGAGGGCCAGTGAAGCAGTATTTAGGTTACTTAAGCAAACTTCAGGTCAACAGAACCTGGTTCTTATGGGTGACTTCAACTACCTAGATGTTTGTTGGAAGAACCATACAGCAGTTGATGTGTCATCCATCAAGTTTCTAGAATGCGTAGGGTTAAGAACGGTTTCCTTATACAAATGTTAGGTGTGCCAACCAGGAGTGAGGCACTGCTGGACTTGCTGCTCAAAAATGGACAAAGTCTGTTCTGTAATATCTCAGTGATAGCCTTGGTGGCAGTGATCACAATATTGTGGTGTTTGGGATCTGGCTGAGTGTGCTGAAGGCAGTACTGAGACAAAAACTGGAGTTTAGGAGAGCATGCTTCAGCTCACTCAGAGCTCAGTTGAGAGGGATCCATGGAGGATAAAGGAGCTAGTGAGTGTGAGGAGTTAGGCAAGAATGTTTTCCTGGAAGCATAAAAGCAGTTCATCCCCTTCAAAGGTGAGGGAGTAAGCAGAACAAAAGATCCTCTTGGCTTAACCAAGAGCTTCTGAGTGCGTGCTCAAAACCAAAAGAGAATGTAACACAGATGGAAAGTGGATGTTGAAAACTACAAGGACATTGCCAGAGTATGCAGAGATGCAGTTAGGAAAACAAAATATCTCTTTCTATATAATCTTCCTGTGGATTATCACAAGTCAGGTGAAGCATGTGATTGGGAAAAGCCAGCATGGATTCCCCAAGAGCAATGGTGCTTGACAAACCTGATTGCCTTCTATGACAAAACAGCCTGCTTGGGTTGATGGGGAGTGAGGAGTGGACATTGTCTACCTAGATTTCTCTAAGGCTTTCAGTACCATTTCCTGTGGCCTTTTCCTGGAGAAACTGATGTGTGATGGCCTAGATAAGCGATTTGTGCAGTGAGTGGGGAAGTGGCTGAGAAACTGCACTCTCAGCCAGGTGGTGACAGATGCCTCCTCTTCAAAATGGCAGTCTGTCCCAAATTGGGTCCCCCGGGATTTGATATTAGGCCCAGTGCACTGTAATATCTTCAAATGTAATCTGGAAGATAGGATGAAACAGAGTAGAGAAGTGAACATTTCGGAAGAGAGTGTCATCTTTCAGGAGGACCCAGACAGGCTGGAAGAGTGGGCTGGCAAGAACCTTGTGAAGTTTAACAAGGAAACAAGGACAAGTGTAAGGTCCTGGGAAAGCAAAGTCCAGGAGTGCAGCACAGGCTGGGATCTACCTGTCTGGGGAGCAACCCTGGGAAAGGGACCTGGGGGTCCTGAGGGACAAAAGCTCAAGGGTGAGCATTGTGCTGCTGCAGCAAAGAAAACCAACAGGATGCTGGTCAACAGGGGCATCACCAGCAGAGAGAAAGAAATCATTGTCCCACTCCATTCAGTGATTGTCAGGCCACATCTGGAACACTGTGTTCAGTTCTGGTCCCTGCTCTGCAAAAAAGGATGTGGACAGGCTGGAGAGGATCCAGAGAAGGGGACAAATAAAGATAAAAGGACCAGGCAGCCTGCCATATGAGGAAAGGCTGAGAGAACTGGGTTTGTTCAGTCTTAAGAAAAGAATGTTCAGGGGAGACCTCACCACTGTATTCTAATATTTAAAGGGTGGGTACAGAGGAAATGGAGACTTCATATGATTCCTTGGAAAAAAGGGGAAAATGACATATAATGGGTACAAGTTACTCCTGGGAAGATTCCAGTTAGGCATAACAATAAAATTTTTCACAGTGAGAACAATCAAGCATTAGAATAATCTCCCCAGTGTAGTGGTGGATTCCCCAATATTGGACACCTACAAGATTCAGCTGGATAGAGTGCTGGGCCATTTGTCTAGACTGTACTTTTGCCAGGAAAGGTTGGATCAGGTGATTCTCTTCTCTTCCAATCTGGTATGCTCTGATCCTGTAATTCAGTTCAGTGAATTGTAACCTATAACACGCTTGTTCATGGAATGCTCTTGTGCACCAGGTGTTTCTGTATGTGTTATTATAGATGTGGCAGTCAGAGGGATGGAAATAGCTCTGTAAATTCAGCAATATCAAAGTTCTGTGGATTTATACAATGGGAATTTGAATGCCTAGAGAACAGCTGTAAAAAGAGGAACACTACATTTGTGGATCTTGGTTGAAACCACCTGTTTGTAATCATACAGTGAGTCTGTGATAGGTTTGCCAGCCTGCTGGGGCCCACTTCTCTTCCTTGATTCTGCCTGTCTGTGCTGGCTGTTCAGTGGTGTTACAGTGAGTTGTCTAATGTGCAGTAAGACCTTTGCCACTGTAATCATAGTAAACTTCTACAGCTATGTATGTGTATCTCTTGCTGTGGACAAAAAGGTGTAAACTATTTCTTGTAAATTACTTTTTAAACTGTTGCTCTGAATTTAACAAACTTTGAATTGATAATATTTGGCTTTTAATAAATACTGAGTTTTCCACTGTATAACGGCTTGAATTATGATGAAAAAGAAATCTGAGTATATTTTCTATTTCAGAATAGTACAACTCAAGATGAACTCCCTTCTTAGTCTCTTTTTTGTGGTTCAGGTTTAAAATTCATACATGTCTCTTTAGAATGCTCTTGTGACTTTTGTGTTACTTGTAGATAAAAGATCTCAAGTAATAAAAATTTTCACCAAGGAAGATTTGAACTGGCAAAATGATTGCAGATGCCTTCTTTGTGAGTAACTTGCTGTCTCTAGACAGTCCTGCTAGCAGCAGAAGACTTTGTTCATTGATAAATCTGTGTTGCAAAAGATTTGGGATTGAGAAGTTAGTTTGTTTGGACACCCTGTTTGTGATGAGGAAACAAAAGGTCTTAACCTGCATAAAGAATGGCTCGTTGTGTTTGGTCATATCCCTGCTTGTACAAAACAGAAGAAACCAGTATGAGGAAATTTCTAGGTAGTGAGTATGAAAAGTGTTTGAATGCTGGGGAGAAAGAAACTGTTTAAGTAAGGTTGATGATTATTTATTTTCTTCAGTGTCGCTGTGGGACACAATGAGGAGACGCGGACTCGTGATTTCAGAAGGCTGCTGGACTCCTGAGGAGGAGCCGCAGGTTTATTTTCCAAACCTCTTTTATACCTTTTACAAATGTGCCCACCTTAGTAGAGGTGGGACCCCTGGAACCATTGGTCACTCACAGAGACCACCACGCAAAGTCCCTCCCATGGGAAAGCGTGTGGCAAACATCTTTGTTTACAAACAGCGTGACCTTGTGTTCCCAGTTCTGTGCTGGGAACAGAATTTCTTAAAACCAAAACATGGCAGGCACGAACCGTGGCAACACTTCAGAGAATCTTAAATGGCTTTTCTCTCTTATGTGAATTCAATGAATTAAAAGTTGATGTTTATAGTGAGTTCTTACATTAGGAAATGTATTACAGAGACTAACTCAGGAAGGTAATGGAACACCTTGATGAGGAGTGATTGACAAGTGGCAGTAATATGGGTATACATATAGGTGAATAATTCATTATTTTAATCTCATATCTCAAAGGATAGTTGATGGACAACCTGAAATTCCTTTTTCCTCTTAGCATTCACACGAATACTGCATTTTTATGGAAATGTAGCCTCTTTCATTAGCATATATTGTGATTCAATCTACCCCAAAGTATCTATTAGTTGTTAACTTATCACAGTAAGTTCATATAACTTACTGTGAGGGACAGGTCATATGATTAGTCTGGAATATTGTGAGCCATTCTAATTTTTAAAATTTCTCTTATTTTTAATAATTTGTGACATAATTTGATTGCACTGGGCATTTAAAGGGAAATTTTGGAAGAATGTTAGAAAATGACAAACGAGTGGTTTATACATCTCCACTGAAGAGCAGGAAGGTGACAAACCAGAGTGCAAGCAGCTCAGTGGCTATGGTAGGCCAAAAGTGCCACTAAGTTCAAATATACACGAAATAGGATCAAGATAGTATTCCAATAAATCAAAAATTAAAAAAGCTATGGGTTATATAAATACAAATATGTGTAATATGTAAAACCATACTTGGACAACATAGGTACTTTCTAATTTGAAGATCATAAATACATCTCTGTGCAATATTGTTTGCTTGTGGTTGAAGTAGGTCACTAAGTGCTTGTGCCATGACTTGGACTGTCATTGAGTAGGTGTTTATTTTGCTGTGGGTTTTTTTTTTTTTGTGTGTGTAGTGTTTTGTTTGCTTGTTGGGTTTTTTGTTTGTATTGGTTTTTGTTTTTTTGTGTTTTTTTCCCATTGCTAACTGGAAGCAAAAAAAAGTTCCAAAAATAAATGGAAGGGCTTTTTCATATAATAAAGGGCAAGGCTTTTTCATAATGGGTTCCTTGTGTACTGTGTATCATTCTTTTTTGTGGAGTATCTCAAATGCATGCCTGGAAATAGTCATTAGTGTTTCTCACATGTGGGAGAAAAATCTACACGAAAATAGAAGCTGCCATCCCTGTTCCTGTGTCAGGCTTCATCATGGAGCAAAGAAAATGGAGCTACCCACAGGTTTTCTCCTGAGTGAGAGCAAGAGACAGCTGATTTAGGTCTCTGTGTGTTTCTACAGGGCTGTATGACAAATACTGTGACAGTGGTGACGTTGATGCATCATGTGAATGTTATATACATCAGCATGCATTGATTAAAGGATGCAGAAGAGAGGACATTGTAGCCGTGCTTTAACTTAGCTGGGGGATGGGGATTGGACAGAAATGAAAAAAGTCATCTGGAGGGATAAGTCTTTCCAGGTTAAAGGAGTGTTAAGCATTGAAGAAAAGCAGACGTTTCATTCATGCTATGTTTTAAGCAAATTGTATTTTTCAGAAATGGTTTTATTTGTTTTGGAAGTATTTTGTTGCAGCCATTGTGCTGTTTGAGATGTGTGTCTGATTGCAACATGGTGTAAATAACCCAGCAAGATATAGGGCTGCAGTGTTGGTGTAGGTCTGACCAGCTGTGGGGCTTGTAGTTGATTCAGTACCCTGCTGAAAACAAAGATTTGAGTCCTTCCTCGAGGCAAAGCAAAAAATAGGGTGGGAAATATAAATACCATCATCCCCTCTGATAAAATACCTCTGTAGGGCATTTTGTTTTGAAAAATGGTTTAAAAGAAAATGCAGCTGTGTTAGGTTGTTCGAACAAACTCCTGGCCTTCCTTAAATCTTGGAATCATTAAAATACTTGGGTTTTGTAAATCTGATTCCTGTGGCCTTTTATTTTGCATGCTGCTTGCAGGGCGTTGGGTTGTTTATTAATCTGCTGGCTGCCCTGTGTACTGATTCTGGCTGCACAACCACCTTCTCAGCAAATCATATCCCTTATGTTCCCCAGCTGCTGCCATCCTTAACACATGCAGAAAATGTCTCCTGGCTGGCTGAACACAAATTCCAGCTGGCATCACCTCATGACTGAGCAAACCTTGCCTCTCTCTCTCTGTGTTGCAGCCACACCGGTTCTCTGCCTTAAGCATTGCGTCTCAAGGCAAAGATGTGGGGCTGCAAGCAGAGGTTGGAGGGCTGAGGCACTGGAAATCTGCTCCTTCCCCAAAGAAGGTGGGGATGTGCATGGGGCACTGAAGGGATGTGTTTCTGGAGCAGGGTGATGAGTGGGTGAATGGCAATAGCAGCTCCAGCTTATCTTCATCAGAGATGACACTTGCCAAGTGCTGCGTTAACAGCAGTGATGGCTTTAATGATTGACCTTGCTATTGTTTTGCCATAGATAACTTGTTCTGTTAAACTACCCATGAGTTCTTATATAAAGCTTACTGGTCCACTGAAATAGAATTATTACAAAATATTCTGTTCTTAGCAGTTGTTTACCATTTCTAAACCATTATAATTATTAAGCTTGTCCTTTAAAATAGCATTTGCAGTAGTTCCATTGTTGTCAATGTTCTGTAATGACATTTTTATTTCCTTAAAAATATTCTCAGAAGTTGTACCAAGCTCCTAATAGGAGCCTGTTTTCTGACTCTGTGGTCTATGGGTTTCTGCTGGTTTGCAAAATGAATGGTACTGTGCACAGTTCTGGTGTTTGCAGAAAAGTTACTTATGTTATCTCATAGAAGAAAGAGTAAGCCTAAAATCACTTGCATGCTGTGATGCTGAAACATCCTATAGCTAGGCAAATATTATGTAGAAAAATAAGTGAACAGATGAAAATTCACAGCACCAGCTTGTCTGCTGTTTGTTTTCTGAGTTGTAAGTACCCATTTTTGTCAGAAGATCTCAAGATTCTACTTCTTTCATCAGGGCTTTGTAAGGCAGATAGCAGCACGGTGGAGTTCTGCTTTTACAGATTTTGTGTTCTGAAGCTGTTAGGCTTTCTTTGTGTTTTTAAATGCTCTATACTATTGTCAGCTCTTTAAAATGCAAAGGTCAAACTTGGTGCTCTTATCTGCATTGTTTACTGTTATACTTTCAAGTGATTGCAGAAATAGGGGTTGATATGACACAATGTGGTTTTTCAAGTGAGAGAGAACTTAGGTGAACCCTCATGTCTCATCTCAGTTTAACATTAAATTTTGGACATAGTCAGCTCTCAGCTTTGAGTTTTCTAGGGGCTCAAATCAATTTTTTTATTCCTGTCTTTCCTAGTTCTGTGTTCCTTTTGGAGTCTTACTGGGAGAACGAATCACACTATTTGTGTTTCTTCGATTCCAGAGAAGACATGAAAGCACCCTCCTTCCTGCCTATCTTCTGTTTTAGATGATGTTTCTCTCGTTTATGAGAGTCTGAAGCTGGTCTCCTTGTCCTTGAGATGTTCCAGAATTGAAGGGAATAGGGGGAGAGTTTGGAAAGCAAGAGAATGTAACGTGAGGGAGCATATGGAAGATCTAAAGTGTTTTTGCATGCATTTTTGACAAGAATATCTGTGTTGTATTTGTCATATATTAACGTTGCATTTGGAATATGACCTGTAGCTATAACTGGAATGATAATTTAATTTAGCTTGGTAAAGATTTACTCTACCAACCCATTACATTGCCATTATGTAGCAAAACATCAAAATACATTAGTCAAGTGATAATGTCAGCAGCTGATCTGCAGTAAACAAACAGTCAAGCCACCACAAATGGTTCTGGGACACTTGAGCTAATGAATGCTCACGTACCCAGCCTTGTGTGTGTGTTTGTATGCAGGAGTCCAAGGGGCCTGGAGAGAGTTCTCTCTGCTCCTGAGCAAACCTGGCGTGGCCCTTGGGCCCCAGGGCTGTGGGCATGGTGCGCCGAGCTCGGCAGGGCCCTGCTGCCGGGACAGGCTGGCCTGCTGCGGGCTCTGCAGCCCCCTGTCCGGGGTTCTGTCAGACTGCTCTTGGAGCCAAGTGCTGGAGAACTCTGTCCACTTGGTGAATTTGCTTTGAAATGGCTGTCAGACCCAAAAATCTTCAGCTGAGGGTTGAAAATGGGTGGAATGTGATAGTCAGATTGCTTATTACCAAAGCATGATGGTATGAATGTTTCCTTCTCTGGAAATGGGCTCACAGACAGTCTGCTTTTGTCTTCTTATTTGTTGTTTATTTCAGTGCGTTTTGGATCTCCATTTGAAGTAATCAGAAGGGACAGACTAGTGTGTGAATCAAAGGCTACTGAGTGGCCAGAAGGATTAACATTGCTTGTATTTTAGAGGCACACACACTCTGAGGATGTTACTGTTCATATCATAAAACTGATCCTTTTCCCAAGAAATCCCAATTATGTATGTCAATAATGCATACATAAATTATGTAAATAGGTAACTCTTTTGGTGTAAAAACAGCAGATTGGGACAGAGCTTGCAGCTCTCAGATAGTCAAAGCTAAGCTAATTCTAATCAATATTTCTGTTGGCTTGTGCTGGATGATTGCAGAATTAGATGTTTAGTTTCGACACTTTGGACTTTTTTTGATGTATGTTTTTCCCTTTGAAGTTTTGTAAGCAAATACTGTATGTTCTATCTACACAGAGTTGAATTTCTCTGTGTGAACAATGCAAACTGATTATGATCATTAGAATTAAAAAAAAAAATATAGCTGGACTTTAATAAGAATTCAGTTCTGACTCTAGAACCCTAAGAATTTAATTTTTTTTAGGGTTTATTTTTTTTTTTAATTACCATAATCTGTAGAAAAAAATCCAAGCAAACCCAGGAAGCAGCTTTCAGCACAGGGCTTGGGAAAACTCAGAGCCTGTTCTGTCACCTTTTCTAAAAATCAATGCAGTATAATGTTACATGGTGTGTAGGTCTGCCTTTTGAAATGGAATAATTGCATGTTTAAAGAAAAGTACTTTTTCCTAGCATAGTGGAAGAAGTAGATCTTGACTGGACATGAAGCCTTTATTTCAAGGCTAAATCTGTAGTATGTGTGAACTAGCTGGTAAAAAAGTTGATTGGTTTATTTAACTTCCAGCAAAACAGCATGTTGTGCTGTTGTCCTTCTACTGCATGAGAAGAGCCTAAAATAACAGAAGCTGTTATGACATCTCTCAAAGCTTGCCTTTGTCAAGGTCACAGTTCTATTTTTGCTGCATTTTGTGCAAACAGATAGGTACAGTACAAACATGCATTTTATAACTAAGATGCTGAGTCCCCTGAAAGTGTAAAATAAAAATGCAACTCCCAAACCTTGTTATGCAAAAACATAACATATATTGGCTGATTGTTAGTCTGATCTGTGTGCTGCTCAGCTTGCTTATCAGCAAAGCTCTAGAATTTACGTCTGGATGTTCTTTCTTGACTAGCAACCCAGAATTTCTGAGGAACACAGATAAAAGATGGGAATTCTGCTTTTAAACCACATATGTAATCTTTATATTCTTAAATATGTGGAAGCTTTATATAAGTAGGCTCTGCTGGCTCATTCAGTTCTATCCAATCTGTATATAGTTATGCTGAAGATGTTGAAATTAACAGCTTTTACTCAAGTGTGTTTGGAGCAACAGAGGGTGGTAAAGATGAGGGTGTGCTTTGGAGCCAGAAGTTGATAGAGGTGTAGTATGCTAAGGGTTATTAAACACATGGATAGTGTGTTTGAATCTGGGTCTATAAAGTGCTGATTGTTTGAGTGTGGGAGAACACTAGGAAGCAATTTCTGTTCAGCAGAAGCAGCAGCTTGTTCTGCTGATCAGCATTCCTGGTTATCTGTGTTTGAGCTCCTGCTGTGGGGAGGACATAGCTCTGGATCCTGGGCTAGATGGAGACTTCGCCTGAGCCTGTGTGCCCTCCTGTTATACATGATGTGCAGGATGGTTGCTGTACGTCCTGCTTTGGATGCAGACAAGGTTTATTTTCTTCCTAGTAGCTGGTGCATTGCTATTCTTGGGATTTAGCATGAGAATAGTGTTGATAACACACTGACGTCTTGGTTGTGGCTAGGTAATGCTTGCTCTAAGTTTGCAGATGCATGTCAGTTGCCCATGCTCTGCCAGTGAGGAGACACACAAGAAGCTGTGAGGAAGCATGGCCAGGACAGCTGACCTGAGCTGGCCAAAGGGATATTTTGTACCATGGAGTGTTAATAGTCAGTGTATTATCTGGGCGGAGTTCCCTGAAGGGGATTGGTCTGCTGCTCAGTAAGCAGGTAGTGAGCAATTGTACTTTCTGTGCATCACTTTTCTCTTGAGTCCTATTACTTGTTCTTCCTCTCCTTGTGATTTCAATTATTATTATCAGTATTAGCATATTTATTATTATGATATCTAGTTGCACTTAATCAATTGTGCTTATTTCAACCCATGAGGTTCACCTTTTCTTTCCACTTCTCCTTTCCCCATGGGTGGTGGGTGTATGGTGGAAGCAGTGAGGGAGTGGCTGCCAGCTGGAGTTAAACCATGATGCTGTGTCACGTGGAGGGAATTTTTAAGGTGACACTGGATAAAAATGCTTTGCCTGTAGGAAAAGAAAATCAACTGTTGAAACAAAATCCAACCACTTTGCACTGGAGTGAGCAGTGCTGGTAGGACTGTTGTGTTGGCTGTGCTAAACTTGTGAGGACAACAAAAAAGAGGGGTACAGGGGTAAGATGTGTGTATTTATGTGTATAGTGTAAGGTACTTCATTTATAATACGTTAGAATATACTTCTAAAAAATATTGAGTGATATACTTGATATATTTCTTTTTAAAGCAAAGAGAAAATTTTATGGGTAGAACATATTACATACTGTTTTTAGTGTTCTGAGAAGTTCAAAATTGTAAGGGATTTAAATATTATATGGAATACCTGTACAAGAAAAGCCCTTTTATATAATAGGCTATCCAATATTGTTTGCTGATTTTTTTTTCTTTTTCTTTTGTTTTAAACTTTTAATTAGGAGTTTAAAGCATCACTGTGTTCTGCTTTCTGGTATGTGCTGCAGTGTCTTCCAGATATGTCTGAATTTGTTGCATCTGTTGATAGATAAAGAAGGTCATATTGACAAAAGATCCTGGGAATTAGTCTCAGATATATTTTAAATGAATATTTTTATGTCTTTCTGTTACATAATACAGTATTCATTGCAGGTCAGTTTGTCTAAAAGTTACTTGTAGTAATAACAATGTTGTGACATGCTTATAGCTGTTTATGTTCAGTGTGGAATACTTTTGTCTTTCTGCTCCCAAGAACATTATACAGTGAGAAGCAAGTAACATTGACTTTTAAGACCAATTGCTTTTCTACTAGCCTTGGGTAAAACTGTTCCATTTATGTACAGCCTGTAATTAGGTTTGCAGTTGCATAAAACTTCATGTAGTTGAGCTGTGCAAAACTTAACTCAGTTTTCTGATCTAAGAGGAGTTTTTGGTGAATGAATCACTGAAGAGAGTAGTAAGAAACATGCTGTAAGAGTACTTTAAAAAGTTCTCAAAACAATTTCAGATCTTATTAGAATTTTTTAAAGTAAAGGTGGATTTGTATGGAAGTTAGGATGATCAGCAAGTTGCACTACAAACCTGCAGAAGAAGCAACAGGAATGGTGCAAGTTGTCAAACCTTTAAAGTTTCTTTAACATATTGCTGCACTTTGCCTGATGAAATTATGTTTCTCATCAACAAGGGATATGTGATGTGGCATGACTAATATGCAGATATGCAGTTGGAAATTGAAAAGAATTGTATGGGTTGCAAGTTCCTCTGTTTTAGTCATCAATTAAAACTTTGCAGTCTTCCAGTCTGTGTATAACTTGGAGCTGTGGCTGACTTAGCTGGAAGGCAGTTAAGATTTGTAGTTGTGTTTGATGAGTGCAACATAGCAGCAAATTTCACTGCTCTGTTGGAAGACAGCTTTTGTTTTGGACTGAAATTTGGAATCTTATGAAGAAGCTTAAGGTGTTTTGTTTTTCTTTCTTCCATTTCTGCACTTTAACTTCAGTGTGGGTATTAACCTAATGTTGTAAGAAACCCCTACCATGTTGGTCATGATGACTAATATTTATTTCATGGAATCGTGGATTAGTTTGAATTGAATTTTAAAGGACATCTAGCCCACTCTGCAATAAGCAGAAAAGTCTTCAACTAGATCAGGTTGTTCAGAGCCCTATTCAAGCTGACTTTGAATGTTTCCAAGGATAGGGCACCTGTCACCTCCTTGGGCAGCCTGTGCCAGTGTATTCTTCCTACAAGCACTTTTGTACCAGTTAGTCACCCAGTATAATACTGTTTCTGGATTATGAACATTAATGAAAACAGGAAATAAACTTGCTAAAACAGGTCCTCTAAAATTATTTTTTCATCAAATTACATGTCTTTTAATGGTATATAAGGCAATCTGTAATTTCAAAGTTGGATGCTTTAAAATATTAAATGATTTATAGATAGCACATTTTTCAGTTAAATATTAAACTGCAGGTATTCTACATAGCAGGTGTCAGATTGAAGAATATTTTCTAAGACCTTAAATTTTCTTACCTTAACAAATTTTTGCAAAATATTTATCTGCAAAAGAAAGTCATTCAATCCAAGCTCCAAGGCTGTTTTGCAGTGTCCGTAACTAGTTGACCTAAATCCAGTCCTGGCTGTGATTTTCAGTTTGTTGTATGAATATTTTCATTCTAACTGGATTTTTGGATGCATTATAGAGTCTGCTGTAGGGATTGCACATCAATCTTGTGAACATGAAATAAAGACTGCATAGTTCATCCATTAAAGTCCTAAAGGATTAGTTAAGTTCCTGCTGGCATTCACTGTCCTTTTGGACTTCAAAGAATATCTGCCTGATTTTGTGAGGTGTATTGGCAAATCAATTCTCACTAGTGTGTTGTTGAGAAAACAGTGTGCAAAACTAATTTTATCATACATATAACACTTTCATAAACTGGTTGATATATGTGTTTTTCCTTACCTTTGCTCAGGATCAGCTTAACAGAAGACAAAAGACATCCTGTTCCTTTTTCACTCAGTTGTGTTTAAAATGTGTATTTGAAAATTACCTGCCTTTTCCAGTTCCTTTGAAAAAAACAGCAGCAATATGATTTGTGGTACTGAATTTTGAATGCATAGCTGTACATGCAATGGAAATTACTTGGTGTATCATTTTCAAAACTTCTATGTTCATGCAGACAAAAATTAACTCTGAACTACAAAAACAAAACAAACACAAAAAAACCCCAACAAAAAATACCAACAAAACCCCACCACGAAAACCTTAACAGATGAATTTTCTCTTTATAGGACTTCTAGTTTTTACAGTGGCACTTACAATTATAAATTCTAGGCTTTATTTATATGAATAAATATTTTGGCCACTGTCAATAGAATTTATATGGTTGTACTGCACGCTTTAAAATAAAAAAGTATGTACTTGCATGGAATAAACATTACCAAAAACACCTCAGGCAGAATAAAATAGTAATTACACATTCCTATTATGTAATATTTTGTAGCAATAATTGGAGATTAAACTCTATTGAAAAGGTACTTTATTCAGTGGAGAAATGTTTATGATCTTTAACTGATTTTTTTTCCCATTTTCTTTCCAGGTATTGCTTTGTTTTCGCTTTAGGATACCTCACTGTGTGCCAAATTACTAGGGTCTATATCTTTGATTATGGACAATATTCTGCTGATTTTTCTGGGTAAGGAGAAAAATAATCTTTCTGTCTTTTCCTCCTGAGTGATACTGTATCTCTTGTTGTGGGATTTTTTATTGGTTGCTTCCCTCCCCAAATTAATTGTTTCAACCTTTAAAACTTTGGGATAAAACTGTGCATGTATTTGCATATTGGCACACATGCAAATATATAACTAACTATGCTTTAGTCATACAAACTGAGAATTTTTGTGAACAATTGTTCTTGTTGTAACCAGCAATGTGTTATCTGTTGCCTCTTGTTCCTGTCTGAATGGCATAAAGGATTTCGTGGGTATGGGGAATTTTTTTTCTCTTTGACTTCTGCATTAAAATGTCTGCTACCATCCTTGACACCATATGAACCTTGAATTGTGTCTGGTGTGCTTGCTTTCTTGGCACAGTCTGATACCACTTCTTGAGGAAAATCTGAACGTTTTATGGAATTTGGCTTTTAGCTTCTTTCTTTTTTCATTTTATGTTAGATGTTCCAGAAGGAGAAAAAAATAACGAGATGGGAGAATGTTTGCTAGTCTGCTTAAAATAATGCATTCAATACTTTCCAGGGGTACTGTGAGTGGCAGTGGTCTTTGTAGTTTAGCATAACCTGTGGTAGAATTGTACTTGTTAGCCTTGTTACTTCTCAGTCTTTATTAGTAACAGACATGTAGTTCAGATAATTAACTTGTAGGCTGAAGCCAAAAGCTCTTATGGTTGAGTTCATCTTTTCTGTTACCTTAATCTTCTTACCTTCCAAAACATCTTTCTACATTTGTCTTACATCCAAGTGTCTGCCTTCAAGCCAGATATCCCAGTTCCAATTGTACTCAGCACAGATGTGATCCATGTGGACAGTAGAGCCTGGAGGGCATTTCAGCTGACCCACGACTAAGTATCTACCTGAGCGTGAACTGGGTCATTTGTCAGATGCCCCTGACTTTATTGACTACATCTTCACTGGCTATAATGAGAGCTTGCAACAGAGTCATATGCATAAAGACACTAGCTTTACTGATATTAAATTTAATTTCACCATTACTAGTGAAATTGTAATCCAGATGCTGTCCCTTCCAGTTCACTGTAGGGCCAAAGTGTACAACCTTGGCAGTGATCAAAGTTCTGAGCTGACTGTGGAAACAGTGTAATTGCACTTTGTTGTTCTCATTCTCAAAACAATTAGTAGAGCTTGAGCACACCATCACTCAATTGTGACTGTACTGCTTTCAGGTGTGGCTCTGATGGTTTGGTGGTAGCTCAGAGATTTCTGCTTGGTCCAACATGTCCAAATATTCCCACATCCCATCCTTTGAGATGTTCACGGCCAGATTGGATGGAGCAACCTGATCTAATTGAAGGTGTTTCTGCCCAGGGCAGGGATGATGGAGTTAGATGATCTTAAAGGTCCCTTTCACCCCAAACTATTCTATAATTTATAAGCTCTGTGCTCTGGACAGAACTGTTCTGAAGTGTAGATCCAACTCTCTGTTTGTATGTTTGAGATGGCAGATTTAAACCATCCTTTCATGCACCGGTTTGGGAGCTCGATGTATGCATATCACATTAAATCTCTGGCATACACTGCATATGCTCCCTTGACAGACAGAGATTACTTCCAAAACAGGCAGAGAAAGAAAATTTTCTCTGGTTCTGGGAAAGGAAAGCAAGCTCAAGAAAATAACTAAAGTTGCCTAACCAGCTGCTGAGCTCCAGCACGAGTGAGTTCTTCTAAAGATGTTGCGGTGGATGCATATAGTGGTTAGCCCCAAAAAACCTTTGAATGTGTGTTTATCTAGGTATTTCTGCTAGCATGCAGTGCCTATCTGAGGTGCCCAAGTTGAGAATACTGCTCAGTATTTGAAGGAAGGTCTCAGTGCAGTGACAGTGGAGAAAGCTGGGGACACTTCATGCTGGAGATGCAATTGCTTGTGCAGAGCTGTGTGGTCCTGGCTGCAGTACTAACAGATCCCAGCTGCCTCCTTTGCCTTTCTGCCAGCACCTAAAAGGGATTGTTAAAATCCTGCTTCACAGCCTCACTGTGCCAGGAAGGACTCTTCCTCGTTTAGTCTCTAGATTTTTGCTCCTCAGCCAAATTTTTGATGATACTGGAATAGCCACTTCAGGAGGAAAAAAAAAAAATACCAGGGTCTGCTATGATAACAATGACAGATTTATCAGCTGGAATTAATGTAAGGGCAGACAGAATTCCTCCTGGACTCCATCCTTCCACCAGGCAGGACCCATGCTGTCACATGTCTGCTTACAGGAAAAAAAAAAACCATTATGTTTAGAGTCAGTTGGGGATTTCTGCCAGCACCAGGCAGGCCTACAGACTAAATGCTAGAAAAAGGTATGAGGGATTTACCAGACTATCTGTTCCTGTTCAGTCTTCTTCCTTTATGATCCTTGTGTGTCATTCTAGCCTTGATATCAGGATTTTGAGCACTGCTATTAGCGTAGAAATTTTTTCCCCTGATTGCATTTGGAGGACTGGAGATAATTGCGTATGTTGAAACTATTTTAACCATTACCTAAAAAAAAATAAAAATAAATCAATTTGATGGACTGAACCATATGGAAAAATACTGGTGTAGCCCTGTTAATGAAGGAGGATTTGATGGCTTTTGGATTTATGTTTCTGTGCCAACTTAATGTGTTATAAAAATGCCAAGTGCACTCAAGATGTGAACAAAACTAAGTGCCCATGGTACAGAATGATTATTATATTGTGAGAGTTTTTTGTTTGTTGGGTTTTTTAATTTGGTTGTTGGTGGGTTTTTGTTTGTTTTGCTTTGTTTTTTCTCCAGCTCAGATACTTCTAGGTAAATTCAACTCCTGATGTGTGTTTTGAGATCTGATTTCAAAATTAAATTCCTTAATTCTAGTTGTTTACTTTATGCATTCACCATTACTTCTGAACCTCAGGAAGGAGGTTTGTAATGTTGAGATTCACATCAGGCAAAACCTCTTAGATACTATGAAAATGGTATAATTTCTCAGTACAAAACTGACTTGGCTAGCCAGGGCAGAATATTTCTTGGACAGTTTAAGCTTCACTCAAGTGTATCTAATTCAGAACAAAGGGAACTCTGTTTGAGCCAGCATAATTATGCTGGGATTTTGTTTTGCCAGATATATTTACTTGAGGCAAATAATTCTTGATGGAAAAACCAAAGATAAGATCAGGTGTTAGTAGAAAACTTGGAAGTGATCTGCATAGCTAAACTTATTTTAATATCCACCTTTGTTATAGTTTTCTTGTCCTTTGCTTACTGCTGCTGTAATTTTCAATGAATATGATTGCTCTGTCCTTTCTTCTTTACTGTTCTCCCTGTGAAAAAAAAAGGAAACTGTTAGTAGAAAATACATGTGAAACACTTCAGCTGTATTTGTAGAACCTAATGCAGCAATAAAAGACAGGTGATATTAAATACTACATTTAAGGCTTAAATTCTTCTCATTGCATTGAAAACTGTGCAATGGTTTGAGCTAAAAAACAAATGACTTTGTTCTTGCATTGAAGATACTCGAGCTTAGTTAGAGTAGTTAACCTGGACTCCTAGTATAAACTTCCCCTGGTATTCATAAGTGAAAAATAAATTCCTGAACTTATATCTAAATTTTTATTTCTTCTTTTTTTTTTTTTTTTTTTTTTTTTTTTTTTTTTTTTTTTTTTTTTGTGACAGTCCAATGATGATAATTACACAGAAGATCACTAGTTTGGCGTTTGAAATTCATGATGGTAAGATTTCTTTACTCTGTTTAATTTTCCATTCAAAATAAATTGGAAAGTTCATCACGAGTCAGTGAATTACTTTAGACCAGTTTTGTATTTCAAGGCAAAATAAATTTCTGCGTCACAATTGTTTCATTCGTGCTTGTTAATAAAAGTACTGAGAAATGTTGCTTGGACTCTACAGCAGCTGTAAAAATGCTGGCACTGTGCAGAAGATAGGACTTATCAGAAGACCAGTGACACTTCTGGAGTCAGTGTCTAAAGAGCACTGATATTCTTTTGGGCTGGGGTATTGACTGTGAGAGTTAACGAAATAAGTTCTTTATTCAGAGACCTCTGTTGCTGATGGATGCATAGAAAAAGCACATGTAATTTCAGTTGTTGAGCAACTTCTGTTTTAAAATGCTAATTCTTGAGCGCTTCCGTAGTTTGTGCCATATATGCTGATTTTTATAAAACCTTTGTGTGTTTCATTTTGTTTAGTATCGTAATTACACTCACAGCTAACAGATTGCTGTGAACAGGAAGATTATCTAATTATGTTTGTCTTTTCTCCTGTCAGATGTATCCATCAGATAAGTGGGTCCTAGTTGTGACAGTGAATCCTAATGATGGTTTTTGTAGGTAGGATAGTTAGGTTTTCAGTTACCTTGAAATTCAAAGGAGTAATTTTCATTTTGAAGTTTGAAAATATCATCTAATAAATCTCTCCAATTAGCTTGAATCACTTGGAGCTACAGATGTCAGTTGAAGATTTGGGAGTGTAGCTCCAGACACCTGGATCAAGACACCTGCTGTTCTGATATTGCTTATTAACATTGTGCATGAAATTTAATGTGTTGTTGTCTCATATGCATCCTAGCTTTTGTGCTGTTGGTGTTTCTTATTTTTAATTCTTGTTAAGTGGCACTGTCTAGAGAACCTTGTAGGGAAAAACATTCAGGAATATGAAAAGTTGGGAAAAGACCTTTTTAAAGTATTTTTTTATGAATGAAGATAAGTATTCCTAGACATATCTAATTGGTCAAAAACATTGATGTTTAACTTCCAGAGAAAATATATTCAGAAGTAGTAATCTTACAAGCTATAATCAACTGACTTACAGAATACACGAGTTAGTGGAAACTGGTTATTATAAGGAAGTAATAGTTCTAGTATCAAGTATGAATGCTTCCTCTTACTGTTATTTTGCTAAGGAAAAGAACTATTCTGAATTTGCTGACATCATGCACAAATAGTAGAGTGGTGATATGGAACAAGCATGTGAATGTTCCTGGCAATCTTGAAACAAATGTTTCAATTAGTCAGCCCGATGCTTAACTTTCATCACCAACTAGACTACATTTTTTCCTACTTAAATTAATTCAGATAATTTGTATTTTCTTCTGGATTTCTTTATAGATAGCACTAAATTGTAGTATAAGTGTTGAAATTTTATTCTTCTTTGACATTTAAATACTTTGCCAGCTGTTGAGGAGTCGCTAACAGTATATTGGAAAAATTTCTCTCTGGTTGTGTCTGCAATTTAGCAGATACCTTGAGTTGGATGGTTGCAGTTGCAGTATGAACATGACTTTCAAAATTGATGTGACCAATGTGAATTCATGAGCAGCAGATAGTCTGGTATCGGGAGATGCTAGAGAAAAGATGTACAGGGAGACTAAGATTGCATTAAAGCAAAGTTTTTTAACCTTACACAACCTAAAAGGGATCCTTCATGAAAAATTAATGAAAACAAGCCCTGCTGTCAGTGGGCTTTTGTTCACTCTACAAAGGGCCCATGCTTCTACTGGAAATTACTTAGAGATATACTGACAGGAGAGGAGATAATGTTGCAAATCATTCTTCTAAGTGACTAATGGCACTCTGAGCTTCTAGTCACATCAGCCTGACTATATTAATCACCAGTTACTTTATTTTCTTCCCTCGTTTTTTACCCGTACATCCAAGGAGAGTAGTAAAAATAAACAGCTGGAAAAAAGTCTTGGTGTGTTGGAAGTTCCTGGTAAACTTCAGAATTCCAGTGGTAGCCGGGTTGGTTTTTGGTAATGGCCAGTCTTCTGGACTTGATCTTTCCGTGGCAGCCAGTTTGTTGTGTTCAGCTGGTTTCATTTGAAGGTCCTGGAGTGAACTGAATGTACACAAAGACCACTCACTCATGCTGCATATTCAAGTGTTTGTCTAGCTATGTGGATATACTTGATTCCAAGTTGAAAACGAGTATGGAATCCCATACACATATAGCAGCTCTCCCTGTTTCTGTTACATGCTTGTGCTCTTATCATGAGGGATTTTTTAAAGCAGGGAAATTAAATGCAAGTTGTGTACGATTTGGACTTGATGATCCTTGTGGGTCCCTTCCAACTCAGCCTGTTCTGTCATTCTGTACTTGAGGCTTGCTGTGTAATACAGTATTTTCAGAAGTTTGCATGGATCACAAACTTATACCTGAAGAGATTTGGAGTATGCCTTTCATGTATTCTCATTTACATTTTGAACTTCAGTTTTTGATAGTTCCTACCTTGCAGTTCCTTATTACTCAAATGAGCAATGGCAAAAACGAGTAGTCAGTGTGTTAACACTTGCTTTGTATTTTTTGCTGATTACCCCTGGCATCTCTAAAGGCAGAAATATTTTTACGCAATTTGGAAACTGCTGGTGTCCATATTAAATTCTTTATGGCAAGATTTAGATTTATTTATGCAACACTTCAGGTGAATAACAGAGTTAAGGGAGAAAAAAAATATTTTTTATTAGAACAAAAAGTTTGCAGCTATTTAACAAAAACCATTGCTTTCTAATATTTCTTTTAATTATATCAGTGAAACTGCCATGGTGTGATGCTGTTTTGGGGTTTTTTTGGTAACTTGTTGCTTTCTTATTATGCTTAGGAGTGCCTTTTAATGCTCTCTTGCCAACTACCTCTTAATTTTTTTAATTATTTATTATTATTATTTTTAGTGTGCTCTCTCTTATGATAGTGATAGCATGGTGATTACTGTTTCAGTATCAGTTACCAAATATTTTTTTATTGTATGTGTCCTTAGTGGTTAAAGGAATTATATTGTATTTTTCCCTTCTAAGTCTTCAAGTATAGTTTTGTGTCTGGGTTTTGCTTGTATGGTTCTTTGACTATTAAGACTTGTTAATTTTCTTGCTTTTTTGTAGTGTTTTTTTTTTTTTTTTTTTTAATTTTACTCAGTGGGTATTTGATTGTTACTACCACACTGGCAGCAACCTATTTGCCTTGGTTGCTGCCAGTGTGGTAGTAACAACTAAAACTGTTACTGTCTTTGGATCTTAAAATGTTTTAATAACAACATGCATTTGGGCTCAGCTGGTGATTCATTTCAGAACCACAAAATTTACTTTAATTGCAACAGAGCCTGCAATAGGATCTATGTTTATTGTTAATATCTATAATCCTATGTCTAAGCATTATTAGTTACTGATTAGATAAATTTCCTTACAAAACAGAAGTGGGTGAGTTTAACCACAAAGTTGGTGCGATGCCACCATATGTTTGTAAACACTGCTATAGTGACAACTCAGAAGCAGTCATAATATCCCATAATCAAGTCTGTGTGGCAGGATAGTGGTGTGTGCCTAAGGATGTTGGGTTTCTTACCAGTAGGATATGGGCTCTTGAGAAGGAATGTAAAGATAGAACTTCCTCATGACCTAGACCACTTGGGAAATTCTTTTTTTACTGATGATTTACAAAATTCTTTTACCAAGGAAGGAACATAGGAGTATTTCCTGCTTTACAGATGAGAAAATGGAGTTACAGTTGACTAAATTGTTTCACCTCTCTCTGCTGAAGTGGGAGTTCTTCATCTTTGGTGTGTGGTAGGTAGGGGAACAGCTATGGGTTATGAGGTATCTCTTCCCATGGGTCTGGGAAACAGTGAATATGTATATATTAATTCATCTCATATTGAATAAGCATCAGTGTAAGAGCATCTCTTCCATGTTTATTTTCTATGATTTATAAAATCTTAATGGTAGCTTCCTGAAAGCTTTCAAGAATATGACAGAGATCAATCATGCTCTTGCATGCTGTGCTAAAATGATAAATGGGCCTTCAAGGCACTGAGAAAGCATTTAAAAGAAACCCAGCAAAACAGGGAAAGCCACTTATTGACCTCAAAGAATCTGTTGGCTGGAGGGAAGCCTTAGTGAGATAGGGAAATGAAAAATTAATGGAGGCATATTTGGAGAAAGTATGTTTGAGACAGCAAATGCATTGCTCGTGAAGTTGTTTGGGCCTTAAATGACTTCATATATATGTACGTATATAACTAAAACCTGTTTTAAACAGACCATTTCTTTCCTCCTACCTCTCCAAAACCACAGATCGTATTTCAGTGGTTAGATTCTTCTATTGCCAGGTTTGAGGGTTTTTTCCTCCTCTTTCATACCACACCAATGATGTGAAATACTTCCTTTGACTAATTATCTTTTTTTAATGACTAATCTGGCTTTATGCAAGTTCATTTGGATGCACTGGGTGATTGCTTCCTCTTTCTGACTTAAGGGTAAAATACTGACATGGAATATAATGGCAAAGGAGGCTTCTGCTCCAGTCAGTTTGCATTGTGTGGGCTGTGAGAGACTGAAGGCTCTGTATGGGACACTTCACTAGCCATGTGGGGAGATCTACATCCATCTGTAGGTGTCTTTGTGTTAAATTTCTGTTTGTATTAAATTCACAGATTCACTGCCTGGGAACTGTAATATTATGGATTTAAATGTTACAGAATCTTTCAAAATTCTTCTTCCACATTTTTTATTCAGTACCTTTATTAGCATAGAAGTCTTTGCTACAGAACCAAGGAGAAGATGTGAAAATGTAATGATAAGGAAGAGAAGGTGCTGCATTAAGTTAGGGGGTGATAATTTGTTCTTCAGTTTCTTGCCTTAAGTGGGTATGAATGGGGGTGACTTTTGACTGTGAAGGATCAGGACCAAGGAAGGCATTTTCCCAGGTCATAGAGAAAGTGATGGCAAGTTGGTTACCCCTCTCTATTCTCAGCTTTGTTGAAGCATAAAAGTGTGGTTTTCAAGTCATAAGTGTGTCTAGATCATGGCCACACTGGAGTCACACTAAGACAACAGAATTATATTCTTTGTAGATAAAAAGTGTTTCCATGAGTCATAAAATTAAATTAGGTTTTACTTCCCCATAGCTCCTCAATCCCTTTTTTGTCATAAGGCTGACTGATTTTGATATCTAAAAAAAATTGGCTCCAGTTGAAAGTTACCCTGCATCAAATGTAAAGGCTCCCCTCTGTGGGTTTACTGGCATCAAGGAGTGAGGCTGAAGGCAACGTTTCTATGAGAGGAGTATATTCTATAGAAACACCTATTTTCATAAAGCACGGTAGGATTTCGTATTTATATTTCCCTCCTCTTTTGTCAAACTTGAGTAAAAATTGGCTGTTGGGTTTAAGCACTGCTGTGGAGAAAGATAATTGAAATGTGATCCCATAAATTTCATTTCCTTTAGGAAGCTATGTGGATAAAGTTTTTAGTACTTGCAATGGCAAAGAAAAAATGCAAATATGAATGGCAGGAATGGCTGCATGCGGGAATGTCTAAGCCACTGGAGAAGGCTGCAGGAGGAGCTGAAGTGGTCATTCTGGCAGGCAGTGCTGGCTGGTGTTAGTCAGGGCTGTTGGAAGGAGGGTGCTCTACTTTTTTTGTTCCCCTGAATTAGTGTATTTCATAATAAATGAAAACATTGAAAGTCTTAGGTCGCCAGCATTTCAGAAATAGCCACATATGGCAAGAAGGTAAACTCAGTCTTGCTGCTGAACTTAGACTTGGACTGCCCCCTTCTGCTAGCAGGGGTTAGAGCTTCTTGTTAGTGCTCAGGATAAAGACTGTGGCACCTTTGCTGCCATTCCTGCTTCACTGGACCTTGGTCACAACCTTTACTTGCAGTGCAAAGCTGTTCTTGAGGTCTGCCATAAGTTTTGAGTTGCTAAAATCTCTCTTGGACTGTGTTCATTTTATGCATCAAAACTGCAGTGACTATTGGCAATGCTTGTCCTGTTTCTAGAATTGGAAATAAAGAATTTTAAAACCTGCAGACTTTGAAGTCTTGACCACTGTAGGAGAACTGTTTTTGTTAACACTTTTTTTCAAGTTGTCTTAATGCTTTCCTGAAATCCACGTGATTTAATGTTTAGGCACTGCTGGATATAACTGAAGATAGGAGAGTTTGTAATTTTGTCAGTAAGAATTGTTTGATCCAACTCCAGCAAAAATGTTATGTGACATAATAGCTCTGAAATTGCTTGAGGCATTAGGAAATTACATTGCAGCATGAGGCTTGTTCTGCTGAGTAAAGAAACTGCTAATTAACGTGGGAGGAGGGTTTAGCTTTTCTTTATTTTTTCTTTTTCCTGTCCTCTATCCTAGGAATGTTTCGGAAAAATGAAGACTTGACTCCATCACAGAGGTGTTTGGCTGTAAGGTAGGCGTTCAGGCATTCTGCTCTGAGGATGTTTTGTGTGCTTTATTAATGCTCTGTGCAGTTTCTATAGCTCACGTTCAAGACAGTTTACAAGGTCATGTAAAACAGATCCATGTTTTTATATATTTGTAGTTCAATTTGTCTGTCTGTTCCTCTGCAAAATATCACTAGAAGTACGTTTTGTATTTATTTAGAAATACATTCCAAGTTCTATGCAGTCTATGCAAATGAATGCCATATCAGATAGGAGACTAGTAAACAGTATACATATGAAGTAGCTGCTGAAGAAACATTGTTAAATTCTGTTTTTCGGTATTTAACTTGCCTTTTCTCATTTCTTTATTCAGGACACTTGAAAATAGTATATTGCTTTTGGGCAGGAGAGTGTTGAGACATTTGCTTTAATTGAAATTATTGCCAATTAACACAGACCTTTGTTTATTGATTTAATTGTTGAGGGAAAAATAGAGAACTTAATTCAGTTGAACAAACACTTAGGAAAACAGCCTTCCCTTTCCTTCCTCAGGCTCAGCTTCAGTCAAACACTTCTACTGTGGAAGGAGAAACTCAGTAGAGTTCAGGAGATCTGTCTGAAAGTGCTCAGTATGGGTTGGAAAGAAATGTTATGTGTAGAATGTTTCAAGCTGTGATTACTAAAGGCAGGCAAACTGCTCTTGTCCATGTGGTTTTTACTGCAGTCAGAGTGAGCGATGGCATGGAGTATGACCTTTCCTACTGTGGAAATCCTGAAGAGCTACACAGTCCATCTCACCAGTTGCTTGTCTTTGAATTACAGACGCATGCCAAGTCTACTGGAGTATTTAAGTTACAACTGTAATTTCATGGGTATCCTGGCAGGCCCGTTATGCTCTTACAAAGACTATATTACTTTCATTGAAGGCAGATCATACCAACTGCAACAGTCTGAAGCAAATGGGAAGGAAGATACAAAGTATGAACAAACGGATCCTTCCCCAAATGTAAGATGTATGACTCTTGCAGTGCTGATGCTTATGTAATCATTGCATGGAAAGCTTGGTTTGCACTCTTCATTTACAGGCATAACTGCTGAGCTGTATCTGGAGTTCATTCATCAACAGAATAGTTCCCTGTTCAAAAAGTTATATGCTTATTTTTTAAAGGCAGGTTTTCTCCATGGTTTCCAGTCTGGATCTTGTGGATAAAAGCAGATGAATTTGGAGCTTCCTAACAAGCTTATATGGTAAAAAGCCATCTTTAAATTAAAACTGTTCATGCATGTTGACTTCAAAGCATATACTATGCATAAAAACCCAGTCATATGTAACAAATTGAAAAAGTAAAAGAAATAGTTTCGTTTTTCATGCTTGTAGTCATGTGGAGAGGTATTAAAGACTGATTTTGATCTGAAGATCTAGTAAAAGATGTACTAGCCATGGCACTATGAATAGTACTCCAAGCCACATAAGTCTTTTTTCCTCTTTGGTCTGTTATTGGAGAAGAGACCAAAAACATAGAAAAGATAGCCCAGTTGATCATGCCTTATACAGGAGAGACGGTATGACCTGAATTTAAATTAAAAACTCACGAAACATGATACTTTTAAAATTTAGTCCAATTAGGCTAATGCCCAGAGTACTGAATATTATTTTTTCACTCTTTTAATATTGTCTTAAATAGTAATGTATCAGACATTTAAATTTACATGTGCCTAAGATAATTCTTACCTCACATAAGAGGCAGAATTTTCATTGGGCCAATTGGAACACTTCACATGGATAGCTTTTGCTAATTCCAGCACCAGTTGCCCATGTTCTACTTATCTTGAGACCAACTGTTTTTGGAGCAGATGAAGGCATTCCCACATGCAGCTGCTTGACTTGTTCTGCTGTCTAGAGGTTACGGCCCTACAGCTGGGCCAGCAGGGAGTGCTTTCCTATGGGTTGGGGCATCTCCAACCAGTTCCATCCTTGGAAAGTGGGTGAGGACTCGTTGCATGTTCCATTCTACCCACCTTGTGTGATTGTAGTAACTTGCACGACTGGAATCTAAACTCGTGGCTGGAGGATGATAACACCTGAAGGTGCTCCACACGTATACAGAGCACATGAGCTCGCACAAATGAGCTGTGAAACAGATTAGGAAGGGTGAAAGACACAGGGAGAATTCCTTGTGGATTGGCATCACATGGCCCGTGCTCTGCTTTGATGTGTTGTATTGACAAAGTTGCAGGCACTTTTGTTTCTAAACTTTGTTTTGGCCCTGTAAAGTCTTGTGTACTAAAATCCTATTTCTGCAGAAAAATGTTATGTAGTAAAATTAATGCAAATGAATGGAGGTAAACCAAATCTGCCTGTATCAGTACTTCTGGACACACATCTGCTGATTGCCTGATAGGATTTCCTGGCTTTTTACCACATAATCTTGCTAGTAATATGGACAAGGTCAATAGAAATAAATATAAACCTATGATGGCTTCTTCTTTCAGGTAAGTGGTTTTCCTTAAAATTAATTGCTCTTATGATGCTTGAAACTTTAGCAATTTATGTTGCATTAGCTTTTGACGTAAAAACAAAGAGAAGCTGTTTATGCTTCTGATACTTCATCTCCCAATTGGTGTTAGAGAAATCTTGGCTGCATTTTATAACACCAGTGAGTACTGTGTGCTTTTGGAGACAGATGAATGACACAATTTTACTGCATTTGCTGTATCAATTACAATATTCATTGTCTTGTTCTAGAAGAATATTTAAATACCATTAACTTTATATTAACACTTTCAATTTGTTATTATTTCAAAAAGAATAAATTTTTAGGTAACTCAAAAATATTTGAAGTGTAGTGGGATCAGCAAATGTTAATGTCATAAATAAAAAACAATCCTTGAGCTGAGTTTCATTTCTTGTTAAATGTAATTACATAACCAAAGTAGTTCATGCCAGCCTCCTCCTCTATACTATGTGTTGACTGCATGATGTTAACTTGGATTAGTAATTTTGCTGTGTTTATTGCATGTTAAATGAATCAAGTCACCATATTAAAACTTACTTCTTATATCCTTCCTATTGTGCCTTTTTGCAAGCTATCAGTTGTTGGTGCTCAAAGTGGTGTCAACTCTCAGAAATTAATATCTGTCTTTGTAAGTTTCTTTTTATTATGGCTACCCTTAAAATACAAGATTCCTGTGAGCAGATATCTGCTTTCTTGCTTATTATGCAGAATCTTCCTACAAGTTATAATGTTCTTACTTAATTATCTATAGTTTTTATCTGAGATACCAACCTTCCCAGAATAATGTGCTTTAATACCATTCAATATTATGTATTATGTACTGATTCTTTATCAACCTAAGAACAAGTTCATTCAAATAAAATTTTTGAAGATTGCTCTTTACATTTTAATCTATTTTCATATATTATACATGTTTATGTAGTAATTTATTTCTAAAATTTCTGAGCTCTGGGAGTGTTTACCTTTATTTCTTCAATTAGAAAGCTGCTTCTGAACCCCTTTCTCCAATTACCTATCTAGCTTTCAACCTAATTATGTTCCAGTCTAATTTATGCACATTCAGTTTTGTCCTGGAACTGTCTTCTAGCTTAAGTACCTCCTTCCCTTCCCAGTGTTGATCATATGTGATATTTTTATACAGGTATACCCAGTTGTTCATCAAAATGAGACTAGGCCATTTTACCTTTTTGTTGTAAAATAATTTTTATTTCATGTTTCTTCTGAGGACAAAGTTATTCTGCATCTTACTGTCTTTTAATTCCTTAACAGAACAGTAATTTTGCTATGTTGAAAACTTTAAAGAGTAAATGAAATTAAACTTCAAGTTACTTCATCCTTGTAAAAACTGACCAACCCTCCTATGTGACTGCAATTCAGTGATTGCCAATTTATGCCTTGGCAAAGAAATTTTTATCAATAACTTGGTTATTTAAGTAATAGAAGGTGAATGAATGCTTTACCAAATGCATTTCAATAGGTAATTGAACAATTGAACAGTAGTTTTGTTGGTGTCAGGGCACAGTGTTGTAGTCTGATTCAGATGATTTGATTATCTGAAGCTAACTTGCCTTGAAAAAACAAACAACCACCAAAACCTACCAAACATACAACTGCACCTTCCCACCAAAAAAATTTCAAACAAACAAAACACCTTCCCTCCCCTCAAATGCCAAAAATCTAGGTTTTCATCTGATTTGTTTCTCTAATCTGACAGCATGAGCCAAACCAACAGCAAAGGAATGGAGGCAGGGCAGGGCAGGACTCTGCTTTGCACTGCAGCCTGTGTTTGGCTTGGCCTTCAGAAGCTCTGCTTAAACCAGTCTGGAAACAGCAGCTCCCTCTCTTTGTAGAGCAGGAGATTTATCTCCACCACAGTTTTCTAAGGACGCTATTATCCCTGATTCTGATCCCTGTAAGTGGTATCAGTGTGCTGGGATTTATAGTTATTGAGTGAAGTAGTGCAATTAAAAAAAAAAAAAAGTTTAATTTATGGTGGAGTACTGTATGAGTTTATTTTTTTTTCTTAAAATAAATTTTGTTGAAATCCTGAAGCTCTTTCTTAAAAGAGGTGTTTTCACCCCCACAATTTAGTTAAGAACCTTCAGAAAAATACAAAGCATATTTGTATGGCAGGTGAATCATATTTTACTAATAGAAAAGTTAGAGGTAAATAGAGGCAATGGCACAAAGAAGTTCTTTGAAAAGAGATAACATTATAAGTGGCCAAAACATTTTTTGAGACTTTATGGTCATCTTCAAGTGGAAAGATCCTATTTTATATATTCATACTTATGTTTTAACTTGCATGTTACTGTTACCAGCTTATAAATATTGTTTCTTCTGGAGAATTGAACATGACTTGTAATTATGGCTTAGGCCTTAAAGTTAAATCCTTGCAAATGTCTTCAGAACTTGGGGTGATGCCTTCTGATACTTAAAAATATCAGGCTTCTGCTTTTGTCAGATACTGCATACCAGAATTAAAGATTCATTAGTGTCAGTAGTAATGGATTTTATGAATATTCATTTCTATTTAAGATCCTGAAGGAGTTAAGCCTACTGAACTTTCCCTCTGCTGTAGCAAAAAGAGAGATTAGTAATAGTTCTAGAATAACAAAGGAATGTTTTTAGAAAATGAATGCTCTTCACATTGAACTCTTGTAATAGAATGAAATATTAAAATTAAGTTTATTAGAAAGCAAGTAGAAACAAATAATTAAGCACTAGCTTTACCTGTTCATAGGTACTTGTCTCCTGAATTATCTGGCTGATTTTTTTTTAAATAGCTGGTATGCCTGATCCTCTCTGAAGTATCTACTGAGATGAGCCAGGTGAAATATATGCAATATCCAAAAATACCCTCACTGTTTTACAGCTTTTCCAAGTCTAGTTTTTTAATCAGGTTGTATCACTTCTTACATCTGTGCAACTGGGTGAATCTTTGATACTGTGTGTCTTGCCGAAGTGTGTTCTTTCAGATGGACATTTACTGCTTTGTTCTGTATCATGGAAAAGAATTGTCCTTTATTTTGGAACCAAAACTGTGGAGCTGAACTCTCAGTGAAGCAGGATGCTATCTTTAAAAGTTTGGATGGGTGTACTAGAAACAGCATAGATAGATTCTGGTTATATTTTTGTTCTGATGCTTCAAACAAAGGTAGATTGATTGTTGTCTTGTCAAGTTTAGTATTTGTATAGTTGTAATGTAAATTAAAACTGTGATGTTTAAATATCAAGATTGCATAAAATAAAAACTTGAAAATTACATTTAAATTGATAAGCTTTCAAACTTCTCTTTTGTTGGTGCTTGGTTTAGTATGTCACTGGGGACTTTCACAAAACATGGTCTCTGCCCTTGGGGTGTGGATCAGACTAGTGACTTAGAGCAGTCAGTGTCAGGCATATATTGCTATCTGTATGTTTTATAATAGAACCTTAGAAAAGTTCTACTGAAAATGCATACTCTTTACTATTGTGGTTATAGCAAAGCTGAGTTTTGAGAAAATTTGAGTAAGTCCTATCTGAACAATAGACTTGTGACAGATCTGTGAGCGTATTATTTGTTCCATTGTAGCTTGATCACTCTTGATTGGGAAAACAGGTCTATCTAGAACTGATTGGCTGAAATTTGGGCTGACATTCATAAATCATTTCAGTATTTTAGTTGGTTTAGAATTTAGATGCTGTGATAATCTAACAGAGATTATTGATGTTTTGGGTTGGGCAGCAATTGAATACCTGCATTATGCCAAAGGGTCCTGAAAAAAACCTGAGGTTTTTGCCATAGCTTTGGAATCTCTGCAGTAATAGTATTACTTTGTCCTAGATTATATGTTTTATGTTATGATGTCTTAACAATTTAATTGCTTCAGTAATTTGACAAGAAAATAAGAAAACAAAATTGAATTGCAAAAGGTGCTCTGGCTATTAAAAGGGATTTTAGAGACTCACTGTAGTCAGACTAGATTTGTTGTGTTGGCCAGAGGTGATGCTCACTTGATCAATATAAAAATATTCCTTGAGTCTCTATAAAATATAGATTTTTCTTATAAACTATTTTGAAGTTGCTAGTATATATATTACTGAATATTATATTAATTGAAAAATTAACATATATGTATCTGTATAGGGAAGGAAGACTATAACTTTTCTTTGATCACAGATGATAAAAAAAATGAAACTTACAGAATCTCCCATCTTAAATTTCCAGATAGCTGTGGCACAGAAACTCTTGATCTGTGGACTGTCTTTACTCTTCCACATGACTATTACAAAAACTTTGCCTGTGGAATACAACATAGATGATAACTTCAGAGCTACAGCATCATGGCCTGTAAGGTTTTTCTACCTATATGTCTCTCTTATGGCTGCCAGACCCAAGTATTATTTTGCATGGACTTTAGGTAAGTATATGTTTCAAAATATAATAATAACAGAAAGAGCATGTATTTAGTCATCTGAGATGTGCACACTTAAGTGTGTATTAAAAAGTGGCAGTGCCCTCTTGAGGCCTTAGGAAAACCTGATTGCATTAAAGTCTTTCAAGGTATTAAGTACATTGAGTAGTGTCTCTCTTTTTGAAAAACAAAAGCTACCAGAAGTGGTGTTTTGTTGGGGTTTTTTGTTTGTTTGTTTTTTGTTTGTTTGTTGTTTTTAAAATTTATTTGGATATCTTTATTTTTGACATCTCTTCAAAGTTAATTTTAACTTCTTTCTGTGGTTAGTTATCAGTAACTTGCTTGATGTTACTCGATCATGAAGGAAAATAAATATTTTGGAATTCAGATGCATGATACTGTTGTCAATATTAGATGGCATTTTCAGAATTTGATGGGTGACACTTCAGTTTTAGTCTCTTTTTACTAAAAGTTTGAATGACTGGTGGGTTAACAGCCTTAGTAACTTATTTAAGACACTTGCATAGATTATGTAGTTTAAAGAATATTTTCCATTTCCCTTCATGTTGCTTGTAAAAAAACTATGCATACAACAGGAAGATGCTTTATTTAAGTAAACTGACATATTGAAAGTGGCTCACACAACAGATTTCATCAGCTTCCTCCTCCTCTCCAGTTTTACATATTTGTCTCATAGTTCTTTTGAGAGAGAATCTGTGGGAACAATGCAATAAAGCAAGCTTTAGGGTAGCAGAGCAGCATGACTCATTTACAGCTGCTGGTTTCATTCCTGGTCAATGAATGAAATGCTTTCAGCTTGTCTGGATATAGTAGTTCTGGGGCTTGTTGTGGAAAGAAATACTTTTGAATACTGGGCTCTTGTACACCCATATCATCATCTCTAAATAGCAGTAGTCATCAAAAGTGAATAATTTTAGTTGAGCTTTTTTTGCCTTTAATGCTTCAGTTGGATTCCTCCTTGTGCACTTGCTAGCAGTGTAGAGCTAGCATTCTTATGGTAATACCAAAGAAAATAGGCCATGCCAACTCCACGCTTCTAGTTTGTTAGCCTTCTTCCTTCCACTTTGTCTCATCTAAACTTAAAATGGTAGGAGTAGAATGTGAGGGGCTTTAACAGTTCTACTGGATGCTACACCTTTGAGTTGTACTAATGTGCTATTCTTTACACTTTAAAAAGTGTGTTGTGAAATTAATTGCTTAAAATGAAGCCTGAAATGCTAGTTAATAAAATGAGTACTTACTGCATTCTGTCTTGCGAAAGTTTATGGGGTTTGTGTCTCCAGCTGTTTCTAATTGAGCATTAAACTATTGTCCAGTGTTGGAAGTTGGCATAGCAACATCAGATGTGAGGCAGAAAATTTTGTTGCTTTCAAAGATTTTTTTTAAAAAAACAATTCACAAGGAAGTAAAAATATTATAAATTCAAAAACACCTCATTTCCTTTTATGTGTTTGTCCTAATTTGAAAAATACAGTTGAGGAAATGTTAGTGTCTGACCTAACAAAGCTCAGGGGAAGGTGATGACTGAAAATGACAGGCAGTAGAAATGTCTTGTATTTTCCTGCATAGTCCAGATGACAGTAGCAGCTTTTTCTCTTAGACAAAAATATTGTTTGCTTAGAACATCTGACCTTTGACATGCACTGTAAACACTTCACATTCAAAGGTATTGTAACAGTGGCCTTGTGCCATTAGTGGAAGTTTGACAAGCTCTGCATTCCTTGGAAAATGACTGTTTTCTTCTCTCCATGAGGTGCTGTGAATGTGCACCTGCCTAGAGGGAATCACACAATTTAATCTTTATGCTTTAAGCATCACTGTTGCTGCATAATGAAGACCAAAGACATGCATTGAGCTGGTGTCTCAAATCATTACAACCAGACACTGTTTTGTAGTCTTGATGCATCTCATTGAGTTTTTCTGTCTGATTGCTCAAGCAAGTCTAAGTAGGTGGTATGGAAGACAGGGAACATCTGTACTGTGAAGTAGCTAGTGCTACCTCTCATTATGCTTTTGTGCAAGTTTTTGAATTGGAAGCCAGTGTTGCTTGGATTGTTTCCTGTTTGTTCAAGAGATCCTCAGTATTTAAAAGAAAAAATAAATGTAGTCTTTAAAATGTGATAAA
This sequence comes from Phylloscopus trochilus trochilus, assembly GCA_016584745.2. Classification (NCBI taxonomy): domain Eukaryota; kingdom Metazoa; phylum Chordata; class Aves; order Passeriformes; family Phylloscopidae; genus Phylloscopus; species Phylloscopus trochilus. The sequence goes on from WQNJ02000062.1 coordinate 14,202,047, forward strand.
TGTTTTGAACAAACTACGTGTTGTATGATGCACAATTTGTAATACAGTTTATAATTAATTTGTTTCTTCTTGTCTCATTGCAGCAGATGCAATTAATAATGCAGCAGGGTTTGGTTTTAGAGGCTATGACAAAAATGGAGTTACACGTTGGGATCTAATATCAAATCTGAGAATCCAGCAAATAGAGGTTTGTTTCTGGCTCTTTCAAAGACTGTCCTTGTCTTTGTAGGTAGTTGCTCTTAATTTCAGTAACTTTTCCTATGTATTTGTTCCTTTAGATAGTGAATATGTTTTAAGTCAGAAATGATGTGTTCACACCTTTAGAAAAGGGTGGAAAATAGCCTGTTTTGGATATGTTCTACTTGTCAACTGACTTCCAAAACATTTTGTGGCTGTAAGTCGTTGAGTACATACCTTATTCAACTCATCAAAAATTTGGATGGGAGGATTTATAATATATACACAAGAATTTTGAAACACATTGTGACACTCTGCAATTATGGAAATAATTAGTTTGTTTTACTTTACAGTTTTCCACAAGTTTCAAGATGTTTCTTGATAACTGGAATATCCAAACAGCTCTTTGGCTCAAAAGGTATTTATTTCTTAAAGGAACTTTTTCTCCACTGAAGTTTCTTAGATAAATATTTCTTTGAAGATGGTATAACATTTGAAGCTAACTCCCACAAAACATCACTTGCTTAGCAACTCTGCGGGAGATTCTTCTTGTAATACTTGAATTAAAGTCTCTGAGTTTAGGAGTTCTCTCTTAGTGTAAACTCTCAGGTTATGATAGAAACTGTTTTTCTTCACAGGTCATAGAGAAGCTAAAACTGTTAATCTTTGGAGGTGTCTCTTAGCATTCAGCCCTTGCATGTTGCTGAGAGCAGCAGGCAAAGTGTACATCTCAGCCTGTGAAAGCTCTGCATTATTTTTAGCCACAGAGTGATACAGGAACTTCCATACATTCTGTGAGAGAACTTTCTGTGCTCCTTCCATTATGAGTGCATGACAGACATCAAACACTACAATGTGCTGTCAGCAAAAATTCCAAATGATTCTCTCTCAGCTGCACTCTTTTCCCTTGCCTGGGGAACAGGTACAGTGCCCTGTGAACTACATCATTCTGCTTCTTTGTGGTAAGGAGAAAGTAGAAGTGTTCTTGAGTAGCCTGTGCATGTTGTTTCCCTTCTTCCAGTCAGACTGCTGAGTTGATCTCCTATCCACAGGTGCAAGTTTAACTGAGACCCCTATCTTGGGATCACTTAGAGGACTTTACTCCTTATTCTAGGATAGCTGCCAACAGGATGTCTCTTCCATCAGATTTCTTCATAGTATGTTCTCTTTCTTCCATAATTTCATCCCTAAATATTTTGCTCACCCAATTAAAAAAAAAATAAAATTGAATTTTATTCTGATTGGTTCAGTAGTCAGCAGAATCTGTTGCTAGGACAGTTAACAAAAAATTGCATGTTTGCAGGTATTGAAGTGTAGCATTTCAAAAACCAAATATGTTAGTTAGAGAACAGAAGTTTGAGTATTAAAACATAATAGGAAAAGGCTGTATTTCAGCAAACTTTCAGATCTCCTAAATGGAATGATTCTAAACAAATGAATTGCTCAGGGTGATAATAAAAGAAGATGTGAAGAAAAATCAAAGCATCTCCTTTAGTAAGTATTTTTTAAAACAATAGTAGAAGAATCCTTGGGGACAGTCTAAATTGCTTCTGTCAAAGTGAAAGAGTGTGGAAAGGTGGATGTTCTGTGAAAGTTTTGTTGCAAGTAAAAAATTGATCATATATGAGGTCTATAAATAGTGGTAGAGAATATATATTTTGTTACTAATCATTTGGTTAGTTGCAGTGCTCCAGCTATTTGGATAGAGGACATCCACTTTTAATACCTCACTTTCTTACCATTTATAGAAGTACCTAAAACTTAAGCCATTTATCCCACATGAAATACCAGACATTAGCATTTGTTCTGTTCTTTTCTGATAATTGCTAGAAACTGAACTGTCAGTTAAACCCTGATTGTATGTAAAAACAAACTTGCAAAAAAGACAGTTAATGGAGCTACAAATCACAAAGAAGTTTAGTAACTATTTAATGTAGATCATTGGATACAGCAATTTAAAGCAATTGTTACAAGCATGTAAGTTAAAATAGGTATTTACATAGTAGCATATATCAACAATCTATATCATTATAATGTTTCCTGGCTGGGAAAGCTGTTATGTTTCCCCTTGGCCTGTTCTTTCTCTTTTCTGAGGAAACCATCTCATCCCATTTGTCTTTGGTCATATTTGGAAAACCTCTGTGGTTCTTGTTGCTCAATTCTGACATCTTTCCAAAGCTCCTGTCTTCTTAGAGTAGATGTAGTACTTCTGCTAAGACCTTCAAGGTTTTTCCCTGGCTTTTTAGAGGCAGAGTTGATTATTTTGAGTGGATTAGTTACAATTATTTTCTTTGGGTAATACTGTGATGTATTAGAAAGGGTGTTATATCTGTCTTTTTTTTGTAGCAGCAATCTACTGTTGATTCATGCTTAGTTGATACTCAGTGTTTCATACTGTTGATCCATGTTCATATTCAGCTACACTTTTTCAGTAATGTTACAGGAGTGGTACTGGTTTTTGTCTTCCACTTTTCTTATTAGATGTTCTGTGCTTTGGACTTCATCTTGTTGATTTCAGAATACTCTTCAAGTCTGCCAAGATCATTTTGGATTCTAGTGCTCTCTGCTAAGAAAACAGTGCCAATCTCGTCCATCCCACCTTCCAACTCAAATAAGGGAAGACAAGGTGGAAAAAATACTTCTTAGTCTACCTTCTAAGTTAGTAAAAAAATTAAGGAACCAGACTGAAAACAGTACCTTGTTGAACAGTTGATGCATCTTCCCACTTTTAGAGCATTATGGATAACCTGAACCACCTATATTTGAATAGGTTTTCTCAACCTGTTGTGGAACAGGTTGAGACCATATATCTATATATCCTTTGATCCTAAAAACAAACCAAGGACTTCTTAATTTGTTTTTAGGATCATCAAATGAAGAATTTGAACATGATTTATTTTTGCCAAATCCATGGAAGCATTTAAGTTTACTTTTGACTCTTCAAAATCGAAATCTGATGGGCTTTTTTTTTTTTTTGTACTGTTTTATCTCACTTGCATTGATACAGCTGAAATTTGTTAATTTAGTGAGTTCTGTTCACTCCTGAATGCTTTCCAGGGACAATTTCAGTACTTTAAACCAAATAGAGATCAAAGACATCTATCGCTTTATTAATGAGATGTAATTAGCCACCAGTCATTTTGAATTAATAGCAGTATTGTTACACATAACATTTCACATGTGTTTAGTGCTTTGGTGTAATAATCAATTTTTAAACACTCTCCTGTAACTAATCCCAAGCCAATTAAAAACCATACATGTACATACACGATTACATGCAAACTGCACCTCCTCTCCTAAGGATGTGTGGGATACAAAACCCTGCTTGCATGCACTGCCTGTGGGAGATGTGGGTGCTCCAGCTTGGTGTGAATCTGCTGATTTCACATGCCCCCTAGAAAAGCCTGGCACAAATCTCTGTGCCTGCAGCTGATAGAGATGAGACACTGCTCCCTGGCATGGTGCACTGCACTGACAGGTCCCTATCTGGATGCAGCTACTCTGTGTCTACCATGGATGCTCTGTCTTGGCCAGAGGTCATGGTGTTGGTGGGGTGACTTCTGGCAGTGTCAAACGAGGTTTTGATTAAAAGTATTTTGCTCCAAGATGTCTCCCTGACTAAGTGCAAATTTACTTTATGCTTTGCTGCTCCTGAGGCTGACAGATTCTTTGTCAAAAATGTCTCTGTTTGCTCTTCAGCCTGGCCAATATTGCTTTCCTCCTTAAGGTGATCTGTTTTGGACAAATGTCCTCAGATAGTTCTGTGTATTGTGCCAGTCCCATGTTCTCATCTGAATTGCCACCGTGAGCGAAGCTCTTTAGCAAGAGGTCAGTGTTGTGCACATATCCCTCTGAGGACCTCATAAGCTAAAACTAACACTGTCTATTTGACTGAAATGAACTAAATTAGCAAATTACACTTTTCATCTTCCCCTATTCAGATCCTGTCTTTTTACCTTCTGTTCTTCAACATTGACTACATCAGTAGGTTTCAGTAATCTTTTCTTTATGTGGAAGTTGCAGTAAAGTAGTTAGGCTAGTAGTGGATGTTGTGGTTCTCAGTATTATTAGCTTGTCATCTTTGAAGAACAGATGTGCATTCTCTTCTCTTTCTCTGTTACTTGCTATGTGGTTATAAAATCTTTTCACATGTTGGTGTCTATAGCCTTTTTAGTTAAAACTCATTTTTGTATGTTAGCTGAAGATTTGTGCTCATGCATGCTTGTGGTGTTTATTTTTGCTTTGTTAGTTTGTATCCATATTTCCTATTGCTTTTTGGTTTTCAGATCATTAAAGGCATTAAAGAACTCTTGATGAAGCCATATCAGGACCTTACCATGTTTCCTATCATTCTTCCACATCATGATGGTTTGTCATTGTGTCATATAATGTTGTCTTCTAGAAACCACCTTTCTTGGATTCCTTTTTATTATAGGACCTTGCCTAGTAATTCAGAGTCTCAATTTTAAAGTAACACAGAGTTCAGCATTCTCCTTATTTGATACTCTCTCTCAGCACTAGAGTATTTATTACAATTTCATCATCATGCTTACCTAATTGTGTCATACAGACACATTTTCAACTGTAGTTTCTTTATTATTCAAAATTAAAGATAGTTGTTAGTTTTCCCCTGCTCCTATAAGCTGCTCTTATTTTATGGAAAACATATACCTGACTCATCCCAAGAATCTGGGGGTGGTATGTGCCTTCCAGTGCAGCTTTTCCAACACATTCTTTGATGGCTCAAGATCACTTATTAATGCCAGAACTCATCTTTGGATGCTTGTGTATCACTTCATTAGGAATAGGGACCATGTATGATGGCGCTGAGCACAAGTTTAGCACTGAGGGCTGGAATCGGGAGCTGTGAATAGTTTTAAGCATTTTCTGTAATATAATGGCAACATTATTAAATAATAGAAAACTGCAATTGCATTGAAACTTCTGTGTTGGAGATGAAACTGGTATAAATGATAGCTGGGAAGACTGTGGGTGATTTGTTTCATGTTACTTACCTTGAATTGTTTCTGACTTGCTAGAGTGTGCTATGAGCGAGCCACCTTCAGCCCAACGATCCAAACCTTCATTCTTTCTGCCATTTGGCATGGGGTTTATCCAGGATATTATTTAACATTTTTAACAGGAGTACTAATGACACTAGCAGCACGAGCTGTAAGTACCAACCAAGTATCTTCTTAAATAATAAGTTTTGTAAAAGCAAATTGATCATGTTTTTTGCTCCAAAGATGTCCTTTATTGTTGATACACAGTCTTGTCTGATAGTGGTGTTTACTTTTTTTAGTTATGAGAGCAATGGGAATGATTAATTAAAAGGAGGGCTTGATTGGTGGAAACAACACTATACACAGCCTGTAACGTCTTTGTAGCATATTGTTTGTTTAAGCTCTTCCTCTATTAACTGATGGTATGTTACTATAGCATGCTGAACAGGTTAACATTATCTAAAATAATTCTGAAAAATTATTTTAAAGTACCTTAAAATTTGGGTGTCAGTGCTATATATTTCTAGAGTCTGCCTCATCCCTAATTTCTCTCCAGTACTATTGTAAGGATGATAACTAAAGAATGTTTCCCCTCAAGCAGCACAAAAAAATCTCTAGTGCAGTTACTATTTCAAGTTGGCCAGCCAGTATGCAGTCACATTAACAAGCTTTTGCAGTTGCTATTCAGAACCATATGGAAATAACAAATCTGCCAAGAAATCTCTCACAGTTCTTCCCGAGAAAGCTGTGTAAGAACAGAGACTGGTTTATCAGTCACTTGGTGGAAAAGAGGAACAAATTACACATCAGATCAGAGCAGCATAGCAGAGCACTTTTTTGTTGAAAGAACCAAGAGAGTGAGAAATGAAGCAGACTGCTCTGTGGTTGCTATAATAGGTAGGGAAAGGTGGTACTTCAGATTTAGGTTGTTACTACATCAGTAAAACAAATGCTTTTTTTTCTTCACAAGGTATGGGTATAGTCCTTGTTTGACAGAACTAACTCCTTTTTTTACAACAGATACAGCTTTCTTCTTCTTCTTCCAGATCTATCACAGGGAATTTTTGACATTTGTCAGCAGAGGGCTGGTGGAAAAGCCAAGGTTCTGGGACAGTTCACAGATAAAAGTTGTTTACTCAGTGAGATGAGTCCAGTAAATAGGAGTGCTCAGTGCCCTTCATCCTGGGCTTCTCTAGTAGACTACACTGTATTCATGTTTCATATGTATCAATTAATAGGCTAGTAAAAATATTTTGAGTTTCTGTATCAACAGATACTTAATATTAACATAACTAAGATATGTTAGAGCATATTTGTTATTTAACTCTACTAGCCTTTAACTGCAAAGTTTGGCAGCACTGAGCCACACTTTGTTCTGTTATGCTTTAGCATGTATCCAAATTATTTTACTGCCTTTAATCATTACACAAACATTTCATAACCAAGTGTTTACTAGTGGCAGTCATAGATTTGTGTCAAAAGTATTTCTTCAAGTCCTAAAGTACAAGACTATAAGAAATTTTGTGAAGCTTCATCTGAGTTCTGCAGAGCTCAGGAAGAAGTCCTTGCCTGTGACCATAGGAACTAGAGGGAGATGGCAGTATGAAGGGTATGTAGCTAGAATCAGTTGTTTGACTTAGCTTAACTAAGCAAGGACTGAGTGGGAATGTGGTAGGGCAATTAAAATAAGAAGAACAAGAAGGGTCAAAAAGGATTTTTAATGTAAAGAATTAAATCAGCAGGAGCTAGCCTTGGATACATTCTTTGGAACAAGGAGTTCTAAAGAAACTGAGGGTTTAGGAAGCTAAACAGTGTAGTCTGGTGTGCAGCTTTTCAGAGAGCACTGCTTCAGTGCAGGTGACTGGGAGGTGGCAGCTGTGATATCAAGTTAGGGTCAAAGGCTGAATTGAGCCTATCTTGGTTTTTCAGCACAGAAGAGTGTGAGCAAGGATAACAGTTCAGTCAAAGGAAGGAGAGGCAAAGATTTACTGATGTCTTTATAATTGTAGACTTAAATAAAACTGAACCCAACCCTGTGTGGGATTTGGATTTGGGTTTTTTAAATACTTTTGGTATTCTATTTTTTGAGCAGAATTCTAAAACAAAAGATTCAGCATAGAAATTTTGTAATAATTCCACTTGATAGAAGTTAAGACTCCTGAAATATGTAATTTGAATTGATATTTTTTATATTCTGATATAATACCCTGCTTGCCTTAAAATATATTTTAGTAACAAGTGTATGAAAATGGCTTACTATATAGAAGCTTTTGTCAGAAACATTCTGGCCTTCACTTACTCCAACCCCTCTGTATTTACAGAATGGCTTGATAGAATACAATGTCTGCCTCATTCAGACAAGCAGTGCAAGTTTGCATTGGATTTAGGGTAGGATTAATTTATTTAAATTCTGTTTAAATTGATAAGTGTTTCAATTCCCATTCTGAATGAAGTGCAGGGAATTTGAGCCAATTCCTGTTGAAGTTGATAAGCATTTTGAATAGTTCAAAGATATTTGATCAACTGTAGTATTTGAATTCATTCTGTGACTTTTGTGTCAGTGCAACAAACTGAGCTCTCAAGGTTTATTCCTCAGCTAACTTAGTGTGTATTACCTGCTTTTTCAGATAAGAAACAATATCAGACACTATTTTGTTGAATCTCCTGCTGTTAAACTATGTTACGATATTGTAACATGGATGGCAACTCAAGCAGCAATAAGTTACACAGTCGTGCCATTTGTACTGCTCTCTGTAAAACCCTCTTTCACCTTTTACAGGTAAGCATATTCTACCTGTTTCCTTTTCTTTAACTTGGAATATAAATATTTTCAGTGGCAAAAGATTTCTGAAGCTATTTTAGTGAGATAATTCTAAGATCAATTTGTAGCTGAGTGAACTGTATTTCTAGTGCTTGAATATAGTGCATCTTGTAATGCTCACATTTTCCTGTCATAACAGACTTACTTTTCAGGGGGCAGGGAAAGAACCCAACCAAAACCAATTGGAACAATTACTATATGCCCTTGAACTATTTTCTAGCAAGACTAGATTCTGACTTCCCAGAAATAACTTGTGAAAAAAGTTGAAAGCAGACTTTTGTTCACTTTATACCTTGTTACAGTCCTAAATAATGTGAAGGAAGATTTATTTTCTGATTTTCCCCCTTATTTTACTTTTCTTAAAGGAAATACTAATGTTTTCATATTTTATGTGCAAAGTATATCTGTAAGAGTGATCAGAGTTTCACTGATTTACTATTTCTGTTTGTTTTTTTTTAGCTCCTGCTATTTCTGTCTTCATATTGCCAGCATCTTGGTGTTGTTGGTATTTCCATTGAAAAGAACTCAAAAAGGAAGCAAAAAGCATGAAAGTGTCCAGCCAGTGTGGTCCAGAAAATTAGAAGAAGAAAGTCTTTTGCAAAAGAACAATTATTCCACAACAAATAATAGTTTTGGTCAGAAACAAGAAATAACCTGCAGATATCAAGCATTAAAACAGTGATTGAGGAAATACTATGATGAATATATTTTGTATGTTTTCAGAAACCCATTTTTAGCACCTTTTAAAGGGGTTTGTATTTGTTTGCAAAGATATTTAGTAAGAAAAGAATGCATTACCTAGGAAAATCACATACAATAGCAAGACTGGAAACAAAACAAATTAACCCCTCCCATGCCATGTCCCTGTGGGTCACGCCTTATATGAAGATATTACCATTATTTCAATGGGCACTCAGGACTTGCAACGTATGTCCATAGGGTCATATGTGTGCCCTTTGCTGAATGTACGTTGTGTATCCCAAGGCACTGATGGGGTGGAATAAAATTGTGTCAATCTAGGATTAACAAATGGGAATTAATTTTTCCAACTGAATGACTTGCCTTAAACCCTCTATTTACTGAAATATTGTTCTAAGTGGGCATTTCAAGTTTGATTTTACGTGGAAAGTATTTCAAATATCTAACACTATGTGCTATAATGAAGATAAAAATAGGAGATGCAAAGTCACTGGAAGACTTTGGAATCTTTCAAAGGGAATTGCAATAAGCATCTCAGTATTTGGAGGGTTTTCTTAAAGTATCTCAAACTATTAGAATACATCACAGAACTGTAAACATTGATGCCAAATTATAGTTAGGTTTCTTTGAGAAAGAATATAATTACTCTGAACGGATTAAAATGGCCCTTCTGAATAGATTAAAAACACCTCAAGATTTACCTTTTCCAGGGATCGATAGCTCTAATGTAGATTTCTTTTACTTTAAAGTACCTAAACCCAATAAAACACTGCCAAGTGGGCATTGCAGACAGAGGGGGAAAGGCAGCCACAAGGCACAGAAGACAATGTGCAAGCACTGGGATTTCAGTGAAAGTGCAGTTTTGCCCTTAAATACCATAAATACTTGTTCTAGAATAGAACTGTTTTACAAAAAGTAATTTTTAATACTTAAAGTTATTTTGAATTTTTAGGCATCAGTTAGTTGATGATGCTTTCAATATAAAAGAGCAAAATTACCTTGGAGCTCCAGCACATAGATAGTCAAACATGAAATGACTATCACAACCAATTTCTTTATGCTTGATAATTGATGAACCTTTATCCAAAGAAGTGTGTGAATTTGAGGAAAAGCTTTTTCTTTGAATTAGAATTTTAGATGCAAATCTCATGTCATATTTCCAGGTAACATAATGAAAGAAAAATCCTTCAGAATTTCTGACTGTCTGAATTATGGAAGTGTGTCAAGGAAACAATGCAGTGGTTATATCTATTCCCGACCATTTATTGTGATTATGGTCAGTGCTAGAGTACTACTGTTAAAGGGCTACATTTTAATTGCATATATTCTGTATTTTCATATAATTTTTTTTTAAGTAAACACAAACTGTTTATCCATGTGGGGTTTATTTTTAATTTTAAACCAGATACAAAATAATGCCAGAGAAAAATAATGCAGCTGGTTGATTAATAACTAACAAATGATTGAGAAAATTTTGTCATAATATTTTGAAATGTAAAGTTTTCATCGAATATCTAGTTCCAGTTTGATGAGTATTCTTACTACCAGAAGTGCAATGATGGTCCTCAGCTTTGGGGATATTGCCACACAAAAATCATGATAGTACTCCCTGAAGAAGCAGACCCTAAGTTAGGTCAGAGTTATTTCCTTGCTGTCATAACTGTGTCTGGTGCTTGGCTCCTTGCCTAAAACTCCAGGAGGATGGGAACATAACTTCCCATATATGTGGGTTAGCACTAATTAATCTACTCAGAAAGGGGGACCTCAATATGAAATGAGAGTGGACGAGTCTGTTTAGATGAGCAGGGATGTTTGTTTCAGTGACAGCTGTATTATCTTGAGAATAAAATAATCTGACTTCTAAATCCTTACTTTGCCCAGGTACATTTCCCTTACATGGGGTTGTGGTTGTCATATGCTTCTTTGACACCACATTATGGTTTTCTTGTTGTTAATAAGTTAGGGCATGCTAGTTTTTTGATCATCCTTGTTAGATACAGAATCAGGAAAAACATTTTTTTGCTTTCTGTACTTGAAGGGACATTTACATAAAAAAACCAAGTTAGATTTGCACATTTCTGGGTGGGTAAGTAGAAATAGGGTTGATTCTTTCAGCATTTGTTACTCTTGAACTTAAATTCATCTTATTGGTGCAGTCTCCAAATCTGTTCAAAGAAACACTTTTGGATGCCAGTACAATGTGCTGTTTTCCTCTTTATGTTCTTATACTCTAGTTTTACTGTTTTGGCATGCCTGCCCATGTGTGCTATGGAGGCTTACTATAATTCTTCTTAATAAAATATGGAAACAGTTGTAAAGGCTCCCAGAAAGTAAGCGGGTTTAGGGTAGTGCAGTCTGGTACTTCAGTGTGAGTGAATTCAGAGGTACAGTTTTGTTCAGAACTTTTGTATGTAGGGAAGTTGAAACAACTAAGAAAATACATTCATGCTTTCATTGAGTGCAGGTGGCAAAATACAGGTTTCAAAATCGGACATGACTTTTTTCCTTCATGATTTGAACTCATTCAGTAATTGCAACATAAGAAAATGATGACAATTAATTAATTCTGCACAGAATTTAAGTATAGTGTCCTAGAATTTACCCTTTAAATGCCATTGTTAAATATAAAAGTACTTTGAACAAAAATCTGCTCTTCACGAGAATGAGTTCTCTTGGTGACTATGGAAAGAACCATTTTATTTTAATGGCAGCACTCTGATGTTAGTCAGACTGGGGTTTCGATGTTTCCTTCCCTCTGCTTTACTCGTTTTCTGCCTTGCTATCGCACTGGATCCTTTTTTCCATTCAATCAGAAAGTCAAGAGCAGCCAGCCCCAATGCTTTAGATAGTTTTTAGGTTTTACACATATCATTTGATAACGCTGAATTTGAAAGGATGGCAGAGATTACTATTGCTCTTCCTGACAAAAATTGTAGAAAGCATATTTTCTATAAATGTTTGGACATAAAGGAAACATAGTTTTAAGTATTCTTTCACTTATTAAATAATGTATATCCAAAAGGCAAAAATGTTTCCTGTATTACAGATCAGCACACTATGAAAAATTAATGCAACATATCATTCATAATTTTATGGTGCTTTGCAGATATTTGCCTATTGTGAACAGCTCATTCAGGCACTTAATGAGTTAGTGTTAGTAAATGTAGTCACCCTGATAGTAACTATTTGCTTGCTTAATGTTTTTTAACTTTTATGATTCAGTGTTAATGAGAGAGATATATATTACATATTTAAATAATACTTTCAATGGTGCCCACTACTGTTGTAATCAAAAAGGCTTCATTAGCTTTGCAGTTACAGATATGCCTTTCTCATTCAGGAAACTTATTCTTCCCTGGCCATTCCTGAAGTTGACATGTAGACAAGGTTTCAATAATTGATGACATTTGAAAATGAATAACATGTAAAAATACTGGTATGCATTTCAATATGCTCTTGATAACAAATCACATTTTAATGAGAAGACTATGAAGAGACCTTGGTATATTCCCTGCTCTACACTGATATATGGTTTAAGTTTTACCAATGTAGTAAATTATTTATTAGAGGAATTTTACACTTGAAGAATTTGTTCTGTTTCCCCCAGGGGAATAAGTAATATTAATATAAATGCTAAGCGTGTATGACAGGGTGCACACTAGGTAGTTCTGCCTCTTTTGATGGCATTGATTTGGTAATTGGTAAAATGTCCTCTGATGCAGAGGAGATGTTTGAGATCATCACCTCTTGTCGAATTCATATCTAAGTAATTTTAACAAAATCTAGATTTTTTTTTTCTCTTAGAAGCTTTGCAAACAAATTGTTGACAATTTGTTTAAATACATGGTCAAATGTGTCTTCACGTTTGCATACAAATGTGTAACTTGCTTATATGTAAACTTCACATGTTCAGCTTTGTAAGTTGACCTTGAAAGATAAAGAAATTTAAAAGCACAAGTTACTATAATTTAGGGTTTCATTTTCCTTATCTTTAATTCTTTGTAATTCTCATCAAATTCTGAAATCAGGCTTGAGAATTTAATTTTCATTGAAAATTTTGAAATACTACAATCTATGTAGAAAAGTGATCAGTGTTGGAAAAACAGCTGGAAATAAATTTAAGGATTTAAATATGATGCGGACAATGTATTAAAAAATACACATTAGTTCTGTGCTGATTTATCACAGCATTTCACTACATGACTGACCTTTATGTATTATTATTTACGTCCAGTAATACTCTGAACTGCACTTGGTGTATTTTTACATTTTCCTGTTTAAATATCAATTGACAATAAGTATTTCAATAAGTATTTAAATGCTACTCTGAATAAGTAAGCAGCCACTCTAGTGAATTGAGCCTACTCTCATAAGATTACCAGATCTGTCTGCATCTTAGCTAGTTTGTGCTGTCGGTCTTCATCTTCACAGTCTTGGTGGAAAAGGATGTCAGTGGAGAAGTTTCTAGTCAGAACGTGTCCCAGCTGTGCCACAAAATTCCTGCAGGGAGCTAACCCTATATGCAGAGTTTGGCAGAGGCTCTACTTGCTTGTGACTCAGGCTGCAGCTACTCTGTGCTGCATCTGGCTGGATTTTTGACATGTTTGCTGTCTTAATCTAGGCATTTTGCAACACCATGAAATCCAGATATCCACAAAGTCACCCTGCAAAGTTACAACTACAAATACTGCAACACTTGTTATTATGGTCAAAGCTAAGTGAAAAAAGGATTTCTTAAAAGCTTGTTTCAGAATGGGCTTTTTGTAGGTTTTTTTACAAAATCTAACCATCAAGTGTATCAATTTTCATCACATTAAATATTTAAACCACAATTTTGCTCAGTTTAGGTATACAAATGTGCAAAAGTAAATGTTGCCACTTTATCATCATTTGTGCATTAGCTGTGTGTCAGTGACTTAGACCTGGTCTTGGTTGTAGATGGTTTTAGATTTTCTGAACCCATGTGCATATCCATATAAACATTGTGTAAATTTTGAATTGAAAAACTATGTGACTTCAGACTGAGATCTGAGGTAGGGCTACTTCTGGAGGAAAGTTTTTGTATTGCTAGTGACTTAGTCCAGCACCTTATTCCAAACAAAACCCTTGGCAAAAGAGACCTCTGCACAATCTTCTTCGCTTCTTTTGTTCTCTAAGGGGGAGGTACCCCAGGCTGGATTTTCATTTAGTTTTCACTACAATATGTCATATGAATAGATAGCTGTGGCCCATGCTCTAGGCAGATTAGACTTGAAAACTGGGACAGTGTAATCTGAAACAAAAAAATAGAGAAAATGGGGCGTCCAGAGACTGGTAATCAGAAAAGTGCAACACTGCTTATTAAAGGTGCAACAATTATTACAATAAGTTAAGGAGTATTTGCCTATGCATCTTTTGCCTTTCTCTGTGTTTTTCAGTTCTCTTTACATCTTTTCTTTGTAGCTTCTTTTGTCCAGTGGTGTTGACTATTTCTATGAGGAATCTGCTGATGTGTCTTACTGTGACAAAGGTGTCAAAATGCTACAATAGTATTTAGGTAGTTACTCTTAAATCCCAGACCTCAGATGTGTTCTAGATCAGTTAGAAGAGAACATTCAAAATGTATTGGATGAAAAATAGTGTAAGATGGGTAATATAGCATTATTCAAAGATGTTGTAATAAGTTATTCAATTTAAGAATTTTAAATATGGAACTTTATTCTTTCCTGCCTTGGTTACACATTCAAAGGAATAGTTTTACCTCAATGCAGAAGTAGTTATGCCTCCAACCACCCATATGTTAAGGTGAGAGAACACCCCTAAAAAGTGGATAGCTACAGTATTCCTAAATTTGCCTTTCCTGGTTCAGACTATAATACATTGTCAGTGAATTTCATTTTTATTATTCCAAAATATATATTTTTTAAAAAGTGTTATTTTTCAACAAATCCATAAACTAAGTGTTGGTGTATGGTAAAATTAAAATACCACTGTTAGTTACACTGTGATTGTGATATTTTAATAATTACTTATTTCTAATTTGTCTCAGCAGTGCTGCAGAAGCAGCATGCTGTTATGTTTTAAAGGTGTTTTTAACTTGCCTATAAATGTTCTTTTCTAATTTGTGTCTTTAAATCTGATTAAACTGTAGTTTAAAAAAAAAGTGAACTTGTTTTTCTAAATTCTTTGCTGTCTGTCTTTAATGAGTTGTAAAGAACAAAATTATTTTAATGCAGTTTCTCCTTTTAGATTGCTAAATATACATTGTATGCATTTACTTGTTATTTACTTGTTACATGTTATTTGGAATGTTCTAATTCAAAATTGCTTTTATTTAGTTTTTTTCCTAGAGCCTATATACAAGTATATAATTATTTTTTCAGTAGAGCTAGTAAACAGAATTTTGAGTCTAGCCTCTTGTTACTTGGGAAAGGTGCTTAAGCAATTTAAATCCTCCATCTCAGAGCATATTGCTCTCCAATGAGCGCCACTTCTGGATATGACAACTGGGGAATTTTTAGCTGGAGAAATGGAAACCTCATATGAGAAATCAAATTCAGTGCTTTGCAGAAGCTGTTGCTTTAACTGCTGGTTCCAGAGAAGCAGAGCTAAACGTCTACCGCGGGTACACATATTTTTCTTTTTGAAACTTAGTTACCAGCACTGTGATTAGGCAGTTTCTGTTGGCTGGTGACAGTGTGTCAAAGCTGGCTGAGACTCCTGGACCTGCAGGTTTATACTTTGTGAGCTTAGATTGTGGGAGAAGAGATATCATGTGTCACTACTAAAGATGGGCTGTTTCCATCACTTCCTGTCTCATACTGAATCATTTCCTCTCTGCTTTTGATCTGGTATTAATTCCATTTCAGTAAAAACTTTGTAAAGACCGTGTAACTGTATTTAAAGACATCTTTATCCAGAACGCTTTCTGCCAGGGGTCCCACCATAGAGGAATGTGGAATGTATGATATTCTCTTGAAATTAGGTATTGCTCTACTGGAGCAATGGTATTTTTGAACTTAGTGTGTTTAAAATTCTCTTTTAGCAAGCTGAATCACAGGAGATGAAAATACTTGCCATTCCAACACAAAGGACTACAGATGCAATTTTAGAAACGCCGGTGAATGTCATTTTCACCAGAAGTTAGACTGCAGTGGAAATTGCCTTCTCAAATACCCATTCACAATAGAGTCAGTCGGGAGTATCAAGTGTCCTCATGAACTAAACATTGCTGCATTTAGTGAAAAACTCATTTAATCAAGAGATTAAAATAAAACACAGCTTTCTGCTAGTAAGTGTTGTAAATTGTTAAGTTGCTGCACAAAAAGTCATGATTAAGAGCATCCTGAAGCCAGCAGATATTTTCCTGTGCCTATATTTAACTTAGTTCCAACTGAGTAACTTCCTGATAGCATTCAGGATGTTTCAGTATAGAATACAGAAGTAGTTCTAGGGGGAGATATCTTCAACCTATTTACTAGATGAGAGTTGGAGATCTGTCCAGAGTTTGGCAGTACATCTTACAGCTCTTCCTAAGGTGGTCGTATATAGTATCAAAGGAGTTATTTCTCCATGGGAGCTGCACATGATCTTTTCAAACTGAGTAAAGCACAGTTGCACCGTGTTTCAATGCTGATATGAATTAGTTACTGGTGGGGAAGTGTTGCTCCTAATCTAAGCATAGGGTAAAGGTCAGAAGAGCACAAGGATGTCAGGAGTGGACTCATCTGAAGCAAAAGTGGGTGATAGTGAAGGGCCCATACAGAAAAATGCCTTTTCTGCCTCCATATTCCCTGTGTTTGTACAGTTCCTTTTTATGCAGGAAGGAAGAAACTACTGTTCCTGTCTGAAATTTGTAACTATGTGGCAAGAACACAGCTAACACCTGATGGCTGGGAACACTATGATATGGAAATAAGGATTTGGGTGATGGGAAATTATTAAGTGAGATGCTAATTACATTTTTGTATAAAGTGTAAAAAAAGAGTAATATCTTGGAAGTGTTTAAAAATCTATAAACCTTAAGAGGCTAACACAGGCAGTCTTGTGAGACTGTAGTTTCTCTTAGGTACGCAAGATTATATTGGTACCTGAAGCATCAGGACCACTCTTCCTTGAGTAGTGGCCCTGTGCCTATGTTCAGGTGGCACAGAGAACCCTTTTCAGCCCCACATTAACTGCAGGGACTCATCCTCCATTTGTTCACATTTTATTTCTGCAAATAAGTGTAAAGAAGGAGAATGTGCTTTATGTACTTAATTTTCCCCAGTTTTTCAGCTGAACCAATGTTTTGGTGCAAGATTAAGTGGTTTTAGCTTTTGAATTTCGCAGCTTGTGCCTTTGCTTTACATTAGCAACTTTAGAGCATGTGAGGAAGCTGTATATTTTATTGGGGTGTGAAGACATAAGCGTCATTGGAGAATTCATGCTTAAAAAAATGAGCAAAGCCCTTGCTGCATGGTTTCTGGTTTATGAGTGTTTGGGGTATAGAGGAAGCCCAGTCAGATGTTTCTTTAGGAAAAAAAAAACAGTCATGGCTCTTTACTGAGAATGAGGATCTCAGTGCTGTGAGGAATTGTATCAATGCTTTGACACTTGAAACTCAATAGACTTAGAAATAAGCAGTACTGTGGGGACTATGCTGCTTTCCCTCGCTGGCTTGTTGCCATCTTTGGTTTAGGCAAGATTCCATGATCTGGGGAGATGTTATTGCTGTAGTCATCAGAGATCATCTCTCATACAGTTGTCCAGATGAATTAAACACACCTGTTATCATGGATTTGGACTGTGCTGAAGATGTAAACGACATTTTACAGTCACTGGGTGTGTTTTCTCCTCACTGAAAGCATTGAGGGAAGAACTGCAGAAGATGTTGGGAATGGCATCAGGTGGCTGCAGCCATGCCCACCCTGGCCTGAGAGGGGAATTTTCAAAATACCCCTGAAGCTGCTTGGACATCTGGGCTGTGGGGGAATCTGAGAGAAACTGGTGGGTCTCAAGGTATGTGGTGGTATCACAAAATATGCATTACATCAAAATGATCTTAAATCGGGATGAGTCTGATATTTGGTCTTTATGTACTTTCAAGTCTAATCAGCAAGAAAGGAGACTTAATTAGTAGAACAGATAGCAGCTAGTATCCCTTAGTCAGGACATCCTGGAGCTAACAAGCTCTAAGGAAATCAAGATGTTGACCTATGTCTGTGTTGCCAACTTGGCAGAAGACTCAAGGTCCATGTATCCTATGGTTGGTCTATCTTCATTATTATATTAAAAATCACTCCTACAGGTCAAAAAGACCCTGCCCAGGTGAAGACCCTTCCCATGAGCATTCATAGAAGTCAGCTGAGGTTATGTAACTTGCATGGAAATTACAACCCAGCCAAAAAAGGATGAGCTACACTTGGGAAGTTACTGACACAGCTTCTGTGTATAAACCACAGAAACATATAATATTCTGAGTTGGAAGGGACCCATTAGAATCATAAAGTCCAACTTCTGGCCATACACAGGACAACCCCAAGAGTCACACCATGGGCCTGACAGCATTGTCCAAATGCTTCTTGAACTGTGCCAGCCTTGGTGCTGACAGCTTCCCTGGAGAGCCTATTGCAGTACCAGCCACCCCGCTCCCTCAGGTGCTGTCACTGGTCGCCACAGAGAGAGATCAGTGCCTGCCCCTCCTCCTTCCCACACCAGGAAGTTGTAACTGCAATGAGGCCTCTACTCACTCTCCTCCCCAGACTGAACAAGACAAGTGACCTCAGCCACTCCTCGTATTCCCTCGGCTCAAGGCCCTTCACAATGTTCGTTGCCCTCCTCTAGACGCTCTCTAACAGCTTAATGTCTTTCTTATGCTGTAGTGCCCAAACCTGCCCCCAGGGCTGGAGGTGAGGTCCCTCTCCGCAGCGGTATTTTCCAGCCTCTCGTTCCCCAGTCTGTCCGTACACCAGGCAGCGATTGTTCGCTATCCTTTCCCCCCTTCTTTTCTATCAGAAAGCGCCGCGGGGGTTGACTGCTGGTGTCTTTCCAGGGCGGCGCCACCCTCTGCACTGCCCAGCGCTGCCTTCCGCCTCAGCCAGGCCCACGGTGCGCCGCTCCGCCCCGGGCCGGCGGTACGGCGGCGCTCCCGGGCAGGGCTGCCCCTGTGGCCGCTGTTGCCGCCGCCCGCGGCGATGGGCGCGGCCGGAGCCGCCCCCGCGCGTCACGGCCCGGGCGGGCGGAGTGCAGCGGCGGAAGATGGCGGGCGCCGCCGGGCCGAGCTGAGCAGCGCTCGGGGCCGCCGCCCTCCCTCTGTGTCAGGCTCCGGCTGGGCACGGGCAGCCGCCGCAGGGGCCGAGTGCGCCCGGCCGTGGGGTGAGTAGCGGCGGAAGGCGGCGGCGCGGGCCGGCCGCGGAAGGGCAGGGGAAGGGCACGGGGCTGTGGGGGAGGCGGCGCTCCCGCTGCCAAACAAAGGGCGCCGCGGAGCCGCTCCCGGCGGGGCCCCAGGGGAGCGCTGGGCTCGGGGGATTTATGGCCGCCGTGGCTCGGGGGCCCGGTCCCCTCACGCCCCGGTCCTCTCAGTGCAGGACCGCGGGTCGGGAGCGACGGCGCTCCCGCCCCCTCTCCCCTGGGCATCCCAAGGGCTCCGGCGGTGCCGTGTGCGGGGCGGACCGGGCTCGGTGTGCGGTGTCGAGGGCAGCGCACCCTGGGTGAAGCGTCCCGCGAGCGCCGCGGGCGCGGCCGGGGTCCCTGTCAGCCCTGTCCCGGGGGTGGAGGAGCCTCTTGTTCCGTGTGTCTCTGTTGTTGACTCGGAAAGGTAGATAAGGGTTCGACCCGTCAGGGAAGTTTTTGGCATCTAATTTCCAAGGTAAAGAATAACAGAACGGTTGAGGATGGGAGGGATCTCCGCAGGTCATGAGGTCCAACCGTTCTCGAGCAGGGACCAGAGCGGATCTCTCGGACCATGCCCAGAAGACTTTGGTGTGTCTCCAAGCGAGGAGGCTGCAACCTCTCTGGGCAGCCTGTGCCAGTGCTGGGTCACCCTCACAGTAAAAGTGTTTCCTGATGTTCAGAGACTCCTTTGAATGCAGAGAAGGCAGCGAAGCTGGTGAAGGGTCTGGAGCACAAGTCATATGCAGAGTGGCCGAGGGAGTGCTGGGGGTGTTTAGCCCGGAAGAGAAAGAGGCTCGGGATGACCTTATCACTCTCTACAACTGCCTGAAAGGAGGTTGTAGCCAGCTGAGGATCAGCCTCTTCTCCCAGGTAACAAGCGACAGGACAAGAGAATGTAGTCTCAAGCTGTGCTGGGGGGACGTTTAGGCTGGATATTAGGAAGAATTTCTTCTCAGAAGCAGTGGTTAGACATTGCACCTCCAGGAGGTGCTGGAGTCACTGACCCTAGAGGTGCTTAAGGAAGGACCACTCAGTGCCATGTTCTAGTTGACAGAGTGGCGTTCAATCGCAGGTTATATTCCGTGGTCTCTCAGAGGTCTTTTCCAGGTTACTTGATTCTGTGTTTCAGTTTCTGACCGTTGCCTCAACTCCTGCCACAACATATCACTGAAAGAGTAGCAATATGTCTGAAAGGTAGTGAGACTTTGCCACTTTGCATATATGCTTAAAAATTGGTTGGAAAGGTGATTTCTTCTCTGTAAGTTTTGGTAAAGGGTTACTGGTGGAATAGTGCAGTAATATATCTTTTGCTGGAAAAGTGTTTGAATCATTACCTGATTCACCATGACTCCTTCTGACCAAATAAAGAAATGGACAGAAAAACAGAAGCTCTTTTTCTAAAATCAGAAGTTGTAAGGAAACCCATCTTTTTGTCTACTGGATATCTATTCTTTTTTCTTCCACAATGTTTATTTAAAATAAATTAGTTATTAAAAAATTAAAATCTGCTTAAAATTCTACGTGATCACAGCTTATTAAATGGTGCCGTATTTTTTTAAAGTTCTACACCACACCATTTTTAAGTGGAAACACACAAAAAGTTAGATTTTTGTCATATAACTTGTGTCTGTGACTAACAAACCCTTGATTTTATGGTACAGAGAGATGTGTTGGCCATATGAGACTGTGTAAGATGACATTGCAGACTTTCTTGAGCTTTTTGTGTATTTTGTACAGGTTTTGACAATTGATTTGTGTTGGTTGGTATAATTTAAGGAAACCTCTTAATATTGGTAACTGTTTCTGTTGCTTTCTTTTATCTGATTTATTTAAAACCTGAAATAGTGATTTGTAGGGCTGAGCACCTTGTATTTTGTTTAGGAATTGAATTTTGTCTTAGAATTCAGATGTTCTTAGCCATATGTTACTGTTCATTGACCAGGTCTAAATTTTGTCTCAAAGGTGGACAGATTTCTCTGATAAAGTATAAATCCTGTTGTCAAATACTTCACACTTTATTTTAACTATTTTTTTAATTTTTTTTTTTTAACCAGAGTGGAACATAGGCGTGTCTGATAATTGCTATCATCTGACAACTAGCCCTGCATTTTAAATAGAGATTTACATCTTTGCATTCTTTTATATGTAATCCCCAGCCTCTTTCGTTTTATTAAAACTAACAAAAAGTCCATCACTACAATATTTGGAAATGGCCATTGCCTTGAGTGCATAAGGTAGAAAAGAAGAACTTGTGTGTTTCAAATTTCCCCTGCTTCTTACTGTGTGCAGTTATGATGGTTACAGTAGAGACTGCCTTTTGTTAAAATTTTTTTCAGTTATATTGGTTTCAGATTTCAAAAGAATATCTGTGTGTCTAGCTGTAGTTTACTATGTCTTTTGGTGTTTTAGAGTTACCTAATTTTGTTCTTTGTGTTAAAGTAACAAACAGGAAGGTAATTAAAAAAAATCTCACCTGGAAAACAGAAATGTGGTTAAGAGAAGTAGAATGAATGTTCCCAGATAAATAGGGAAAAGCAGAAATGCAGCATAAGGTCATTAGTCACACTGGAATTTCAGACACTGGAGAAGTGTGGGTGTAGACTACTTATGGAAACTTAGATTTGTTATTTCTCTGACTCTGAATACCAGAAATTAATATTTTTAGAGACTCATTTTAGCTGTTCTGAAAATTTGTTCTTTAAACAGAATTCTGGTTGACTCAGTCCCAATAGAAAGAATATTTTAAAAATATTTGCCGCTTCATGTGTTGCCTGACTTGTGATCTCTTCACGTTTAGGAAGTGTATCCATTTTGGAAGGGGCTACAATAAGGTGTTGTAAAGGCTGGGCAATGCTTGTGTTAGTAAGATTCTGTGTGGTGTAAGTAAAGGTGATGTTTCAGCGTATTTTTCATTTCTTTATGCCATCATAAGGCATAAAAATGTGTGAGAATATGAAACTGACTTTTGTTAGTTTTTTTAATAAATTTCATGTGTACAATTCTTATGTTTCCCATTTTTTTTTCTTCTAATTTGGAAAGATGGTGTTTCCAGTTCTTAAGGGTGAAATGCTGTGCCTTTACACATTTGAGTTGTGTGTGCTCAGATTTCAGCAGCACAGTAATTATTTCCTTTTATAGTTAGCTGAAAGATCTGCCACAGTGTTGCATGTTGGGAAGGTGGCTTTTATGTCTGGAAAGGGAAGGAGGAATTGAAAAGTAGGCAACAGTCTTTTCACTGTATGATGAAAAGTATGGTTTTAATGTCATTACTATCTTGGCTTTCTTTTCTTTTTTTTTTTGTTTTCAGTAGGTGTTCTCAATAATGCTAGAGTTGTTGACCAGTTTTGGTATTTACTCATAAAAGGTCGCAGAATTAAAAAGACATGCAAAAGATCTGTGTAAAAATTAAGATAGTTGGAAAATTTAGTGAGTAATAATATTTCTTACATAGTTAGGAGCTGGTAAGAGGTTCTGAGAATACATAAAATACCTGAAGATTTGAGTTATCAGGACCTCTGCTGTTGATACTTGTGCTGTTGAGAGAAACTATTTTTTTAAATGGACTAATTTTTTCAGTCTTTCCAAAACAGTGATGTTTGTCTGCTTGAGGTCAGGATGTGAGAGCCTTACTAAAATAGGTTAATCCCTGTGCAAACATTGCCTTCACCTCAGCAATAGTGCACTTTATATGTTTTCATAGTTCTTGGTGTGTTGTTAACTCTGTGAAATACAGGATTTTCTGCCCAAGGGCATTGTGAGATTTCCAAGCTTGAAAGTTTGCTTTGGGTATAAAGAGCAGGTTTTTGCACTGGAAATTAGCTCACTTAGGTGGGAGAGATAAATAACAGCTTTAAATCCTTATTGGAAAGGGGATTGGTTTCCAAATAGAATCTTGGTTTTAATTGATATTTTTGTTATAGGTTGTGAAAATACTTCTGCTATGTCCAAGAGAGTAAATATGTTAATTGAGCAATTAAGGACCATTTATGTATAGGATGTTCTTGAATGATACTGGTTTTGCACTGTATCTATGAAATTTGGCAGGGATTAAGTTCTCATCCTTTCATATGGTCAAGGATAAGCTTTAGAGTTTTCTTTTTATTCCGGGGTTGTTTGAAAACTGTATGAATATATATTTCAGGAGCTTTTTTTGTTAGAGGGACCAGAGTAGAATTACTTCTCTAGATAGAGACTGTTCCTCAGAGTCTTGCTTCAATTTTTATGATTATTTAAAAGAAATCTGAAGCATTGGAAGAAATCACACTTTAGTGACCAGCACCCATATGGACTTTGAGTACAGTGCCTAATTTTCCTAACGTAATAACATTCATTTTTTAAATAAAAAGGTGGACTGTGGCTGTATTCAGCTCATGTTGAGTTGCTGTTGTGAGTGAAAGTATCATGAACAGACACATTCATGCTTGTTTTGAGCATGTTCTTTGTTCTTGGTGGGGAAGAAATAAAGCAAAGTTTCCAAAAATCATAATACCACCTTTTTTATTTGTCTTTGTTTCTGGAGTGGTGGGGAGATTTTTGTTCATTTGGTAGTTGTTGTTGTCCCTAAACTGTGCTTTCCTAAAGCCTTCCAGAGATGTTCATCTTTTGGATGCTTAAAGAAGCTCGCCAGAAAAAGGGCAAATAAAAGCATGAGGATATAAAATGCACAATTATAGTATTTGATTTTGTGATTCTGGTTTTTATAAAATAGACTGTTATTAATTCTAAGAAAGGGATGTTATGTGACAGTGAAGCACAGGGGGCAAGAAATATTAATATTCTTGGAGATACTTTACCAGTACAAAATTTTTATAATTTTATAAAAGTAATTTTTACACAGAGTTTTTAAACACGTCTCTAGATGTGTTCATTGGCATCAGGTTTTTTGCTGTTAGTCAGAGGTTTAAGCTTCTCTAAGGATTCAGCTCTGCATGAAGGCAGAAGCTGCACTGTCACCAACTGGGATTTCTGAAGCAGGATGCTTATCTCCAGTGCAGCAGGGCTGCCTGTGCTTTTTGGAAATTTGCCCATAGGGAACATCAAGGGAAGAATCTTACTTTGAGGAAAAAGCAATGCTGAATACTTTCTTTCTTTTCACACTAGCTAAGAATTAATTGGTGAAATTTTGATAGCAACTTCAGAGTTTGGTGAGATGTATTTAGACATGTTTTGGGGGTTTACTTAATACAGTTTTCAATTTAGTATTTGGTAGGGAAGATAGCATGGGGATTGAAGGTACAGCTACAGGAGAGAAGCTGGGAGATAGCACAGGAAAAGCAGAAAATGCCTGTGGTGGCAGTGGAGCTAACAGCAAATCACACTTCGTGGATTTCTGTTATCAAATGTAAAAAATAATGGGGGGAATACAGGTGTATGTGAATATGTAATGTCATTTTAAGTGCCTGAGGATATCTGAGACTCTTGCACAGGGCTGTAAGACGCTGCTGTAGGCTTTAAGGAGAGGTTGGCTCTTCTGGACTGACAACTGGATGCTAGGCAAGATGGTAACTTTCCTGGTATTTTTTGTGTCTGGAATGGCAGTAGGAGCCAGTGTGTCCACACTGAGTCAGTAAAATTGCTGTTTCTTTTCAAACCTTTCATATTTTGTGTGGTTTAGTGGGTTCTTTGTTTTTAAGTTTGCAACCTCTCAATTGGCTCTTCCTCCTACTGAAAAAAACTGGAGACAGATATATACCACCACTGTTGTGCTGCTCACCCCCTTTGATGGTAATTTAACTGTACGTTAAATGTGACAGACCTTTTGTGTTTTTAGTTTATTTATAGTTTTCTTGTGGGGCAGACTGACTGCTTGGGCAGTGCCTAGGAAAACTGATGCTGGGCTTTACATGTCAAATCCAGATTTTTTCTTTTTATACTGGTTTGAGGCGTAGATTTTAAATGATGTCTGTAGTTTGTTTTGTGATTAGACATTCACGTGCAACTGAATCTCGTTTGCACATACTCAGGGCTGCTGTCACATTAACGGAGGTGTTAACTGGCATGACTTTGAACAAGGCTTGTCTGTATGTGGCTCATCTGATGGCTGCATTGCTGTAGGTGAGCTCAGATAGGATCTAATATGTCCTGACAACAGTGCGTATGAGTATGTATACTTACTTGGTAATGGAAAAATGATGGTGTTACAGGCTATGTAAGCAGTTTAAAGTGGAGCTGGATTATTTGTTTTAAATCTCCACATCTAAACTAATTTCTCTAAGCTAAGCACAGTGAAGTTCTTGCTGGCTTCCCCTCGTCTCTTCTGTTCCACTTCAGTTGGAAGCACAGAAAAATTAATTGTCTGCTTTGATTTGAGAATAAAAGTAAGAATATTTGCCTGGGAAAGCCACCAGTCTGGCTTCTTCCTGGGAGAGTATAGCCTAAGCAGTAGGCTTTAGCTAACATTAAACTGGAGGTTTTCCTCTGCTGTTAGAACAAAGAGCCAGAGAGCATGACATGTCAGCCACTGGTGAGGAGAAATGTGTGAAAGGCTGGTGCAGTCTTGTGTTTAGCCCCATGACCTTTTCTGCATCCAGTGAAACTTAATTTAGGTGCAGTAAATGACTCAGCTTCTGTTACTGTGTGTGTATAAATTTAACACAGTAGTACTGCTGGTGCTCTGAACTTACTGGGCACAGCTTTTTAAATCTGAAATGGTTCTTAGTGGTCTGTTAAGAAAGAGAAACCTTTGCTGTCTTGCATGTTAGAGGTTAAAAACATCATCAGTTAACAGAAGCCATGTTATGCTTGACTAGCAAGTTAGCAACGTGCCATCACATGCAGACATGTCTGCATAAAGTTGTTGATAACTGATTTAGTAAATTGTGTTTCTCAGAGTTCCATATGGCTGCAGTTTAGCTAGAGTCACTGTATTTTGTAATGCTGATTAGTCTCAATGCTCTGCTTATACACATAAAGGATAAGGGTTATATTGTAAATATAACTAGTATGTATAAATTATGTAACATATACAGATATTCCTATAATGCTGTATATACATATATGCATTCCATTCAAAATATTTATTTAGACAACACATAACAGAATAATTTCTGTAATTTTCTAAGAACTAGAGAGAGTTAAGACTTTTTGTGGAAATGTAGTGCCTTTTAATGCACATCTCCAAAGAGTTTTGTTGAGGAGAATGGCAGGTGTCTGTACCCAGCCAATAACTTATTAGCATATACAATTCATGCCTTCTAATGTCAAATGTCATAGCTGGTACTTATGCTTTGCTTTTTTTTTTCTTTTCTGAAATACAGGTAAGCTTTGTTATTGAGAAGCATTTTAAATAGTTTGTGAAGATGGCGAGTCTGATGAGTCAGAGTCTGTTGACCTACGTGGAAGAGGGAAATGTTCCTGCTCTGAAAGCGCTTCTTGAGAAGTGCAGGGATGTTGATGAGAGAAATGAGGTAAGATGATTTTTGAAAAGGTCAGTTGCACATTGCAGCTTATTTACAGAATGAATAATTAGTGAGATCACACTTTAAATATACAAAATTCAGTTCTGTTTTTAAGTGATTGCTTGCCTTTGCATAACCCGAGCTCTGTGTGTTCAGTCTTTGACAGCACCTCAATCATTTTTCATAGTATTTGCTTTCTAGGGTGTTCTGAGCTGGAAAATGCAGCTCTGTCCTTACTTTGTGAATGGAGTTTATGCCTGTGTTTCTGTAGCTATGAATTGTTTCTCAGTTCACAGATCCAACTGCATATGCCCTGTTCATTTTGTGGTGAAACCTGGTATGATGATAACCCTTGCCTCACATCGTGGTTTTCAGTCAAAAGATACTTTGTTATACAATCCAAATAAAAGCATATATTCCAATTTACATGAGCATATGCTCATCTAGATGAAAAAATGTGTATCCAAGAGGTATGTCTAGAGTTTACCAGGAGTACACAAAATTCTTGATACACAGTAGGGTGTTTATATGAGAATTATTCAGAATCTGTTATATTGATCAATTTTTCAAATTTTTAATCAATTGATTAAAATTGATAATAATCAATTTTTATGTGTAAGGTGGAAAGGATATTTTTTTGGAAAGAAGTCCAATGGCTTATATTACTCAAACCCAAAAAGCATCATGCAAATCTGAAAACAATGTACAGAATTTATCCTTACTGTAGTTATTAGACCTGGTTTCAATTAAGACAGTTTTCTTTCATTGTTGGCACGTTTGTTCCATGCTGTGTATGCGCATATGCTGAGGTATTTCAGATGGGAGAATTTTTAAGTTTCAGAGCATACACATGAACCTCACCACCTGGCATGTAGCATTTCTGAGAAGGGGAATGTCTGTTCCCTCTGCTGGCAGTTCCTTTCAACAACATGGCTGAAATCAGACAGATCGTGTTGATTTTATCAAGTGTCACTGCCTTCACCTTCTTTTGTAATTTTTTCTTCACTTATTGGTGGGACTAAACGTAGTGCTGGGTTTCATTAACTGCCTTTTTTGCAGTGATCATTTCCCTGATACATATTGTTTTCTGTCTTCATTTCTGTTGCATTGGAGAAGGTAATTTCTGCAGCAGACGTTTGCATCAGTTTTAAACCCCTTGCGGGGACAGTCCATATGTATGACAGGAGTTTTGTTTACATGATAGCTCTTCCTTGGAATTCAGTGGCTTTCAGTTCAGTTTCCAGTTATCAACCTGCCAAGATATCTTTTCCTATTGGGTAAAAGAAAAGGAGAGTGCCTTTGGAGATCTAAAAAGATTGCTGGCAAGCTGAGGTTTGCTAATGCCAGGGCCTCCCAGGCTGCAGTGACTTTTCCAATGGTAGGATCACTCACATTGTCACCAACCCTTTCTTTATACCAGCCCTTTATATCTTGACTGGTCAGTTGCCAGAAAAGCTGGGATGTCCCAGTCAGTTTGTGTATGGATGGTTTTATTGCATTAACACAGTCAGTTTCAGTTAAGTGGGGCAAGTTTCAGCCTCTCTGCCTTTTTTCTGCACATCCTTCCACTTCTGTGATTTTTTTGTCTCTCATACCAGACACATGAATTAACAGCTAATGAGAGATGCTTGCTTTGTGTTGTACACTTTGATCCTAACAGCCTCCACTTTCTCCTGATGTGCCTTTCTTTCTGTTCTTGGTACTGAAGTAGCTTCTGTACATTCAATTCTGAGTCTTCTGTTCTCTCAGGGACTGCAAGAGCTCTAACCTGTAAGGTGGCACCACTAGATTTCCCTAAAATGATTTCCCTAAAATGATACAGGTGTGCTCCTTTATAATTTGGTTATTCTAATACTTAGACTGAACTGTGATGTGCAGATAGACACTACTTGATGTGTGCGTGAGAAATATGGGCATTTAGTTGTTATGGAGTGTCTAGACTCTTGAACAACTTTTGAAAATGAATCTGGAGGTCACAGATGTAGTAATATCTTTTGTTTCTGTATTAGTGAAATCTTTGTGATGGTTGCTAAAACATCGTAACATTATACTTATGTTTGAGAGTTTTCTAACAAAAAGGGAAGGTGTTTTCAGTACCCCTATAGAAAATTCTACATCTGTCACGGAAAACCAAAGCCAGTCTACAGCTGTATGACTGTTTTACAGGAGGGAATGATTTTACCATCCACAACCTTCTTCTTGCCCAGACATACTTTTATTTGGAATGTATTATACTTTTGTGTTATCCACTTGTGGAAGATAATCAGAGTGGTAACAATAGTAACTGTTCAGAAGGAGTGATAAGAATGGTCAGGCTAAAATAGGGGATTTTGTGTGTTTTGCTAAAGCATTGCTTGGAAGGGATTCTTGGAGATGATCTAGTCCTGTGTCACAAGGTGGGTTGGTTGGAGCCAGCTGGAATTGCTTGTATCTGACACAGGGCAGTCCCAGCCTCTTTTCACAAAGATTCAGTGCAGTTCCCTCTGGACATCCCAAGCAGATAGCTGTACTCAGTGCAGTAGGGTTCCTGTCTGCCAGCCTGTCAGTGCCCTCTGGATGGCAGCACGAGCATCTGGTGCATCAGCCACCATCCCAGCTTTGTCCAGGCTGTGAAACGTGCACTCTGTGCCATTGCCCCTGTCCTTAATGAAAGAGTTTAATAGGATCCCAATATTGATTCCCTGAACCAGTGACTGGCCTCCAGCTGGACTTTGTCCTGCTACTCCCAATGCTCTGGGCCCAGCACTGCAGCCAGTTTCAGTCCAACTCACTGTCCATTTGTCTAGCTTAGTGTCCCTGGTTGTTGTGGGAGCCAGTGTTGAAGTCCTTGCTAGATATGGCATAAAAATGTCTCAGCTCTGCATCCACTGACCAGTGATGCCATCACAGAAGGTCAGTCAGGATTTCTGAAATCACTTGTGTATATTCCCAACTTATTAACTTGCATATCTTAAAGAGCAAAAGTTATGACTGTTTTTTTCCTCCAAAGAGAGCTATTCTTTTCTAAAAAGTAGCATTTTATTTTCTTGTAATTTTTTGAGCATTTTAATTCTTTTCTTTCTAATGACCAGACCTAAAACTACTTCTTGTTGATAAAACATATACTTTAGGATCTAAAAGCAATGATGTCCTTTTGAATGTATACAATGTACAGTTATAACAACATAAACTTACATGAAAACATAATTTTTCATTGTGAAAAATTACCTTATAGATGTAATTACATAAGGAACAGCTGATGGGTCAGAAAGCATTTTTGAAAGAATCCATGCATTTCTGTGAATCTGTGTGTGTAAAGAACAGAAAGAGTCATCAAGTATCTTTATTAATCTTATTGTTAATAGTTTCAGTTATGGAGACTAGTGATATTACTGTATTGTGATTCTGCATTGATTTTTATGCTTTCTAGGGAAATTGCTGGTATATAGCTCCTAACATGTAGCTTTTGCATTATTTAGAAACTAGATAATTTGAGTTTTCTGTATGATGTAGAGAAAAAACAGAAGGGAGATCAAGAAAAAATCTCTTGATTTCTTAAAAAATTTAATTAATAAATTTACTGTAAAATTTAGCCAGTTTTACTTTTCAGCGTGCAAACAGTTGTGTCTCAGAAATTTGCTGACACAAAAGTAGAGTGACAGGTTCTAACTGACTTTTAAAATACTTCTGAAAGCAAATAAACCATCTTTTCTATCCTTCATCTTCCCTGAGATGAGACTGTTGGCGAAGAACCCACACTGCACGCTTTCCAGAGGACAGGAATGATGTCTGTATTTCCTGTGCTGTGAAATAAAAGTGGGGTGCATAACCTGACTATTTTTTCCAAGGCTTTAGCAAATACTCCTCTGAATCAGTGTGCATGTTTTCATAGCCACTGTGGTTCCTAAGGTAGATATATTTATTAAATTTTTAACTATGTGACTAAGTTGCTCCAAGTTGTAAAGATGTAACCTGTATTGGAGATGTCTTCAGCAAGCAAATAATTCAGAAAGGTAGATATTTAATAATGTAACTTTTTTTTTTCTTTTAATAGCCCTTGTCAATGTCTGAAATGTTTGGGGTTTTTTAATCTCCTATGGGCAGGGTTTAATATCATATTCTCCATTTTTATTGCAAGTATGCTGTGTGGTTTCAACACCAGTCCTTCTTACTACTTCTCGGTGGCAATTAAAAGGAAACAATGTTGCTCTGTAGTTGCTGGGTTTTTATGTGTGAGTATGTATGTCATTTTCATCAGTTCCCAATGCATCTATTTTCCTGTCACTTTGATTTCAGAATGGTCAGACTCCACTTATGTTGGCTGCTGAGCAAGGCAATTTAGAAATTGTCCAGGAGCTTCTCAAGAAGGGAGCTAACTGCAACTTGGAAGATGCAGTAAGTATTAGTGCTTTATGTGAGGGCACCTAACAGTGGAGGAACAAGAAATTGCCTGTAAGGGCAGGCAAAGAAAGGGAATTTAGATTAGTACTGAGCTTAGTGGGGAAAAAAGCAGGTGGAAAATGATGACATATAAGAGAAATTTTATACAAAATTACTTAGCTTTTGTATTTCTCTCTGAAGAGTAGAGATATTCCTCAGATGTTTAAAACATCTTCACCTCTGCTGAATTTGCTAGTGTTTCTTCTGGGAAATCAGAATAGAGAAATACAGCATCAATGATGATGTCCAAGTGATTTTGCTCGTCTCAGTGTTGTTGCAATATGTCAGTGGGTTGAATTTTTGTTTATTTTTTTGGGTGGAATTTTTATTTGGTTTTGTTTTTTTTCCAGTAAGTATCTAGAGTGAATTTAGGTTAAAGGATTATTTCAGATGAAAGCCAGAATAGTGGTAGAAATTGGTAGAAAGGGGTTTCAAATTTATGAATTATCTTTGTGCCTCAGCAAAAGAGGTTGACTCCAGATGAAAGATGCCCAAAGGAGGTGAATAGAACAGAGATATTGTTAGAAAGTTTTGAAAGGTCTGTATATTCCAGTGAAGAGTGATAAACAGCAAAAGGGTATCACTTGGAATTTTTACTTCTGCACTTAGTTTAAGTGTAGCAGTATGGACATCCAGGTCTTCTGTGGAATCTGTCACCTAAAACATACAGAACAACAAAACCTATCAACCAACAATCTGTTGTTTTGACACATTTATTACAATTGCTATAAATGCCACAATTTCTATACTTCTAGGAAGGACAGCTACCTTATAAATTGTTGCTATAGTTTATAAGTGTGTAGCATATAAAAAATCAATCCACACCTGGATGAGCTTTGAGCAGTGAGGGGGAAATAAACATAATACAAGGGGAAATATATCTTCCTGAAGTGATCAGAAATGTGAAAAGCTGTGGTCCAGATTACCCTGCACCCTTGAGTGCTGTCACACGCTATATGTGGAGACCTACTGCCACTCTCTTTCTGTGGTCCTGGTTAGCATCTCATTCCTCAGCAGTTTTTAATGTCTTGACCTCATTTCTCTGTCTTTCTCATTTCACTTTGTAGGTGCTGCTTCCTCCATATATTTATTAAGATAACCTGCAGTGAGCTAAGGAGTGGAAATGGCTAGATATTATTGGGTAGGAGAGCACATAATTGGAGGGGAGATTTGGAGTAGTTGCTTTGTATTTCCATGTGTATAACTGCACACTGTGGGCTTATTAGTACTTTAATTATTTTTTTAAAGGACAGCTATTTTAAGGGCTTCTGTATTTCCTGTTGTGGATTAAACATTTGAAAGACAAGGTTGCTTGTATTGAAATTTTGAATGTTACTTTATAACATTTTCCTTTTTTTTTTTTTAGGATAACTGGACAGCTCTTATTTCAGCGGCTAAAGAAGGACATGCAGCTATTGTAGCAGAGCTACTCAATTATAATGTCAGTTTGGAGCATCGAGATTTGGTATGTGTTGTCTTAATGTAAAAATAAAATAGAAAACCAGTTTTTTGAGTTGGAGATTTTCAATTCCATAAAACTAAGGAAAGATCTTTCATTTTTACATTATGTACCCAGAGCTGAAGAAATGAAAAAGAATATATAGTTAAGTACATAAAATGATTGCTTTAGTGTTAATAATGGCAGCTGCTTTTCCCCCAGCTTTTTTGGAAAAAAGCTAAATTGAGGAACAGTTTGATTTTTGGGTGTGTTTTGTGTGGGTGAGAGTTTTTTTGCGGGAGTAAGGTTGGTTTGTGGTGTTGGTTGGTTGGTTGGTTGGTTGGATGGTTTGGGTTTTTTTGAGTTTTTTTGAGTGGTAGTGGTTTGTGTTTTTTTTATGTATTCTGGTAAAATGAACATGACGTTACCCAGAAGATACCTGTCTGTATTTATGTTTACTCTGGACAGCTGTGATTGTTCATACAGCAGTCCCTGTTTTCAGTCTCCTTACACTTGATTTCATTCATCTTGCCTAATTTTCCTATGGGAAAGTGGGCGCTGCAGTCCAGCCCATCAAAAGCTTACATTAAAACATCAAAAGTTAAAAAAGCTGCTGACATGAGTCTAAGGTTAGATGGCCCTGAAGAGCTATAAACTGTCTCCATTGACAGAAGATGGAATTAGGTACCTGCAAGGACTAATTTTGTTCTGCTTAAGTTAAAATATGGAAAACCACTAGGGGTGAGTTCAAGTGCTTCCTTTAGTTGAAGTGCCACTCTGTCTGAAAGCTGAGGCATCTTCACTTACCAAGATGTTTTGTTTAATGTTAAGCACATTCATGTGGTTAAGTGCTTGATTTCTAGACCTCTGTCAGTCAGATGGATCTTTCACATCTCCAAAAGTGTATTATAAAGAAATAAATAAAAATTGTGCTTAGAGTTATTGGAGGCATACTGTTATTTTAAAATTAAATTTGTTTACCTGACCTGTCAAATGCCTTAGGCAGTGAAACCTCATTGTCTCCTAGCTTACAAACTTAAATGAACACACCACTGTAGTTTGAAATTAATTGCTCTTATTACTCCCTGCTACAGAAATCAAAAATAAACTTTCCATGTTAATTGAGTTGGAGTCTAGACTTTGTTTTAAGATAGTGGTGTGGTTCTTGTGTTTGTTTTTTGTTTTTTTTTTTTTTTTTTAAATCCAGTGGTTGGATTTGTATGCATTTGAAATCTGAATTCAGTGTTCAGTAACATTAAGGACATCATGTTCTCCTGAGTTTTGCATATTACAGGAAATTAGTACTTCCATACAGGAGCTTATTATTTATTCTAAACAAACAGGATTACAACATTGTGTGGTCAGTCCTCACTATATTTTGAATTTGCAGAATAGTCTTAGGACAAATACAAAATTAAATAAAAGTCATTAGTTATATTTCTAAGTATTTTTCAGTTTTACGTTTCTTTGAATTGTCCTTGCTAGGGAGGATGGACTGCCCTGATGTGGGCATCATACAAAGGCCGTACTGAAGTGGCTAAACTGCTGCTTGAGAAAGGAGCAAATCCAAACATCACAGGCATGGTAAGTTTTAGTTTTAAACATCTCCTCCTCCCAAGTGCTTGAAGTCTTGAGTTGTACACTCATCTTATTATTGTGATTAAACATTTTGCATTTTTTGCAGTATGACATTAATCACTGTACTTTATAAAGGGCTTCTTTAATAATCTGTGTTATTGCCACTGGCTTTTTTTAATAATTTTGATTTTTTTTTTAATTGAAGCAAATGGTTGCATAGCTCATACTAAGATTCAAATTATCAGGAGAAGAAATAATAGAAAAGATAAGTAGTGTATCTAATGTTTCTTATAACAACTGTGATTTTTCTGCATCTGTAGAAGTTAATGGAGTAACTAATATGTGCAATTTAGAAACCATAGTTTGCATTAATTTTTTCATAATAGTTTTAAATTATATGCACATACACCATTCATGTTGGAGAATAAAAAAACCCTAAGATTTTGATATTTAGTTAATTTGTAAGTGTTTTCTGCAAAAGTGTAGGCACTGAACAGTTTGTTTATACTGTCAGATCTCTGCTTTGGAGATATTGATTGATCATTGCTGTTGGAGGCAATGAACAATGAATCCCAGTGGCCAGAACCTTTGTGATGATTGATTTTCTCTGGTTTGCATGTGCAGTGTCTGTGTGCATGGTACAACTCCTCTGCGGTCCTGATTACTCAGGGATGTTACATAGCTGTCTGTTGCTTCCTTTCTACCTTACAAATGTTCCTAGTAAGACGAGGATGTGAATTTACAAACCTTGTTTAAAGAGTTACAAATCAAAACTAATTCAAAACAGTGGACATCTTCCTAGATATCATCTAGGTAATGTACTGGATAGCAATTATTGATAATGTAGTTGGATTTATTTCTGTATATTCATTCCTCTATGGGTTTGACTTCTCTTGAGACTTGTTTTGTTGATGTAAAATAATTAAAATACGTAAGACTATAATTATTTATGTTTTTTAATTCTAAGCAATACAGTGTGTACCCAATTATTTGGGCAGCAGGACGTGGCCACTCAGATATAGTCCATCTCTTACTGCAGCATGGAGCTAAAGTGAACTGCTCTGACAAAGTAAGTTATACCTGTATAACATTTAATTTCTGTAATGTTTCATAAATTTCTTGTAAAAGAAAATCTATGAGTTCCTGATTAGAAAAACACTTGCTGTTATATTTTACCCACAAGATTAGAATTAGTGTGCTAGAGTAAGTTATGCTTGAAAGAGGATTTTCCATAGTATGCTCAAGATGGTTGTGATTGTATTTCTGTTTTCCGAGTTATTGGAAACCTTGCTATCCTAGGTTGTATAGAAAAATAATTCTTAGAGCTGTCTACAAAAGAAAAGTTGAAGTTGCTTTTCAAATGCTTGTGTTAATTCACAAGACCCAATTATATTTTTTGTAAAAACTAGAGCAATGAAGTATAGGATAAATACTAGATTATATGGGATACTAAATGCAGAAAGCAATATGATAAAATGTTGTGAATGTTTTTTCAGTATGGAACCACCCCACTGGTTTGGGCAGCAAGGAAGGGTCATTTGGAGTGTGTGAAATACCTGCTGCAGATGGGAGCTGATGTTGATCAAGAAGGAGCTGTGAGTAACTGCATTTTTCAGTGATAAGTACATCTGTGTGTCTTGTTTGGGTTTTTTAATAAAACAAATACCAAGAAATACATGAAACAAGATGAAATATTTGTGTTGGAGTATTTTTCTTTCTAACTATTTGCTGGCTGCGTGTGAGAGTTACTGAAATTTCTTTTAATAAAACTATGATGTAATTAGGGAGTTGTATTGACGGTGGACACACTAGTATGTTGAGTCTAAATTTTAATGATCATAAAATAATTTAGATATTTGTTATCTGAAGATTCATGCTATCAAAATTCATTCAGTATCCAAGCCTGTTACATCATATACCTTAGTTCTCAGTGCCACTGGAAAAATAAGTTAAACACAGTTCATCTTTTGGAAATAATAATGGTGACTGCAACTTTTCAGAAATTGTTTTTTTTTTCACAAGTTTCAGCTGTATATTGTTTTTAAATGAAAAATATTACATTTAAATTGCTTGTCAAAACAAAAAAAATCCTATTTCAAGTTAAGTGAAAGATTAGGAAATTTTGTGGGATTTGTATGATTATTTCTGAAGTTCTTCAAAAATCCTCTTTGTGAACAGTATTGGTTCACTGGGTGCTCTGGTAATACTATGTTCCTGTATGACAAGAAAATTATTTTATCATATGTGTGGCATTCAGGAGATAGAATAAACTGATCGGAACTTTACTTTTTGCACTTGAAGTGTTCTGAACTGTTGCTCTTAGTTTATTTCTTTCATTTTTAAAACGCATGGATTTTGGTGCACTTTAAAACACAAAACTGAAGTAGTGTTTGGATGATTAGGAGAGTAATTAATGTCAGTGAGTGTTCTCTTCGTATTTGAACTGCTGGTATAATGATGATTGCTATATCCACTGTACAATAAAACCTTTTGGTTTTATTTAAAGAATTCTATGACTGCACTTATTGTAGCAGTGAAGGGTGGCTATACTGACTCAGTAAAAGAAATACTGAAAAGGAACCCAAATGTGAACCTAACAGATAAAGATGGAAATACAGCTTTGATGATTGCATCAAAGGAGGGACATACTGAAATTGTGCAGGATCTTCTTGATGCTGGAACTTACGTGAACATTCCTGACAGAGTGAGTCAATTTTCATCATAATTTTTGGGGTTTTTTATATATATATATATAGTTTATGTTTAAATACTGTTGCATGCAGATTTGTAAATATGTGATTTTTTTTCTGGCTTTCTAATTTTTCTGCCGTCTAGGGGTATTTTTGTATATTGCTCCTTTACATGTACATTCAGAGGTAAATGCTGCTATGGGAAGGTAAAGGATAAACTACTGAAACTACTCTTTTTCTTTGAGATGCTTGAATTGAGAACATAGGGCGTATGACATACCTGTAACATAAGACTAATACTGAACTAATCCATAGATTTGGGGTGGGGTAGTGCTGCTAAAACTGTAAACCTTGGATTCTGTAAAAAAGATTGTATTTAATTCAGCATGTACCTTGATCTTTCACAATGAAACTTTTTACTAGAAAACTTGCATATATGAGAGGGAGGCTTCAGCTCTGGGTTAAGAGATGTAAATGTAACACTGTGTACCTGACCTATACATGCATTACTCAGTAGAGCCGTGGCATGAACAGTGCCCAGAGTGTCAATGCTTGCTGGCAGCTCAGATTTTATTTGGATTCTTATACAGGTGCTTTGCACTGTGTGCAGTGCCCTCTTGATAGTCAGGTGTTTCTGAAGTGTCAGAGGCAGGTCAAACACTGCAGCCTTGAGGCTGTAGTTGGTTAGATACCTAAACTTAGATGTCTCTATCAAGGTCTGTGACTTAGTTCTGAGTGGTAATACATTTTTGAGGCTGCATTCCCAATCCCTAAGTTGGATTGCTTGAGGTTGCAGAGAGTAGAGGAAAGCTTCCTAATATTTGCCTCATAAATTTAAAAGGATTTTTGGATTCGTTTTTGTGTATTTCAGGTGTCAGTGCATTTCCCAGATGGCAGTGTACAGTGTTGTATGTCACAACAAATTTGACCTCGGGCACATACCAAAGCAAACTTTAAAAATATTTAAGAAAATACATTGCAATCCCTCTTACACTTCTTCTGCCACAATGTTCTACAATGGTCTATATTTCTGTTCTTTAGGAAGGAGAAATTACAGCTTTCAGCACAGCTCATTGCATTCCAAAAATACACCTAACAATGAGTACTCTGAGTTTCAGATGCTAGAGTAGGTTTTGATAAAGAAAATTTCTTAGTTTGCCAAGTATGTAATGACTGATTGATGGGACATTT
Organism: Phylloscopus trochilus trochilus; assembly: GCA_016584745.2. Lineage (NCBI taxonomy): Eukaryota > Metazoa > Chordata > Aves > Passeriformes > Phylloscopidae > Phylloscopus > Phylloscopus trochilus. The sequence continues at coordinate 14,239,813 of WQNJ02000062.1, forward strand.
CCTATTGCTGAGCTCTCTGAGTTCCACACCTGTGATTTGGCTGTACTTTTATTTATTTTTCCTGTTTCGTCGTAAAAGGAGTACTAAGCAGTTTCAGGGGTATAAGGTAATTTCTGAAATTCTGGCATGTCCTTAAGTGTGTTAAAATCAGAAGCCCTAAGCACAATTGTAACTTTGTTTTATGTATATACAACTCCATTTACCACACCAAAATATTTTTTATTTTGATCTGAGATGAAATCAGCCTTTTGCTTTTTTTCTTTATAATAGCATAGTGTATGTAAACAAGATAGCACTCAAATCTGCACAAAAAAGGCATAAATTTATTCAAAATTCTTGAGGAGCTTTTGTCAGCTGTGAAACATGTCAAGGAGACAGACAATATTCTTGTATGATTGTAAGGCGGTTATTGCTATGAGTGTTTGGTCTTCCTATGAACAGAAAACAACTGGCTTTTTTCATGGCTTTTATTATTTATGCTGTTTGTTTTTTAGGATAGTGGTTTAAGCTAGACTTATTTATGGAGTGTTTGTTTTCCTGAAGAATTGAAAAAAATCATCCAGATTTTTTTCTATTATATACCCATTTTTTCAGAGATAGTTCTATTTTCTGTATCTTAAATGAGTGGAAATGTAAATAGGCATAGTGTATATTTGGAAGCTTTAAATCATTCTCTGTTGCACTTCTTATTGGTAAAAAATATTAATTCATGTTCAATTCTTTCATGATTTTTTTAGAGTGGAGATACAGTGTTGATTGGAGCTGTTAGAGGTGGTCACGTTGAAATTGTGAGGGCCCTGCTCCATAAATACGCTGATATAGATATTAGAGGTCAGGTAAGTACAACAGTGTAAATGTTAGAGTACTTCTTAAATAGGGTGTGAATTTGTATACCAAACCATTATACTGTGCTCCTGAAAACAGGGCTTTAAAGTTTGCTCTGTCTACTCAGTGGGAAACTCAAATTCCATCAAACATGGAACACGTTGCTGTGCAGGTTTTAAGATATAAGATACATGTAATTGTAATGGCTTGTTAAGCACAGTTTTTTCAGTTAATTGTATAATGGTTGAAAAGCAAAAGATGTAAACTGAACTTAATTAATCTGCACTATTGAACAGATTTAAAATAAAGACATACTTAAAAGACACTTAATATAATGATTTTAATCATATTTTAAATAGAATATCAGTGAAATGTGATGCACCTGAGATTATATCTGTTGTCAGGTTCTGTCACTGTGCTTGGTTGGTTCTTGTCTCCACCAACTTTCTGTGTTGCTTCTGTTAAACACTGTTGTCAGTGATTTTTGTGTTTTCTACCTACCCCTTTTTTTTTGTCCTTTGATTAAGGTATTAATCTTACTCGTCTACTGGAAGCTCTCTTACTCAGCATGGTACTTGTTTTCATTACATTTAACTTGCATTCCTTTGCTTGAAGCTATTCCAATCACTCTGCTTTGTTGGCATATGTGTTCTGCCAAGTTTGAACACAAAACTAACTAGTCACTGAGCACTGCAAAGGTTCAGTGCCTGCTGCTGCTGCAGAGCCTTTCTGAGAAGCCAACAAGTTTTTATTTTCAAGAAAAAGTAGCATTTCGATCTCTTCCTCTAACCTTCCATTGGCAACCTGTATGTCTCAGCTTCTGGCTGTGAAATGGATTTGAAAATCTGAAGCTTTTCAACATCTTACTATGACTGAAGCAATACAGAAACAGCAAGAAGATGCAATGTCTTTGGTAGCAGGGAAACTTGTGACTTCTGGCAGTGTGAGGTTGCTTGAGTGGCAGTTTGCAGTGGTTGATCCAGAGAATGCTTTTGCAGCCTGACAGGAGGCACAGCAGGAGTCAGTACCATCAGAGCAATGTTCTGGCTTTGCACTTCAGACCATAGTTTAGGACCAGCAGTATCAAAATTGGAGATGATGCTACTTCCTTGCTGGGAGCAACTTCCCTGCTGTTTGGCATTGCAGCACCTGCCTGCTGGCCAGATGTGTTCTGGGGAGATGTGTTGACTGCCCAAGTTTGTGACATTTCAGAGATATTGCTGAGTCTTGTCCAGCCTTCCAGCAACCATGTTCCTTGCCAATCATTCATCCTTGTGGTCTCTAGCTGGCAGATACCTTCAGCAGATAAAACATGACTAAAAGGCCCTTGAGAGTGAGTGTTGGGGCAGGTGAGGGCTCACGGGGTGTTTTCCTCAGCCCTTCTGGGAGGGGGAAGGACCCAGCTGGGAGCACCTGGCAGACCTGTGCCTGGCTGTATAGTTGATGTACAGCTGAGGCTCATGTCTTGGAAGCCAGCTCACTGAAGGACAGAGAAGATGAAACCCAAGTGATTGGAGAGGAAAGAAATCTTAGTGACTGGGCTTGTTAAACTGTTGAGAAAAGCTTTAAGCTCAGTTTGCTATGAAGCCCACAAGTGGAAGAGAAAGAGCTGCAAATGAAGGAAGCAAACAAGGCAGAAGGCTGCAAGGGGCACTTGGACATTCCTGCTTAGAAGCAGGTTGGTGTTCAAAGGCTTTTCTTAAATGTCTCTGCAAAAATATGCATCAAACAGAGAGTCATGTTGCAGTCACTAGGCTACAGAAAGATTGCATGTTTGAAGACTTTCTGGGGTAGCACACATCCACACATCACTGGGGGGAGAAAAGATGACAGAAGCAGATTTACAGCTATGAACCTTCCCCCAAGTTTACTCATAAAATGCCTGGCTGATCAGCATTCTGGTACTTTGTGTTGACTTTCTTGTCCATCTACTTTTACAGCTTCGCAGCTTGCATGGCCTCTGAAAAAAAAGTTGTTTTATTTCATTAGGTAATTTCTGTATTTGAGTTAGAACTGAATACTTACATGTAGTTTCAGAAACTTTTTCAAGACAGGTTGAGTCTGCTTGGATTGTTAAAGCTCTTAATATATTTCACAAAGGTTTTCAAAATAGATTTATATTCCCTAGCCAAATTTGCATCCTCCCCTCTAAATTCTACTGTTGTGCCAATTAGATTTGTTGACCTTTCCCTTTGCCTTGAACTGTGCTAAAAATTGCTGTATTATATGCAACTTTCAATATATATTGTTACTGTACTTTAAATACTGTTTTTGAAATTAATCTATCTAAATTAAAATGCTGTTAGTGTTTAATACTCTTTTTTGTTTTTAGGATAATAAAACTGCTTTATATTGGGCAGTTGAGAAAGGAAATGCTACAATGGTGAGGGATATCTTGCAATGCAACCCTGATACTGAGACATGTACCAAGGTAACAGAATTTAAATTGAATTGCTTTTTTTAACATCTGTTCTTTTCTCAGCTCCTATGTAATGTGAAGATCATGCCAAATTCAGTTTTTGTGAAGTATTGGTACCTTGAACACTATTATTTTTTTTTTTCTGAAATAAGGCTTCTCAGCAATGGTAATGTTCCCTCTGTTGATAAATATGATTTGCTGTTAAATCCTTGATAGCAGGGAACATATGGATTCTTTACCTCAGCATCACTGACATGACCAGCAATAAGGAGTAAAGAGTGGGTGCTACTGGCAACTGAGGAAAGAGGTTTCTAATATTACTAGGCATGAGTTCAGGCATCTGCAGCAGTAAGGAAAAGAATAAGAGAAGTAGTTGGTACTACATTGAAATCTTTTCAAGTATCTTGTATTATATCTGAATTTTGTTGTTCTCTATTTGACACTGTTATTGACAGAAATGTGTTTTGTTCTTTGATTCAAATCAATCTAGAAAACTGAGTCTGGGATACCTTTTCACAGATATAGGTGCTAAAGTGTTGTTGCTTGCACAGTAGCATATTTAATTTTAATTATCTTAAAAAATAATTGTTTTATTTTGTTACCCAATCACTATTTTTTTCTTGGTTTTGGGTATACAGAGGTCTTTATATTAGTCCTACTTTTCCATTTTAGGATGGAGAAACACCGCTTATAAAGGCAACTAAGATGAGAAATATTGAAATAGTAGAGCTTCTTCTGGATAAAGGAGCTAAGGTCTCTGCTGTAGACAAGGTAAAGAATATTTATTTGTTTACTTTGGTGTATTTAATCATTTTAGTTTTGCAGCAGGATTTTGGAGAGCTGTCGAGGCTAATGCAGAAAGAGAGCTTAGCTTCCCATATGCTTAATAATTAAATAGATCAGACAAATTTGTTTCCACCATGAGTATATTGTTGGGTTTTGGTTTGTTTTGCATTAGGGTGCTCTTAACTTGAAAAAAATAATCCAGGCGAGGAAGAAAACTTTGGCAGATAAAACAACTGATTCTTAGCTCTCTTGAAGAGCAGCATAGAGAATGATTGTTATTTGTCGCTAATGCTGATTTTTGATTAATAGACGTTAAACTAAAGGATGCCAAGGGCAAATACAGCTGGGTATTTCTGTTTTCTTATGCATTACCTAGTTTGCCTGCAAACCTTTTAAATACAGGAACATTTATTTGGTGGTTTTTTTATTCTCTTACTATTATATTTAGGGTGAAGAAGTAATAATATTGATTTGATGCGATAAGAAAGCTTTTACTGAGAAGTTTTTTGGGAAGTCAGAGCAGATGTTGAAACAATTCTAACAAGCACTATCTCTCATTCCAAACAAGTCTCTGAGTTTGCCTGTAGACATCTGTTTCTACACAGAGACTGCAGCTTTCATGAACTTTAGGATATTAATATAAGCATTTAAGAAAGAAGGCAGTGTCTGAGGTTTAGCATTCTGAGAACTGCTTTTTCACATGTTTTCTCTGGAACATTTGTAATGCTTTTTCAAGTGGAAAAATACTTGCTGTAAGGCAGTGATGCTTTTGAAAGTGCCCTAAGATTTATTTCAAGGAAGTAATGGTTCTGAAACAGTGTTGAACATATGGTCTGTCCATAATCCTAGCAATTCATGTTAGATATTACTAGCTTTTCACTTAATTGCAGAAAGGAGATACTCCACTTCACATTGCTATTCGGGGAAGAAGCCGTAAACTTGCTGAATTACTCTTAAGAAATCCGAAAGATGGTCGATTGCTTTATAGACCTAACAAGACAGGAGAAACACCTTACAATATTGACTGTAGCCACCAGAAGAGTATTTTAACGCAGATATTTGGTGCCAGTAAGTATAAGTATTTTTTTTTTTTAGTCATTTGTATGTTGACAGTTTATCAGTTTAACAGTAATCCAGTTTATTCAATTATGTATTGAAAAGTGGCTACAGATTTTTTGATGTTTTAATATTGCACCTAATGGGAAGGCTTAAAAATAATCAGTTGGCAAAAAAAACCCTCACTCTAAAAGGTTGGCAAAGATCAAATATACCTTTCCTTTTGGCTTTAGATGTTGGATACTCCATGACTTCTGTTGATCACTGTGTTTTTATTTGGATCTTGCTTGTGTACGAATTACTTTTTTTGACTTCCTGTGGTTTGTGATCTTAGAATTTTGCAGTAGTCTTTAATAGTTGTGATAATTGTGTATCATTTATGTGGATGATTTAAATTTTCTTTGAACAAGAATGTACAAATAGTAACAGCTGTTATATAGCAGGAGTATAAATACAAATATGGGTGAACGTGTCATGACTTAATGTATGAAAATTGTCGTATTGAAGAGCCAAGTTGTGTAGCACAGTATTTGTCTTGCAGGACACTTGTCTCCCACGGAATCTGACGGTGACATGCTGGGCTATGACCTGTACAGCAGTGCTTTGGCTGATATTCTGAGTGAACCAACCATGCAGCCACCCATCTGTGTAGGCTTGTATGCACAGTGGGGAAGTGGAAAATCTTTCCTGCTTAAGAAACTGGAAGGTAAAAACGTGATTTAGTCTTTTCAGTACTTCCAATCTATGAAAAGCATTACATCGGAGTTATTAGTTTTTTTGAGGGTTGTTGGTCCATGTGATGTTGCATCTGGTCTCTGTTTCTATTATGAAAAGATTTAAATTTTACTGTGGTCAGTTCATCCGTAGATTACTTTGTTTATTTATACAATTTCACGTCTGTCTACTTTCCTGTGAGTTTCCTACAGCAGTGAATCTATCCTTTAGGTACTAAAGAAAGTCTGGCTGCCAAAATATGCCTTGCTGGGCCTGTTTGTGTGTCAGATCGGGTTCAGACCTCTTCTGCTGCAGTATTTATTTATAGTGCATCCTATGTGTCTTTTTCTTTTTACTGTTTAAGAACAATTATCAGGCTGTTAATATTTTATTCTTCTGTAGTGTATGTTCTTTGCATTTAGTTTTCTTCCCCTTTCCTCTTTCTTTGAGTTTTTTGAGCTTTCTGAAATGGCAGAAGAAGGCAAATGCAGTATATAAAATGAATCAATATTTTTCCTGGTGGAAATAGGCATCCTATTAGTGATAGCATTTTCTTATAAAGGGTGTTCTTCTGAGATGTTTCAATATAATTCACAATAGTTCTACCAGTCTTGGTGTTCCTTACTTTCTTTGATTTCTCTGTTAGCCTAAATGGGATCTCTGCATTAATTTTTTCACTTCCTGGTCCATGTCATAAACAAAAAGTGTACATATTTTGACTGTGATATTTATTGTTGATGAGCTCTTACATTTCTAAAAGACTTTCTCAGTGTTTTCTTCCTGTACCTCATTCCTGTTTTTATTCTGGATTGTGTATCTATTATTTCTTATTCAGTAGAACCTGAGAAAGTCCCTTCAGGAATTCCTGTTTTAGTAATTAGGAATCAACAAACAGAAATAATACTGCAGCCTTCACATTCTGCTCTTATATCTGATTATTTGTGGAACAAGTCCATGGTTCAGTGATTGAGATTTTGAGGGTTGGGTGGGGTTTTTGGAGAGATATGGTGGACTTATTTTTCTTAGTGTCATAAAATATGTTTCACACTTTTGAAGGAGGATAGGAAATAGTGTGACTTTTAATATGCTTTCAAAAGTAGAAAATCTGCAAAGAATGTGAGTATTGTGTATTTAAATGTTTTTCATTCATTGCATGGATGAAAACAGGGTTTTGTACTAATGTTTGAAGAATTCAAGCATCGTTGTCTTTTTTTGGATCAATAATCGGGATAAGTTATACAGTCTATTGAAAAAGTTCTTTTCAAAAAGGATCTGTTCTTGAGTGACTTCATATGTTAACTGGTCTTTGTCTTTTTGTTGTAGATGAAATGAAGACTTTTGCAGGACAGCAGATTGAACCTCTGTTTCAGTTCTCCTGGCTTATTGTATTCCTCACACTTTTGCTGTGTGGAGGTTTGGGTTTATTGCTTGCTTTCACAGTGGATGCAAAGCTTGGAATAGCAGTGTCACTCAGCTTATTAGCTGTTCTCTACGTTTTCTTTAGTAAGTCTTATGTGGAATTCATTAAGGTTTTTATCTGTTTTTGGAATTAAATATTGCTTTGTAGATATGCTTTACTATTCAGAAAAAATACTCAAGGGTTTTGTAGACAATAAGGGCCCTTTGTTTTGCATGTAATTTGTGAGATGGCATTCTTGAGAAGAAAGAAGGATTTTGTTTATTAATTCCATTTTGTTAATCTTACCATTCTCATTTTTAGCCTAACTGCTAAAAGTTCATTATTTTTTTTACAGAACTCCTTGCTTCATCTGTTCAAACTTCATGATTCTTTCAGCTGTCAATGTTGACTGAATTAAAACCATAACATCTTTTTAATATTTTAGCTGTAATTTACTTTGGTGGCCGGAGAGAAGGGGAGAGATGGAACTGGGCCTGGGTGTTAAGTACAAGGTTGGCAAGACATGTTGGATATTTAGAGTTGCTTCTCAAACTCATGTTTGTAAACCCACCAGAACTACCAGAACAAACCACTAAAGCTTTACCTGTCAGGTTAGTTATTTCTTTTATTTACTCTGTAATAAATCAGGCTCACTCTGATACTTCTCAAACTGTGCATATTAATGTGCATGTTTAGCTTCATATGAAACTTTTTTGAGATTCATGTTTGAAAAACAGTAGCCCTAGAAGATCATAAATTTTTCAGTGTGAAGAAGATAGTTTTTCTTGAAAACACTACTATCTGCCAAAGTTGGTGAAAGTTAGTGATTTTCAGAATTAGGGGTTTTGGCTATTGTACTAATGAAAATTCATACCAGATAAAATAAGAATTTTCTGGTATAGCTTACTGTGTATTATGTAAATTTAATGCTTGTTCCACTGATTACTTTTGTTCAGGTTTGGGGTTTTTTTTTTTCCTCCCTGTAAGTAGAGCATCAGGCTGTTCAAAGCATCTAGTTTACCTGAAAACAGGAAAATTTATGCTGTGTGTTTGAAAATTTAGTTTACTTCTATTGTTTAAATTCTTCTATTTTAGCCTCATGGTGCTTTTATGTGATCTTGTGTTTTTGTAATTTTTTAATCCTCTATAAACATTTAAAAATGTAGATCAGAATTCAGTCTTGAAAATACTTGTCAATATTGTGTTTTGGCATCATAAAGATATTTTCATGTTTTACTGTCATCTGAGATACTATTAGTGATGTGAGAATTTTTATCTTTCTTAAAAATGAAGTTTTAGAATAGAAAGTGGGGCAAAAAAAGAGGTTGATAAATGGAGAAGTAGTAGATTTTTTTTAAAAATTAGTGTTTTACATTTTTTACCACTTAAAAAAAACTTTTAACTACAGAGATGCAGCAAGACTTTTGTTTTAGTTACCAGAAAACATTTGTAGTTTTCTGAAGTATACAAAATACATGTTTTTTTCTCTTTCAGATTTTTGTTTACAGACTACAATAGACTGTCCAGTGTAGGTGGAGAGACTTCACTGGCTGAGATGATTGCTACCCTCTCTGATGCATGTGAAAGGGAATTTGGTTTCCTAGCAACAAGGCTATTTCGAGTTTTCAAGACAGAAGATACACAAGGTTTGTTGTTTTTTTTTTTTTTTTTTTTTACCTGAGTGACATTTCCAATTATTCCATTTCAGTGCACTGTTACCAGGGCTTCTGTTTTTCGCATTATAAGCTCTTTTTAGAAATTATTGTAGCCATGCAGAAATTCGTGGAGGAGGAGAATCTCTTTGTTTGGAAGAGAAAAAATGCCCTGTTTTATTTGCTAATCTTGATTTTATTAGTATAGTAATATTGTAAAGTATAGTTTTCAGAAATGTCAATGGAAATATATATTTAAATTGGATCTTTATTGATGAAGCATATTTCCATAGCAATTAAATCATTGTGTCTGAGTCAGATAAAGTGAAATGTATGCTTCTGTGTATTGCTATCAGAGGTCTGTTTAGTTTATTAGATTTTAATTAGAGTTTATATGCGTAACCACTACTTATTCTTGGAAATAGTAAATGTGTAGAACATGTTGGTCCAATCCTATAAATTGCTGTGATTAGTACTAGTAAGATGGGATGAAATATATCTACTTGACCAAAAAAGAACAAGCTTTTTTGTTCTGTTTCATCTGTAGATTTCTACAAAAAGAAGTACTCAGAGTATGATACTGTGAGGAAGGAGTTCTTGAGCTTAACTTTCAATTAATTGAGTATTTATTTGTACTTCAAGTTTAGTATGTGTCAGTTACTTTGCATTTCTTTTTGTCCACAAATTGAGGAATCTGTCACCTCTCACAAAGTGAAATGTTTAGACTCTTCTGTCCTGCAGAGGCTGGAAAAAACATGCTATGTTTGCTATGTTCAGCTGTGTGCTGAACACAACTCCTCATTGTTCTTTTTCAAATTCACTAAGTGTTCTTTATGAAAGGGATGTGTGGATTTTTTTCACCCTTTTTTTCTATGTTGGGTTCTGCAGTTCCTCTCCTTAATCTCTGTGAAACAGCTTTATGATGCTGTAATTTTTCCTGAAGTTGTCTTGGGAATGGCAGTGTAGTGCTGGTTTCTTGTGATTATTTGCAGTAATCATCTTTTTCCCTTTCATTTATAATCTTGCATTTGCTTTTATTATTTGCTCTGTTGCCTTCCTATGCTCTGCCTAACTATCTAATCGATTTTTAAAATTTATTTTATCTATTTGATGATATTGCACATTCTCTCCTTTTTTCTCCGGTTATTTAGAGGTCCAGGGTCACAGTTTTATTACCTCTAGATGGTCACAGAAATTCCGTAGAGATTTATTTTTAGCCTTCTGTATCTTGATTTCTTTTATGTCTGTAAACATGCAGACACACCTCTTTCAACTGTCATTTCATTGTTAATGATATTTAAGTGTTTCTCTAGTCCATTTCTGTCTCTTTCTAGTAAGAGGATGCTTACATTTCTACTTATGTCTAGAACTGAATCTAATTATATCTGATCTGTTCCTCTTTGTTTCTTGTCCCTCACTTCTGTCATTATGCATTTCTGTTGTTTTGTCCTCCAGCACAATCCTATGAGTCACTTATGTCAGCAATGTGGAAAACCTTTGCAGCTCATACCTTGGTGTAGAGCATAATATGGGCCACATATAAACCTTGGGTATTCTTTCTACTTAGCATATTAAAAATTTGATTTTCCTCCTGCAGTTTAAATACTGAATTTTAGCTGTCATAATTCTGCTTCAGTTCATTACTGTTCTGTTTTTATCAACAAATGTGTCCAGAAGATAGCAGTCTTCTAGATGTACCACTGGACCTGTACGGGTCCTAAAGACAGAGACTGCTGATTTGGAAAATGCTGTTTCTTTGGTCACTGATTTAGCTGTGCTAAGCTCCAACTGCAGTATTTGCTTCTTTATTATCAATCCACTTGAAGTCAGGAGCTCTGTACTCTCCTCTGGGGCCCTTGTGAGCTGTCCAAACCATATTTGCTGCAGTTTTCCCATTCATGTGTGTTTTAGCATGCAAGAAAGGATGGCCTCAAGTTGCTGCTTGCAATTTTGGTTTAGTTCTTCAATGGTACTGTCACTATTAGATTATGTAAGTACCAGGTTCCAGTTTAAAACTGAGTAGTTCCTATACTGTTGTCCTACAATTTATTTACATAAATACACTTTACAAAGAGATGCCACAGAAGGGGTGATAGCACTGATACAAAAATGTCATTTCCATCCAGTTTGGATTTCTTGAAATGATAGAAATTAACTGAAGATTAAAGGAATATCTATGCTTCATAATTTGCAAGAATTTTGGCAAGTAATAGATTTTTTTTTCCACTGGTGTGTGACTGGGTGGTAACACTGCAGTAAGCTTTGGTGCCAGTATTATGAGAAGTATGCAAGTTAATAGATTTTGCACTCACCTCTCATTACATTCTACATTAGTACTAACAGCAATACTTGTTTCCTAGGTAAAAAGAAATGGAAGAAAACATGCTGCCTCCCATCCTTTGTGATTTTCCTGTTCATCTTGTCTTGCGTTGTTTCTGCGATCGCCCTGCTGGCGATTTTTAATGTGGAATCAGCCAACATGACAGTGAATGTTATTCTCATAACCGTGACCTGTATTGTTGGTTTGGCCTTTTTCTTGAATTGCCGCACGTGGTGGCAGGTGATGGACTCAGTTTTGAATTCTCAGAGAAAACGCCTTCACAGTGCTGCCTCCAAGCTTCACAAGTTGAAAAGCGAGGGGTTCATGAAGGTGAGCATTTCTATGAATTGGCCCTTAAAAGGAATGAAACAAACCCCCAAACATGGAGCATTATTAAGTTGGGGCACCATTAATCAGACCAAGTCTCACAACAGAAGAATGAGACTTGGTGAGTTTTTACTGAATAGAACACTTCTGTGCCAGTGGTAACTGTGCTTAGCATATGCGATCTGTCTGCTTAATCATGAATGTTAATTTTGGGGTTTCAGTTTTCTGATTTTATTTTTGCTGGGAAGAAAGTACTTGGAAAACAATTCTCAATTACCATTTTTTAGTAAAAGCTTGCTTTAGATCATAAGATTAGAAAGAATGACTTTGAAAATCTTCTAAAGGTGTAAAAACAAGCCTAACTTTGTCTGTGTGCAAGACCTCTTGCTAAGAAAGGAATTGTAGCACTGAAAGAACATTCCAAAGCACTACACATATTTAATGAAAAATGGTTGAAAATACTATTGTTTTGCTGGCCTGTATCTATAAACTGATAAATATACTCTCAGGCTATCATCAGACATGCTATATGCTCTTATTTGTAAGTAAAATGTAGCATCTTGATTCTTCACTTTGTGGATTACAGCTACTGTATTGTAAAATAATCTGTTGTGCAAATATTTTTCATACGGTCATAGAATAGTTTGAGAGGGACCTTTTAAAGGTCAGCCAGTCCAATCTCCCTGCAAAGTTTTTAAAACTGTTTCTCCTTTAGCAAAAGGCCCTGCTAAAAAGTTTGTCCTCATGTTGTTTATAGGCCTCTTTAGGTACTGGAAAGCCACAACAAACATCTCTCCAGAATCTTCTTCAGGCTGAATAATCCCAATTCTCCCAGCTTTTCATCACAGCAGACATACTCCATCCCTCTAATTATCTTTGTGGCCTCCTCTGGACTTGCTCCAATACATTGGTATTGTTCCTGTGCTGATGAGTGCAGACCTGGATGCAGGACTGCAGGTGGGGTTTCAATAGAGTGGAGCAGAGGGACAGCACCTGCTGCCCATGGAGCTTTGGATGCAGCCCAGGACACGTTTGGCTTTCTGGGCAACAAGGGCACATGGCTGGGTCATGTCCAGCCTCTCACCCACAGCATCCCCCAAGTCCTTCTTGGCAGAGCTCCTCTGCATCTGTTCATTGCCCAGCCTGGATTGATACCAGGGATTCAGTACACAGGTGCAGGGCCTGGCAGTTGGCCTTGTTGAATCTCATGAACCTGCTTCTTGAGCTTGTTCAGGTTCCTCTGGATGGTATCCTGTCCCTCAGGTATGTCAGCTGTACCACTTATCTTGGTGTCATCTGCAGACTTGCTGAGGATGCACTCAGTCCCTTCATCCATATCATTAATGTAGATATTAAATAACACTGGCCCCAGTGTGGACCTCTGAGGGACAGCACTTGTCACTGAGGTCCATTGGGACACTGAGCTGTTGATCCTTTTTTTATTTTATTGCATCTCTTGATAATTTCAGCTGTACCTTGGCCTTCCTCATCACATCCCCTCACAACCAGTCTCCCTATACTCTTCGTAGCATACCTGTGCTTGCTTCCACTGCCTGTGCATTTATTTCTTGGTCTTTGGTTTGACCAGCAAGTCTCTACTCAGTAGAGACAGCTTTTAGTCTTCCTTGCCAGTTTTCTTGTACCTGGTGATTACATAGGCTTTGGTGTTTACATGGGAGGCAACCTTAAAAGATCTGCCAGCTGTGTTGTCCCTGTGTGCAGTTTTCCAAGGGTCTGTTGAACTAAAAGTTTGCTTTCCTAAAATGTGGTGTGCTGACTTTACTCCTTACCTGACCCGTATCATTCAGGACTGCAAACTCCATCAGTGTGTGATCACTGCAGCTCAGGCTGTCTCCAAGCATGACATCCCCAATTAGCTCACTAACTAACAATTAGTAACCATCAGGTCCAGTGTTGCTCCCCTTCTGGTAGGGCTTGCCTATTATCTAGCTAGAGAAGTTATCCTCCATGTATTCCGGCAGTGTCCTGGGTTGCTGACAGCTCATGAGGCTATATTTCCAGATGTTGAGGTCATCTTAGTTCCCCAGGAGGATGCAAGCCCATGAGCATGATGCCTCCTGTAGCTGGGACACGAAGGCTTTGTCAATAGGCTCCCTTTGATCAGGCCTGTTACAGACACAAACCCCAAGGTGTCATTTGTCATCTCTCCTTGCAGATTTTTATGCACTCACTCCACCAGTTTGTGGCTGCTTCTCAGAGGCATCTCTTTGTGATCTCTCCATCTCTTGATGTAGACGGCAACCTCTCCTCCCCTCCTTCCTCTCCTGTCCCTTTCGAACAGCCTGCAGCCATCCATAGTTGTGCTCCAGCCATAGGATTCATCCACCAAGTTTCTGGAATGGCAGCTAGGTTGTGGCTTTCTAGCAGCACGGTGGTTGCAGCTCCTCCTGCTAGTTGCCCACTCTGTGTGCACTGGGTAGAGGCACCTCAGGTGTGCTGTTAAGCTGTGTCACTTTCTTAGAGGAACACCCTTTAATTTCTTCGAAATATTTCAGTGGTGTTTTCCTGTTGGCTTCTGTTACCTCAGGAGCCTCTGCCTCATCTCCGTAAGACTTCCAAGTGTGCTCCGGTGTGGCCAGCACAACTCAGATGAGGGCCCTCACTAGCACTGCATCCCTCTAACCTTGGTGTGTCATGCCATAGCTTGGTATGGGCAAGCCTGGTATTATCCCTCTCCCCTGTCATGTCTTGTTGAAAGCTCTGTCAGTTAAACCTTCTGGCTCCTGGTCAAAGGCTCTCTTTGCCCTTTGAGAAAGGTGAATCCCTTCTGATGCCAGCATGCCTGGTGCCATGCTTTTGCAGCACAGAAGACCTGATTATGTCTTGGTACTGTGTTTCTTGGTGATTGTTTGTTGAGTGGTATTTATCTGATGTAACTTCAGCCTTTTAGGAGTTAGGGTCACCTTTTGCCATCAAAGGAGAGAAGCAGGTATTTCAGGAGAGTTGTTCATCTGTTTTATGTCATCTCATTGTGCACATTCAAATGAATCTACTGGTTAAGAGATCAGATTTTAATGTCTACCTGTTAACTGCTGAAGTTAGGGCAGGCAAATGCCACCTTTGTTTCTATGTTATGGGTGGTTGTTACATGTGTAACAATGTTGAAAAGCTCAACAAATCTTCAGACTGCATATCTTGAATAGCAATAACTGAGCATTAGAATAATGGCATAATGTGCTTGGCTGGAAGGCAGATAGAAAATTTTGCTGTGCATTTTATGCAAAGCAATTTTTGAGGACTAGGTAAAGCTACAAATGCTCTTTTATTTACTTCTGAAATTATGTTTTACTGTGCTTAAATATTATTTTTTTAAATAACATTGTAATGGATTTTAAATAAGTATAGTTTTTTATATCAAAGTGGAATATGTGTTTCTGCTGTATATTTTTGTTCAAATGGGAAATTAATAGGGTGGAAGTGACATTTTAGGACTTTTCACTTTGAGTATTTGTAAATTTATTCTTGTAATCTTACTGAAGTATTTTTGGGACAAATAGCGATCTGCAAAGTGGAATATATGTATTTTTATCAGTTTTAAGTATCATAGAAGTAATACTTTTTCCTTCTTTATTTTTCATTTTTATAGGTTTTGAAATGTGAAGTGGAACTGATGGCCAAAATGGCAAAAACCATTGACAGCTTCACTCAGAATCAGACAAGGCTTGTTGTAATTATTGATGGATTGGATGCTTGTGAACAGGACAAGGTTTTACAGATGCTTGATACTGTGAGTTGGATCATTTTATAAAGATAACCTCTGGGTTATATGCATGATCTCTTCCACAGATGAACTCAGATACATATAGTTATCATGTGTTTTCTGTAAAAAGAAGGCTGTGTTGTAATAATTAATATTTGTGTACAGTGGCGTAACTATAATGCTAAGAGTGATGGGTTTTAAAAGTTGAAAATTAAATTGCATCTTAGTACTTCTGAAAAGGTTTGAAATAATCAAATATAACCCATGGAAAATAATTATTCTGGTGAAAAAAAATGTTTGGAGAGTTTTTCATATTTACCCTTGAAGTGGTTTAGAGGAAAAATACCTAAATGCTCCATATTTGTGGGGGGCTGGAACATTACTGCATGATACATCCTTGGTGACGACTTCCACTGTAAATTCTGCTGTTAAATTGTCGAGTGTGCTTATTTCTAACTGTGGATAGTTCCCAATGTTAGATATCTCACACAAAAGCAGCTGATCTCTCTATACATCTCTTGGCCTGTCAGATTTATTCCTTGAACAGAATGAACATAAAATGAACCAAGTGTTCAAATCATCTGCAGCTACAGTTAGTTGTGACTAACAAGGTGTACTGTTTTTTTACAGGTGCGAGTCTTGTTTTCAAAAGGCCCGTTCATTGCAATTTTTGCAAGTGACCCACACATTATTATAAAGGCAATTAACCAGAATCTCAACAGTGTTCTGCGTGATTCAAACATAAATGGCCATGATTACATGCGAAATATTGTCCATTTGCCTGTTTTTCTGAACAGCCGAGGGCTTAGTAATGCAAAAAAACTGATGGTAGCTTCAACAACCAATGGGGATATTCCTTATGCAGATAATGCAGGTAAGGTTGTGCAGGAGGGTGATAAGAGCTTTACAAAACTGGTGATCCAAAATCTGGGTTTTGGAAGAAACTCTCTAAATAATTAACAGATTATTAGTATTATTTTTATAGGTCAGGCAAATATATATGACTGAAGAAAGTGTCTGTCTTTGTTTTCCTTTCCATAGGATTGCATGAAGAGGTTGACAGGAGAGTTTCTCAGAACAGTCTTGGAGACATGACCAAACTTGGTAGCAAAACTGCTCTCAACAGGCGGGTGAGAAGGATTTTTAGTCTAGATAGAGATACTGGTAAAATTTTTTTTCTTTTTTTCTTTTTTTTTTTCTTTGACATTTTCAATAATAGCAACTTGGAAGACTTATCAAACCATTCTTATGAATTTTTTATAAATGATCCATGTAGGAAAAATCCATTTTTAGATCAGTAGACTGATGCTCTGTCAGAGAGGAAGAAGTTTGCTTGCTCACCAAAGTATTCCTTTCCACAAAAAATGAAATACAGCTCTCTGTGATTGCTGAGATGATACAGCAAATCTGGTGGGAGCTATGGTGTGTATGTGTGTATATTTTGCATTTTTTTTTGTGTAAGCATGGTACCAGTTTGTTGCAGGATGTTGCAACAAGGGGCAGTCATTGACTAAATCAAAGAATTTCAAGTATTAAGTACTAGACTTGTACTGCAATGTCTACCATATTTTTTCCTCCTTTCTCTTCTTTCATCTTTACATAAAAGCACAAACTGATAGAATGAAAGTTATCTAGAAAATTGTGAAAAGTGACACAGTCTGAGGATTCTGAGTTTTTTGAACTGCCATCGGTAGAGACTTTGGGAGTTTTGTAGCAGAGGAACCTGATGGTCACTTTACTTTTTACATATAGTTAGTAAATGGATGGTAAAAACCCTTTGGAGAGACAGTAGGAAGTGATGATGGAAATGCTGAAAGTAGTAATCTTTGACAAAATACTTTGTATGTCGCTCTATTTTGCCCCAATAGAACTGATGTAGAAGTAAAGTGTGTAACTCTTACCACATCTTGGCTTCTATGGAAATAATGTTCAGCTTTTACACAGCTAAATCGAAATTAAGTTCTTGTACGTTTGATATTACCTGTCAGCCTCACAGGCTTACAAAGGTGTTAACCTGATTATCAAGTAAAAATGAAAATACATAAAGGCTTTTGATACTAATCAGTATTCCTTGGGTTTTTGTTTCATTATCAGGATACTTACCGAAGACGCCAGATGCAGAGGACCATTACCCGCCAAATGTCTTTTGATTTGACCAAGCTGTTGGTTACAGAGGATTGGTTCAGTGATATCAGCCCTCAGACCATGAGGAGGTTGCTAAATATTGTTTCAGTGACGGGTAAGTGCGACATGCTTGCATGCAGTAAACAGGATTGTGTTTTGGCTACCTCTAGTTACACTCTGACTTTTTGGTGTGTAAACTAAATTGAAGAAGTCAGTCCATGGGTTGCTTCTGAAAATCCCCCTGCAGCAAACTCCTTCCGAATGTAAGAAAAAATTACAAGCCATTCTATGTAGAATTTGAAAGATACATAATATTTGTTGTTTCATTGACTTCAGTTGGAGGCAAATTATTCTAGTCTAAATTTTGAGGAAATTTTGTAATTTTTTGATTTTGAAATGGGATTACATTTTCCTGTAGCGTGAACAAAGATTGCAGTGATGACATCTGAAGAGGTAATCTGTGAGGGGAAAACCAGGTATATATCCTGTTCATTTTTGCTATGAGTATTTGGAGTCCATTTACCCTAAATGATTGTGTGAGGCTGATGAAAGCATTTTCTCACTTGTTTTTCTTCAGCAAAACACAGTCAAGACTGTGTTTGAAAACTGGAAATAACTGGGAAAGGACTTACCGAGATTCAATACATGAAATGAGTGAATGGGGAGTGATTATTTACTGTCTGTCTTTCCTAGTACAGACACTAGAAGGCACTGGTTAGCTCTACAGCTACTTAGAACGAAGAAACTGAGTTACTTTTCATACTGGGTATAGTCAAGGACATAAATCTGCAACAGGCATCAAATTTTGGGCTAATGTTATAAATAGGTGTCTCTTAGCTTGTCACTGCAGTTTGTAGCATGTAACCTATCTTGTCTGAAAGTGTAACAAAATCACAAAATGTTCGTTGTAAAGTTAAACTAAAAAAAAAGACCTTTTAAGAACACTTCTAGTGTAGTATAGTCTGTGGTTAGATGTGCTTTCATGAACAGCTTTATGGACAGAGCCTTCAGGCTGTAGGTTACATATCATTACAGATATTAATAAAGTAATTATAGAAAATTTGCTGAAACTTCAAATGCATCAATTGTAGCAGTAACTTTTTTGTTTTTAAAGATAACTTTATTTGTAATTTGTACCCTGCCTTACTAACTTAAAGCAGTCTTTTTTATAGCTTTGAATTTTACTATATTGGCTGTTGAAGTTGGCAGTTGTATGCTTAACTTGTTTTGACTGCATTTCATATGCCAATGCATAAGAAATCTATCAGAGTATTAGCATGAAATTCGGTGTTTAGATGGAGAAATTAATGCTGTGTGAAATTCTTTACTGAATTTTGTTGAAGTTAAGATTCACCAGTAGCAAGATGATATAATTTTTAACCTGCGGCTGGAGTTGACAGTTTTGGAGAATTTCATATTTTGACCAGGATTTGCAAATTTTTAGATAGATTTTGTAGATTGTAAAATGAATAGATTTTTATTAGATTGTAAAATGATATTTTTAAATGCAACTTGTGATGATTTTGAATTTACTGAGGTAAAAATATAATAGCACTAAGTTCACAGATCAGATAGTAACAAAGTAACATAGTTGTTACTTTGAGGGGGAAAAGGTATCTTTCAAAAGCAAGAAGAAAATCCTCTGTTTTCTCCTTCCTTGTTCTCTTAGGTCGTTTATTGAGAGCTAATCAGATCACATTCAATTGGGACAGACTGGCAAGTTGGATCAATCTCACAGAGCAGTGGCCATACAGAACATCATGGCTCATCCTGCATCTTGAAGAGACTGAAGGTGTTCCAGATCACCTGACTTTAAAAACCATCTATGAGAGGTAGTCATTTTTCTGGGTAATGGTGTATGCTTTCAGTGGTTAAAATAATGATCATTATTAATGATCACTAGAATAACACGGCTTTCAAACATTTATCAGATTGTAATCTAAAATTCCCACAATCTTACCCTCTTCTGCTAACTTTTGAAAACTTCTAAGTGACTTTCATTGCTATTTGATGCACCATGTATGAATGAGTGCTTTGTATTTAAACCAAAGAGAACTGCACAGGAATTCTTTCACAGGCAGCTAGCTGTACTTTTATCTCTTGATATCCTTTTCATCTTTACCTTGGCCAAGCTACAAGTTGGGTATTTTTTCCACTTCTTTGTTAGTCTGAAATAAGCCCAGCAGAAGCTGGCCTTACTGATAAAAATCTCTGAAGGTTTTGTGCTTAGCAGGTGTGCAATGTGTGGCAATGCTATGTGTTGCAGTTAAGGGATGTGAAAAAGAGGCATGGCTTTCTCCATTTCTGCTGCAAGTTGCTGTGCAATAGAGCTGTCTAGGCATTGCTACTGAAAGCAAATTGCCCCGTGTTGCCAGTGAACATCTCTCTCCAGAACCCTCTGCTTGAAAGAAAGGATTTGTGGGTTGTGACCTGATGACAGTGGTAGGAATGGAAAAGAGAGAATGTGACTGAGAGTGGGGTCTATAGAAGAAAAGCAGAATCTGAGAGTCAGAGTAAAGGAAGGTGTGACTTGGATAAAATATAATTGAGATCAGATGAAAAGAACAACTGAGGTAAAGACAGAAGATGGTGACTGATTGAACAAGTTACCAGGAAATCTAGAGATTTTGTAGGGGCCAGGGGAATGAACTCGGAGAGAAAGTATTGGAAATGTGCCTGGCACTGAAATTCAAGGATGATGAACTGTGCGAGGGTCTGGGGTGGGCTGAAAATGGTTGAAGTGTTGAGAATGGAATTAGGATTATTTGGGAAAGATTGAATGAGTTTTATTAGGAAAGAAAAGTTGAAGTGCAGTTAAGCTCTGAACATAGAAATCCTGGAAGGTAAAGGAACAAGGGTAGATTGGGCATGATGAGGTGGAGGATTGAAGAGAGATGAAGAGGGCAAGTAGTAGACTGAAGTGGCTTTGAGCTAGAAGATGGCTTTAGAAATACCAGACTTGACAGGTAAATAAAATGTGTGATTAGAAAACACTCTCCTCTAGAGTACGGGCACAGTTTTTGGGTTTTGCATTTCCTCTGTGAGTATAATATACCTGTGAAATCAAAGGTAAAGCACTAGGAACCTATCTTTCCATTGGGCGTTCACACAACTAAGTGTCATAAATGTTTATGTGATCAGCTAAGTACAGTAATTCAGAATCATCAAAGGAATTCCCTTTCCTGTCTTGCTTTTCATTCACATTTCTCCTTATTTAGATTTCTGTATGGCATGTTTCACAGTTTTATATTTTCAGTATTTGTCCAACAAAATCATTACAGTTTTCTGATTATTGGCATCTACAGTAATAAATCACTTTGGGGTGATCGAAGTCCAAAGCTGTCTTCAAGACAACAATGTTTGTCTTCTGATAAACCAGAGGAGGTATTGGAGACCTGATTTATTCTCTTAAATGGGTGCTAGCAATTCCAGTATTAATGGATGTTAAATCATAGTAAACCAGTATGAATAAAAGAAAAGGACATTCACAATTGAATGTGAATAACTTATTTGGGTTCTGGATTGTTTGTTGTTAGCACAAACACTTGAGCTGTTGATGCTCAGTGCCAGCTGGAGTGTGTCATGGTTTGTTAGTTAAGGTGTGGAGGAGATTCATGACTGCTGCGATGTTGTACCTCTTGCTATGCAGGTTGTTTGGAAGTGATACAGCCACTTGAGTAGTCTGCTGGTTCATAACTGACAATCACAAGCGTTTGGGTAATTTTTTTGTGTTTAAAACCAGAGTACATAATGGGAAGAAACAGTGAAGAACTCTGTACAGTGTATTGAAAAAGGGAAGGTGATCATAATCTTTTAAGGAAAGCTGTTTGTATTCTACCTGCAATATCAGGAAAACAAGGAAAAGGAAAACACGACCAATATTCAGAATTTTCTCTTTAGCAAAAACCATGAATGGGATTATTTGATATGAAAATGATAAAGCTAAAAGACCTTAACAATTAAAAAAAAAATTCTAGCAATAATGTTGCTGTGTGCTCAGGAGGAGCATTGATGTGTCTCAGCCCCTTCTGTTGGACCTGTGTAAGGAACTAAATATATAACTCTCCTGAAGTATTAGCAAAGCTGAGGTCTTGTCTGTCTGGTGATTTGGGTGATCATCTTTACCATGTGCTGAATGTGAGAAGGTCTGTGAACTTTGGGATTATCTAGAGCTCTAAAAATTCTGTTTTATCCAAAGTAATCTTTTCTGTGTCATTGCTGTTCTTTTTATCTGCAACTGTTTAAAGGATCTTGGCACAAATAACTGTTTCAGTATCATTTCAAAGTTAGTTCCTTTTTTAAAACTTGAGTTTCAGTTTTCTAAGTTTTATTAGTTTATAGAGCGGCCTTCCCGTTTGGAGTCTCATAAATAGATACCAGATTTTGATAATTATGTAGCTTGTTCTTGTACTGAGTTTGTTACTTGTTCTCTTCTTTTTATTCTTGTTTATTTTTTTAATATCATAATATTTTAGATCAGAAACAAGAATATAGTTTTCCTAGTATTGAATACTTCGTGTCAAACTACTTTTTATTGTGACACTGTAGTCTTAGAGTTGCTGCTTGGACTCTCTCTTCGCTGAAAGGAATCTTCTAGGCTCTGTGTAAAATGTAAGAGTTTGATTGCATTCTCTGTGTAAGGAGAATGCTTTGATATTACAGTTGCTTTTCCAAATGTTAAAATATCATGTGTTAAAAAGCTTTTGAATCACCAGGATTCCCTTACAGTGAGAGCTCTCCCTTGCCTTCCCCTCCCGTGCAGAGCAGAGGGTGACCTCAGTGAGCTGATCATTGCAGCTCCCTTCAGCGGAAGAGTTCTGGGACATCATCGGTGTCTGCGCTGGGGCTGTGACGGGGGCAGTTAGCAGCCGTGTCCCCGAGGCGGCTTGTCCCCGAGCTGTCCTCTCTCGTGTCCCTGAGACGGCTTGTCCCCGAGCTGTCCCCGGCCGTGTCCCCGAGGCGGGCTGTCCCCGAGCTGTCCCCTCTCGTTTCCCCGAGGCGGGCTGTCCCCGGCCATGTCCCTGAGGCGGGCTGTCCCCGGGCTGTCCCCGGCCGTGTCCCTGAGGTGAGCTGTCCCCGGCCGTGTCCCCGAGGCGGGCTGTCCCCGGGCTGTCCCCGGCCGTGTCCCTGAGGCGGGCTGTCCCCAGGCTGTCCCCGGCCGTGTCCCTGAGGCGGGCTGTCCCCGGCCGTGTCCCTGAGGCGGGCTGTCCCCGGGCTGTCCCCGGACGTGTCCCCGAGGCGGGCTGTCCCCAGGCTGTCCCCGGCCGTGTCCCTGAGGCAGGCTGTCCCCGGCCGTGTCCCCGGGCTGTCCCCGGCGTGTCCCCCCGGCAGCGCGGGTGGCGCAGGGATTGTGCAGCGCGGCGCGTTGCCGGCAGGTGGCGCTCCCTGCTCGGCACAGCCGCGGGGAGCGCTGGCGCCAGAGCCTTGGCTTTCCGTGTTTCCAGGAGAAAGCGATACTTCCACAACATACAAAAATACAGGAAAGTTAAAAGAATCGAGTAGTCAAGCACTAAGAAGCAAAAGAATAAATATAGTCTTTAGTTAATTCCCCTCTATGCAGGCACAATGATATATGATTTTCATGATTATATGCTATTTTGTCTCCATGAGATTCCCATTTTGTAATGTCCAGAATTTAATTTTGCAAACTGTAGTAAAGGAGAGGGCTGTTTTGTGTCACATTGCGGTGCTATCTGCTGGAGTTGAAAAGAATGCAATAACTAAAGTAGGACAACTAAAAGCTGTTCCACAACTATTAGTCGGAGTTTGTGTGATGCTGGACTAGTCACCTCTGTAGTACCTTTCACTTGGATAGTATTCGTTCCTCTGTGGGGAGGTGGTATATGGTTCTGTAGGCTGATATTGCTAAGTACTCAGTGTTCAGCTCCAGTGTATCTGGAGCTACTGGGAGCTCTGCTTTCAGTTGGTGGAGTATTCTGAAAAAAATTGGATACCTCAATTTGGTAACTAAGTAAGTATACTTATATCTCTGTGCTTCAATTTGTCATTAAAAGTAAAGCTAACTAATATATTCTTATAGGCTTGTTGGGGAAAGTATATTTTTCTTTTTCTATAGATACTGTGAAGAATATCAAAGACTGTATTGATGAGTGTGAAACTAGGTCTGTCAGGAGAATTGTATCTTTCCTATATCATACTATGCAGAGATGAAAAACCTGCTGAATATTATATTCTATTATATTGGGAACTTTTGTCCAGGGTCTATAATAAAAACCTAACAAACAAAAAAACCACCCTCACAAAAAAATCCACCAAAACCAAAAGAACACAGACTCCCTCCTCCCAACAACAACCAAAAAACAATGACAACAACAACAAACCAACAAAAATAAAAGAAAACAACAAAACCACAAAACCAATTAAAAAAAAAAAAAACACAGAAAACCCAACTCAAACCAGAAAAAAATAGTCAACTCACAACCCCCTAAACAAAATTAGGCTTCACAAAGGTACACCTTTGTGAAGAATCTTTATGATCTGGAGTCACTTAACATCTCATACAGTAACAGCGAGAGGCTCTATGCTCTCAGTCTTTCTTTATGGAGGGGAACAAGCCCATGCTTTGTCACTGTGGCAAATTTTGAAAATAAAATACTGAATCTGCTTTGTTGGCTTTCAGTCTATACTTGAGAAAAAGTGTCTTTACTCTTTTTACTTCCTTATACTGACCTGCTGTATCATCTCCCTTCTGTCCTCTCATTCCAGCCTCTCTCTCGCTGCTGGTCTGGTTGGTCTTGCTTTCCACCTGGTATATTTACCAATAGTAGTATTTACTCCTTCAGGTTATGTATTGCCTTTTTTCATCATCAGGATTTTCATGTAGTCTCTCTCCTTACCAGGTTAAGCTCTTAATTATGATTTTTGCATCTCCTTCCCTTTTGTGTTTAGGCTATTCGGTGGTCAGGCTCACTGTTGTCACTATCCATCTCTCCATGCTGGTCTAATTTAATTATCTTTACCATTTTATTTATAGCTATGACATAGAGTTATTTTTCTTCTACATTTATGTTATGCTGCATTCTCTTCCATGCTACTAAGAGTTTTCCTAATGTCGATTTTGTGTAATGCCGAACTCATTTGCAGAAGTTGCAAAAGGCAAATTTTTAAAGCTCTGAAGTGGAATAAAATATGTGGACTTTCTGCAAATAAATTTCTAAGAGAATTAAGTTGTCAGATTAAAGCAAGTTTCAGTTGAATGTTTGCAACTGAGACTTCTCAGACTTGTAAATTAGCCAGCTATGGGAATGTGCTCTCTTGTGAAGGCAAGTAAAGCATCCATGACATCGGGATAAATGACAGTGCCAGATCTAAATAAATGATATCTTGGGAAAAGTCACCGTGGCTTTTGTAGAAAGGTACATTTCAAGAAACTGAATTCTCAACAGAGTCAATGAACATAGGAAGAAGACAAGGAAGTATTTTGAAATTTAAGACGTTTTAAGCAAGATCCTAATCTAGAAATATCTAAATGTATTAAAATCGAAGACAATAACAGGCATTATTATCCCAGGAAAACAAAAGAAGGAAGCAAAAGATAGGAGTATGTGTCTCATGAGAAACTTGCAGGTGGGGTCTCCAAAGATAATTCTTGTGCTATTTGACATACCTGTGAATGGTCTGACAGAGGCAGGAGGTGTCATGTGGACATATAACCAGGATAACTGTTCCACAGAGGGTTGTGGAAATAGCTATGAATAAGTTGCATATCAAAGTCATTGTGGATATAGGTATCATACCCTACTGGGAAAAATAATCTCATCTATAATCCTGCTAACACAGTAGTGGGCAGTAAATTTGCACTAAGGAAAGGAATTCATAAATTGTTTCTGATTTCTCTGAAAAATGTTGTGCCCACTTCAGTCAGAAATGAAACAGTGTCTTTAGAAGTTCCTAAGAAATCAATGGAAGGGCAGAATGTATTGCATTATACAAATCTGTGATTTTTCTAAGTTCTAAAGACTGAGTTTCTAATCATCACATTTCAAAATGGTTGTACCTAGTAGGTAGTAGGTAGTAGATAGTAGAAAGTAGATATATTTAAGAGGCCAAGGAAAGCTGTAGTCTCACATCAAGCAAGTGACGACTCTCAGTTTTGCCAGACTACTTCCTCCTCTCTTCTCCAGCTCTCCTTGTTCTTAGGACATTTGATTCATTTATTTCTTTTCCCCAAAAGTCCTAATTTTTTCATTTCAGTTTGAGGCTCTGAGTCTTGGTCATCTTTGTTTCTTGATATTTTTCTATTTCTTAAGACTGAAGATGTCAGGGATTGAGCTTACCACCCTGTTGAACAAAAATGATGCTATTAAAGCTGATTGTATGAGAAGAAATGTCTTCCCAGTCCCTTTCATCATTAAATTGCCTCACTAAATAAGATTATCTGTTGAACACGTTTTATCTCTTGTATCCTTCTTATCATGGCAGAAACCAAACTTCGCAGTACTTTGTCAATTGGAAAGTGTTCCTAGAAATCACTGAAGTAATTTTGTAACTCTGTTGCCTGTGCTTCTGGAGGCTTTTGTCCTTCTGGAGGCATTAGGGAGAGTTTCTGTATCTATGAGCTAGTCAGTTCTATATATGGCAGAATTACCAGCCTGCCACTTCTTAGAGCTGTTAGTAGCTGGACTGTAAGATCTATACAATTGAAAGCGAAGCATGAGGCATGCATGTGCCTCTTAAGTTCAAGAATGTCTTGTATTGCATTTCAGAAAATGACTATAAATTTCTAGACACTTGAAAAACTATGGATGGTCTGAATTTTTACCCCTGAAGTTCCTGTGAAATCAATGTTTCTGCTGTTGTGAATGCACAGAATTGCTAAAGCAAGGCCTACCTTACACCTAGAACCTATTCAATCAGTAACTGAAGCCCTTAAAAAAGCCAAGTGAAGGACAAAAAAATGTGGTTTGAGCACGTTTGCAGCAGGAGGAAAAAATGAGTTTCAGCACAAAGCACAGCAGCAAAGGCTACTTTAATTCTAAGATAAATGTGTCTAAATTAGTTACACCGAGTACTGGGACAGACTGTGTGACAAGTTGCAGGAACCTTCTGATGCTCGTGAGCAAGATGTGTTGTCCAGGCACGCAAGGCCACTGTAGAAATGTTCCAGTTGGCCTTTGGAAAGAAAATGGCAGGGAATGTACTGCAGGCTGCCAGAGCAGTTTAGTGATCTACCTGTTACAGAGGGCCCTTTGGAAAGAAAAAAGTCAGTATGAAGTTGATGACAATCCATGAGAATTTCCTCATGGTCATGCTCAGATACCAGACATAGGTAGAACATTCGGATGAAAGGCATTAGGTAGATGTGTGGTAAATATTGTCCTCTCTCTTACAGGGTTAGGATCTGGGTTCTGTACCTTTCTGAATATAATTCTAGCCATTACCTGCTGAAACTGAGAAATGTAGGCCGAGGAGATAGTCCTAAGAGAGACAATGACATCAGTGCTTAAAGATGCTGGGAAGGAGAGGGTGCTTGTCCCTTATGACTGAATATACAATTTATTAAATGCTACAGAATTCAGGTATTCACACAACCTTCTATTCCAGTGCTTCCTACTGGCTGCTTTTGATGTTCATCTGCTTGTTGGGCTTGATGTCACAAGGGACAGTCCTACCTGTCAGTCTTTGCCCAGACTTTGATTAAACTGGGGTTTCAAGACAAGGACTTTGACCAAACCAGAATATTAAGACAGAACTTTCTGATTTTTATGAAGATATTTGCAAATAGCTGATGGTCCTTAAATTTCTGTGACTATTTTTATATATTTATTAAAAATATTAGAAGAGCTTGGCTCAGGATAGAAGAAACTCTCATGAGCCATCTGTTCAGATTACGATCTCCACCCTTCCTTAATCTCCTTGAAAATATGCCTTTTGGGAAGCTGAAGGGAACTATGGAAATCAAGAACTCTTTGATTTTGAAAAAGAGATTTTTCAGGACAAGAAAATGGTTATATTTTAAATAATGGTTGTAGGTAACCATTATTTAAAACTTAGCAACATGTAATTCATCCATCACTTGGTCTTAATTTAACCTCTCTGATAAAGTCTTTGTGCACATATGTGTGCATGCCTACCTATGATGGATGGCAAATTGGATGGCAATACGACGTGCCGAGGCAGAATGCACCAAATTTAGAAGAATAGCATAACAGCTCTCTCTTTAGTTCAGATTTTTTTTTTTTTTTTTTTTTTTTTTGGGGAGAAGGAGGGGAGTTGCAGTGGGTGAAGGGAACCAAAGGATCTAAGTGAGCCATAGCTCATGTGTTACTTTTGTTTTCAGGCTTTTGCAACTCTTACACGATTCCAAGGGATGAATTGGAATATACATGCTTTGTCTAATTTATCAATAATAAAAAGAATTGTTGTTTCTTAATTTCTTCAGTTATAGTCCAGTTTCAGAACTGGTATATGATTTTGCTTGGATATTTTTCCAGTCTGTACTGAAGTTGCACCTTCTTGAAATCAACCACAGAGCTATTTTTCTTTTATTTTTTACTTTTTTCTTGAAATTAAACTGGTAAAAACTAGTTTCACTAGTTATAAGTGAAACAGCAGTTCATTATTATAGATTTGGAGTTCTGTAACGTAGTTTCACTGGTGCCATGTTTTCCTGATAGATTCAGATCTCTTGTGTGATACACCCATGGTAATCAAATTAAGAAATCACTTAGTCAGGTTAAAACATTTTTCTGTCTCATGTACGGTAGAATATTTTTCCTTGATTGTTTACTACTTCAATTTAAGAAAGTATATTTATAGCATAGTAAAAATACCACCAAGATATAAATGATATGAAATTATTTCATTAAAGAATTTGATTTCATAAAAAAATAGTATTCTGTAGCACTAGTAGTAAAATTTATATTTCTCCATATAAAGGCTCATTTATTTTTATAGCAATTTGATGACACATCTGCTTGCTTTATTCAGCTGAAAAGAAAATGTTGGTTCTTGGTGTTTTGTAAAATTGCTTTGTTAAATTATTTTCAAAATCGTTCAACTTTTAACAAATGACATTTGATACTAACATTGGAAAGCAATTTCAGCTAATTAAGTAGATCCTTCTATAAACCATTGGAACATTAAGATGACAAACTGTTCATTCAGGATTATTTTAATTGGTACAATTATTGTAATTTTGTTGCAATTATGTGTTGAGCTAAAAGCTTTTGTTTAAATCATTTGAGGTTTTTTTTGTTAATATACATAAGTAAGAAGAAAAGAAGTAAAATAAAAACGGAAGATAAGCATTATCTGTTTACTTTTTCATTACAGTGCTTTAGACAAGTATCTATTGAATTATTCTTTTAGAAAAGTATGTTACATGCTTTCAGCAAATCTGTAGATCTTATAAATGTTAAAATTGAGCAAGATCATTGAAATGTAACTTTTCTGGAAGGTTATTATGTTAATTCCAGTTTTGACACTGTTTAAATACGTTTTAAGAAAAAGGGTGAAATGAACTTTTGAGGGATTTGTGAGTTGCTTAATGCCTATTGATGTATTAATTTAAGAAGTGTAGCTATTTAGTGATTATAGAAATTAAAAATGAAAAAGCTGTGGAAGGTGCCACATTCATCACTCTGATTATAATGTTCTCTGCAATCATCTTTGCCCAGGCCAGGTTTAAATAAATCACTTCCTTTAAGTAGACAATTTAGTATTCTTGTAGACCTCACAGTGAGGCATTACTTCTAAAATATTTAACCTGCTTTTTGTTTTTCTGTTTCCTTTTATTGCCTCTTACTTAAAATGCAGGGCGCATAAAGTTATTATGTTTCTTACTGTGCTAATAGTGTGGTCTCACTGTTAAAAGGCAGTGTACCAGTTGAGTAGTAGGTGGTTGATGCCCACCTTTTTTAAAATTCTTTTGCCTTTTGTAATTCAAATAGCACTGCAAAGCTGTGAATGAATCTGGGCATTTGTAACTACTTTAACACTTTATTTTAATCATAAAGAATGTCAGAGTGTTGTTTAAAGAGCAGAACTTTTTAATATGGCTCAGTGACAGTGTGTGATACTGGGTGTGGGAGATTAGTTTAATAAATATCAATCTTTTAAGCATCAGAACGTTTTTTGCTTTCTGAAATGATCAAAAGCAGGAACGTTGAGGAGAGGTAGTTTATCTGCTGGTACTTGAATAGAGTCAGTTTTGCGAACCAAGCTTTCCTGAATACCTATGGTAATAGGAGTTTTTAAATAGCTATTGCATCTGTTCAGTGAAGTCTCTTCTGCTTAACATGTGCTGAAGGGATTTGAATTTTTTGTCTACATAGATATATCAAACTATAGCTTTCACTTTTTTTGGTCTTTATTACAATAAAACATTTATTCCCTTACGTTATATTATTGAATATGTGATGACTTTTTATTCCTGTCTTTGTATGAATGGGCGTATAAGTGGATGTTTTTTTTCAGTGTCCAAATGACCTGTTGAAATTCTCAGTTTGAGAGAATATTTGCAGCACAGTTGCTGATATGTTAATAGTACTGCAAAGTTCTTGGAGCAATTTGTGTGAGCGCTTTTATCACTGTCACTGTATTGACCAGAGATAACAAAAGTAGAATTAGTAACTTCAGTGTGAAGCGTAGTATTAGTAGGATTTGATTATTATGTATTAGAGATCAGACATCTAATTGACAGACTGTTAAGTATCAAAATTTCATATTGCATTCCATAGCGGCCAAGATTTTCTAGTTTTGTGTTTCTCAGTATCAAACCCCTAGAATTTTTTTTTCTCATTTTAATGCCAAATTATTTCATTATTTTAAGCAATGTTTTTGACTTGTGCTATATTGAGAGAAAAAAATTAAAAAGCACATGATAGATAAAACATGACATGCCTTCATGCTCGTGCCTTCTCTTGCTCCATTATTTAATAGCAATTAATTAAGTCATTTGCTTTTTGTGAAGTGAATAAGTTAAATGACTCTTGTCCTTGCAATTGCTTGCTCCTGTAAAACACAGGAGGAAAAAAAATCAGGTGTGCAAAGATTAATTTGAAGCATTTATTTGTTTTCACCTTCAGGGAGAGAGGTTTGGAAAGAGCAGGGAGAACGACCCTTCAGGGTATGAGGGCTTGTAAAGAAGTCAACCTTCCACCAGTATGGAAGCAGCAGGGCAGGCTGCTCCATGAGACAGGGTGAGCTGGGAGCTGAGGAGGGCAGCGAGGCAGGCACGGCATTGTGAGCAAGGTGAGCAATCCCTCAAAAGCCAACTAGGAAAAGTGGAGCAGGTTCAGTGATGGTAACCAGGAGCAGC
Organism: Phylloscopus trochilus trochilus; assembly: GCA_016584745.2. Lineage (NCBI taxonomy): Eukaryota > Metazoa > Chordata > Aves > Passeriformes > Phylloscopidae > Phylloscopus > Phylloscopus trochilus. The sequence goes on from WQNJ02000062.1 coordinate 14,270,438, forward strand.
AAACAGCCCTGTGGTGTGTAGCCACAGGGCACAGATTTAGGCAGGAAGTTAAGCCTGTGGTCAAGGTCAAGACCAAAGGTGCATAGGTGTAGTTTGAAGGCATACCAAGGGCAAAGGTCTGAGCTTAAAAGCTGTTCTTAATTCAGGCAGGAGAGCCTTGCAGTGAGGCTTCTCACAGCTCTTGTCACCACAGCCTGGTTACTCAGCTACACTGTGTCAGAGCCAGCCCCCGCCCCAAAACCGCTGTCTGAGGGAAGAGGAGGGGATATCCTCTTGGCATTTTCCAGGGCCTGACATAACTGATGGCATAGGCAACGTGGGCACCTCCAGTGCAGCCTCCAGTGCAGATGAAGGTGGTTGATTTTGGCTGTTGCCACTTTGCCACCACCTAGCAGGGTAGTGAAAGAGATGGTCAATAGGTGCAACAGCTTAGCACCTTCCTCTGAGCTATGCTGGCAACATTCAGTGCTGGACGCACTGTCAGACCATGCTGGTTATTTTCTAAGTCTGTCATGGAAGTACAAGGTGAACATAATTAGAAGAAATTTGAATCTAGTTTACAGTTTCTTGAATGAAAGATAAGATGATGTGCCTCTGTGTACTTGCACTCAGTTATCAGTATTTGAGGAGAAAGTCAGAAATAATTCATCGTTGTTGCAATATAACTTATTCCGCAATGAAAGCAGTTTTTAATTTCAGCTGCTCATGGGAAAGAGATATGAAAAGTAGTGGAATGAATTTTTAAGGTTCACTTCAATCAATGAAATGTTTTGTTTTAGCTTCATTCCTTCTGAATTCAAGTAGTTTCTCCTGGAAACAGACAGTCTGTAACACTGACACTTTTTGATGTTTCTGATTTAAAAAATAATTCTTTTGTCTCAGGAATCTAGCTCCAAAATGAGAAGCGTGTGTTCGGCGTGCTTTATTTTTAGATCGGCATGCTTGTATTTTGCAAAAAGTAACTCCTAAAGTGCTTTAAATGCTAACCTTTTATTTTTTTTATCTGAGAAGTGCAGGCACGTATGGTTTTTATGGCTCTTTGCCAAAAGATTATCATTTACATAAATATTTCTTTCAAAGGCGTAGTTTAAGACATTGAGCTCAGGAGGTTAGAATAGAGACTTCAATCTGCACACCAGCAGTGGGCTATTGGCTTCTGAACAGTAGCTTTGTTCATCGTATTCGGAACACTGTTCGCATTCAGACTTAAGTAGAGCTGGCATTAAAAATCAGCTAATTTGTTTCATGTGATTCATCAGCTGTGTGTTTTATTTAAATCTATGTCACATTCCCTTTTGGCTTTTTATTTTGTAGATTGAAGTGTTGAAGTAGGCCACTTTAACTCTTCAGTTTCTGACTTGAAAAGTGACTTAATTTTTACTTTTCCAGTGCTGAACTTCTGTCTAAAATACTAACAGTAAATATATGTCATGAATATATGTAAGTTAAGTGTGCATTAAAGATCTTGGGTTTTTTTACCATCTGATGTTTGATTTAAAGCATACACATTTACAGTCAATTTAGTTGTAGCTTTATATAAGGCTAAATAGAACAACCTAAGGTAGTAGCTAAATATTAGTGTGAAATATGAATTTCTCAGCTTTTGTGGAGTATGTAAGTTTTACTTTCATACTGCCAATGCTCTTATTTTTACTTTTGGATTGCAAGAGATGCAATCCTTGAGGTTAGCACTACTTTCAGCTTCTATTAGATTTCTTTAAATTCTGCCGGAGAATGTACTGTTCCCATTATTTGAAATTGCAACCTTTCAGTGTCAAGTTTGTCTTCTCACAGAAGCACCACCTTTTATTCTCTTAAGGCTGGAGTCTCTGAAGTCTTATATACACTGAACTTCCCTAAAGTGGGTAATCCAGCTGCTGTCTGGACAGTGTCTCAACGATTTGCAGAATCAGAACCTTTGTTAGAATAGGCTACGCTTGCTTTTATGCTTTATATTTGTTATATTTTTCCTGTGGTATAAAGTAACCTCTCACTGTGAATGAAGTTATTCACAGACATTGTTTATGACAGCATGATATGGCAGTATCCTTCATCTGTTAGGTATATGGTCCATTATTTTCTGGTAAAATTTATAGGAATTTGTTAATTTTACTTTTAGTATATAGCAAGAATTGTCATAAAAGATCAGATTGAAAGATTAACACAGCTGAAATACATTTTTAATGCAATGGAGTTGCACTTCAAGCATATAGCATTGATTCTCAATTCTTCTATTTTTCTTAACATTAAATGCTAAGTATTCTGTGTAAATCTGCCACTTTTGTGTCTGGAATAATCCCATGGTACATAAAATTCTACTCTCTATGGAGGATCTAAAAATAAAGATTAAAAAAGATTGTTGCTTTTAAAAAGCAGACAAATTGTGAAATAGGATGCAGTTGTTCAGCTAATGGTAGACTTGGTTCATTAGCTCTATTAAAAATACAATTCAATTACAACCAGTTGGAGGTTTCTTTTAAGTGTTTGTTTTTTATTCTTTTCAAAGACACAATGTGAGTTTGAATTTATTTAATGTAAGAGATTCCTGGTGTACTGATGATTTACTGAGTGTGCATGAGTCTCCTCTCTCCCTTCTCATCCATGCATCAGTTGCATGCATTTCCCCCATGACAGTATTGGTAGTTACCTTAGCTCTTTTAATTGTCTAGTAGTCAGAGAAATTGTCCAGTAGTTGGAAAGTTGCTTACACTTTCTTTGTTCTATGCTACCTTCTTTTAAGCAAGTTACAGCAGCTCACTGAGCAGCCAACATATATGCTGTTCCCCTTTGTCATGGAGTTGTAGTCTTAACATGTCTTTGAAAAGAGCCATTTAAAAATCATAACTAATTTTATATTTATATAAAGTTCTTTTTGTTTGTTTTTCTCCTCTTTTTTTTTTCTATTTTTACTTTATGTACAGTGTGGTTACTTCACTGGTATCCATATAGAGTGGTGTCACAGTCACTTTACAGCCATTACTGTAACTATGTTCACTATTCTCAGTACATTCTTTTACTATTTACATTTTTATTATGCTGGGTGTGAGAAATACTTTTTCATTTTAGTAATCTTTAATTTAGATTATCATTCCTCATTTGATATACCAGTACTATGAGATGAAACATAGAATAAGATAGGTCCACAATGTCAGCCTCCACCACTTGCTTGGTAGGAGCTTTTCATAAACTTCCACAAGACTAACATTTAATCCTTCTACTTGTTCCTTCCTGAAACTCCCCTTTATACTAGTGCTCACAAAACCCCCACTGTTGCTTGACAATAGTCATAATGCATGAACAGTCCCTTACATTGATCATGCCCCGTGGTTTTGTTGTTTTCATTTGTTTGTAGCTTTTTCTTAGAAGGTAAATTGCCTGAAAGCAGGTGGTTGTTTTCCCAGTTTTCACAATGGATGCACAGTTAGATTTTGATCAACTTTTAAGATGCCTGTTCCTGTTACAAAAAGTTAGTTTAAAAACGAGATTGTTTTTCCCATGGAATTTCTGAATTGCTTATAGGAATTTGAATAGATATTTGGGGTTAAAGTTCACAAATGTTAACTTCCCCTTACTTTGGATTTGACATTACTGATGTATGGCTTCTTTGACATTTCTCTGAAGCTTACCATTAGATCAGATGGTGCAGCAGTTTGAGTTTTTTGCGTATTAAAAAAGTTACATTGATCTTTGTGCAGACAGTGCAGCTCTGCGTGGGTTCTCTTATTTTTCAGAGAACAGGGAGGATGGGTGCAAGTGTACTAGTATTTCACCCTAGAATATTACTTTGTAAACTGCAGTCATACTCTAATAAATATGGTTTATGATGTATTTAATTTCACCCCCCAGAATTTCGAAGAATATTCCCACAACTAAAGATGTTGAACCTCTACTTGAAATTGATGCAGATATACGGAACTTTGAAGTATTTTTATCCTCACGAACACCTGTTCTTGTTGCACGTGATGTAAGAACCTTTTTGCCTTGTACAGTGAATTTGGATCCCAAGCTACGAGAAATCATTGCAGGCAAGTATGCTTTCAAAGAAATGGAAAATGACAAATCTATTATTTATTGTAAGTAGAGATACTTGGCATGTCACACAAGAACACTCATTTGTTCATCAAATCATAACCTTCAGATTGTCTGATTTGACTTCAGTAAGCGGCCATTCAGTTTCACTTAATAGTTTTGCTGTAACAAGCAGACCATCCTAGACTAAAACTTCTCTTTTGGAGGGTGAAGTCCACTGTTCTTGCTTTGCAGAGCACCTTAGGAGATGGAGGAAACCAATACACACAATTATATTTTAGTAGAAGAGATGCAAGTTGACTTTAGATCTTTCTTAACAAATTTGAAAATGTATCTAAAACCCTATAGAAATTATGTCAGGTTCTTCTCCAGGCTGAAGAACCCCAGCTCTGTCAGCCTTTCCTCTTAGGAGAGTTAAAGATGATCTAGTTCCAACCCCCTGCCATGTGCAGGGACACCTTTTACTAGACCAGGTTACTCAGAACCTCATCCAACCTGGTCTTGAACATTTACAGTGTTGGGGCATCCATAAGTTCTCTGGTCAGCCTGCTCCAGTACCTCACCAACTTCATGATAAAGAATTTCTTCCTAGCATCTAACCTAAACCTACTCTTAATTTGAAGTCATTCCCCCTTGTCTTGTCATGACATGTCCTTGTAAATAGTCTTTCTCCACCTTTCTTGTAGGCTCTCTCCAGGTGCTGGAAGGCTGCAATATGTCACCCTAAAGCCTTCTCTCTGAAAAATCCCAATTCTCTCAGCTTTTCCTCATAGGAGAGGTGTTCCATCCCTCATCAGTCATCTTTGTGGCCTCCTCTGGACTTGCTCAAATACCTTGATGTCTTTCCTGTGCTGGGAATCCCAGAGCTAGATGCAGCACTGCAGGTGGGGTCTCACCACAGCAGAGCAGAGGGCAGAATCCCCTCCATCACCTGCTGCCCACAGAGCTTTGGATGCAGCCCAGGACACGTTTGGCTTTCTGAGCTACAAGGGCACATGGCTGGGCCAAGTCCAGCCTCTCATCTACCAGCACCCCCAAGTCCTTTCCAGCAGGGTTCCCCTGCATCTGTTCATCCCTCAGTGTGTAGTGTTACTGAGGGTTGACCCAACCCAGGTGATCTTATTAAACCTCATAAGATTCCCATAGGTCCACTTCTTGAGCTTGTCCAGGTCACTCTCGATGGCATCCCATCCCTCAGGTGTGTCAACTGCACCACTCAGCTTGGTGTCATCTGCAGACTGGTTGAGGATGCACTCATCCCTTCATTCATGTCATTAATGCAGATACTAAATAACATTGGCCCCAGTACGGACCCAAGGGACACCACTGTTCACTGATGTCTGTTGGGACTCTGAATCATTGACCACTGCCCTCAATTGTCCACACCCAGTTTCTTATCTGTGTAACAGTCTACCCATCAAATACATCTCCAATGTAGAGAGAATGATATTGTGGGGGACGACATGAAAAGCTTTGTAGAAGTCCAGGTAAATGATATCTGTAACCCTTCCTTTGTCCACTGATGCAGTCACTCCATCACAGGAGGCCACAGGGTAGCTCAGGCAGGACTTTGCTGTGGTGAAGCTGTTGCTGGCTGTCTTGAATCACCTCTGTCCTCCATATGCCTTAGCAAAACTTCTCAGAAGATCTGGTCCATGATCTTCAGAGGCACAGAGGTGAGGCTGACAGGCTGCTAGTTCCTGGGGTCCTCCTTGCTACTGTTTTTAAGAATTTGCAATCTCTCCATCTCTTGATGTAGAGGGCAACCTCTCCTCCCCTCCTTCCTCTCCTGTCCCTTTCGAACAGCCTGCGGCCATCAATAGTTGTGCTCCAGCCATAGGATTCATCCACCAAGTTTCTGGAATGGCAGCTAGGTCGTGGCTTTCTAGCAGCACGGTGGTTGCAGCTCCTCCTGCTAGTTGCCCACTCTGTGTGCAGTGGGTAGAGGCACCTCAGGTGTGCTGTCAGCTGTGTCACCTTCTTAGAGGAACACCCTTTAATTTCTTGGAAATATTTCAGTGGTGTTTTCCTGCTGGCATCTGTTACCTCAGGAGTTCCTGGCTGATCTCCATATGACTTTCAGTGTAGAAATTGTTGCTGGTGTCCAACATGAATATCCCCTGGCACAGGTGGCTTTTGCCTGTTGTGGAGAGAATACAGGGTCCTCTTGATCTTGGCTTTTTTCTGGTGGCTGTTCTGTCTCAGGGAGGCTGGAGCATCATTCCAGCAGTCTCTATCCTCTGACTCTCTCATGCTTTTTCATCTTTCTGCTTATTTACTTAACTCTGCCACCAGGCTGGACCAGGGTTGTCTGCCCGGTCATGTCTCACACAGCTGTTGTCTCTACTGCCATCTAACACTGGTGGCAGGCTCTGGCCCCTCCCAACAGCCTGAGACCTGGATGGGAGCTCTGTCTGCATTGTCGCATTTCTGGTGAGTGCAGAGGACTATAGGTTTGTGCTTTGTGGATGCCATATCTGAGCTCCTCTGAGAGGACGGTGACCACCAAGGGAGCTCACCTCTTGGATAGGATGACTACACCCTTCCTGCACCCTGGCTGCACAAACTCCATGGGCTGAGGCTTGTTAGGGACCTTTGTTTCTTTGGAAACTCCCAGGTCTCTGTAATGCCTGCTGCGAGAGCATTGACAGCCCCTAGTGGATCAGAAGATGCCCCTGTGTGCTGGTGTTTGTCACTGTGCCATGGTACAGAGCAGCTTTGGAGCAGCTTCTCTTGGAGAGTGACTATTAGGTTCCTTTATGCTACATTTAAAAAAAATCCAAATGTTTAGAGAAATTTAATATGCTACATAAGTTTATGTAATAAATCATCTAACTTTCTTAAAAACTCCTGTGTAGATATGATCATCAAGAGAAATCAACCAAATCCAGCTGAAATCTGACCTTCTTGATGTTCTACTTGATGAGTTCTGATTGGAGTTAAATATACAAAAATGTACTGTAGTGAACTGGCAAACAAATTAAAAAAAGTTTTAAAAATTTGATTTAAAAATCAAATACTTCAAGTAAAGTCTTATTCTTGTTACCAATTGATTTTTCAGATGTTCGTGCTGCAAGAGATCAGATGAATATTGGAGGACTTCCTTATCCCACCTTGCCTTTACATGAGGCACCTGCTAGAGCAACATCTCTGTTCAGTCAGCCTTCCTCAGCTTGCTCTTCTACAACCTCTTTCAATGGGCCTTTCAATAGTGGAGTTTTATCCCCACAGCCACACAGCAGTTACTACAGTGGTATGACAGGACCTCAGCATCCATTTTACAATCGGGTAAATAATCGAGATCCAATTAACATTCTTCTGATTTAGTCTGGTAATATTGCAGATGTCCTCTATGAAATATTAAAATACCCATGCAAGTTTTATTTAGGAGTGGAGAAAAGTCCAAAAGCTGACAAATTTTGCAGTAATGTTCAGTCAGTGTTGTTGGGGAAGAAACATGGTAAACGGCATCAGAAAAACAAGTTACAAGGGGCAAAAAATAATTTTGAAGCACTGCTCAGTTGTAGGGTATTGCAGGGGGTTTTTGTTTGCTTTTCTTTTTTCTTTTTCTTTTTTTTTTGCGGGGGTGGGGGTTAAACTGTGCTGAGTTGTTTACATGCTCACAGACATTGAAAGGGATCCTGTATTTTTGGTGACTTTTGTTAAAACATACAGAAACTCAAGTGGGGAGATAGATTATAAGAATGTATGTCTGTCTTCCCTTTTGTCTCTTTTTAAAGTTATTTCATGATCTTTTCCCTGAGCTGGTGTTGTACTAGTTTAAAGGAATTAACATGAAATGCATAAAACATACATTTTTGAGCTATTTGTGGGCCTCAGAAAACAGTCCTGGCAATGGCTCACGTGAAAATTGAATGAAGTGCTTTACTGTATAGTCAAAGAGAGTCTAAGCTTTCTGGTTTTGTGGTATATGTTCAGTATTTTTAATCTTTATTTTTCACTTTTTTTTCCTGCAGTACTATAATGAAAAAACCACAGAGAGCTGATATAAGTCATAGCTTACTTCTATATACAGGAAATAGCCTCAACATTAAGTAGATTTGACTGCAGATAAACATATAACCTTGTAAGGTGAAAAGTAAATTGAGTTATTCCTGATTCAGTGTTTGTCAACCAAGGCAAAAAAATGTATATGTGGGCAGAACTTCTTAAGCTATCTATTCTAAAATTATTCTTGTATACCTTCAAGACAGTGACAGTATGCTGTTTTGTTGAAAATAACGTAAAATAACATATATTTTGAAGCAGTCCAACACTGATAAATGCTTGACACATAAATATTTGTGCTGATACTAACTCAGATTAGTCCAAGTAGCTGTTACATTGGAAGCTTTCATTTATGGAAGCCCTGTTTTTGTGTGTGTTTTGCCCTGTTTTGTGTTACTGTACATGACAAGGTTTAAAGTCAGGGGTGATAAAGTGTTGAAACCTGCATGGGGATTTTTGGCTCCAATAAACATTAGAGGAACAATTATTTGTGAGTCATAAGCTGTTCTTACAAAGAGTTTATTTGTCCATTTGTGTTAAGGCTTACAGATATGCTTACTTTTTTGCCTGCTGAAGACTAAAATACTTCAAATTTGACCTTTCTCACTGGAATTTTATACTGGCCTTCCCAAGTATAATTGTTTTTAGTGTGTCACTTAATAAACATTGTCAGAGAACTGTATTCATTACTTTGAACTCATAAAGGTACTGTCATGAGCACCACTTACTGAGTTAAGTGATGAGAAGCTTTTAAAAGTAGAAAATTCATCCTGAAAAACTGTTTCTTTCATCGTTTTCAATCATATATAATTTCTCACGTTTTTGTAAAAATAAGAATAGCAGCTGAAGAATGGACTCTCCCCAGCAGAAATTTCTGAGAGAGGTCTTGGATACTGATATGATACAACACAATGGATTCAAATTTTTTTTATTATTTTATTTTATTCAAAAACACCCTCAATGCTGAGGATATGTGCTGTATTCTGGCCAGTAAATGGTTCATGTTCTGTTGTCTTTAAGTATTCATTTATGCTTAAGAAAAACCCCCTTGAGCTGTTGGGGAAAATACTCTTTATTTTTGGAAAAGACTTTTTTTTATTATGTATGTTTCTTCTTTTTTCTTTAGATTCTCCTATGGTATGGACCTGGAACTTCTGTGATGTTATCTAATAATTTTTGGTTTAAAACCCAGTTCTCCCTCTGGTTAGCTGTAAAGGGTCCCATTTAGAAGCTCTTCAATTAAGCACTCTGGCTCTCAGTATAGGGCTAAGCTGGACATGTACCATGTACCACTGTCTAATGGCCTGGCTGAAAGCTGAATTCAAGTTCAGCTTCTCAAAATTGCTGCTCTCATGGATCATTGTGGGGAGGATGTTTCTTACAGGGAAGGTCAGAGCAGTAGGCAGGTCTAATTGGGATTTCCTGGGTGGGAACAAGAAATCATGGTATGTGAATGCTTTTATTTTTTTTCATAAAAGAGGAGAAAATTCTTTGATATCTTGAAAAAATGATGTTTTGCTACATCCGTTAAGCTTTGTAGGCTATCTGTAGACTTGAAGAGCAACTCTGCACTGGTTTATGCCCAGTATATATTTGTATGGATCTCATGTTTTCATGATACCTGTATTGTACTTCAAATGAAGTAGTGCTTGGCCTGTAATGGAGAATTAATTCCACAGCTGGGAAACAGTGGAGTAGCTGACATGGGCTCAGGGGTTGATTAGAAGTTATGAGAGAATTGTGGGATAATTGCCTTAGTGGACAGATTTTTTTCCATTGCTTTATAGTTTGATATCATGCAACCAGCAAACTCGCTGTGTGTTTCAGAGAAGAGTCTCTGCAGTGAGAGCTGGGCACTTGAATGCAGTTTGATCCTTAAGCATTCCATGCTTCAGGGTTTTCCACATGGTTTAAGCTGTTAGTGGAAAACTGAGGCAATAAATTATTCTGTGGTATTTTCTGGAAATTAATCTCTCTTTTAAAAAAAGGTCTGTATTATTTGTAGAATGTGCCTTATGACAGTGGAATAGTATTAATTCAGTGAACTTTCCTTCATCATTCTATTACTAGCTAAATAATATAAGGCAAAGGCTAGGTAACCAAACTTCCCCATTTAGACTAATGGTTACAGTGAATATTGTGTAACTTCATATGTTGGAAGAGCATATGAAATTTTTGTGATTATTGTATGAAAGGGTTCAGAATCTACCTCTAGCAGCTAAGAATATGGAACCGTTTTTATTTTCCATAAAGAACTTGAAGTTGTAGCATATGCTGTCAACATAAATGATATACTCAGAAATTAAACTTGAATTTCTCAGTTAATTTAGAGCTGCTTCAGATTGCAGAAGTTTTTAAGTTCATATTGGCAGATCTAAAGTGGAATATTGCAACAAATTTTACTCCTTACTCATAGGTTGTCCCTTGAGTCATAGAATTATTTATACTGGATTTGGTGCTGTAGACTAATCAGAATCTTGTCATGTGCAGAAACACAAATCAGATTATATGTTCTCTTCTAAAGTATCTGGATAATACAATTTTGAAAATACTACACATACAAACTTCAGAAATCAGTAATACAGCCATTGTTTTGAGATTTCTTTTAGGTTTTTATGGTGCTTTGTTGTTTTTTTTTATTTGTTTTTTGTTGTGGTTTATTTATTTATTTATTTATTATTTTGGGAGTTTTATTAAGAACTGGGCAATGAGTTGAAAGCAATGAATGCTGTAATTTTGCTTTTCCTAAAGTCTAAATTAACACTGTCCCTGAAAATGGTATTTGTATTGAACAACATGCATTAATGTGTTTCCAGCAAAACAGAGCTCCAATACTGTCCACTATAAGCATCTATTCATACGTATATAAACGTGTTTGTGGAACTCCCCAGGTTGGGTGCCACAAATATGGGAAGTTCTAGTGATGCTCTTATGTGTCACACTTTTTGTTTATTTGGTACAATTGTCTTGGCTATTATGAATGACTCAAAGTTTTACTAAGCATCTGATTTTCAGTTTAGAAAGTCAGAGAGTGAAATTGTCAGAAGTGTTGTTAAATTTTTTCCCCTATTGAAAACAGATATTGGAGTGTAGCTATCAAAACCATTCTGACTCTGTTCCTCCAGAAAACTCTACCAGAGCACCCACTGGCTCGGAGGAAAAAAAGGGGTCATTTGCTGAGGGATTTTAAAGAACTCACTCCAGAGCTTTTGATTGAATTCTGTTAATGGTTCAATGCAAAAAGTAAAGAAAGCTATTAGTAATTGCTCTTTTTTACTTTATGAAACTCAACTAGAGGATGTGTTTTGTTGTAATGATTTTTATTTTATTATTACATTTTGATTTGTGTAATTGTTTGTCCCTTTTTTGTTACACCTTTTTTTTTTCCATAGCCATTCTTTGCCCCATATCTTTACATGCCAAGGTATTACCCTGGCAGTTCTCATCTCATCTCACGTCCACCACTAAAAACGAGTTTGTCCAGAGATCAGAACAATGGCCTAGTAAGTATTTTGAAGGGTAATTCAAATACTAACCTAGACAATAAATATAGTGAGTAATGAAAATGAAGGTTATTAATGATGATTCTCTGTTAGACAAGTATAAGCTTTATATTATAAATATTTTAAGCAAAGGTGTTATTAACATGTAATGCAAATGTATTTTGTTTTAACTTTAGAAATTCCTTACAGAGGAAAACCAATTCTAGCATCCATGTATAAAGATCAGAGGAGAACAACCTGTGAAACTGGCAAAAAAATATTAATGAAAATGCCAACTGTGCTATAGTACCAAAATAAATGTAGTGATATAAGAAAATGAGTGCTACTCGTAAATTTATGTTCAATTTTTTTTAAATAATACAAATTCTTTGTATCTGGAGAAGATAAAATTCCATCCTTTAATATAAAAAATGCTAGAAACTGGAAGATCTGAAAGAATGTTAAAAGAAATATTTTTAATATTTAAGTAAAACAAAATACATTTATCTTAAGTGTTTTTGCAAATATATATAATTCAGCTTTACCCATTAGAAGGGCAAAACTAGCAGACTTTTCTAGCTTCCTGTAGAAAAATAAATTTCCTATTTAACAGTATTTATTTTACTGACAGATGGCTGTTCAAATGGAATTATGAACTAAGGAAAGATAAAAAAGTAAAAGCCTCACTTGTTGGTTGTTTTAATTCTAGGGTATTGATACAATGAGCAAGGCTGTTAAAAGGTGGCAAAAGCTTTAATCACTTATAGAAAACAAACGTATTTCTATTGTCTTATGTATTATAATGAGATCATTCTCATTCACTGTTTACTTCATAATTTTTGTTGAGCCCTTGATCATTTTTACCCAAACCATAATATTTTGTTGTTGTTAGGATGTTATCAAGGAGGATGCTGATGAGGGGCTTCCTTCACCCACAGACCCCTCAATGGTAAATGAGTAGTCATGTGGTGTGGAAATTTTAGCATCTCATTGCTTTTTCAGCAGTAATGAGTCTGCATTAATCATAACTGCAGTTCACTAACACTGCATCAGTGGCTTTGGTGGGCAAATAGAGTAGTTGAAAACTAATGTAGTTCGTGAATGAATTTAAAAGCTAATATTTCACTTGTAAGACGTACTCTATTTTCCCCTGTAGTTTTCCCCCTTGCCTTTCTCAGTAGCTGTGGTAAGCTTTCAGTAAAGTGTCGTGGTAGCTAAACAGAGTGTAGAATGACAGCTGGTCATTCAGTGCTAAGTTTTAGAAGTAATTGTGTTTTTCTGCTTCAGTCAACTCTCTCACCTGAACCCTACTTCTTTAGTTGGTGACAAAGCTATTGCAGGTAACACAGCATAAGGCAGCTCTGTCTGATGGAAATGGAAAAATAAAACATTGCTGGTCATAAGCTTATTCTTGAGTCAGAATGTTAACAGTTACCTTTTCTGTGTCTTGTTTTGTTTTATCCTAAGTATTTATACTTAGGATGTGATCTTTATGGTATATGTTTTAACTCTAATTATGGTAATAGTGATTTGTACCAAAACAAAGAGTTTAATGTGACTGTCATGATTCTCTTAATATCTGCTGCCAATAGTTGTTGGCAACAGTTCTAATTTGGTTGCATTTACTTTTTCTTTTAGTATATCATTGCAAAATGATATACTAAAAAATGTCTTTCTACTATTGTGTAATGAAAAAAATCAAAATCCACACAAATTCCAAACTGTACATAACTTTCACTGAGAAGCCATGTATGTGCAGTGCAATACAAAATTAAATTTCTCTCTCCCAAGTCATTTGCTACCTTGTGTGAAGGGATGACTTTGGAGTAATTTTTCCTTTGGAGATGCCATCCTTGTATTTGATTCCTTATTTCAGTATCCCATTCTTTTCCCAGACCTTTGAGACTTGTCAGTGCCAGGAGAATTAAGGACTTTCTCAAAAGTATTAGCATGATGGCTGAAGGGTGTGTGTCCCTGTGAGTGTGAGAAAGGACACAAGCCTGGAAAAGTGGGATTTAGTCTTGGGGCAAAGTAGTGAATGAGTTCCAGCAGCAGAACTGGAACTGGGTGCTCTTCTGCTTGCTGCTAAGTGTGTATCTTAATGCACATTTAGGTGCATTCAACTGCTTCAAACAGCAGTTTAAAAGATTCCTGTAAGTTAAGTAACCTATTGCCTCTAAGTAAGAAAATACAGGAATGAAAACATTAAAAAGAAGCTTCCTTTGAGATAATGATAATGGAATATTTTGTTAGATGTGCTTTTTAATTTAATTTACACTATTGTGAGTCTGTAATGCAGTGTATCAGATCATATACTTTCCAAGACTTAGCAATATTTAACCTATGGTGTGAATCTAAAACTTGGAATTTTTTTAAAGCCTCTTGGGAAGTTAACAAGAAAGTTGTTAGTCGGGATATGATATGAATGTCTTATCAGGGTTTCATCTGCTCTAAATCCACTTCTTTTGTCAACTTTATTGAATTTTCTATGAAAGGAAACAATATTATATTTGTGTTATGTGCTACAATTATCTGTAGATGATGGGTACAATAATTTCATCCAGCTATTTAGGTAGCTCTTAATTGATGGGTCGTTACTACTGTGTAAGTGATCCAATTTATTAAATGGCTTGGTGCACGCAAAGTAATTAAATAAACTCAAAAAAATCTGCACAAAGTAGTTAATGAACACCAAGATGTGTAATTGGTTTGGTGATTGAAAACAAGAGGAGCATGTAGAATCAAAATTGTCTTTCATGCTAAACTGGCAAGGAGCCAGGAATGTTGCAACTCCTGTGTAAAATAGAGAATAATCATTGTTTTGAATGTTTGAGTCATAACAGGGCGAAAAAACAGGATTACTCAGGAGTATATATTTTTTTTTCATACAGATCATAATGTCTGTTTATTGCATGAGTTGACAGAGCTGCGTGGAGGCTGTTATGTGATGTAGTTATGGGTCTGCTGTTCTTGTCAGTCTGATGTAGGAGTGACCAAATTCTGAAATTCCAGACCATCATCCTTAGTCTCATAACGTCTGTATAAGTCTAGGTTAGCTTAATATAGATCAGGAATATTTTGAGTAAGTCATCCTGTATCAAGAATTTTACTTCGGAATTTACTCAAGAATTTACTCCTATACTTAGATTCTGTTGCTGATGATAATACTTGTCTATCTCAGACCATAGTTTATTGTTCTTTGCTGAATGGATCAAAACATAGATGTCAGACTGGTAAGTTGATCAAATATCATCTATTTAGTTGTATCAGCATGAACGTGCATTGCAAATTTTAGGTTATGAGTTTGAATCACTAATGAAAATAGACTTAAGATGCTGGCCTTTGACATCTGTGATGGAGACAAACATGCATTTCTGCTGGTTTTACTGTACAAATGCTTATTTCTGAACAACTTACAAAAACTTCTAGAGTGCCTTTTTGAAGAGTTTGTAGGTGGATTGCAGTGTTACCAGTCATGGAATGGTTCACAGAATCCTTTTTTTTATTAGGAATCAAGCTAGCATTAGCAGTGCTTATCTGTCATAAACTTGATTTTGTGCTTTAGTGTGCATTGTTAATTTTGACTTCTTAGGCAGTAGCTTGTTCCAATGTAATTACTTTATTTAAATACATTTTTTCATACTGCACTGAATATATAATTCCTTAAGATGTAGTATGTGTGCTTTGAATGAGGACTAATGTGCCCCCAGAGCATGTAGTATAGATAAATAGAGAGTACTTCTTAAGAAACTGGAAGTACTTTTCAAAAGTTTGAGTGTGAATGAAAATGTATTGCCTGGGAGTTTTCTTGTGGATTTTCCAGTGCTTTTGTGTAGCATTTTTGTGCTTTGAATAACTTTTCAATTCTGTGGGTGGTGCTGGTTTGTGTCTGGGGCTTTTTCAGGGGGGTGGGACCAGGGGGATTTGGTTAGATAAAAGCTTGAAAAGTTATTTGAGGTACATTGGTAGAATAATGTGATCTTGAAATGGCAGGAGAATGTTTTTCATTAAAATGAGGTTTTTC
The DNA here is from genome assembly GCA_016584745.2 of Phylloscopus trochilus trochilus. NCBI lineage: Eukaryota > Metazoa > Chordata > Aves > Passeriformes > Phylloscopidae > Phylloscopus > Phylloscopus trochilus. Next base: position 14,285,981 of record WQNJ02000062.1, read on the forward strand.
TGTCAGAAACCTAATCTAAAACCTTTATGCAAAACAGAATATAACAAGTGGGTTTTTTACAAATGCAAAACAGAATAGCTGCTCATAAAAATAGTATTTGTATAGCATGTCCTAAACGTATATTTGAAGACCTATTTTAAAAGTTTCATCACATTATGAAAATATCCTGTGTCTATCCTAACCCCGATTTCCTCTGTTTACTTCAAAGCATGTTCTCTGTGTGTTCAACCTTTCTGATATCACTTAAGCTGTTGTTTCTTTTAAATCTGTTTTGTCCTTTTCTCAAAGCTGTGTAAGTCTGAGTTAAACAAAAGCAGACAGGTACAGCCACTTTCTGTGAATTTGCACTCACTTGTTTCAGAGTCATTTCAGAAGCTATCATACTGGTGCTTCATGCTGGGCTGTCTGTAAACTAATGCTCATTACTAGCCTTGAGGTTTGTTTTGACAAGCTGCTTTTAGCTTTTGCATGGCAAATACTTTTCAGACTAATGTTCTCTAAGCATCTCTAACAAAACCACTAAGGCTGAAAAATGTGTCATTTTAAGTACAGTTTTAATTCACTTACATGATGACAATATCCCTAAAGCTATTACATTACTTATTCTTCAGAGAGTGCTTTTCATAAAGAATGATTTGGATTAATGTGCATGTATTTCAAACAGTTCACACTTTACCAAGAATAGTCTAAATATTTCAGCTTTTACGTATCTCTTTTATACACTCAAAGCAAAGTTTCTAAACTAGGTGTTAATGCATGCAGAAAGAATTACTTGTCCTTGATTGTTAGGAAAATATTTTGATCTGAAAGAGAATCTGTCAAATTAGAAGTGTTTAAAACTTTTCTTCATTTATTTCTGGGTATATCATAGATAATGTATTTAATAGATTCTGAGAACAAAGGCAATTGCTAACACATGTTGCTTAGGGATCATTTATTTTAGTGGTGCCACAATGTAATTTTGGCTATAACAGTTTCTTTTATTTTAATTGATAAGCCTTCTTTCAAAAAATAATTAAGATTTGAATTAACTTAGTATGTTGTCTTTGTTGATGTATTATCTAACTCATGCCAATAGTAAATAGTGTGTTTATGAGGAAATAATGGATAAAGCTGGTATTCTGAAGAAAGACCCACAGTGATTTCTTAAAGAGGAGAACAAAAGATGTACATAAAAGAAGTATATGATAACTAGATTATGTGTGAAGCTTCATTCTGTCATTTTCACCATTTTGATGATTGGCTTATATCCTTGACATGATACAGATTATAGATGTGCTAAAAATCAGGCTAAATTAAGACCTAAAAATTGTCCTTTATGTGCCTATATGATAACTAATTGTAGGCACCTAATTAGGGAGACATTGCAGAATCTGAAAAGTAGTTGTCATGTCCTCTAAAGTAATACTAAGCCCTAGAAGAGTGCTTAGACTGGAGTGGAATTAAAATGTTTGATTTTTCTGCAGTAATTTATGTAGATTATCTTCCCAGAAAATGGGATGTATCTTTTGTTTGTTTATTGTCCAGTTGACGTGATATTAAAAAATTAGAAATGGTTAAGGAAACAAACATTGTTGCCCCAGCTATTTCAAGGTGTGTCAACTGCCAGATTCCAATTCCCCACAACCCAGCAGTGCTCCCAAATGAAGCTGATACTTAACACAGTTTAAAGTCCATTTCAAGGACATCTGGTGGAGAACTTTGGGGGAATTACATCTAATATCATCTAAACTTTGAAACTCAGAGTAGTTTGGGTGGGGAGTGTGCCTAGCTCCCCAGATCAGGATATCTTTGATAACAGTAAGGCAGAAATAACTCTGAGGCAGTAGATAATGGGATTTTGGATTGCTGCCTTGGAATTACTAGTTGAATGAATTCTTTGTAAATATCCTGATTTAGATAATTCAGATAAGGTTAATGGCATTCTTTGTGATAACTCTTGCTTTTCATAAGCAATATATTGGTATCTAGTAATTTATATTAATTCTTAAATATTCAACACCTTCAAAGTAATTAAATAAAAATGGGAGACAATATTACAACTCCAAAACCAGTCTTCATCGGTGATTTGAGGAATATAGTAAAACTTGATTAACTGGAGAGTCAAAATGCACTTTTACATCCCAGGGTTTGTACATGTGATGATGACCTCAGAAGCTTAGAAGCTCTTTTGCATCCTCCCAAAATGAGCTGTTTGGTGCACAGTCTACAGTGCTGAACCAAAACCTTCATGTTCAGAAAAAAGGGAGGTGCAACCTCCCTCACAAGGAGAGAGCATACAAGTTTTTTCTGACTGATGAGCATACAATTTTTTTCTGACTGATAGAACTGATTCTGATTTTGCTTTTAGGAATTTTGAATCACTAGTGTAACTGTGCATAGGTTCCCATCCAGAGGGAATGTGATTTTTTTTTTAAAGGACATACTGCTTTAATATTCTGTCTACCTGCAGATGCACTTGTTTTCCACCCTTTCTTTGAAATTCCCAGAAGCTAGCAACATTAACAGGACAACTCTTGTGTTACAGAGCTGAATTTTAAGTAATTTTTACCTAAATCTTGCCTAAGTCTGAGGTACATGAAGCATCCTCATAACATCTTGTAGGGCATTTGCAGTGCTGCTGTTTCAGTACTGTGGTACTGAAATCAGCCCCTTGGCTGGTTTTGCCTAAATAGAGCTGAAGGAACCTTTGGAAAATGAACTGATATTGTTAGAATTACCCAATTAATCCAAGTAGTTGAGGAGTTGTCTTTGTTCTGAGTGTTTTCGAGCTTTAGGTCATCTTTGTCTAATAATAAACCAGGGGTTTTTAAGACACAAAAAATTTAGTTGTATCTGCATTGAGAAAAAGCCCCAAATATCCCCAAACCAAACTAACTTCTAAAGTTAGGGAGAACTTTTGAATGAAACTGCATTGTAAATTGATTAACCTGTACTTAATATTTCTGATTTTTGTGTTTCTTTTCTTAAAATTATGTAAGAGGGTTATTTTGTCATAAAGGCAGGACTCAAGATGCTGGTTTTTTTCTCCTATAAATACATATAATGAATGTTTCCCAATATATAGATATTCTGATAGTAATTAAAAATGCCTGTGCATTCTTATTTTCATCTCTTAATTTTAAAATGTAGTTGAACACAGCTTGATTTGTGTAAGTGTGTATTGTGATTTCTGGGTGTGCTGAGTACTGGAACAAGTCTTATATGCACATTTTCTCACTTACAGGGAGCAGGAGCAGGCACAGGGTCAGCCACAGGAGTATCACATGTGTCTCTGAGCACAATGAGTGTGGAAGCTGTGTGCGAGAAGCTAAAGCAGATAGATGGTCTGGACCAGAGCATGCTACCTCAGTACTCTGCAACTATAAAAAAGGTATCAGCTGAATTTCATTAATGTGTTTAGCTCCTAAACATGGAGATACAGAAGGAAAGGAAAACATTTAGTTGCCTCTTTCATTGAAAATGTTTATTTAAACACATCAGATGTTAAAATAACATCCTAAGTTCTGTGAATGACAAGTTTGAAGGACATTTTAATACAAGCATTCATTTTTCAGAGAAAATGCTTGCTGTTGAAAAGGACAAACAGTCAGAAATATAAATGCTGATAATACTGGTTATTGTGAGAAAAGAAGCAAGAAAAATGTTTTCAAAATTGCCTTGTGTAATAAAAAAATAAAAAGGGTTGCAAATGTGTTCTATATCTAGGTAGCAATATCCCTTTCTTTTTTTCTATGTGAAAAATTGACACATCTCTCCTGTTGTAAATGAGTGGTAAAGATGGTTCCATTTCTTTATCACAGTCCACATATATTTGCTTCAGAAAAAGGTCACTGTATGGTTTTCTGCCTCTGCTCTTTTCTGTGATAGATACATAAACACAGAATTATTTTTTGCTTTTAAATTTTTTTGTCACCATTCTGTGTGCTCTTTTTTACAAAGAAAGAAGGGGAAAATTTGAAGGTTGTCATTAGTCAGTGTTTTTGCTGAGCTTGCTTTGTCCTGGAACCTGTCGTATCTTAATAATACGGGAAGGATGTTGATTCAAGGATTATTATGACAGGTTTATCATAGGAAGCTTCAGCAAAGTTACTTAAAGCAAGAAGTTGGATGTTGGATTGCAGGTCGTTAAGCAAAGCTGCAAGAAATTTCAGTTGCTTCCGTTGTTCCAGAGTGCAAAAAGAATGTGCTCATCAGTTATCCCTAATGAGATTTCTTTTATTTATATTCTTGCATTTCTTCAAGGGATATAAATGTAAAAAAGAAGGATGAAAATGGCTCAGCATGGTCTTTTTCCTGGTTTGACTAAGACTATCTGCTGGGATATGGGAACAAAACCATTGAGATCCCTCAGTATAAGCAGAGCTCTCATCTTGGGTCTTTCATTTTCTGGCTGCTCTCCTAAGACATGATTCCTCTTATACATTCTGTCCATACACTCATGCATGGTATAAAGAAAAATACCTCTTGTTGTTATGTAATGAAAATGGTTCTGTGTTGAATTTGGTGCTTTTGGAAGTTAAGCACTACATAAACATGCTGAATATAAGGAATCACCTTTCTAGAGTATAGAAGTTGTTTGAACACCTCTGTGTTGATCTCTGATTGATGATGAACATTAGAAAGAAGTCTAATCTTCTATCCCTGGGTATTTCTGATGATGGGAGGAATGTAAGGCTGTTTTATGTAGAGAGGGCACTTAATGGAGGTAGTACTTGATCTTAGATGCCTCACGCCAGGGGTCAGATGCTACCTGGGACTTCATTGTCAGTTTATCTTCAAATGCTAGGGTGTTTGCAGTCCATTTGTGTTCTGATTTGGAGAAATTGAAGTGAATTATTGTGGCTTATTGTCCCTGAAATTTTCCACCAGTTATGTGTTGTTTCCTTATATCTGTATATAGGACATGATGATATTGCCTTTCATATACACTTTTTTAATGGGTTTAATGTTTCCATTTTTTTCCATGACACATAGGTGTTTCTTGTACATCAGCAATCATCACTAAATATACTTCTATAAAAACACATGGTTATTATATAGAATTGGACTTAATAGTGACTTTGAGAAATTTCACTAGTAGTCTGCATCCAGTTTACCTCTACCTTTTTAGTCTGTCACTGCCATGCCATAAGTTTTGTAACCATAATTTACATTATTTAATTTCATTGTTTTAGGCAAATATAAATGGCCGTGTCTTGGCTCAGTGCAACATTGATGAACTGAAAAAAGAAATGAATATGAATTTTGGTGACTGGCACCTGTTCAGGAGCATGGTAAGACCTTCTGTTCAGTGTTCAGGTCATCATAAATTAGTCTTTTTTGATATGCATCTTTTTTCTTTCTGGTTGCTTTCTTGTTGTCATCATCTTTAGGTTTGTAAGTATTGTCTTAAAGCATGAATGCATCTGCTATTTTGTTACTCTGTCTTTTTGTCTTAAGCACTAATGAATAACTATTTGCCTATGGATTTGCATCTTGATTGTGAACTCCTCCTTTTTTTGCCTCCTTTTTTCAGGGGATCTGTTTTTTCCTGTATGGGTTCCCTTTTCAAATTTGCCTATTTTAATGAAATGGTCAGAACCGAACTCCTTTTTAAATCTCTGTCCTACTGTTGAAGTTAGTCAGGGAATTCAAAGTATGCGTAATAGTAAGGGCAAGGAATTGGGCAGCCAGGCTGATACAGTGAGGGTTACGCATTGCAGAGAACTGAGTTTTCTCTAAAGTATTTTAGACTATTGCCAGTTTTTTTTTCTTGAAATAACAGTATGTCTCTCAACTGTAAGTCAGTCCTGAAAACACTGAGAATTACATGATGAAATTTATTGTTAGATGCAAAGCGTTTGGTTTTGCCTTAAAATGCATAATTTATCACTTTCTAGTTTTACAAGAATTTAAGCGTTTTTGTGGCATATGAGTTCTTTCAAGGGTTTGAGCAGTAATAAGAATAATTTGTAAATACAAAAAGAATTATTGAATGATTTTTCTTTGTACTTTTCTGTGATCAAAACTGCATATACAGGTACACTTTTACAGCTGTGGATTCCTCGTCCCTATTTTTAATGGAATTCTTGTTTAACAATTTTGAGAACTTCTTCTATTTATGTAATTACATTTAAACTGTCTCTCTTTGCGTGTTAAGATACTTGAAATGAGAAATTCAGAAAATCAGGCTGCTCAGGAAGATGCTCGTGGAGCAACAGATCACGGTGCAGCTGCGATTCCTCACAGCGACCTCACTCGCCGTCCCGGCCATAACACCGAGCTGCCCCACACTGAGCTGACAGGTCTTGCTGGTCAAGCTCCCTACACACTGAACTTCAGCTTTGAAGAACTCAACACAATTGGTCTTGATGAAGCTCCTCCACGCCATAGTAACTTAAGTTGGCAGGTATTTAATAGAGAAATGTATTCTGCTTGCTTACTTGTATGGAAAAGAGGTTTTTTTCCAGTCTTGGATATAGAGAAGTCAAGAAATAAGTCTCTAGGACAGTTCAGATGCTTTCACTTCTCAGTCTTGGTAAAGCCTAGTTCTGCAGAGATGTAAACTCTAACCATACTCTGAGTTGGAGTCTTTAGTCTTTGCCATCTGAAAACTTCATCTGTTCCAGTAATCACTCTTCATGACAAAAAAACCTAAAGCTATCATGCTTTTCTCATCTAGCTTAGGGTGGTGTCTTCCAAGGCTTCTGTATTTTTGTATTATTCAGGCTTTGTATATGAAATATTTTAGGTATGTGCTAACCAAAGGTTAGCCCATTCAACAAATATATTTGTTAGGTTTTTGAAAATAGACAACTACAGTGCTTCATGACATCAGAAACTCGTTCTTACAGTGCATAATCTTTTCATAGATTCCAGAACTGAAATCCTTCTCCAACTGTGGTTTCTGCCATAGGTTGTGGTCAGTTTCCTTCTGCTTCTTATGAGACCACCTGAAGTGTTGGATTTTCATTTGTCTGTCCTTAAGAAGTAAGACAAATCAGTTAGTGGCTAAGAAGTGGTTAGAATAAAAAAAAAAAACAACAAAACAGCAAACCCAGTGGGCTGAACCCTTTTCATTTCTAAAAATAAATTATAAAATCTTGAAGGTGCAACAAAATAAGAAAACATCCCAAATTCCTAACTATAGGTGATACTTTTAATAATCAACATTGTGTGCGTTTAGGATATATATCCCAGATATAGATTTCTATCCCAGACACTTCTGGGTGTGTTCATGCGTGCTTGTGTATCTTTGTAGGATACTGATCATCCCTACTGCCCATTTCCATGGAGTATCAATGTATGTTTTTTCTAGACCAAAGTGGCATTACACACGTTTGATGTGTTTGAATAAACAGTGTTTCTGATGCCTGTATAGTTATCTGAAGTTGAATCACAGGAATGAGAAAGGTAGTTTATCCACAAGAAAACAGTAGAATTCACCTGTATCTTCATTTTTTAAGTCAATACTGATTAGTATTGCAGCTTCTCTGTTGTGGTGAGTTGATGCTGGCTGGATGCCAGGTGCCCACCAAAGTTTCTTTATCACTGCCCTCCTCAGCTGGGCAGGGGAGAGGAAATATAATGGACAATTAGGAAATGTGTGGTACAAGATAATGGCAGGGAGAGATCACTCACCAGGGACCATCATTGGCAAAAGAGACTGCACTTGTGGAAATTAGTTTAATTTGTTACCAATCAAATAAGAGTAGGGTAGTGAGAAATAAAACCAAATTCTAAAGGCAGACATAGGGGTAAAGAGGGTTATGTTGGCAGAAAACTGATTTTTCTGAAATCAGATATATGCAATAGAATTTTGCCAGGATATATTGAAGTATGTATGGTGGGGGTCTTTTGAGAGATGTTCAACATTTAGATGAATTCTTGCTGTCTTTCTAATATAAAACACAAATTTTGTAAATGTATGAAATGTATTAGAAAAGCCCATCTTGACATACAAATCCATTTTTTATAATTATACACTCAAAAGAGTTAGTCTCAAATGCACTGGATAAAATGTTTATTTTGTGGAAATTTTCCATTATGGGAACCAACAATAAGAATATTTTCTATGTTTAGTTTGTGTGTGTGATTCTATATATATGTTTATAGTAAGCATATTTTAATTATAGTGTTTACAATTTCACTTGCATAATCTTATTTGCAGCCATGAAAAGAATAATTTAAGTACATATTTAATACTCTGAGTTATTTTATTTAAGAAGATTGATAAAAGTAAAAATAAATAGTTGATTTAACCGTTACCTTTCTCTCTTTTTTTTTTTCCAGTCACAAACTCGTAGAACTCCAAGTCTTTCAAGTCTTAACTCTCAAGATTCTAGTATTGAAATATCAAAGCTTACAGACAAGGTGCAGGCAGAGTACAGAGATGCATATAGAGAGTATATTGCTCAAATGTCACAGTTAGAAGGAGGTGCCAGTTCTACCACAGTAAGTGGGAGGTCCTCCCCTCATAGCTCAAGTGCTTTCTATATGGGCCAGAGCACGTCGGGGGGCTCCCTGCACTCCAGTGCAGAACAGGAAAAAGGAAAAGATGGTGAACAGAAACAAGATGATGGAAGAAAGTCCTTTTTGCTGAAGAGGAATGATGTTGATTACAGTACTTCAGGTGTTTCTACTAATGATGCATCTCCTTTGGATCCTATTACTGAAGAAGATGAAAAATCTGATCAGTCTGGTTCCAAGCTTCTCCCCGGAAAGAAGTCTTTGGAAAGAACAAGTATTTTCCAGGCTGCAGATTTAAAGCTTAAGGGAGTTACTCTTCGGTATCAGAAACTTCCCAGTGATGAAGATGAGTCAGGAACTGAAGAATCAGATAATACTCCGCTTCTTAAGGAAGGCAAAGATAAGAAAACAGATATCAAAGTAGAGAAGCAGCCCAAATCTCCAGAACATGGTTCTGAACCTATTAGAACCTTTATCAAAGCAAAGGAGTATTTGACAGATGCCCTTTTGGATAAGAAAGATTCTTCTGACTCTGGTGTAAGATCCAACGAAAGTTCTCCAAATCATTCCCTTCACAATGAAGGAGCAGATGATTCACAGCTCGAAAAGGCAAATCTCATTGAGCTTGAAGATGACAGTCACAGTGCAAAAAGAGGAATTCCACACAGCCTTAGTGGCCTTCAAGATCCATCTGTGGTTCGCATGTCTATTTGTTCAGAAGATAAGAAGAGCCCTTCTGAAAGCAGCCTGATAGCAAGTAGCCCTGAAGAGAGCTGGCCAGCCTGCCAGAAAGTCTATAATTTAAACAGAACCCCTAGTACAGTCACCTTAAATAACAACAGTGCTCCAAGCAATCGAGCTAATCAAAATTTTGACGAAATACAAGGTATCAGAGATCCATCTCAAATTATCCTGCACCCTGGCTCAAGTTCCAATTCGACTGCAGTTCAGAATGAGAACCTGAAGACGGTTGCTCACAAGCGAGGCCAGCGTTCCAGTTACACCAGGCTTTCAAAAGATTCATCAGAGCTGCACACCGTTGCAGCCTCAGAGGGGGCTGGATTTGGAGAAGAGAGAGAGAGTATCCTGTGAAAAGCAGCCAGGTTAAAAAGAGTATGCTTATGAATTGTAGCTTGGAAGTCTTTGTCAGTCTGTGGTTATATTAATCTCAGTAGTTCAAGCTTTCAGTATTGTAAAAGAAAGCCTAGATTATTTTCAGTCATTTTCTCTGAAAGGAGGAGTAATTTTTACAAGAAGCAAACTGCTTCAGACCTTCCCCACATTTAAAAGCAGTAGTTGTCAGCATGGAAAATCAGTTCTTTGTTAAAACACTGTGCAGAGGTTTGGTCAGGGGCAGATTTTACAGAAGTATGGTTTAATTATGAAAAGTACAATGTGATTTTACTTTTCTCTTGGGATATGTATTACTTATCCCATCGAAGCATTCCCTTAATTCTCCATATTTCCAAGTAAAGTTAATACTGTCGATCCTTGTCATTTGATGTACAAGATGCCAGAACATTGAATATTACAGCCTGTGACACCCGTACCAAACTTTGCATTGATTTGTGAATTAATGTGTGCAACATAAATTACATATGTGGAAATTTGAGTGTTAAGGTACTTGTTTGACTATATGTACGCTTTTGCTCTCTGTATGTTCAGTAGTCACTGTTGAATTCGTGAACTTTGGGTAGAGTGGTGATGAGGTTTGTAAGGAACGTGGTCTCGATGTGTCACTGGAATTGGCAGTTATTTATAAGGTAATACCTTGTCATTGACTCAGTGGGTCCATTATTTATTGTAGGTACACAATTTTGCTGTCACGGAATAGATGGTCTCAGTAGATGCAACCACCACATTAAAATATTGTAAGGATAAAGTATGAGTATGGTGTTTGAATTTATGAAGCATTTGTGGCTGTGTGTGGTTTTTCCTTGGTACAGTGTTTATCATTTGGTTCTGGAAAGAAAAATAAGCGGTGTTTGCCATTTTAAAACTAAAGCATACCTTTTGGAATCTTGTCAAAGCTGTACTTCAGCTTCTTTATTTCTGAAGTACAGTGTTTGAAGATATTTTTTATCATCTAAGTAATGTACCTGAATGGTGTTATAGCAAATACTTGTGCTGTCCAGTGAAATTTGCATGGTTTTGAGGAAGAATTGTTCAAGCTAGAGTTTGCTAGTAGAAAGAAAATAAAAAATAATTTGGCATGTTGAACTTGTGTCCAAATTTCTTTTTATTTGCAGTATTTTGTTTCTTCACTTGATAAAAATGTTAAATCCATGTTTATGGTTAAAGTACTTCACAGATTAAATTCTTTGTAATGCATTAAAACAATATAATTTTTAATATAATACTAAATAAGTAAAAAAATACATTTGAAAAATGAAATTGCCAAAGCAGACATTTCTAAATGCAGTGCTGTGAGCTGCAGAGAAGTGGACACCTCTCACTAGTCCAGAGCAGTAGTCCTGCTGTTTTGGCAGTCACATGTGCATTTCTATGCCAGAGTCAAAAGAAATGTTTCTGCCTTTATCTAGGCTCTCTAGTCCATGGATGACTTACACTTACAGGACTGGAGACGTGATCTGTATATTTCTGGATCTGGTTGGTGTGTTATCTGGTTGAATTAAAATTTACTCATCAGAGTGTTACAGAAGTACTGTAAACTTGTGTGCACTATTAGAGTAATAGTTCAGCCAAAAAGCCTCCCAAAACAAAATAAGAAGCCCCCAGTGCCTGTGTAGCTTCATAATACTTTGCCAAGGCTTTGGGGACCGTTCTTTGGGTTGGGTTCTTCGTCTTAAAAATAAGAGTACGTTACTCTGCTCTCAGACATTTTTGGGATATAAAAGCTTTTGACAGAAACATAATTGTTTTTGTAAGAGAAGACAAGTGTAGCCTTCTTCATTTAGACATAGAGTATTGACAGAAGATACCAATTATTTTGAATCATATTATCTTAAGTCCTTAAATCGATGAATGACAAATTGTCATGTGGTTTTGAGGTATTTTTCTTCCTGAAAGTTTTATCCCTCAAGTGTTCATAAAATACCAACAACTGGGATGAAAGAGGTGGTTGAGTGGAAAACTTTTCAGTGTGTCTGCCTTGTGTTCACTAATACCAGTGGAATTGCTTACCATCACTAGGAAGCAATAGTTACAAGGAAGTTTCTGTGTAAGGTGGTACAGGACTTGATGCAATTCTCCCTTTGGGTATGTTGATCCATGCCACACGTGGGATGTGGGTACCTAAAGTCATTTTGGTTCCAGACAGTGGTTCCGTCCAGTTTCATGGACTGCTTTAACTGCATTGATAGAGTAATGCAGGCTGTAATCTGTATCATCAAATGTGTTAATAGACTTTTTATTTAATGCTTTCCTAGCAAAATTCCTAGAACTGGGAAATATGAATGCTTCACAGTTTAAAAACAGCATGCCATAAAAGCTGGCTTTTGACAGGATAGCAAATATAACCAACTCTCAGAATCTACTTGCATAAAAATAACTAGACAGAATGAATTTTTATTTTAAGATTTGTTTTTATACAGATGTTCGTAAGCTAACAGAAGAAACTGGTAGTATGATAAAGGGAGAGAGAAGAAAACAAAGAAGGAAATGGAATACTTAAATCCACAGAGTAGCAAGTGTCCTCTAGTACATAACAGAAATCTATGTTAGTTATTGTAAATGTTTAATGGGTTTTTCACATGTAGAATATAATAGAATAACATTTGCAAGAATTAAAAATACACTGCAGTTTCCTAGCTGAAAATTGTTGGTTTTTTTCCTCTACCACAGTTTCTATGGCTACTTGCTTGCATAGTTGCACAATTTTTCAAGTTAAGAAACCATAAACATTTTCCAGTGTTGAAATATTTACTGTTAGCTTGTGGGAATCATGGAACCCAAGAGTTCCATGGAAAATGGAAATGAATGAACAGTATAAAACAATAAGACAACTGCAAACTTATTTCTGGTACTCACCACTTTCCAGAACTCTTGTAATGATAGTTTATGTATCCACTCTAATTTGGGATGGCTGAACGTACAGGAACTTGAAACCATGACTACTTTGTCTAACTGAATCTTAAGAGCACAGTTTGGCTTGTCCTCATGTTATGATGCCTGGATAAGATTGCATGGTAGGGTGAAAATAAACCACTTTTGGAAGGAAAAATTGGATGCAACTAACATTCCAGGTTTTATATGAGACTCTTGTGGCTATTTGCCAGCCTTTTTCAGGGTTGCAGTTTCTGAGGAAGTGAGAGAGGGAGATTCTTACATTTCACTTGTATAACTTGCAACAAAATTATGGTCTGGTAAAATTCTTGGAGATCTGAAAAAAAGTTTCTAGTTTGTGCCTGGCCGGGTCACTCTGGGATATCTGATCACCCTGTGTGACTTTGCCCACACAGCAGAATAGGTATGGGATGTTGTTAAGTTTTCAGACCCTAACTTTCTAAAGTTTTCTTTTCAAATACTGTTAATTTTTTTGGTTTCTTCCCCTTTTTTATTTATGTAATCTTTGGGAAATTTTCCTGAGACACACTTAGCATGGGTTTATACAGAATGCTGAAAGTAGGTGGTTTCTCTTGTGGTCTGGGGCTCAACTGTTCACTTCTGTCCACAGAATCCACAAAGCCTCTTTTTTTTTACATGTGCAGCTCTCATGGGAAGCTTTCTGGACCTCACTGTAAGAATATGGGAAGTTCTGTATGGCTACAAGACAACACAAGCAGAGGCGCCACCGTTCAGCCTGTGGCTTCAATAATTTTGATCAGCTTTATCACCTGTTACAGGTTTATTTAAATTTCTAAACATATTACTAAGAAATTGCCAAAGAAAATTAATACCTGAATATTTGAGGTCTCATAAATGAAAACTACAATAGTGGTAAAATAGAAGTGTTCCTACCAGTTAGTGAATTTTCACACACACAAAAGAAAAGCATTGTAGTAATTGGTGTGAGATAAAGACTGCTTTTGGGATTTTGGTCTTTTTTTGTGCTGTTTAGGAGCTGTAGTAAGGAGAACTTAGAGCAAATTTCTAATTCCAGTTAGCAGAGAAGTCTGGAAAGACTGTACTAAACTTACTTGCTGTTTTCTGGCAGCCTTGTGCATTGTATTTTCTAGGTTTCAGTTGTGTTTCTTAAGGTCCATTTCATTAGATTAAGGCCAGGATGGGTAAAATTTTTACTTAGAATCTTTCTCCTTGAATACAGAACAGTTTCATAAGATTGACATATTCTCAACAGGTTTCTGAATTTTAACAGAAAAAAAAAAAAAGGGAAGGTGGGTGCTTGAAAAAATTTGTAGTATAAATAATATCACACTGTGTTTCCAGGCTTGGAGTCTAACATTTATATTTTCATGTGTGGGTCTGACTCCTGTGATACCATTAATATTGTGGTGAAGTTTTGGTTTATAAATTTATGCCCTGTCTTCCATGAAGTAAGACTCAGAGCTACGGGGTTCTTAGCAATGGTTTTTGCAGTCACAAGTGACTGTAATTCTTTAAGAAGACTGATACTGACAACACCAAATGTTTGGGCCTTAAAAAGCATTAACAGGTGGTGTTCTTTCCCCCAAATTCTTGTGGTGGTGACAGTGGATAAACTTCCAAAGGAAATTCTGTTGGCCAATTTCCTTCTCTTAGTTTATCGTTATGTTTACGTCACCTTCTTCTATAGGGAAGGAAAAGAAGTCCCTGGGATATTTTAGACTAACAAAGTCTTTTGGAGGAAACAAAAGACAGATGAGAGATTGAGTGACATTTTATGTAGTAAAAGGTTATAACTGAGAGTGTTACAACCCACCCCCAGAAAGTCCAAGGTAGTGCAGATTCTTGTTCATGGATGCCTTGGGGCAGCTTAGAGTGAAAGACACTGAATGGTTGGTGTTTATTGTAGGGTTTATTGCAGAACAGTTTGGTTGCAATGGAAAGCAGGTATGTAGCCACTTTGGTTATTATTATCTATACTAATATGACAATATATGCTTTAAAAATGTATAAGGAAGGGACAAGTGTAGAAAATTCTCACCACCAAAAGTCATCCTTAAAACAGTTGGTAGCTGCAATTACGATGTCTGTTGGTCAAAGTGGTGGTTGCAGACCATCAGGTGGTGGGAGAAGTCACAGAACCCCCAAAGACACTACATCTGTGGAGTTTTTGTGGACGAAGGTTCAGGTAGGTTTGGGAACACCTAGGTACCTCTCCTGGGGTGGGGAGTTTCACACTGGGTGATGATTGTGGATTAACGATGTGGTTCACGGGACACTTTGGAAGCCTCTGAAACCTCCTAAGACCTTAGAGCTGTCTATTAGCTGTCTGTGTCAGCCCCAGTAGATCCATTATGGCCCATCAGCAGAAATGAGAACCTTCAGGCTGAGTGAGAGTGTCCCAGTACTTCCCCGGCAAGGGAGCTGCCACATCTGAATTCACTTCAGTAAGGATGAGAGTTCCCCGAGCCTCGGGCTTTGCCTCTTTCCTTATCTTGTTCAACACCAGGTGTAGCCTGTAGGTTAGCGTGTTCGCCCTCTGGGCGGGTACTTTGTACATCGCCAGCTTGCCCCTGAATGTTTGAGCTATCAGCATTCCAGTCTCTCTCCAGGATCACTTGTGGATAAATTCTTCTCCCAGACCTGGGATGATTGGACAATAGCACCCCTTTATCTTATCTCAAGTGCTTGTCACTTACCAAACTCCCATCAGTAGGCATAATCGGGGTGGGGTGGAGCAGCTTCTTCGCTGTTTGCTAGAGTGGGCAGAAGTTCTCTGATGATTTTTACAGTGTTTAAGCCATTAACTATTTCAGTGTCTCACAGAGAGTTGGTGTATATTTCTTTTAAAAGTGAGATTCCAACAAGGGAGCATGCTTTTTGTTATGTGAATTCTTAGAGCTGCCATTACACAGCTAAGTGTTCAGGGTTCTTCCGTGTTCCAGGTCTGAGTACTGAAGTTGCGTATCCTGGCTGCTTCTCACAGAAGTAACCTGGATTGCAGAATTATCTTTGTGAGTAAACCAGAGTGTCTGTATATCATTACTGGAGTACAATAAGTCTGTTGTTTATGAAAGAAGTGGAGGAAAGGAATGCTAGTGGTCCATTGTAAGATTTTTCTTTGTTTCTAGGATTTCTCATGGTAGAAAACAAAAGGAAAAGTTTGGATGGTTTGTATATCTCCCTGGAACCTAGAAATAAAAACAAAGGCATAAAATATTGACTGTGGGGAACAGTTAAACTAAAATGGAAATTTTGTGATGCCTTACTGCCTTGCCTCACTAATTAAACCACAGGGAAGTAATCAGCAGAGATTTAACTTTTTTGGTTTTGAATATTTCTTCTGAAATAATGTAATGGTTTGTGCTTGGCTAAAAGCAATCCATATTCTTGAATATGTTTACATATTGCGGTACCATCAAATCTTCCTCATTTCTTGTAGTACTTTTGAGAAGCAGCAAAACTTCCCTAGGTTCATTTTAGACATGAAAAATCCTTTCCCAGCTCAGCAGCGGTAGAATACAAAATTATATGTATTTTTAGGAGAGTCCTGAGCTTTCATCTGCCAGTCAAAATGGACTTTTGTTGAGAGACCACCATTATTTTATATTCATTGAAACAATAAGAAGTCCTGAAATCTAAACTGAAGATTCCTATTAAGTTGACTTTTTCTCATTACCCAGCCTTTTTTTCTTTTTCCATCCTCCTTATGTTCCCTGTTTGATTATAAACCTTGCAGCCAGTTTGTGATCCTCTCCTTTTGGCAAAACCTAAGATTCTAGCTTTGAATGATTCTAGCTTTAGGCATGAATATTGTCATTTGGGACTGGGTATATATTTGCTTTCCCTTATTGCTGGACATGCTCCTGTCCTGTCTTGCCTTCACTCCCTGTGTTTGGTGCAGGAGAACATCGTGTACTTGAACTGTTTCAGTTCTGCCTCAACACCTGACTGGTAGTTGGGGCTTTGTTTGCTGACAGTGTGACTTACCTTCCCAAACCTTTTCGTGATAACCTCAGAACTGCTGTACTCTGCAAATTTTTCCACTTCACCAATGGCAGAAAATGCTGTTGTACTGCAGTGGTGGTGGTGTTTTTTGCTTGGATGAGGGTATTTAATTGGTGGGGTTTTTTACCCAAGGAAGGTTTTACAGCCTAAGTAGGCTCTAAGTTCTACAATTAGTTTTTCTCTCACTTCTCTGCATCCTCTTCCTCAGGTCCTGGAAATTTCACAGGATCTACATATCCACAGTCCACAAAGCTGGTTTTAAAATACATTTTATCTGATACCTTTATTGTGGATGGTATTGTGGACACAACTAAAAAAGGTGCACTAGTTTATATCTGCCAATGGAAAAAAACCTTCGAACTTTATTTAATGGGGGGAAAAATCTGCTTCTTTGTTTCCTTGCATCTGTTTCTGGTAAATAATCAGGCAATGATTGCTCATAGGATAAGGACAGTTGTCAGCTCATCTGCATTTTAAGTAGTCTGTTAAAACTCAAGAAGAACTTTATAGTTCTTCTAGGAAGGGTTAACCCTTCTCAAGGAAGGGTTAATTTTCCTCATGGTTCTCTAAGTTATGTGTGATGATGCAGGTCTGAGTGGCACTGCAAATAGTGTTATGTGCAGGACATTTTAGCACTTGCTTTCAAGTAATCTGAAGAATCTGAAAGGTTCTACATTTGTTTAAAGACTCAAGAGTCAACCTTTGGTGTTCAGATATTTTTACTCTGAAAGATAAAAAGAAATCTTGATTTTTTTCATTTTCAATAAAAGACAAATCATCAAACCATAAGCCTATTTAACCTCAGGACATATTTACACCTTTGGAATATAAAGGAGGGTTTAGAGGTTTTGTTGTTCCAGGATGCCTTCTGGTCTTAATTTTCAACATCATCTTTTCAGTAGCTTCTTTCAAGGTGTGACGAGGAACCATGAATAATTTCCTCTGTTTTCACCATCTGTGCTACCTTCTGCCTCTCTTCCATCTGATGACAGACTAGCTCAGCTTTATCAGATCTTTTTATATGCTAATATGAACCAGAGTCTTTAATTTTGTTGTCCATGGTTACAGTGTTCAGTAGTTTTTATTTTTCGATTTTTGTCTTCACACCAAATTTCAGGTCTCTTTGTACAGTAATTTCTTAAGCACCTGGTGGTACTTCGCAAGACTGAGATCCATAGAATTATCTGCATAGACCCTTTACTCTCAAGCAAAAAATACAATGGTGATTCATCCTAGATTTGCAAGAGAAGGTATTTATGCTTAAAACTCAAATTCAGGAAAGTAATCCCACTTCTGTAATTTTCCAGTATAGGAAGGGGACAGTTATTTTATTCTCATCCTTGAAATTATTTGGACTTTCAGAAAAAATGCAGATTACTTTTGTTGGGACTAGTTGTCTTATAGCAGAGACCTGCCATTGCTCATCTGAGATGGACCATGACTCTTTTGCTTGAGTTGCTGGCTTCTAAAACAAAGGATCAGTTGGCTCAGGTTCTGTCAGCTACTTTATCGTTCTTCAAAAATTTTGTTGTTTTTTTGTTTCATTTCGTTTTGTTTTGTTTCAGGGACAGTAGATGAAAAGAAAAAAAACTCACCTGTATTTAAGTAGCCCCTGGAGTTCAGGGAAGGGCAGAAACCTATAGAGTTTTTTTCTCTTCAGGAATCTTTTCAGCCTGTGGAAAGTTGGACAGAGTACTTAGACAGTCATCCTCCTACTGTGAAGAGCTCCTTTCTAGTCTTTCTGGAAAAATAACCTTCAGGGTTTTTTGGTTTTTTTAAGTATCTATCTGTGAGTAACAAATCTCAAAATAACATCTCTATCTGATCTCTGATCTGATGAAGAATTCTTTACTTATTGTAGTCCTCTCACCATTCCTATGAATACTGGGTGTCTGTCAGCATTAGGGTACTGATGTTCCTATGCTATGGGAGAGATCCTTATCAAGAGCATAAAGGGCTCTATGCCAGAATGCTCTAAAAAGCCTTCTGTTTCTTCTCTCTTGGCTGAGTGTCCAGACTTTGGACTTTCTGTTGGAGCAAAAGAAGCTCCTGTTGTCTGGTCCATATTCATTTGGCAGCGTTACCTTGGTGCACCAGCCACACATGTTCAATTCAGTGTTCTCAAAGGTTCTCTAGGTTGAATTAAATTGCTTCCAGTGTGGAAGACCAACAGAAACAAACCAGATGATCAGGGCTAGGACTGCAGGACAGAACCTCAGTGGAGTTTGCAGCATTGCCATTCATGATAATGTCTCTTCAGATTGTAACATGTTTGGAGAGCAGGTGAAATCCACACTTAGGACTGTCACTGCCCCTGTCACCTTTCTGGATAAAGTGAAGTCCTATAGCTTTCCCTCTTCCCAAGCAATTCTGTTTTATGTAGCCTCCCATTCCTAGTCCATTCTTTCACACGATAAGAGGGGGTGATTTTGTCTTCACTGGATCAAGTCAGGACCATGTCAGTAGCAAAGCAATGCTGTCTGTAAAGGCTGCTAAACAGGATGATGATTTATGACATGTCTGTAGTGGAACTTGCCCACAGTGGTGCAATTCATCAGAACTCTGGCAACCCTTGAGATTCTCCACTGCAGATTGTTGTGAAGCTCTTCTCTGCTAAGAGCAGCGCCAACAGGCTTTGAGCTGATATTCAGCAAGAGTTATGGCATCACACAGGAATCTGGGGGTTGCTGCTGAGCTTCTGAGATTGATTTGTCAGTCTTAAAATGAGGACTGTGACACCTCTTTCCAGGTCAGAGTAATGCACAGAGATGTTTAAATATACATTTAAAAATGGAGAAAAAAAAATATTCATAGGTTGCACTGAAGGGCAAGTCTTTCTGAGAACTCTGAGTTCTGTAGCAGAGCCAGGACTGAGATGACACAGCACCTGTATCTGAAGAATGTGTGAGGATGTGGTGTGAACACACGCTGTGGGTAGTGCAAAGGTTGAAAATTCTTGACTGCCTGGGAACATGTGCAATTACAATATAAATATGTAAATGAACAACACTTCTAAGAAAGTAAATCACTGCTAAAGAAGTGAGAATTCAGGAAAAAAAATCCTGAGGATGGTCATTAAAATCTTCCATGTTGATGCAATGTAGCACTGAAATGTATTCAATTCAGATATCTTAGAATTATCTGGATTTGAAAATTCTTAAGAAACTATCTTCAAAACTCATTCATGTTTATCTGTTGTAAGACCTTCTTTTTAATGCTTTCTGAAAAGAAACAAGCAGAAAGAGAGAAAAAATCCAAGATAAATTGACTCCACATAACTGTTTGGCTTGTATATTTTTCTTGTCTCCAATTATCTTACAAAGCTAAATTATTAGGGGGATTTCTGCAATACTAAGAAATCAATAATTGTTAAAAAACAAACAAACTTTTGTGATCAGAAATGGGAGGTTCTGAACATTTAGACCTATCTAGCATACCAAGACTTTTTTGTCCAGACAGTAACTCAAGCATACTTGGTTTTTTTTCAGTGACTGCCTCAAGTCAGTATGGCCAAGCTGTGCTTTCTGTTGAAATTATGGTTCCAGTCAAAACAATCTATAAACCATGATCAATTTTCTTGGAGAAATGGAGAGACAGCTGTATAATGGAGATACAGCTACTACAAGATAGGAGAGGAGTATCTGGAATCATAATCAAGGCAAAAAGGGAGGGCCTGGGGAACTGTCTTTACTTTGACATCTGGAAGAACTTTATTTATCAAGCTTTTATTATTCATCAGGTGTTTAAACTGCAAGTTTGAAAGTTAATATTAAGTTTTCAGGAACGACCCTTATCAAATTGCTCCAATTTCCTCCTGTGTCTGAGTAACCAACCTGCAGAATATGGATACAGCAGATGTGATATGTTTGACTGCAGTAAGACTTTTATCATTGAAGCTTGAGCAAATCATGCAATGGAGTGAAAGCAGACTGCTGGAAAAGGTAAACCTGGAGTGACCATCAGTTATCTCATGTCACAGTAGGGTCACGTGGGGCTCTCTTTGGTCCATTCTTGTTCAATACCTCAATTAGCAACCTTATTGGAATCTCAGAGTTTGCTATTGTCTGAACCTGTCTTATCTCAAAGGACAGAATTATTGATACACAGAAGACTGTAAATTAACGTGATGCCATTCAGTAAAGTATAATGTATTGCACTTATGAAAGTGAAATCAAATCCACAAATATAAAATTGATTATAAGCCACTGAAATACTGCAGAGGACAACAGGGGTTTAGTGTGGCTACTAAACCAGTAGTAAGCTAAGAAGATAAACGATACAGGGGAAGTGAGAGGGAAGAAGGGAACTGCCTGATGGGTAAATTAACTGGAGTATTACCCAACCCAGGAGAGGTATGTCCTACTGCTGAAGGTGTACCGTGTCTAGACCTGAGCAACTTTAATAAGCAATGGAGAAGAACGGCAAAAACATATAGAAAATATGACTTTACAGGTATGTAGTATTGGAAGAGCTGGATTTAGAGGAAGGTTGAATGGACATGATTTCTTCAGATGTAAAATATTGTTGAAAAAAGATTATAAGCTCCGTCAGTGAAGCTCAAAGTAATCAGCTTCTTGTGGTGGAAACCCCTCCCTAGTATTCTGAAAATAAAAGGTTTCTAGTAAAGCAGTATTAGTGATGCTAAGTTGTGGAATTTCATTCACTGGTAGTGTCTTAGAGTAGTATAATGAACGGATCATAAGATGACCTCCTGCCATTTTGGTTTGCAGTTTTTGGTTTTACATTGCAAAATGCACAGAAGTTTGTTTCAAACATCAGCCGTCACTGCGTTCAGCACTGATGGGACTCCCAAAGGAAAAACAGCATGTGCCAAACTGTATGTGTTCCATGGAAATTCACTGATGAATTAGTGAAGTAGGCCTCAATGTAAATACTCAAAAGAGAAAAATTCCCCCTTGGAGCAGGTCCATAAACAGAAGTTCAAATGCAAAAGGTCCCGCTTTGAAACAGAAAGAGCCAGGCAACACAAAGCTGGTTGGAGGCAAAGATAACAATAACCCAGACCATCCCAGTTGTATGGGATACAGTGGCTGTCAGTTCAAATGGAGGAGCAAACCAGTATGTTTTGCATATCAGGTTAATATCCCCTTGTTCCTGCTCTTGATGGTCAGACTTCCAGTCACAAGCATGGCTCTTGTATTTTGCACAGTGACCTCATGCCCAGCCTATTGTCATGTTGGGTGTTTGCATTCATGTTACACTATTATTAACATTGATAATTAAATGTATGGATCTTGAAAGAATTCAAGTACTTGACATAAAATCATGTTACCTGATTTGCATTAAGGCCAAAGAAACTGCTTTTACTTCACCCAGAGATCTGTGGCTGCCCAGATCTTTCTCCCTGGCTCTTTTTTCTTAGTGATATAAACAAACCCAGGTCTCAAATCTACATCAATGCTTCCAGGATAAGTGTGCCTTGAGAGGCTACCCAGAACAGAGGCTAGACAGAGTTAAAGGAATAAAGTAGGTATTTATTAAAAGACCTTCAACGGATACACCTTGGGAAGTACAAGACCATGGCTGAAGCTACACCCAAGATGGACCATGGGTCATGAGATTTCACACTTTTATAAGTTTTGGTCCATTTAGATTTTGGGGTTAATTGTCCAATTACAGCTTCAGGTTATGAAGTCCCATCCTCCCAGATTGCTCCCCTCAATTCACTGCTGTTTATACTCTTTGGGCCTGAAGCTGCAACGGTGTTCTTGGGCTGGAAAAGGATTGTTTTGTCTAACTAAGCTGTGAGGAGAACTTGCTCACACTTTATATGAAGTTCAGAGTTATACACTGATGCAGTACAGAATCTGGAAGATGTGAAAGCTAAAACTTAAGGCATCATAAGGACCTTTCTTTGACCTATTGCTCCTGTTGCTATTGATGCTGATACTCTGTAAAACATCATGATACTCTGGGAGGACTTCCGGGCCATGTAACTCCCAAGTCGTGACTGACAATTGTTTGAGTGTGTGGCAGGTACAATTTCACATGACAAATGACCAATTTTAGTGCCCAAGATGCTCCCATTGATAGTATTACCAAGGTAGCCCAGCATGAGACATGCTAGTTCATAAGAATTCCTGAGAGTGAGAATGATATTTCCCATTTTTACAGATGGATAGAAACATGAAGGAGTGAAATGACTTGCAGAGGTCACATACAAAGTCTGTGGGAAATTTGGGCTAAGAGCTATGTCTTATAGTCTATGTCTCCCAGTTCAAGGTCTTAACCACAAAATCATATTTCCCCCCACATCAGTGAAGCCCTATTTCATCACCTTCAACAGCTGATAAATTATTGCTTTGAGCTGCTGAAATTCTAGAGCTTTGAAGGGAAAGGTAGGAAGTTTTTGTGGCTTATAAATGTTTTCATGGATACCTTAAATCATTCATCAACTCTATAAGAATCTAATGAAATTAACTTTCTTTCCTGCCTTGTAATTAAGTGTT
Organism: Phylloscopus trochilus trochilus; assembly: GCA_016584745.2. Classification (NCBI taxonomy): domain Eukaryota; kingdom Metazoa; phylum Chordata; class Aves; order Passeriformes; family Phylloscopidae; genus Phylloscopus; species Phylloscopus trochilus. Next base: position 14,308,915 of record WQNJ02000062.1, read on the forward strand.
TAAGAAAGCTGTGGAAGCCATCAGTTAATCAAAAAAATTAGAAGTACATTTCAGCCATAGTTCAGAGACTAAGAGATAGTAAAATAATACTTTAAAAACACTTGAAATCTATTACATTTATAAAACTCTTTTTTTTTTTCTCTCCAGCAAACTGAAGAATGTCTATAAGTATCTCTTAAGCAAAACATTCAGTTGCTTAGAGGCATCTCTCTCTGAAGATCTTTTTGGAAGTGTGCTTCTTTTGAGACCTTTTTCTGTGATGATTACATCAAATTGCTATGTGACACTGTCTCAAGGACAGATATCTAGTAATTGATTATATCATGTAATAATTCCAACTATACCTCCACCGAAGCCCTTAGGCTTTTGTTTTTGGGTATGTCTGTGTTTCAGTCTGATGCCTTTAGGTCAGCTCATGCAGATGATGAGGATGACTGAAAGAGCTGTTTGAAGCATCAGGAGCCATCAGGTTGCAAAGACTTAGGTGTCAGTAGAGCCTTGTGCATGGCTGCCTTCTACACTGAAGTCTGTACTGGACAGTCTTCTTTGGTGTTGGTACCCAACTTAGGAGAATGAAAGTTTGCTTAGGTCTTGCTCACATACTGCAGCCATGCTTCCCACTTGTACTGCAGAGGTATCATTTTTCAGGATTGGAAAAATGGTGGATCACCCCAGGACAACATCCACTCCCTCTCTTTGAGTTACTGCATTAATTACTGCCCTCAAAAATAGCACTTACAGAGCTGTTTTTCCTTGGTAAGCCTGAAGCTTGTGTATCAAAAGAACCTGCTGTTATTGTTTCTTAGTGAATGGCTTTTGTTGGAAAATCTGATTGATGGAGAAATTTAGATGAGAGAACTCTTGGTTTTAGTGTCAGTCCTTTCCTCTGTCATTTACTAAACTCTGTTCACCATGTCTATTATTTTTGACATAATTATAGTCCTTTTTATGCCTTGCTGCATATAGTTCTGAAGGAGAACCCTCCACTTTTTATTCCTAATGTAAACAATATTAAAAAATTCACTGATTATTTATTTACATATTTATTGCTAACCCCCTGAAATCATATGTGAGGTCATAAAAGTTATAAATACACAGGATTTAATAAGAAATAACACTATCTAATAACCCCCAAAATGGAATCTAAGAAAAAATAAGCTCTTAAAGCTGACCTACTTTTTGTTCTCCCTGCTTTTAGTGAATTACATGCTTCCTATGATAATATTTTGTTGTTACTGTATGCTTGGCAGGAATTGTGTTACTGAAGGTGATTAATTCATAATTTTCCTAGCAATTGAACCTGCAAAAAGAAGTTTTAAAGAAACACTTTTACAGCTAATTGTCTTATTTTCCTCTAGAAAATGTTAAATTTACTCTACTATGGGAGATATAGTTATCAAGGACTAAAATCTTTTTTTTTTCCCATAGGTTATGCGGTGTGAATAATACCCATGATATATTAAAAAAAAAAATATTTTCTGATTGAGGCACAAGGCTGGCTGGAACTAGCATTTTATGTTTGTAAATACTGTGGAATTAGAAGAGGGATTTTTAGCTGTTTCTTAAAACTCTTCAGAGAGGCTAAAGAGTAAATCTGTCCACACCCTTCCTGAGTTCACGAGACAAGCAAGTTTTACATACTTTTGTTCTCATAACTCTGGGATTTTTTCTTATAGAATTTGTGACCGCATTCACTTTCTACATTGCAAATATACTTTCTTCTGTTCTGCCTCTTTCTTACAAGGACACTACTTTTTTACCTCATTCATTGTGTTTTCCGTGTTTTTATTACCTGCGATTCTTTGCATAAAACCTACATCATATTTTTCAGTGGAAGACCAATAAATCCTAAAGTATCTGCTTTGTTTTCTCAATTTGATGCCTGGCTTCTGAGTTTCTTTTTCTCTATTTGAAAAATGTTGGTTATTTTTAGGCTCATAACCAACAGATCTGCTTCTTTCCAGGACTGCCAGAGTCCAGGAAGCTTCTGCCTTTGGATATCTCTCCAGAAGTGCTCCCTTTCCCCTTACAAGTAGTGTTCAGCCACCTTTCTTTTATCTTTTTTGAAAATACTGCTTACCTCAAAGCCCTGTAAAATAGAAATAAAATATTAGTTAAGTACTCAAAGCTGCCAAAAAACAACATACCATTAAATATTAGTGACACTTTGTGTCAGATATTCAGATTAGGAAAATTGTTTTCATGCTGTCAATAAACTGCTAATTGCATTTTGGATGTGGTGTGTACATAACACACAGTTTTTATGTGTATGTTTACTACAAGGGTCCAAACTTCTACCCTTTTTAACTCTAAGCATAGCATTTTCTTCTAAATTAAACTTTCAAACTTAGATAGGTGCATGAATTAAAGTAATTCAGTCAAAAAGTTTAATCTCCAAGGAACTCGTAAAATTCGAATGACTGAGGAATCAGATTTACAGTGGAATTTAGAATTTAATTTTATAGGTATTGTGATGTCTTGATACTTACAGGATGAGGTCCAACCAACACTTCCTGCTTTTTCTGAAAGAGTGGTAAGTGCAATGATGCGATAATGAGAGCAAAATGGGAATTAGTAAAAAATGTGTCCACATGTCCTATCTGCCGGGTGGAAATATCTACGTGCTGTAAACCAGCTTTCTAACAAGAACTAGACTGAGATTAGAGATTTGGCATGTGATTTACTCAGCTTCTAACTGAGCTGTTACACCTGTTGAAAAGTACTAATGGGAGATTTACCTAATGAATTTTATAGAAACTTTTTTAACTCAAAGAAGCACACCCTTAGCAGTGGCACTGTATTTCCATATACTTACGGAGAGAAATACAAAAGCACTAGGAAGATACTTTCCCAAGAAGTTTTGAAATGTAGCTATGTAGCTTGACCAGACTCCCTGAAATAGCCTGCCCATCACTTCATTCCTGTATATTAACTCATGTAGACAGTTATATTCTTGGTCTGTTTTAATTTTTTTTTTTGGGGGAGGGAGTGTTGTTTGTTTCTGTTTTGTTTGGAGTTTTTGTTTGTTTTGGTTTGGGTTTTGTGGTTTTTTGTTTTGTTTTGTTTACTCTTGTTCTTGAAGCAAACCTCTTCTACCCACAATGAATGGGAAATAAAAATCTCTAGTAATTTAACCTCCTGCATAACGATGTCCATGAGAAACATTTCCTCCCTGTTCCACTGAGGTAAGCCTGTGTGTCTTTCTGCTGCTGTGTGAGAATGTCTTTTCTAGAGGCATTAATATGTTACAGCTGGGTGTGAAGCTACTGGTCTGAACAAGGCAGAAATCTCAGCAGCAGCAGCAGCATCTGTTGTGGAGCACCAGTTCTTCTCTCTTCTCTGCTCTCTGCATTGGTTTACAGTAGACTCCTATCACATTCCTTCTCTTCAAGTACTGCACAGATTCTAAAAGGTCACAAAGGGCTTGTGGATGGGCAATGAGGTTGACAGAAAATGAGGCTGAAGGACATTGTTAGAGGTTTCCTAAGGCACTAAATTTCCCTGTGATGCTGGTACCCAGTGTACCCAACCCAGCTCAGTTCTGTGGGGTGCCTGAGTGAGAGGGTCTGTCTGGGATGAAGGTTGGGCTCTCTACTCCAGGTGAAAGAAACCTGCACAAAACTGAAAACACAAACTTCAGCCTCATTGTGTTTAAAGGCCAGATACGCTCCTTTGATCTTTTACAGTCTAGTATGCAGGAGATACTTATGTTACTTCTGTCCTCCTTTTTCCTTCCTGCCGCTCTCCGCCCCCCTCAGAGCACTGTCTCTTTTCAGGACAGGAGAAAAATGAGGTGGCAGGTGTAACTCCAAAAGGATATGCAGGTTCTGTATTGAGAAACAGGGCATCAAAGTGAACCTCCATGCCAAAAATATGAGGAAAGCTGTTCTAGGAGCATGTGAAATGATGAGAGTACATGGAGGAAGTACCACCCAAAGCTGATCTTGCACTCTTCCATCAGCCTCAGATACTGCAGCTGTTAGCAAGAGGTGGGCTTAAGTGAGGCAGTATTGCTGGTCCTGTGTCTGCTCAGAGGCAAGATGGTAGGTATCCAAATAATTTGTTCTCGTCCAAATGAAAGAGAAAATCATCAGGTTTACAGTCCAGTTCTGAAAAAGAAAAGAAAAAAGCCTAAACAACTGTGTGTGAGCTTTTGAAGTTCTGCCATCAGTAGTAAAACTTAAGAGCTGTTTCAGGCCGTTAGTTTTAAGGAGAAATACCTGATCTATTCATAAAACCATTAGTCACAGACAGGGTGGAATTTGTGGTGATACTTACTAGAAATTATAAAAATGTACTCTTTTTGGAAAATAATGCAGTTAGTTTAATTTTTTCAAATCTGGATAGGCCTTATTGCTTCACATAATGTCATTTTATCTATCCATTCATCGTGTTCTTGTGAAATAGCAAGTAAGGTGCTGTCTTCTAGGGCAGCTAACAGCAGTAAGTCCACTGCTGCACTTCCTGTGCAATTAATTTTTCTCAGTTTAGCCCTATTTATAGTTCTTGCCCAGTGCAGTGACAGCCCTTTTAAAATATTTTTTTTCAAGACAAGCAATCAACTGAAATATAAATTCCTCTCAGTTACCATGAGTGACTCCAAAAGTAATTGCATTGGCTTGTTTCGTCCTTTGTTTTCTCCTTCAATATACCTTAGCTAGTGGCTCTCACAATCAGAGACTGTTGCAATATCAGCTTGTATAAAACAATACTGTTTCAGTTTGGCTCCTACACTTTAGAATTATGATATCTTAATGGCTTTTCTAGAGAGGAATATGGTAATGTGGGTAAACCAAATTTGATTTCAAAGATCCAATGTTTGAATTTATCTGTAGAATCAGAAAATACTGATCCTTTTGCAAAACAGTAGTTTTACAGCATACATTTGTGAAAACATTTTTCTGAACAAAATTTAATGCCAGAGTTTTCTTTTGCCATGCAACAGTTGCATTATGCTATCCCTCTTCTTTACAGTTTCCAGAAAAAGCTGTAAATCATTTCTTGTAAGTAAGCAAGGGCAGTGGTAAACACAGGAAGAGATTCTTACTCACAGCTAATTCTCATTAGCAAATCATAATTTTATTTCTTTCCCATATTGCATTAATTGATCAGGACTGAAAAGCGTTCTACAGAAGAATGCTTAACACACACTAGCCTGTTTAGAGAACGTATTTTACTTTCCAGAGTCAAACACAAATTAGTTCTATCAAACGGTGCTTTTCTCATTGCGTTACGAGCAAAGTATTTGGTGTTTCAAAGCAGATTTCCCTGTAGGTTTTACAAACCGTGTCACGCCTTGGGAATGAAGCCGGCAGCCCCGAAGATGAGAGCAGAGCTGGCGGGAGCGGCGTTTCTGGCCGCGGGGCTCGGGAGCGCGGTCGGTGCCGTGCGCGGCCGGCCCGGAGGGTGGCACTGCCCCTCCACGCACCGCCCCGCCGCGGCCCCGGGGGGCGGCCTGCCCCTGCTCCCGGGCAGCGCCCTCGGTCATGGCTCTGTCAGAATACTGGCACCGCTTCTGCAAGTGGCTCCCGAAGGGTTTCGGTGCGATAGACACAGTGCTGTTTGCCCGGGGGTGAGTAAACAAACCCCAGCCTGCTCTCTGCGTTTCCCTTACCTGCAGATGGGCTGGAGGGGCTCCTGCCGCCCGTGGGTGTGAGCCTGTGGATTTCTGACTGGGATAACATTGGCAGCTGGGCCATGTGTTATTGAGGGCGACACGCAAGAACAGCCAGGTTTGGAAACCTCTCTTCTAGATGAGAGAGTCCTCTTGTGCCTCTCTTCCCCCCCCACAGCCGTCTGGAATTGTCTGTAGGTGCACTTGCAACTTTCGTGCATAGCCTACTCAAAAAAAAAAAAAAAAAAAAAAAAAAAAAAAAAAGAGCAGCGTTTAAATGTGATTGTCACCAAAACTATTTTGCTGTCACATACTTGACTGCAGGTCGTCTTGATCTGTTGTGTTCAGCTACTCAGTTAACAGGACTATGGACAAACAGCTGTGTACAGAAACAGTAAATGGGCCAGGGAAAGTGGTGAAAATGTCACAGATTTTTCTGATGTGTTCTGGAGGGACAATGACAATGGTATAGAATAAAGAAATTCCACATCTTCAAGGAAACATAAAGAACTAATATTAAGGCTTTGGGCACTCAGTTTTGACCTTGCTGTTTATCTTTGAATGACAAAATCTTAAGAACAAAACCAAAGAGTGACTCTGTAAGGGAGGACCTAGTTTGAGCCGCCAGTTCTGATCGTAGGATTGCATTGTCAAGTCGAGGAATTAGTTAATTCTGAAAGAGGAAAAATGTGTTCCTTTCTTAATTTACATTTTTTAAAACATGTTTGTTTGTTTTCCTGCTCAGCTCCCCACGCCTTGTAAATTGTGAATTTCTCTTTTGGCTATGCACGATAAGAAAATCGGTTTCATTCTACAAGTGTGTTAATCATCCCGAGCTTAAAAATACCAAAGCGTAAACGCCGTAGTTTCTAAAGGAGTTGATCTTAAATAATTACAGTGATCTGACCGTTGCAGCTCTTTAATTTTGGAAAATGAACTGTGGATTTAAAGTGACTTACTGTTGTTTCACAGTAATGAAATGTGCAGCAGGGTGAAAAATTAGTTTTGACGGTGAAATTTGGCGGTGATTGCATTGGATTGTTACTGGTTTGGAAGATCTCAATACTCCGATTACAACCCCGAGTGTGCTGCTGTTAAGAGTATTTCAGGGACTGAGGCGTGCTGATTTGCGGCAATGAAGTATTCCACTGCTGGGCTGTCAGGGTTAAACACTGATTGCACGGAGCTGGAACAAGCCCTGCGCTCCGGGCGCTGGGACAGTAGCGAGGTTTGGCCACAGGAGGCACAGCCGGTGTGCGCTGCACGGAGCTTTCCCTAATCCCTGCGGGGCTGGGCACGGGGAGATGCAGATCAGCCCTGGGCCGTGTCCTTCTCTCCCCACCCCCCGGCCCGGCCCAGCTTTTGCTAACCCTGCTTGTCTTCTGACTGTATTGATCCTCTGAGCGGGCGCGCTTCTGCTCGGGCAGGGCAGCGTCAGTATTAAGAGATCAGGGCTGGCTTTCTCCCAGCCTACGTGAATGGATTTGGTGTCAAGGGCAAGGAAAGGCAGCTGCTGCTGCCCCAGAGCACCACCCACCCACCTGTTCGCTGGGGAAAGTGTCACTGGGCCCAGGTGAGGCTCCGGCCTTTCACGCTAAGAGTCCCCAGAGCACAGGAACCCTGAACACGCTCCCTCGGGCCCAAAGCGCAGCGCCTGCCAGAGCTGTACTTACCCAAGCACCAGTGAAGTTTCTTTCTTTCACATTAGAAGTGACTCTCTTTAAAATTCCCAAGCAGGACCCACAATTTAACTTCTCATTTCGGGGAAGTTTATGCGTGTGCTTAAATTAGAATGTCATCTGATAAGGCACAGTTCCCACATCCACTGTCTTATGACAACTACACATATTTAATGAACAGTGGTTCCATAGGGTACAGTAAGTGTCCCTGGAATAATAAGGGATACTGCATCACTTCTGAGGGCAAAAGAGAAAGAAGAAATAAACCGTTTCTGGCTTTCAGGAATTTAGACTCCTATTTCAAATTTAATTTAATTCTTATGGAGAGAGTCCCTGTAGGAGCAGCCAAAGTTTAATCAGTAACACAACAGCGATTTAACTCAATTCTCAGTATCTTAGTCATATGGAGAAGCTGCTGCAACTGATTAGAAAGCCCATTTCATTGAAATATTGCATGGAAGCATGAAAATTCCAGTGAGGAAAGGCAACAGTCACTTCATCATTCTAGATCCCATGTTAACGCATCACCAACTCTCACATTCAAAGCCTTTTTAGAGAAATTTAATAGTTGGGGCACTAATAACCACCCACAACCCTTAATTCTGAGTGATTATTCTAAGCACAAATTAACAGATCTGGGCCACTACTACCCCGAACTGAATCATGCAGAGGGGTGGGAGGGAAGAAAAAAGGCGATACTCCATGGGAATGCCTCAGGATTAACTGCTTTTGTACATTTCCAAGCACTGTTGTCAATAGCAGCCCTTGTGTAATAAATTCCTTTTCTAGTTCTTTTCACACTGTTTACAGGCAGATGACTGAGAAGATTGCAATATACACTCAAATAAGATTTTCCAAGTTACAAGAATTATTCACTTCAGGTAATTTTATTCTTTATAGTCTCTACATATTTGAATTTTTACTTGATAAATTCATAACAATGTATAAGTATTAAAAAAACCCCCAACAACAAAAGCAACACAAATCAAAGCCAGCAAACAGTTGGTCCCCAAAGAATAAAGCAAGCAATCAGTTCAAGAAACACACTTGATTTATTTTGTATAAAAAGGGTTAAGTTTACAACTAAACTTTTATAAAAAGTTTAGCATGATTAAGTACATCATTACACTTTTTGCAGAAATGTATATTTCTGCCACTATACAAGAAAACTCTAATTAAAGAGTTCACAAGGTTTCACTCATATATATATATATTTATATATAAATATATACACAGCATTCAGCCCTAGGTTTGTGTCAAAAAGGTAATTTCTGACCACAGACTTTCCTAAAAAACTGAACACTGGATCCTTCTGGTACTCACGCTCCACCTTTGGAAAAAAGGCAAAGTCTGCTTTAAAATGGGCAACTCCTTGTGAGATTTTTGTTTCGCTCCCCACGTTGGGAATAGTATATAAAGGAAGCCTTCCAACTAGGGAAAGGGTATTTAAGAGTCTCTTCATAAATAACTAGGTTCAGTCCAAGTTGAAAAATGGGGTGGGGATAAAGATCAATCTTGATTTTTTTCTTCGTTATTCATTTTAAAAGGTCCTTTTTCTTGAATGTGGATTTCCCCCTCCAGATACAGCTGAAAAATAAATTCAGCACCTCAAAAAAAAAAAAAAAATCCTGTAGACATTTTCTTGTGCAAAAGAAAAAAAAAATCTCATCAGTGGAACACCTGCAAGAGATTGAAAAGAGGCATATTTAGGAGAATGCTAACAGGGCAGAGATCCGGACAGACTGGCGCCAGAGAGGAAGCCACAGTTTGAACATTTAACCAAACACTCAGAGATTGGGCAAACCCTGGCGTCCAGATGCAACACATACAAGCTCACACACTCGCTCTCAAGAGCACAAATTGAACATAAAAATAACATACACTCCAGGGAAAGGCTAGAAAGAGGATTCTCAGTCCAATCTTTATTTAGATCTCTGTAAACGCAATGTTCAGAGGCGCCAGTCTGCCTCTTAGAGCAATTATTTGATTAAAAGCAGTCGCTTATTTAACTGATAGCGCAGACAATCCCACATCACAGAATTCAAGGAATTCTGTGCCAAGATTCCCAACTTAATCAGTCACTTTGGCCCAGGGAGTTAAGGCTCCAAGAGCAGATAAGAATTTGCGTTAAGCAGAGAGCAGGATCAGAGGAGCCTGTGCTGCTGGGTGAACCTTAGCGACACACACACACTTAGAACCTCAAGACTCAGTTATTAGTCTCATTTCTTACTGATTACAAAGGCATCTCCTAATCAACTTTTAGGAGCTATTTTTAGCACTTGCCATCACGCCTCCCATTCCCCAGGGAGACAATTTTTACCCGAAGTTTAGGAAAAAGGCGCACTGCACTCACCGTTTGATTCAGCCACAAAGTGCTTTGCTGTCGCTTGACATGAGCTCTGAGGGGAACTCGGACGCCTGCGAGAGAAGAAGAGCAGGGTAAGGGCGAGGTGGCCGAGCGCTCCCAGGGAGGCGGGAGCGGATTGTCTCGGCTCCCGCAGCGCTTCCCCCGCGGCGCGTCCGGTCCCAGCCCCGCGGCGGGAGCGGGAGCGCACGGCGGGCGCTGTCACCGCACCCGTGTAGCGCTGGGGACACCAATAACGCCGCCCGAGCGCCCCGATCCAGGCTCGGCGGCGAGCCGGGGCGCGGGGTACGCTTACCTGTAGCGAGAGGATGCTGATGTCTGTGTTGAGGGTGGTCAGAGGAGTTCTGGAGGAAGGGTTCTGCCCGGGTCTCTGGTGGTGCAGGCTGACGATGCTGGGGTGCGAGTCCAAGGCGATCTGCAGGTCCAGGATGTAGTCGATGACGTGCTGCAAGATTTCCATCTTGCTCACTTTCTTATTCTGCGGGATGCTGGGCACCAGCTCTTTCAGCTTGGAGTAGCAGTCGTTCATGTTGTACAGCAGGCTCATGGGATCGTCCACGGGGGTCTTGCTCCGGGAGATGCCCAGGTTGTGCTCCGAGAGGCCGGTTTTCCTGACGGACCGCACCGGGCTGAAGGCTTTCATGCTGGCAGGCGGACGGAGAGCGCGATTCCGGCGGGCGGGCTGGAGCCTGCGGAGCGCTGTGCTACCGCTCTGGCGCTGCCGGAGCTCGCACTGAGGGCCAGCGCTGCGCCGCCGCTCTTATACGGCGGCCGCCGCTGGGCCCGGCCCGCGCTCGCTGCCATTGGTGGCCGCCGGCACGTCCATCACCGCGGGGCGCCCTCACTGGTGGGGCCTTCCGCCCGGGCAGCCAATGGCAGCGGGGGGCGGGGCCGCGCGCACAGCTGAGGGAGTAAATAGTGCGGGGAGCTGTGCGGGGCTCAGCGCGGCAGCTCCGCGCTCCCGCCCGGCCCTCGGGGGTCCCCCCCGGCATCCCCCCCCGGCATCCCCCCCCTGCCCGCCCGGCCCCCGCCGCACCCCGAGCCCTGCGCGGGCTCGCACCGGTGTGCGGGGTTGGTGGCGCCGCGCCAGGAGCGCGGTGCGGGATGCGCAGTTCCTGCTGCAGCGAGGGGTGGCCAAGGCTGAGCCTTCCCCAGGTCACCGTGAGCTGGAGCATCCCGGCGGTGTTCGCGTGTCCCCACTGGGCACACGGCAGCCAAAGTCAATGGCCGGGTTTGCAGTCAGCGCTGTAGGCTGCGGCTGTAAGCAGGAATGAAATAAATCAAGATTAAAGATAAAATAAGCCTATCAAGCCCGCTGCAACTTTGTGTCCTGGTGAGAACGGGACACTGAGCACCCTACCAGCCAGGCAGGCGTCACTCCTAGCGCCCTGCTTCCTGAGAACAGGGCTACTTCAGATGATGCTATTAATTGGAGATCATTAAGCAAATCTGCATACTGGAAGTGCATTTACATGTATTACCCTTGAAAGGCTGCTCATCTGCGCCCTATCAGTGCTCCTGACACAGTACTGCCATTAATTATGCATAGATTGTTTCTGGTGACAAATGCAAATGCTTACTAACACGCTGTACTTTTAGCAGCTTTTGGTTGCGGCCAATGAAACATCTTCCAGAAACATTCCAGAGGAAAAGTTTTCGGGATTTTTCCGTTTTGTTTTGTTGAGTTGGAGAAGTGACTTTGATTATTTTTTTTTTTAAGTTTAGTTCTATTGTATTTTCTTATATTTTGCTTATGCTACCGACTGTATAACAAAGGGACACAGCTTCCACCTTACCTTCCACACCTAAGGAAAGTTCAACTTACAAAAGCGTGAAGGTATATACACAACCAATATAAATGAAATTCTGCACAAATCGCAGCAATTCTCTAATTGTAAAACCATCCAGATGCTCAAAGCACGTTAGTGTTCATTGCAAACAAAACCCATAGTAAACGCATACATCCATAAAATCAGTGAGGACTGTGCTGCCAATCATAAATATGAAAAGCAGACAAATACTGGATTTATCTGCGCGGTTGTTGCATAGCTACACGAAGGGGGTCGGGGCTGTGAGAGAGAAACATTACGGACACTTGGAGACAAAGCTGCGAAGAGCCACATCAGGTTTTTTTCCAATTAACGTGGCATTCCTGAGCTGGTGGCTGGCAATTCTTTTAAGAGGGCACTTTGGTGACTGTCACACCAGGGTGTTTGTCCCGGGGCTGTTCTCCGGGGTGGACTGGAGGCGGTGCCGAGGCTGACAGGAGCACAATTCAACGCGTTTTGAAACGCGAAGGGTGAAAGTGAATCTCGACGTTCAATCTGATAGGAAGACAAGTACACTGTTCAAGTGCAGTTACAGAGAGTAAATAATAATAAAAAAAAACACCCTGCCAATTAACGACTTATTTAAAATCACGACTTAGGGCGACTTCAACCCTTACACCTCTAAGATACCAATTGGTGGTGGTACTTGACCTGCAGGTCAAACCTACAGGTCAAACTTACAGGGTTTGGTCCTGCAACACGCTTGCGTTTCTGTCTAATGAAGGCACCAGTGGAAGAAATGCTGAGTGGTTTTATCGTAATAATAGCCAGCGTAAATATGTTGGTGCTTCTCCCATCACTGTTGGTCGTTCTTGGACAGCGCAGCAGCACCGGCCGGCCGGGCGCTGCAGAGGACCCCGTATTACTGCTTTCGGTTTTCCGCACCAAGGGTTTAGGACGCCTTTTGGAACACCGGGAAGTTGTGTAGAGAGGCTAACCTGGCTATTTGCTCTGTCATCAAATGACTGTCATGTGCGCTTTCTGCACGCGAAGCAGAGCCGGCGAGCAGCCAGGCTCCGCTTCCCCCAGGAGAGCGGCTGGAGTGGCTTTCCCTACCATTTCATTCCCTCAATTCTGCTGTTTTACCACTGAAAGCTTTGGCAGCGGCTCGCTAGCTTTGGGAGTTCCTGCGCTCTGACACGGGCCCCAGCAGCGGTGCGGCAGCCGCGGCGGTGCCGCTGCCCGGCGAGCAGGGGGGCCTGTGGGGCAGGGGGGAGTCCGAAACCAGCGGGGTGCGGGGCTGCGAGCTGCTTCTCGGGGGCTTTTCCAGGACCCGTCCCAGGTAGCTCCGAGTGCCTCGGGAGCACTGCGTCCGCCTCTTAGTTTTCAGCCGGAACTTTTACAGCCGGTTCCCAGCCCCGAAAGGCCGCCGCCGCAAACATCTGTGAGGAATCGCCGCCACAGAGCGCCCCTTTCGCCTCCGCGCCCCCGGGATCACAAACTCGGGGCTGCGCTCCTCGGGCAAGCGGGCTCCCCCCGCCCGGCGCCAGCCCGCGGCCGGGCTGGGTGCGCGGAGCGCCGACGGGAGCGCGGCCGCCCCGGGGGCGCCGTCCCCCCCCGCGCCCCGCCCCGCGCCCGGGGCCGGCCCGGACTGCGCGGCGCCAGCCCCGTGACATCAGCCCCTCGCCGCCGCCCCCCCCGCCCGCGCCGCCCGGGCCCGGCGGCGCCGCTCAGGCGGCTGCCATGGCGACCGGGGCTGCGCCCGCGGCGGCGGCCCGGCCCCGCTTCCCCCTCCCGGGCGCACCTGCAGCGGGGGCCGCCGCCGGACGCCCCGCCATGCCGCGGGGGGAGGACCAGGGAATGTGGGAAGGCGGGGGGGGCGCCCGCAGAAGGGAGAGAGGAAAGTGTAAAACGGGCAAAATCGCGGATAGACGAGGGGGGCAAAGGAGCCGGCGCCGCTCGCCCCCCGGCCGGGCTGCCCTGCGGGGCCGGGTTGCCGCGACCCGGGCGGGAAGGACTGGGCCGCCCTTGCCGGGCTCCGATGTGGATGTGGGGGGGTTCGGTCCTGTGCTGCACCCCTGCACCCCCGCCTCCCGCCTTCACCCCCCCCCCCCCCCCCCCCGCTCAAAAGTGTGTTTTCACTTTTTTTTTTTTTTTTTTTTTTTTTTTTTTTTTTTTTTTTTTAAGATTGCCTATTCTTTCCTCTCTGAAGTGTTGTCAGCCCAGCCCCAGGGTCACACAGTCACACCCCGGCCAGGCTCCCCCCGGCTCGTCCCGGTGCGGGGCGAGGCGCTCCAGGCAGAACCTGCGGGACGGTGCTGCCGCCCCCCTTGGGACCGGCGCGTTCCTTCGCGGCCCCGTCCCCTGCCTCTAATGAAATCTATCTAAAACATCCAGTAATAATGTAAATAGCTTTAATTGCCGCGTATTTAAGCCATCAAACCAGACAAAAAAAAAAAAAATCTGTTAAAATTGGCCCGGTTCCAAGTCATTGACACCATCCAGCCTGTCCAAGCGGGGTGTCCAAATATGTTTTGATACAGGAGTTTTCAATGTACCAGGTAAAATATCTCGCTAAACCCGGCCGCTTTTAACTACCCGCTCCCTTTTGTTTGCCTCACGTTTCCAATTCATTCAAAGTTGTAGAAGTTTGGGGGTTGGCTTTTTTTTTTTTTTTTTTTCTTCCCCTTTCTTTCTTTCTTTTGAGCGGGAGGGAGAGTAATGCATGCAAAATATTTAGTTACAACTTCTGCGAAAGGCACCGATCTGTAACAGCATTTTCTACTTTCACAAAGGATTTTCCTGTTACTTTTGTTCCGGTCACAAAATTAAAAAAAAAAAAAAAAAAAAAAAAGGCGAAAGAAGAAGAAGAAGAAAAAAAAAAAAAACTTGGGGGAGAGATAAGGTCTGGAAAACAATCTGGAATTGCCAGGCTGTTGGTGGGAGCTCTGCGGGGCTGGCGTCAGGAAGTCTGCGCCGCCTTCTATTACTGTTGATCCAGCTTTGTGCAGCTGCACTCAGTACAATTAGCTTGTAGAAACAATCCTGCTGTAGGCAGCCTCTTCCCTTCAAAGTGCTTTTCTATACTGATCCCCTCACATCATGATGCTGGAAATCAAGTCACAAGCCGACCACTGTTTGGCCAACATCATCTGTGGGAATTCATTAACCTCCATCCCAGAGATGCAACAAGAGATTGTTTGTCCAGAACTAAACTTACAGCTTAATATGATGTAGCCCATACAGGAAAAAACCTGTGTCCCCATTTTTTTCCTTTTTTTTTTTTTTTTTTTTTTTTTTTTTTTTGTGTGTGTGTCCATAACAAGAAACACATTGTGCAGCTTTTTCTTCTTCTTCTTCTTTTTTTTTTTTTCTTCAGGGGGTGGGGAATGTAGCTGAAACCAGGCATGAGCCGGCTCCTGCTAAAACTTTGCCATCAAACTGTTTTTTGGTTCATCGGGCTGCAGTTTCCATAGAAGCAACTTATCCCCGCGATCATCTTGTCGGGTGCACTTCGCAAGCTCATTTCCCGTCTGAGCTTGCTCCGCTGCTCTCGGATGCTGCAGCTGACACATTTCCTCCCCGTGCACTTTGCACCCACCTCATCCTTGCCCAGATGCTCGGGGCTGATTGTGCCTAAAAGGGGGTTTCGGCACACTCCGCAGCTGCCTTGGGGGAAGGGACTTTTTTTTTTTTTTCCTTCTACTTTTCCCTGCTCCCCACTGGTCGCCGTGCCGGCAGCAGCCCTCGCCGTGCCCCCGGCCCCAGCGCTGCAGACCCGGCTGGCAGGGGCGCGGCTGCGGCCACTGTCCCCCGCCTCGCGCGTGTCGTGCGTGCGCCACCGCAGCCGGTGTCACCCGGGCCGGGCCCGGCGGAGCGGCTGCCGTGCGTGGGACAGCGCTGCTCGCTGGCCCCCGCCGGGGAGCGGGGCCCCGGCGCACTCCGCCTGCGTGGGCAGCCCCGGGGCGGCAGCAGCAGGGTGACATCTCCCCGCTCCCGCGGCGCTCTGCGAACAGCTGTGCTGCTGGGAGCAGCGCTCCTGCTTCCCGGCAGCCCCGTGCTGCCCCTGGCAGGGCTCTCGGCGTCCCGCTCCGCCGGCAGCGCCTTTCGGGCAGCGGGGCTGGCACCACAGCTCCCTCCGAGCCCTTCACTGGGCACGAGAATGCCCTGCCCACCGTTTCCACCCACCCCGCTCGGAACCCCTCCGGCGGAACGTATGCATGCACCTTCTCCCAGACCCATTTCCAAACTTCATTCTTTTCTGGGCCGTATTTGCAAATGCCAGAGATCCGCCAACTTTTAAGATCTCTTTTCCTCTTTCCTCGCTGTGCTTTTGAATAATGTTGCTTTCGCACAGTATCGTTCCCTTCAACCCCGCTTTTAAGCATCTCTCATCTGCTGCTGTTAATCCCAAGCCGTGTGTTGTTGGGATGCTTTGGAAGTATTTTGGCAAAACATAAATGTTTTTTCATTCTTTTGAAACATCTCCATTTTGGCTAGAAGTGTTGGACTATAGGAAGGCCAGGCCTTTGTTTGGATTCTGTTTTGACATGTGTATCATTTTATGATCATATTCCTAAACTGCTGCTGTGCAGTAAAATGACTTTTACTCAAACTGTGTTTTCCAGCACCACCCTGCAAAGAGGGGTGTCACCATGTCAATTGCATGGTTTTCTGCAAAATTTATATCAAATCCAAATTCAGATGCTTTAGTTCTAATGCTTATTTCTGTTTTGTAGGATTTCTCGTTTTTTTTTTTTTGTAAGTAGGACCAGTGCCCTGAAGGCTTTGCTACATAAACTGCTATCTGCAAAGGGCTATTGCTCACCTGATTCTACTTGAAGAAAATTGCCGTGAAATCTTTCTGAGAGCAGCATCTCTCTGGCATAGTAAGTTCTACTGGTATAAGGTGTATTAGATCCATGCATTAACTATTATGTTTTTACTCAAAGCTGAATACATTTCTTTTAAAAAATCTTTAATTCTTTTATTAATGCAACATTTATGTTTTAATTAATTTATATATCATCCTCTATAAGTGATTATAGTGAGCCATTTAGGTGGCTCTCTAACTTAGCATGGTTGTGCTAAAATCTGGGATCAAGCAATCACTTATTAGTGCATGGCTTATGTAGCAGATGGTTTTCATCTAGTGTAGCTTTTCTAGTGATACCTTTAAATTAATGTAGGTCTAAAATGTTGCAGATTTTGCACTCCCCACCAATTCTCTGGAAAATCTATTCAGGATAGGAAAGGGAGAAGGGGCCAGGCAGCAGATTACTGACAGTACCTCACATGCAATATAGAGTAAACCAAGGAGTAAAAAATGGGCCTATTCTTTTGTTAATTCTCTGTCTGGCTGGTCCAGCTCCCCTCAGTCTCCCACTTTGGCCCAATTTTGATCCCTAGGTACTGGCCTGTGGGAATAAGATCACAAAATGCTTGGCTTAATTTCACTGAAAAAAGAGGAGGGATTGGGAATTGGCTTGGTGGGAGAAGATTTTGCAAATCTGTTCAGGGTATGGTTTTAAGCACACACACCCCACTCCACCCCCCAAACTGTAAAATTATCATAATTTCAAGTATAAGTGTGCTTATGTAGTATGCTCTCTGTGTTTTCGTTTTCCTCAATAACAATAATGTTTCATGAACATAGAGGAGAAATTGAGTCTGTTCTGCAACTGGCATCTAATTGTTAGTCAGTCTGGCCTTCCTGTTGTCTTCAGGAAGAATACCTCGGTTCCATGGTGGAAAGCTTTGTAACATTAAGCAGGCAGTAAGAATTTAACTTTTCCAAAGCTATTGTTGTAGGTTATGTCAACACAGGACCCACAGTATTCTCAGTCCTTTTTAACTAATGTACAGAAAAAAAATTTGTATGGTCAGGAAAGCCTAATAACACTCAGGGTTTGGGCACTGGAAGTGCAGTTTAACAAAATATGTGCACAGCATCCCAAATGCGCCTGCACCCTCACGAGTCCTGTTGAACCACGAGAGTTCTAGTGAAGTTTCCTAAGCTGTTAAAACTTTGCTTCTTTATTGGCCCAGAATGAGCATTATCTAGGTTAAGCTGACTTTCTCAGTGACTGTCGCCTGCATAAACCCACCTGGGACACACAAACTAGGTACGTGTCTAAGTCTCTGGAGAGGCCTGGTCCAGGAGGTGTGCGCAGGATCACGGTTAAATGCACACTGACAGCATGGAGCTTAGCACAAGGCACAGCAGCTGGAGCTGCCGGAAGGTTCAGGGGCAAAGAAGGAAAAGAACTGCTGCTCTCTCATAAGCAATTTTTCTCATGAGAGCACTTGTCCTGGAAGTGAGTGATGCAGATTCAATGTTCTCCTCATCAGAGGTGATATAAACTCCCTCCTGCTTGCAAAGCAACCCTAACGACCAGAGATAAGGCTGAGGTGGAGGACACCCACCCATCCTGTTCAAGCTTGCCACAGTAAAGAAACTGATGCAAATTTCAGAGGGCCAGAGGCATTATAAGCAAGAGGGAGCCTAACACTGTAGCTCAGGGGTAAAGGCATCTCCTGGATGGCAAGAAGCCTGAAGTCTGGGCCTGCTGGCCTGGCAGACTCACCCATTCTTGAGGGTGAGGTTCATCTCACCTTACCTTAGCTATTTAGAGGTTTTATGCCTCATCTCTCTATAGTCAGTGGGAAGAGAGAACAAGAGACACCTGCAGAGAGTGATTCATTCTGTGCCCATCTGACACCTCTCTCAGGATGGAGTGAATCTCCTCGCTGGGGGCCGTTGCTTGCCATCAGTTCTCAGCAGGAGCCAGACAACCAATTTCAGCCAGAAGCCTGACTTAGAGATGCCAAGTGAGGTGTATTCCACTGTGGATGACTAATTTTTCTGATTCATCACACCCGAATTTAGTCTTTAAAATTTGGTCAAATGTCTTTAAAATGTAGTCAAAGTTAGTTGAGTTCTGTCTCTGTATCATGGTCATTCCTTCCATTGGAAGGCTGTGCATGGATAGCTGGCTTGAAATATCTTGGGGTGAAGTCTTGCTGAGCCTGTGGAGCCTAAAGGCCATGTGGCCATGTGTGTCCCTAGTCTCCACTTGTGGATCCTGGTGCCAGGTGTCTGAAATAAAAGTGTGGAACCATTACATGTCATTTTGTGCACTTCTTTTGTGGACGGTCTAACTGACTCGAGGCACTACATACTGCTTCTAAGGGAGGACCTAGATGTGTAAAATATGCATAAAAATTGTTTGAAGATATTACAGGTCTACAGTTGCGATTTTCAGAAAGCTGAAAGGCTCCATATTTAAATCAAAGAAAGTGAAGTACTATGGAAAATGGACTAAGTGTATTTGATGCACTTGAATACCCAGAAAAATGTCTCTAACTTCTAAAACTGGAGGTTGGATGCCCTTAAAAAGATCACCTTTAATACCAGCTCTGAAGAGATGAGTCTGTAATTTTCAGTTTCAAAAACCTATAGTTTTTTCATTTTTGATAATGTGGAATAGTGCTGTGGTGTACTGCAGCATAAATCCCAAGTATGTACTTCATTGTTTCATCAGAGATCAGCAAAAGGTCACCCAGCTTTCTTATCAGATTACTGGAGTGCAAGTGTTTTCTGTGCTGGCCTGAGTTTGGTGCACACATATTCTTTGCAAATGGATGATTCCAGGGAAAAACAATTTTAGTTAAAGGTCACCAAAAGCTTATTGTCCAGTCATTTTGCAAATTTTAGATTGTAGAAACAAATGTGGAAAAAGAAAGTGTCCAGTTTGGCAAAATTACAGTAATATGTTCTCCCGATGGGTTTTTAGCTATGAGTACAATTGGAGATGACGTTGTTCATGTCAATCACTCCATAAAGCTGAATGCCTTCAACTCTTCCAAAACACATGGTTGAGAAACTCTTCTACTTATTTTATCAGAATACAGATAATATATATCTAAATTTGGCAACATAAAAATAATTTGGAATGGACTAAAATTAAATTATTTAAGGCCTTGAGCTATTGTTTACAGCAGAGACAAGAGATCTGAAAATATTAAAAGGATGCACAAACTTGTTGAAATACTTTGAGCCAGAAAAAACCAGCTCATTTACACCTAGCTGAGCATCTCAGCTGTTTTCTGTTGAACAATCAGAATTTGGACTTCAAGCAGTTTATTTTTTTCCTGCCTTATCACTCTGCTTGTTTTCACTTCATTAGCGATAATTTTGTGTTCCTTATTCCCTTTCACAGGTCTCTTGGTTCTGGAGGTGGGATTCAGCTCACGTGATTTATGGCATGTGTCTGGTTGATATCTGCATCTAAGCCTGTCTTTAAAGACTCAGTTTACAGACAATTGAGAAAATCGTTGCTTCTGTGATGACTTATTTCTACCTAATACAGAAGTCTGAAAGCCTAACTCTATCCTTGATACTCTCTTGATTTCTGAGTCCAGCTGTCCTTAGCCCAGACAGCATGTGATTTAACCAGACACCCCGGCCTTGATGTGGATGTCCCATGTCAGAGTTGGTTCTCAGACTTTCTTGACAATTCTCCACTTTTTTTTCCTTTCCTTTTTTTTTTTTTTTTTTTTTTTCTCTGTGTGTGTGTGTGACTTGACACATTTTACAGCATTTAGAAGAATGAGCAGTGGCTAATAGATTTAGACCAAAAAACTTTTCTGACTGTGGTTTGGTTGAATGCTGGGGTTTACAGTCCACAGTGTGTAACCTCTAGGCTAGATGCTCATAGTTGGAGGTTTTGTGCATTTCTGCCTGTTGTTATCTGTGCAATCTACAGCAGCAGGCCTGCATATTCCTTTGTGGGATAGATGGGACTTACATGGTGAGGGAGGTTGCTTTCTTTGGAAACTTTACCTCAGTTGTTGTAGAAGGCACACAAAGAAGGAAGATGCTCCTTAAAACAGCTATATTATGTTCTGGAGGACTTAATCCATATCTCTGCCACAATTCTTTTTTTATGTGAGATGATGGACAAGTCACTTAGAGCAGGTCTGTGTCAGGAGACTGTTTATCACATGGGAAGTCATTAATCCAATGGGAATTGTCCTTAAAGATCTAAATTACGATGAAAACACCACCTGAAATAACAGGTCTCATCAGTCACAAGTCTGGCAGCCAGAACTAGAGTTAGTAGCCAGTACCTTTTCTAACCAGCTGCTTCACATATTACCATTGGTTTAAAGATAACAGCTTCTTCTTCTTCTTCTTCTTCTTCTTCTTCTTCTTCTTCTTCTTCTTCTTCTTCTTCTTCTTCTTCTCCTTCTCCTTCTCCTTCTCCTTCTCCTTCTCCTTCTCCTTCTCCTTCTTTTTCCTTTTTCTTTTTTCCTTTTTCCTTTTTCCTTTTTTCCTTTTTTTTCTTTTTTTTTTCTTTTTTCTTCTTTTTCTTTTTTCTTCTTGTTCCTGAAAAGGGAGTATTCCTTTTGAGGGTAGTACAGAATATGTTCTAATAAATGTGGGAAAAGATTCTGGGGTGGCAGAAGTAATAATTTTAGTAAGGGGCATTCTGGTGTCCTTTCCAGCTTTTCAGGGCCCAAAGAGAGATTCCACCTCCTGCTCTCCAGCTGGGAAATCACACGGGAGTGCAGTGACAGTAGGGTGACTGCCAGAGACCAGAGAAAGTACCACTCACAGCTGGATGAGGACTTGGAGCAGGAACAAGGAAGTCTAAGGATTAAAGGGGAACGGGAGAGGGAGAATTCAAGTTTCAGATTTCTTCATCAATTTAAACTTTTCATTTGAAATGTCAAGCTAAGATAAGCAACACTATCCAGAAAGTGAATGCTTCTGAAGAAGTTTCTTGTATTTCTGTCTCCTGTTAGGACAATTTGTGAGGTAAGCTGTGGTGATTTTAGCCCTAGTTAAATCAGTTTCCTAGGTTATGGGAGACATAGGTTCTGGGTTGATCCAGTGAGGTTCTTACAATCCTTAGATAAGAAACATTCCAGCAGTTGTCATTTGGGACATTCACCTGGTGCAATGGAAATTCTAAATTGCAGTCTGAACTGGGAAGAATGGGACATGAAGCCTTGGTTTTTGACAGGCCTTATAAGCATCAGACCACTTCTTTGAGAATTTCCTGAGAAAATGTTCAGGAGAATAATCTCGGTTTTCTTCTGAAACGTGATTGTATTTCTCTTTATGTGAGCTCCTGCTTTGTTTTCAGAAGTGCTTCTATAGATTCTATGAAGGAAAAAATGTCATGGGAAAGTTTTTGGTAATTTTTTTATTGACTGGGTGGTTTTTTCTAATGCAGATGCTCCTTTTTTAAACCTGATAAAGGCATAGCTATTTGGGGACATGATACTCTCTGCTCTGTACTGAGAGCAGCAACACACCTTGCAGAATTGTTTTAAGAAGCAGTCTGGAGTGTGCCAATTTCTCTCTTTTCTGCTATTTTGGTGGTGTTTTGTGGAGTGAAGCACATGTATATAAGCTGCAAATGTACATTCCTGTATAGAATAAGCAGGCTGGCTGTGTGAATCAGCTGTTATGGGGGTGGCTGTGGGTAAGACATGAAACAGGCAGTGGAAACTCCTTTGATGGGGACTCAGTAGTCTTCATGCTTTACACCTATGGGGCCTGATGCAAATCCAGTGAGATCTGGGAAAAGTCTCCCTGTCAGGTCACAGCTTTGGATTCAGCTTCAGGTGTGTGTGAATGTGTTTGTGGGATGTGGCTGGTTTTTGGCTAGTGTAACAGGTGCCTGTGAGAGCGGAGAGAGAATTTGTTTCTCTCTGCTCTGGGTTGGCAAGTGAATTTTATCTAAAGCTTGTCACTTGCACATAGCCAGCCTGCTCACGTTCTAAATAGATTCTGCCCTCAGATTGTAAAGAACAAGATAATAACATTATGTTATGTACTTGAGAGCTAAATTATTTTAAAAGTCTGAAATTAGCAGATGAGGAGGAATTTATTTGCCAAATACATTTCAGAAGCAGCTTGGGAAACCTGTCAGAGCCCATCTTTAAGTGCTTAACTAGTGGCTGTTCAACTTAATAGCTCTGAAGAGTGCTTGCAGTGTGAGGGAGACCAAAACAAAATCCCAGAATGCACGAGATTTTCTTCCAAACAACAAAAACTGCCGTCAATTCACAAACCAGATGGTTAAAGAGGAAAACTTGCATCTACAACCACTAACTTCAACTAACATCCTCTGTGCTCCAGGCAAAAAAAAAAAAAAAAACAACAAAAAAACAAAACAACCCCTTGCTCTTTTTTTGGACTCTCTATCTGCTCTTTCCAGCGCTAGTAACTTATTGCATAGCTGAACACAACCTTTGCTCTGGTAGCAACTCTGGCCTGTACCACACATTCATCCTTTTACTGCACAGGTATCTTCATGGTTTCCTGTGTCCTGTCCTTCATGTGTGAGACAAAGGTCTGGAAAATTCTTTCCAGCCACTGACCTTCAAGTCACTCCCTAAGATGCACTTTGCCCCTCATGTCTGTGGGGCTTTGCTGACAGTAGCTGGGCAGAGTAGAGGTTAAATTGTTTTCTAGGCAGCCTGTGTGAAAACATGCTCATGTTCTTCCTGTTATGGGTCTGCTGTCAACCCCTTTCCTGCTGGGCATGACAAGGCCATGATGCCATTTTAGTGACCATCAGCTGTCATTGGAAGCTGATGTAGACAGGAGCAGCCCTTGGCTCTGCTGGTTGTTACCTTCCCTCTCCTTCCCTCCCAAATGTCCAAGTTTGCTTTTAGCCACCGGCTGCTTCCATCCTTCCTGGCTCTTGCACATCTGCAAATTCAGCTCCTGTGCCTGAGGCACTAAGGCAGAGTCCACCCTTTCAGGCTTTGTTAGCATGTCTTGGCTGTAAGCATCAAAGGTCTCTTTTGAGGAGGTGACTTTCTTGCATATGAAGCCACAGATCTTAATCCTTCAGAGTGGCAGGGAGGCTTCCCTCTTAGTTGATATTACTTGCCCAACTCCACATGGAAGAGGAAGGCATTCTAGATAATCAGAGCTTCAGCCAGGCAATTCTTCAAATTGTTTAAGGGTTTTTAATTAATATTGTAGGCTCCAGCATCATGTGGCAGAGAGCCAGTGTCAGTCATCTGACAATAACCTTCACCATTTATCAATAATGAGGGAATTCCTCTTGTAAGCTCCAGAAGCTTCTGTAACGGGTGAGATTGCTGTTTGCAAAGCATCCTGCAACATTCAGCCTAGCAGGTCTGCTGATTTTTAGATTATATAAACAAAACCCTGTAAAATCTGCATAGCCCAAAGACAGTGACTTCTGTTTATACTGTCCAGATCACAGATGCTGAGCATGAATGCATGAGCAGTCCTTTTATATGGTGTTTGACACTTTCTGTGGCTGTCTGCACTGTTTTTTAATATACAGAATCCCTGATTCTCCACTGCCTTGCACCCTGTCTATTCATTCTCACCCCTGTGAAGTGAGGGTAAAACACTATCAAAACAAAATGGTACCATTTTGCATGTTTTCCACTCAGTTTGTTCAGGTGTAAACAACGACAGAAAGAATGGGGCAGAGCAGAACCTGACCTGCAGTCTGTCTCTCAGTGCGTCAGGGGTCTTGAAGTGGGGGGATGACAGAACAAACACAAGCTGTTACCTTGCCATTTTTGCTAATGTTTTAAAACCAGGCAGCTTGTGAGGATGACAGATGCAAAAGTCAGGCAGTACTTCGTTCCTGTAGTCCTCACGTGATGTATTCCCCTAGAGCACTAGAAGTGTTACCTGTGGTGTGGATGGGTGCTAACGATAGCTGGTATGGGAGCAGGGCTGTCAGTGAGAGTCATCTTTCGGAGTTGTTCAGCTGCTCCACTTAGTACCGGAGAAAGAAAAATCCTTTGTACTTTCTGCTCTTTGCTGCATTACCTTGGCTTTTATAAATGTTTGTAAATGGAGAGTGAGCTCTTCAAGCTGTGGTAAGCCTGCTGCTTTGTCTCCTGGGCCCTGGACATGAACAGCACTCACATATTTTTAACTTTCTAAATTTTTTTTGTCATTGTAGTGACAGAAAACTGTACTCATCCTAACTGACTTTCCATCATCCTCTAACACTGCCTTTACATAGCTCCACACCTTCTTCCAAAAAAGGTTATCTCTCTTCCCTTCCCATCTTTCTTTTTGCACAAATCCCAACACTGACACCTTCCTTGCTTTCCTTAACAACACGTTAGACCATCCTAGACCATTCTGTTTTTACCAGGGCACAAAATTTAGGTATATTTATGATTTTTTCATAAGATTTTGCTATTACCCCTTGTCATATAATGTACTTCACCATTAATGCAGGAAAAATAATGTGGTATTGCACAAAAAAAATCCACTTTCCCTTAAAAAAATACCCAAACAATTAAAAAATCTATATAGATAAATACTGGCAAGATCTGAATTGAATGAATATTGCATGGGCTGTCATAGTAGGTAAGAATAATGAGCAGAAGTTAGAGTCTCTTTGAAACCAGAACAGTAAATATTTTTGCTTATCATCAATTGAAATCTCAGCCTTGCCATTGCATTAGCATTTCCACTCATTTTTAGAAACAGAGTGAATTTTCATGACTCATTTGAGTGCTCTTTAACTATTTGTATGCAAATGTGACTCAAACTTTCTCACAGTCACATGCTTCACCCTCCTGTTGGAGTTCATGCACAAATGAGAGTGGTGCTGTTCCTTTTCCTTACAAACCTTACCTTTCCTAGACAGTCTTGTGCCTTTCTTGCATTTGTGATAGCATTTAAAGAAACACTTGTTCCTATAACTTCAGAGTTGATTTAAAACTGAAAGACTCATGAAGAGAAATAAACCATGCTGTATCAAAAGCATTTTGTTAAAATATTGTGTTCTTACATTTAAATATGAGAGGTTAGGAAAGGAGTGCATATTTACTTCTAACTTTCAGAAAAAATGTGCAAGTTCTGGCTTGAGAACAAGCATGAGAAAGTTCATCTGAAAGGTAATGTATCCATTGATGTATGTGGAGACTTAGAATGAAATTGCCATCTCAACTACAGCTAGAACGAACACAGCTGATGAAGAAATGTATATTGACTAAAATAAATACAAAGTGGAATGCCAGATGTGGACAATGCAGAATGCAGAAAAGCAGTAAACTGGGTAAACATCATGTTAAGGATTAGTCTTAATTGTGAGAATTCCAATGAGAAGTACTGGGGAGCTTTTTTTGCCCAAAAGCAGTTGAGGTATGTTTCTAACTAGAAGAGAAGCTGCCTGATCTGTCACTGCTTTCTGTTTGAGGCTCACCAGCAACAGCCTGCTGCATATAACATGCAGTTCAAAGGCTGCCTTTATTTATGCGTATCTGTGACAAATCTGTAAAATTTTGCTGTAAAATTTGCCCAGCAAATTTGGTTTGCAGTTTTTGTCTGTTTTTCCAGAGTGCACCTTTCTGTTCTCCATAAACATCCATAAGACTTTCTGTAGCAACATCCCTTGCACTGCAATCACACGGGGTGTCTGTTGTCAAGTGGCAGGATGTATGCTTTTGTATTTCCTTCTCTCACAAAGTCCAGATGACTCAAATGGAGTCTTGCAGAGTTGCTCGTTCAGGAGCAGGATTTTTGGAATTCAGATGAGGCACACCAAAGAGTGGGTCAGTTTGGGAGGGGCCACAGTGGGTCATGTGTTCCAACCTCCTTGCTCCTGCAGGATCATCCTGGAGCACGTTGAACAGATTTGTGTCCAGATAGTCCTTGAATATCTCTGGTGGGGGAGACTGCACAGCTTCTCTGAGCAACCTGTTCTAGTCACTTGCACAGGAAGGTTGTTCTTCCTGATGTTCAAGTGGAACTTCCTTGTGCATCTTCCTGTACATTTGTGCCCGTTGCCTTGTTGGCACCACTGAGGAGAACCTGCTTTCATCTTCTTGGCACCTCAAACGACACCAGTTGTAGTCAGTGAACAACTAATCAGTAAGCTCAGTCTCTAGGGAGTGTTGAACCAGAGTCCCAAACTATGTCTGCCTCTGAGTCAGTTCCATGGCTCAGCAGTCACTGACCATAAACTTAACAACTGACACCAACAGATAAACACTGAATCTGTTTCTCTTATTCCAGCAGCTGATTTTCACCCTATATAATTTTTGCTATACTATGCCTTTCTGGAGTGGCCTGCGCACCCAGCACAGGAATGGAGGCCCATGCATACCCAGCTGTGCACCTGCTCCAGTGCTGTGTAACACTCTGCAGGTTCTCAGATGCTTTGCTTATTGAAATCTTTTGTCTGTTTTTCTGTTTCTGATGTTTCTGTACCTGGGCTCTGCTATGGCTGCAGTTAATGTGGCTAAATAAACTCAATGCAAATGAACTCAAATGTCTTGTTGACACACCTCTGACTGAACTCAATGACCAGTTGGTGATCACCCAAAGTTTCTAAACTGACATGAAATTAAGCAAGTTGCAAACGCTGTAAACAAACTGTAAAAAAAAGAAAGTAGGAACTTGGTCTGGCTGCAAGTTCCAGACTGATGCATAACCTGCCAACATGAAGTTCACTGCAGGATCAGGTCTTATGAAGGATGCAGTTCCTCTTTTCTTAATGCCAGCATCATTAGTAGTGCAGGTATATAGATGTCTTAAATTAATAGTGCAACAGATTGTTCCTTCTGCACTTAACAAGCAGTTCAATGTAACAGTCCTGAGCTAAAATATTTGCAAGTTTGTGAACTTCAAAGCAAACTTTTCTTTTTTTTAAAGAATCTTACAAACAACTAAGCACATTTTCTCCCACCTCATCTTAAAAGAAATTACAGAAGAATATATACAGCAGGCCTGAAGTTCCTGCCAGTCCTTCATCTTGATTTTCTTGGCATACCAGCAAGGAATCTGGATGCTGAAATTTACTCCTAATGAGTACCTTATTTTATGGATGTGTTCTTTTCCTGTGCCCTAACGCTTATCTGAATGGTTCGTGCTCTTATTGAGAGCCAAAAAAGACACCTAGAAGATAAATGCAGAAGTAACCAGTGAAATATCTTTGAAACACTACTTTGGTGTTTAATTTTTAGTTTGGGAAGTATGGGTGGCCTTTAGTTGAACTAAATTTCTGTATTGGTTTATGTATCTGTGGATTATAATCCTAAAAATTATCTACAATCTTAATTTCAAGGGTCTTCTGTGGTTTATGATGGATTAAATGTAGAGGCAGCAATTATTAGGGAGCTGTTGGTCAATGCAAACAAAAATGGCAGACAGTGGTTTGATTTGAAACAGTGTGGATAAAGTATATACCTAAACACAAACATCAAGTGGAAGGCAAAAATATAAAGAAGTGGCAAGGATAGCAGCCATTCCAGAATGGAACAGATGAGGGGGAAGCTGAGAATACTTGTCCAGAAATGAAAAAAAGCCCCAAGCCCCACCAGCAGTAGGCAGGAAGGATTGAAAATAGTGAGATAAAAATTAGAAATGTTGTACACTAACCATTGATTACCAAGAATTCCTGAGTGACTGTCGTTGGAAGCTTAACTAAAACCAAGGGAGGTGAAAAGTCAAAGGATCCTTTGAGGGGAGAGTAAAAGAATGTGTTTGCCCTTTGAAAGAAAAAGGCAGTTATCTGCTGGTTTTATCAGAACAGTGTTGAACATAGCTGTGAGCTATGGAGAAAAAAAAATCAGTATTTTTATCATGTTGTGGTCCTAAACTTACACATGTGATTAATGTGATGTTTTACATTCTGTAAATTGGGTGTTTATACTTAGGAAAATTTGAGGACTGAGGACTCTGAAATGTTTTTCCTCATTCCTCCATTGGAAACAGCAGCATAGTCTCCTTCATATTGTGGGCTTTTGTGCCTCAAAACCTAGCTACTTCTAGCTGGGAAAATCTGTAGTCTCCCCAGGTGACCTGTCCCTGCATCCACTGGCAGTGTATTTCTTTCTTACTCCTCAGTTTGAGAAGCAGATCCTTGCTCAGCTGTGCTAGTTTCTGTGCTGCCTTGCTTGGTTTCCTGCACACTGGGATTGAGAGCTCTTGTATTATGAGAAAAATGGCCTTAAGGAGCTGCCAGTTCTGTTTAGCCCCTGTGGCCAGTTGCCCAGAGGATCTCATTCACCAACTCCTTAAACAGCTGGAAGTTCACTCTTGAGAGCTTCAAGGTCTTAACTTTGCTTCTCACCAGGCTAGAGCGTGGTCACCACAGCTCAGGCTGCCTCTAATATTAATTCCTTTTGTGAGCTCATCCTGGTGAGCACCAGGTCCAGTTATGCCTCACCTCTGGTTGCCTTGTCTAACACCTAGACCAAGAAGTTGTCCTCTACACACTCCAGGAGTCTCCTGCACTGCTTGCAGGCAGCAGTATTGCTCTCCCAGCAGATGTCCAGGTGGTTGAAATCACCCATCAGGATGAGAACTTGCAAGTGTGATGGTTCCTGTATGTGAAGCAAAGAAACCTTGTCAACGGGCTCCCCCTGATCAGGTGGCCTGGAGTAGACCCCCATCACCAGGTGTCCTTTGTTGGTCCTGTCCTAAATTTTTACCCACAGCTCTCAACCTGTTCATGGCTGCTACTCAGCAGCAGCTCTTCACAATCTATCCCCTCCTTAACATAAGGTGCAAACCCCCTGGTCCCCCTTCCCAGCCTGTCTCTTCTGTTAGGCTTGTGGGCCTCTGTTACCATGCTTCAGTCGAACACACCAGCTCATCCCACCATGTTTCCGTGATAGCAATTAGGTTGTAGTTTTCCAATTGCACCATGGTTCCCAGCTCATCCTGCTTGTTACCCATGCTGTCTGTATTAGTGTAACTGGGCTGTTGATCTCTTCATCTTTTGGGAGGAGCCCTCTCCAATTCCTTTGGGATGATTTGTAGGTGTTTCCCTGCTTTAGGGCTGTTGTTTCCTGGTTCCTTACTGACACCCGGTAGAGCGTCCTCTTCCCCACTGAATCTAGTTTCAAGGCCTGGCTAATAAGTCCCACCAGCTTGCTCCCCAAAACACTTGCACCCCACTTGGGCAGGTGTGCTCCATCTGCTGTTGACATGCCCTGTCTCTTGAAGGCACATCCCAGATCATAGAACCCAAAGCTCTGAGCATGGCGTCAGTCTTATGGCCAGTCCTTCACCCTATGCACTTGCTTCACTCTGCCTGGGTCCCAGTGCCCTACTGGGAGGAAAAAAGAGAACACTACTTGTGCCCCAGATCCTTTCAATATCTTTCAGAAGGACACGAAGTCCTTTCTGATATTTTAGAATCTGTTGCAGCTTCAACTGATCCTACATGAATCCTCAGCTTTTGCCAGGCTTGGAGGCCTCTTTGTGACATCCCAAATGCAGGCCTCTGGGTTGACAGCAAACCTCTGTGTTAAGGCAGCTTCTCTTCTGAGTGGCTAGCAAAGCTCTTCGTTATGTTGGAGACTTTTTTCCAGCTCATTAGTGTAACTGGAATTAACTGATTATCTTGCTGCATGAAATCCCTGAGTAGATGTGAAATAAATGCTATTTCATCCAGGGTGGGATGCACTGAACAAGACTGCAAAGGGTGTTTCTTATTCAAACAAAATTAAGTTTTCATTTGCTTTTATTTATTACAAATATAAGAAATATAATTGAGGAGCAAAAGGAATTTTTTTCCTGTCTTGTGTGGTGTCACTGAATCAAACAGCCTGAACCCATACAGAAGCTGCAGTGGAAAGCACTGTTGCAGGCATGCAAGAAGGAGCTAGAATACAGGTTTTCACCTGCAAGTCTTGGCTGAGGAGACAGATTTCCCTCTTTAGTTCCTCATTATCTTCTGGTAGTCATGCAATGAGAGCAGGGCTGAGGAGCTCTGACCAAGGAATGAGCACCATTCTGACCAGGTGCAGGTGTCCCATTTCAAACCAGCAGTCTTTTCCCTCCATCACCATTACCTTTGGCATACATCTCCACAGGTTTATAATATATGGCAGACAAGATACAACATCAAAATCTCAGAATCTTGGGTGTAGTCATTTTGTAAATACATTGTGTGAACTGTGCAGAGAGATGGTTGTTTTTATGCTGGGTTAAAAGACTTTCAAGCACAATTGCATTGTTCTTCATAGCACCCTCTAGGAAGAAGCAAGTGGGGGAGATGCGTAATACCTAATAGATAAACAATCCCTTTGCAAATATTGTGGAGGCAATTGCAACACAATGCCATACATCCATGCCCCAGGCTACTTTGAAACAGCTATTTGTGAATAAAGAGGTCTAAAGTGCACTGAATAGTTAAAAAGCTCTTTCCAAGAAAGGATGAGATCAGTTGTCGGTAGGTGTCCAAACACAGAGAATGGCCAACTTCTTTAGCATTTGTCCTCAGAGTCAGAGCAAGTGCATCTTCCTTACCAGCACTGGGGATTTGTGTCCCCTCCCCCTTCTCTCCACTTCTCTCCAAGGGGTCAGTCAACACCTCAGCTCTCTGCTATGCAGGACAGCTTGGCTTTAACCAGCTTGGAAGCTGCTGCCTGGAAAGGAGGAGACATACTGTGCTGTGGAGACAGTGTGTGTGATTTCTTGAGGATAGTGAGAACATTTCCTCTTCATAACTGCCTGGTGCCAAAAGGAAGCAGAAAACCTTGGTAGAAACCATTCTTTTGGTGTGTGAGGCTGCCACAGCAGGATTTACTAACCAGGACTTGAAACTCGTCTGGGCGTTGCTCTCAGTTCCACATTTTCCCTGCAGCAGTTGTTGCATCAAGGCCCAGTATCACTTCCCAAGAGGGAGTCCTGTCTGAATCCAGAGGGACCAGAGGGGCCTGTAGGTAGACTGGTATTTGTCTTTGCTCTGCATGCCCTGCGTCAGCAGTTAGCATTGTGTTAGCTGCTAGAAACTTTAGTTAACTTGAAAGCCAAAGCATGAACAAATGGAGTGGGCTGGCTCTGACTCAGCAGCTGGTTTTCATGGATAGGTAAAACAAATTTATCGTGTAAAGGGTATTCTTTTGCATAATCTACTATAGGAATTCCATATGTTTTTCTTGTGCAGTGTTTCTTTGCAGATGTTATTTATTCTTAATTTCTTTCTATTTTTATACAAGCAGCAAGGTTTTTTTTTCCTCAGTTGCCAGAAGTATTTTAAGGATGTTGTTCATGTTCATCAAGTGCATCTTTACTCTTCTTGGGGCTGTTAATATTTATCCCAAGTCAGGGTTGGATGCCCCCTGCATAGTGTTTCTAAGTAATTGTGCTGGTGGAGCTGTCACTGTATTTACAGCTCTCTAGCTCTCTGGAATTACAATATAGAAGGAATATCTTCCGACTTGGACCCTTGTATTCTTAAACATCACAGACTTAAAAACATGTTTGCTTGGCTAATCCCACTAATAATGAGTTAGTTTACCCATAAGGAGCATATGTGTTCTACCAGTATTTTTTGTTGCTCCTTTTCTGACTTAGTAACATACATCTTAAGAATCATGATGGTGCACTCACTGCAGTAAGTGCAGATAAGGATACTTTTCCCCAGGAAGAAATCCAGCACAGATGATGTCAGTGACTATATGTGGTCTCTGATATTCAGTTGGAGCCCCTCCCTAAAACAACCATTAATTGTCACTCACTGATAAAGTGTGTCTTCTGATACTGGACACACTATGAAATTTCTGTGTCAGATGAAAAAAAGATATCTCTTATTTTTTGCTTCAAAGCAGTTCCTTGTTCTCTATGACCTGGTCTTATGCTCCATTGGTAGATGGCTTTACTCTGAATAGCAGATCTCTGGTGGATGCCAGTTTTGGCAGAGTGTGGCAGTCATTTCAGAAGAATGAACACTAAGTTCATTGAGTGGTGGCTGAAAGACATTCACAAGATGTAAAAAAGAACTTTGCAATGACACTAGTTGGGTCAGACCGATGTCCAGCTGCCCAGGTGTTTTGTCTCTGAGAGCAAGAACAGGAAATGTTATTTAGGGAGACCATACTAGCCTGTTCACTTTCTGCAATTCATTTTTCTTCACTTCCTTCCCACACCTGGAGCAGTTGTGTTAGGGATGCTAGACTGTAGCCCTGCTTAGCCCTTTCAGCATTTGCTTATGGACTCATGGTCCAGCAGGTTATCTCATTCTTAATGATCCTACACCTGCAGTTTCCCTCCTCACCCTTCTGCATCAGCAGGCTCCAGAAGTTCAGCAGATGCTTTGTAAAGAAGTGCTTTTACTGCTTTAAATCAATCACTTACTGATTTCATCAAGTGACCCCTAGTTATAGAACTACAAAAGCTGCTGAAGACTTTTGCTTTGTGATTCTAGAAACTTTACTTATATTCCCTCTCCCAGTTAGCTCCTTATCAAATTGGAGCTCTAATCTTTTTTAGTCACTTCTTTCTTCTTAGAGCAACTGTTCTATCCCTTTTATTGTTTTAGTTGTCCTTGTCTGCACATGCAGTAACTCTACCATATCTGCCTTGAGGTGTTGGGACCAGCACTATGAAGAGTAGTCAGGAGCAGTCGTCTTCTCTCTCAGAAGAGCCTTTAGTCACTTGTCCCATGCATCCACTGCCTGTTTGTAAGCCATACTGCTTCCCTCTGGCTGAGGCACTTGGATGGATGTTATGCTGGGGTGCAGAAGGGGAATTGTGTGTGCTTTATCTTTCTGCATCTTTCTGCTTTCCATTCCAAAATGCCAGAATTTACCAGGACACAGTGTTAACTCATACAAAAAAAAGTCAGCGTACATGCAGACCAGAAGTGAGGCATAGTGACAGACCATCTCAAAAACCTACATTCACTGTAAGTAACAGACTAATGTCTTCAGTCAGCACATGGCTAACCTTGGACACACATACACGTCTGTAATGATACCCATTTTATAGATTATATTTGTTCAAGTACATTATTTCTACAAGAAAAACATAGCTTTCCAATAA
Source organism: Phylloscopus trochilus trochilus (assembly GCA_016584745.2). Taxonomy (NCBI): domain Eukaryota; kingdom Metazoa; phylum Chordata; class Aves; order Passeriformes; family Phylloscopidae; genus Phylloscopus; species Phylloscopus trochilus. The sequence continues at coordinate 14,342,150 of WQNJ02000062.1, forward strand.
AGCTACCTTGTGTTTTCATATCAAGGCAGTATCTACATATTTATTGCAGATGAAGTAGTGCAAAAATAAACTTTCTTATATTTATTCCTTAAAAAATCTTAAACCATTGCTGTTAAAAGCAAAGCTCTTACATATGATGAACTGAAGGAAACTTTTAGAACACAGTTGCCATTAATGCAAACTATCTTTAGCAATTTTTTGTATTGATGGATTTACCATTTTGTGGTTAAACAATTTTTCATTCTGGAATATTTCTGAAGCCACTTTCTGATAGAAATAATAAAAAAATAAAGTTCATCTTGTATATCTATAATTTGGACAGCTCTGCCTGCAGAAAAACAAATATAGTATAGATATGTATAGATAATATAGATATAAATTAAAAGGGGGTGAAACAATCTGAGCTGGGAAGAGTGCAAGTTTATTTCCTTGGTTGTGTAGGAGTCTTGTTAACCAGTACGTAATGCATAGTCATGTAATAAAACATGCTAGACATTAAAAGGCAAAAACCCAGTTCACAGATGTTGTAATGTTATGAGATAATTTTAGGGAGTGAATGGGGTGAAAAGGCTGGATTTGTTAGAGAGGAAAATACCTATGGAGGCCTTTTCTGTGAGCAATACCATGACTTCATTACCATGTCAATTCTGGGAAAAGGCTCTGATTTAACACAGCAGTTGGCTGGATCCATATGGAGCTGATGAACCTCTGAATGAATAGTGAATGGAAAAACTGCTGGAATCTGCCTTCAGCTTTGTTCCCAGGATGACCAATGTAAAAGGCCTAAGAGCAGTACTGCACAGATGGTGTAAAGAGGTAAGAAATCTGCAGGGTTTAGTTTACGTTTTCTTATTCTACACTGTTTGGGGGTTTATTTTTTTAACCATGTTTCAGTAACTCCAACTCTATTTGCTTAAATGTCTTCACTCACAAAAATGTAAGAAAAAGAAAAGCTTTTGGGAAATGAAATTAATTAAAAAAAACATATGTAGCAGTAAACATTTACATAAAAATACAATTTAAAATGTTGAATTTTGTATGGTATAGAAGTAATTGAAAGTATAATTATAAAATCTTGAAAAAAGAAAGATAGTTAAAAGTTTAACAAAGAACTTTGGAATTACTTGTTCAATTCGCCCTATGTTGTGGGAATATGCAGATGTTCACATTTACACAGTCATGTATGTCCACTAGGGTTACATGCTTTTATAGTCTGAAGCATCATCACAAGTGCCAATACAGTAAATCAAAAGACTCTCTGGCATTATCTAGTTTCCTTTCTGGCTTTAAAAGTTAGAACAGATGTCACAAGAGAGGACAAAATGGATTTTACCCACCGAGAGAAGCTTTTCTTGCCGTCATTAATAGGAGGCTCCTTGAAATGCTAATGTACACAGTTTGTGTTGCCGGGTTTGCATAGAGATGGTGGGAAACAGCTCTGATCCCAACAAAACCTTTTGTTATTAATCAAGAAAATCTGCTCTTCTGAAACAGCAAAGCACTAAAATGGTGTGGCTACTTGCAATGCAGAGATCTCTATAGCAATCTCCAATGAACAAAAATGTAATAAAAACTGTTCAGCAGTTCTACGAGATACAGCACATGTAGCAATTTATTTGCAGTGATTTTGCATACACCTTCTACTTTCCTTTGTCAGTTCAACATGGGTATTTACAGTGGAAAGATTACATCGTTTCTGCATTTTTTCCAAATCTCCACTCTTTAAAAATCTTGTTTGATTTCATAGCAAATCTAAAAAAGCAAGCTTCAGACAGGAAGAACTTTGAAAAGCAAGCTTTTCTTCTTGGAAATAATCTATCACAGAGCATGAGTTTCTGTTCAATTTGATGTTAATACTGTGTAAGATATTTTTACTTTGTTAGAATGTAGGATTATGAGATCTTGTGAACATGTTTTGAGTACAAACATACTCTGCAATATTAGGACTAGTATGCTCTTCCTGTTGCAAATGGGATTTAATAATTTTTAGTAATCTTTAAGAGGAGAGGTTCAAACCCTGACATTGCTTTGTGACATATGACCTCTTACTTTTAAGAAATATCAGTGCAGTTAAAGCACAAAGTACTGACTGCTGTCAAGCATTCAGTACCTTGTATAGGATGCCTCAGCAGAAGCCTTCTTCCTCAAAAGTATTTGGGGTATGAATAAAAGCAAAAAAAAAAAAAAAAACCAACCAAATAAGGAAAACCCAAATTAAAATATAAATTACTTGCCTGGCATTACTCATCACTGAAATCTCTGATCAGAGTTACATTAATTTCCCCATCAATTTATTGTACACCAGTTCTACCACACATTAATGTGTCTTTTCACAGATTCATTGTGCTGAGTGTTCCATATATAGGTACAAGAGAATGAATTAGAAATGAAGCATTAGTTCAGAGTTTAAGTCTCTTATAATTTCTTTGCCTCTGTGTATCTAAAGCAGATACTTATATTTTGCATTGCCATAGACTACTGCACTTTTATTTCTTTTTTTTAAAATGATAATAAGCAGATAGTAAAAGTAAATAAAAATACCATGTTGTAATTCATGCAAGGTGTTTGAGATTATTGTTGTGTAGGTATGGGATAAAACAGTATACACATAAAATTTTAAAATGGGATTTTCTATTTTTTCATAGCTTTGTCTGATACAAATTTGGTACAGCCAATAGGAAATAAAGGAGTGTGGTAAGAGGAGATAACTTATGTGAAAAAACCTGAATGAAACATCACCAATCCATCACTGAGGAGTTGTTTCAGCAGTAGGAAATATTGTAATGGGCAAGCAGGGAAAAACAAAGCCATAAAAACAACTTGGATGTCACAAGTGCCTTTGGCATTGTAAGAGGTCTAAATGAAATGAGCAGAGCTATCTGGGTACTTCCTACAAGAGGATTATCTGTTCTCTAAGTTTTGATGTATGGAGTTTTTCCCAGTCTCCATTTTCCTTTCAACTTTACAGTCAAACATCTGATTTCATGAAAGGTGCATTTCAAAGGGGCCCCAAGTGCAGGGTGCAGCCCTGTGTCAAAGGGTCTCCACCACCTGTGCTGCTGTGAACACAAGACCTCTCTGCTCCTGTGAATGTGCCCAGATTGAGTCATATGAGGCTGCACTGAAAATCCCAGTTTTCAAGGACGGGGTACTTTTCATCCAAAATAACAAGCAACAACAAAAAAAGTCCTACTGAGCATTCTTAGTGGGACCTGCTAAGGCTTTTGTCAGGGACTAATGACTTTGACCTCACTGTCCAATCCCTCAGTGTAAAGCTAAGGATGAAGACTGTTTTTCTAAAAAATTTTGATTAGGAGGGCTGAACTTGTGTCAACAAAATACGTCTTGTCTTAAGAGTCCTGACAAAGTAAAGCCATTTGAGCAGAAAAATACTGAGGGGGATATTGTCCTATGGAAGACTTTTATCTACCTGTAAAGTCTCAGTGTTTCAGAAAAGGAGTTTTTTGGATTTTTTTTCAGAAGTGTTATACTTAAAATGGCATCAAAACTTTGCAGAATTTCAAATGCATAGATTTCAACCAGGCTGGAAATGTACAGTCTAGATTCTGTTGCTAAATTATGAGCTAAGATGCTATATGGTAGCCTGAAATATCTCCATTAAAGGGTTTTCAGATAAACTGGTTTTTAAACCAGTGTAAATTCTTTTATGGACACTCAACCGTGAAGATTTTAATCAAGGATTAAATGTTAACTGACTACTTCCCTGTACAGTCCCTAACAAATTTTGTTCTCACTTCCTCTGGTCCTGAGTATCTTCACTGCATTTGAAGTGGTTATTCTAAATTTGTCCCAGTGTAACAGACCAAAATTTAGCCTTAAGGGCCTCTTGGAGGAGAATTGCCTTCTGTTGGTGTGTTTATAGATTTTTGGCTGAGAATCTGAAATAGGTGAGCAGTCCAATTCAGGTGTGAACGCTTTCTCTACACTGCCTTATAGTGAAATCTCCTTTTCTGGGTTTTTATATACTTGGTGTGAATGGATATAAAATCAGATCTCTTCAGCTGTGCCTTTGGTAACATTTTACGGCCAGCTAGACAAAGTGCAAGAAATCAAGTCCCACTTTCCACATGGGAATTGCTGTTCCTGGCGGTAAGCGTTTATAAGATCAAATTACTTTTTGTGGGCTAAAAATAATACTTTTAAAAGTCTGTATATGTAAATTATTTAGGGATAGGTCTTCAGTGAGGTTTCTAAAACTAAGCAAGTATTTATGATATGAAGGCCTTCAGGCTTTAGAGTACTGTATAAGGGCAAACAGCAAAAAAGGTCAATCTTTTTGTATATTTAAATTGGTCCCCAAGTTACTTTGAGACTTATATAATTTCTGCTTTCTCTGTGTCTTTTTCTTTAAACTTCCATAGTCAAGTAGCACCCTGCAAACTGCGTTGATTCCAACACCTAAGATAGCCTTATAAACCCTGCGGACATTAAACTACTGGAAAACAGATTGAGTTGGTAAAAATAAGTGTGCATGTTCTCACAGAACCTGAGAAAATCACACCTTTACTTTGTTAAAAAAATCTGTTTGTGCCACTCCAGTAATCACTTCATAACTGGTGGGAGAGCAGAACATATGTCTCAGAAGTGGTGGTATATAAAAGCCTCTACCTCTAATCCTATTTTCTTTAACAGGAAAAAAAAAACCAACAAAAACCCCAACCTTTTCAGTATGTCATCTGTAAAATCGATGCCAAGGGTTTTCTGCTTTAAAATGCTAAGACATTTTGTGGCGATTTCTGTGAAACTCTTTGGTTAATCCTTTTGCAGTTTTATTAGCAAGCAGAGTCCTGAAGAAGTAAAGCAGTGTCAAGAAGGGTGTTGTGAATGGCTTTTGTAGCCCTGCTACAGCTAAGGAATCCTACGTGCCTGCTGTTCCCAGAGCATTTCTTGGTTAGTTGTTTATGAGGGCTGAACTCACCACTTTTCAAGTTTACCTTTGGGACTCTGTGCCAGTGCAGTAAATATTAGGTAACAGGATATTTACAGAGGGGTCATTTCCACAGAGAATGGATGGGACCTGAACATTGATCTGCTGGACAGGGGAGGGAAAAAGAAAGAGGCTTCCTTTCTTTCAGAGTGTTGGTTGTTAAACGGTCAGTGGCATGAATGCTGTGATGTGTGGCGAGGCTGCTGCTTGAAATAAATGTCGAGAAGCAATCTCAGTCTAGTGGTACAAGCATAAAGAGATGATGGTAATTTAATAAGTAGTCTACAGGACAAATGTATCCCACATTAACACCGTTGAAACCAGCATGGTGACAGGTTGTGCCTGGGAGGCTTTGGTCCAGCAGTGTCCAAATTAAATGTGAAAATGCAAATTAGCTGCTGACATTAGACACAGGGGTCTTGGGAAGGTTGTTTTTGTCAGGATTCAATTGCTCTTTCATCTTCCTTACAAACTCCTTCCCTCTCCTCCCTTCTCCCATCTTGCTAATCAGCGAGGTCAGAGGATTGGAGATCCTGCCAAGCCTGTGCTAAGCCCCAGGGCTGTTCACTGATCAGCAGGTTCCCCAAATTGCTTCTTTTGTTCCCAGCCATGACCTCATCCTTCTGCTGGTTTCATGTAGGCTGACGCCGGGTGTACATCTCCTCTGAAAGGCAGCACCTGCAGTGGTGTCTTGTCCTTGGCACTGTGTGGCTTCAGGTGAGACTCAGGTGGATAAATGAAAGAGTGACTTTCACCATAAACCACATCATGTACTTTTTATCTTCTTTCCAGCTCCAGACCTGGGTTCTTTGGTATAGGCCAACAAACAGTCCAAGGATTCAAAACTTACCTTTGAAATTATGCTCTGTTAAATAAATCTCTTTGAGTTGATACAGGGCACATAACTAAATGCACAGTGCAAGTTAATGGATGTATGTTATCTGGAAAAGAAAGCATGCACATTGCTGTGTGTATTCATCATTTCTAGGCAGTTATTTACTCAGGTAAATAAGTCTTTGCTAAGCAGCACTCAGCTATGCTTAACCTTTATTAATTAAAGCAATACTTGGTGTGGTACAATTTCTTAGAGTCAAGCCAAAATAGTGTCAAAAAGAGCAGGTAGAATAGATGTCAGGATATATATATATATAATAGATTATAGCATTTACATTCTGGTGATGATTATATATTCTAGTTGCCAAATCAGATTGCATTATAAAATTCTAAATTAAGAAAATATTGTACCTAGTTCTATGAGCCATTATTTTAAGGCAGATCTGGTTGAAAAATAGCGTCTGTTTTGCTTTGGAATAGCTATTATACAGCCTTGCACTCTGATCTTTTCTGCTTCTTTCACTTTGCCTTTGTTCTTATTCAGAGCACAAGAAATAAGTCACCAATTTCTGCACACATTGTGTACAAAGAGTACTTATTTATCAGAGCATCATACAGCCCTTCTTCTACCTCTCCCTCCTTTTCAGATAAATTCTTCTTAGCCATTCATTCCCATTTTCTCTTGGTGATTGAAATTATCATTAAATGCTAGTGAATAACATATTAAAAAAAAAAGTAAAGCAGAGCTGTTTGTCTTGCTATGTCTTTAAATATGACCTTTATTGCTTAAGTTGCATTTGAAAAAAAAAAGTGTCAAGTTGTTGAAAGATGAGTGCAGTTCATTATACTGTGCTCAAAGCACTGGGAAAATCCCACTGAGGCAGGAACACCAGCCAGTGTTTACAATGCTACATTTTAAATGCATATTGGAAAAACAATGATAAAAACATGGATTTCCTGCATCAAAGTTTTCTATAGTTAAGAAAGCATAATTACATGAAATACCAGGATTTCTTTTCAAGATCAATCTACTTCTCCAGTGGTTGCAATGAATCATATTGTGGCTTGAGAAGGGAAATCCTCTCTGGCTGTGCACTGGTGCTCCTGGATCACTCCAGGCACATGTGTCCAAGCATGGACATGGCTGGAAGAGAGGCTTTGAAGGAATGCAGCTACCAACTCTTGTCTCACCTCTTCTGTGCTTCCTCTGAGTCATGCCCTTGTTTTGAGGTGGATTTCTTCTCTGCCTGCCACCTAGTAGATATATTCTGTAATGTAATCATATAGAAATATATGTAGACACATGCTTATTTTTCTTTACTTCTGGCTTCTTGGTGAAGGGAAAGATCACTTCATAAGAGTTGGAAATTGGGCTTGCAGTCAAAGCCAGTCAGGCCTGCAATAGTGGTGGTGGTACTGGAAAAAGATATACTATTATTTTGCTGGGGGAGAGGGAAAATTAGAAACAAGAGGATCTCAAATAATAAGAGCAAGCTTAGTGTGCAGGAAAACTTGGAACTTTTCTAAAAGGCATACTGAGTCATCTGAAAACCGAGTTTCTATAGTCTAGAGCTTATTTGAATGACATTTGTGAATATTTTTTTCCATTAATTGTTGAATAAATGACTCAGAAATATATTTACCCCTCTTTGACGAGCTTCATGTATGGTTGAATACTCTTTTCCAAATAAATTATTCATAAATTTTGAGCAATCATTGAGTAATTTATTCAAAATATTTTTTTCATTATACACTCCTCTATCCCATGGACTGTGAGTGAAACTCTGACTGTGTTAAAGTTAGTGAAAACATTCTAAATGATTTGACCAATGCCAGGACTTCACCCAATTCAAAGTCTTTTGAGAACTAAGTGTTACATTTACTTATAGAAACTTGGTTTAAATAATAGTGGTAAATTTATCTGTGACTTTTTCAATGTGTAGAAAAAAATGAGCAGGGATTACTTCAGCTTTTATTAATCTAATTAATTTAAATTAAAATGTGACTCTGGATGTGTGAATGCACAGTCAATTTGGGGGTTTTTTTTTGGATTCCCACAACATGGTATTTCCTGTCATCTGAAGTCCCAGTTTATGATGAGTGAAATCGCTACAACAATTGTTGAAGAGGTCTCAGGTCCTAGCTCATTTCCAGCTTTTAATAAAGTTACTCAGGAGTACACCAGTGTTGTTTTTTTTTTTTTTAATTGCAGGAATCTTTGAAAGTGTTCAAAGTCTGGGTTGGGTTTAACTGTTCTCATCATTGACAGATAAAAATTGTTAGGATGTTTCCACAATTCTGGAAATAAGTGTAATTTATTTTATTGTGAATTTATTTGCATTTTACTATTAGTTTTGGTAATTATCATACTCCAGCCTTAATTCTCCCTGGAAATATGACGTTAGTCTTCACTTCCTCTCTTAAATTTGTATTGTGTAACTTCATGCAATTAAGGCATGGCTGGCATTATGCCATTGTTCGTGGGTGAAATTATTCCTATGTAAATACTTCATTTTGTACTGTTAATTGGCAAATGGTATAGAGTGCTTTGGGATCCATCTGGAGAAAAGTTACTGCATATGCCTATGATCATTATTACTGTGTTATCTTGTTCCTTTAAGATACACAACTGCTTTATTATTTGCCGAGCTCCAGGAGAATACTTGGTACTGTACAGATATACAAGGAAAATGCTACTGCCCATGGAGCCTACAACAAACTTGGCTGAGTGAGACAATAGGTATTGAGCTGTGTGAAATACATGGGTTCAATAGCCACATTTCTTATTAACACAGATTTAAAAATCTGTGTTTATTATGATAAAGATACTTTGTGGGAGAAATACATGCAAGTGAATGGCAAAAGAGGAGAAAAGTAACTTGGTGAATAACAAAAGAGAGAGCAAAGCCTAGAAGAGAGGGGCAGAAAGATGAGAACAGGAATAGGATTCACATGGGGCAATTCAGAGATAGCTTGGAAGGAGGAAAGAGAGGTTGGGAAACTTGTGCTACTTGACAGATATGATAGAGGGAGGGAAGGGAGTAGTAGAGGGAGATAAGCTGGTAGAGAACAAAGCAGAGCAGTGATTTTAGTGCTGTGATTTGCATTGGGGAATGTGGGTTGCATAATGGGAAAATGAGGACTGCTGATGTCTGGGGATGGAGAAAAGGAGAGGTGAAGATGAATTGATGAAGAATAAAACTGAGTTAGTTTTGAGAGTCTGTGTAACAAAGAAGACCAGATAACTTTTTTGAGAAAAGAGATCTGTTTGAGATAAAGAAAATTCAGAGGTTGATGGTATGATATTGTAGGAAGAGATTTCACTGAAATTTCACTGAAAGAGGAAGAATTGAGATAAAAGGCTGGGTTTAGACATGGGTAACCATTTCAGAAGCTGCCAATTTATTAATTAAATAATTTATTAATTGGCTTTAAACTCACTCACACCTTTCTCTAAAGCTAGAAGATTCAGCTAGGCCTTTTTCTCAGAGATAAAGTAGAAAAGATCTAATGAAATTTTATTGTTTAAATATTTTGGTGGAAAATAATTTTGTTTTCCTCTGTTACTCAAAGATGTTGCTATAATTGAAGGCCCTGATCAATAAAGCATTGAGGAATCTGAGTTTTGGAAGAACATATGGTATCAGAAGTCATCATACGAGTAAGATACCAAGCCCGAGCTTGATAGAACTGAGAACCATTTCTACCTTTCTTTAAGTGTTTGCTGGGGTTTTGGACATGCTGGGGTTCTGTGTCATTTCTTTGTACATAATGGACATAACAATTTATTTCTGTTCATCATTCTGTTCATTCATCTGTTTATCGTGTTGGGGTGTCTTTCTATCCTTATTGGCAGGACATGGATCAAAGGGAGACTGTATTCCAACTGGATACCTCCCAGAGCTGCCTATGTTGTATAGGGTTAGTTCATATTTTAATATGTCTGTGCAATGCAAAGCATAAACAGAAATACAGAGTATTGTGTTCCACAACTCTTCATTTGATTTAACTGATTTAACTTGTCTTCATTGACTACCTACAGAGTTGGGTCTGAAAGCTCTGGATTATGTGTGATCTGAAGGAATGCTGCTCTCTTGAACCTTGAGACCGCACTGGTTGTGATCCCTAAGTTAGCCATATACAGGTTGAATACGATCCCACATCAAAACAAAAGTGATGCTGATATAGTATAATAATCTGAAGATTCAAAATTAAAAAGACAGGCTATTGAAATTGTTATCAGATGTCGTGTCTGAAATACCTCCACTTTTCTCTAGGGGAAAAGAGGGTTGGCAGTGCAGTTGCTGGGTATCAGTTGTCAAAGAACCTTTTAGGAGAAACTGCTGTATAAAGTCTTTTTTTCTGATGAGAAGGCCCACACATGAGACGTTTTTGTAAATACAGAAGAAAACATTCATCTTAGCAATAAACTGTGTCTTTTGTAAGTAGGTTGTGTAGATTGATGTGGAAGGTTCAAACAAATGAGAAAAACTGTTTAAAGTTTGCAGTTAAGTTCAGTTAGTATTATCTTGATTAATGGTAGTTTTTTCTTGTATCAGATGATTTTGTACATAATAATTCAGTACAACAGTGTCTGCCTAATAACAATCAATATCAATTGAAAATCAGTGATTTCCTGCTTCCAACTGCACTTAGTGTTGCACTTCAATATTGCACATGGCACTGCTCAACACTGCTCAAGTGACGTGTTTGTTAAACACTTAGCATGGATAGATAGATAGATGGATGGATGGATGGATGGATAGATAGATAGATAGATATTTAAGTCTGGTTTCATCAGGATAGGCTCTGAGAAGTTATTGAATTGTACATGACTTGGTTCAGTGCAACAGTCTCAGTCCAAATGATGATGCCATTCTGCTAGACTGAGCATCCCAGACCTGGCCCATGACTCACTGGATCTATTATTAGAACAATCCTGAAAGGTTGTTTTACTCCTTAGTAAATGAATTAAGTCATGAAACTCAAATCGATTGATTTCATTCTGTGCTTGAGGAGTATCAGGTTTCTTACTGAAAATCTGACTGTCAAAACTGTGACAAAGAGATGCTGGTGAAAGGAAGGCTTGGAAGTATTTTTCATTAGTATTTTTTCTTGTGATACTTTGCTACATTACTTCCAGTCCATTTCTTTTTGTGGAAGATGAACCAAAATGGCTGACAAAATCATAGGCACAAGGCACACATGAGGTGGCATTCTGGGCTGGAAAACCATCTCGCAGTGCTGCAGAGTACATCATCCCTCTTTCCATATGTCTTTGCTTACTAGTGAGGATGAGTAGGTGTTGCAGTAGGAGGCACTACCTGAATCATCTGAGGGAGTACTAAATTGCCTGGGGAGGCGGTCACCCATCATCCTGTCTGCAGGTAGACAGGTACCCTGCCTTGGAAGTGCTCAGGTGGCTGTGTATTGAGAAATGTATTTCTTTTGTCTGGCTTTGTTTTCAGTTTCCAAACTCCCCCTCCTAGATGATTATACTGCCTTTAGGAGACCTCTTCGTTGGTCTCAAGTGAGACAGATGCTCTGGCTTGAGCGGGTAATAGTGCTGTTTGGGGGCTGACAAGCTGGGTGAATTTGCAGTGTAGTTGTATACATCCTCTTCAGTCACCAGTGCTGTGTATTTAACTTCTCAATATGTTCCATCTGTGGTAGCTAACAGGGGTATGGAATTTATGACTGCAAAGACTATAACATACCACAATACAGGAGTGCCTCTTGAGCTGAAATTATGTTTTTAATCAGTACATGAAATGTTGCAGTTGATTGACAGATGGCTCTGTCTATTTTCTGGAATGAATGTACTTTAACTTAATTGTAACGAGGGTGTCACATGTTTTACGACACCTTTTACACAAACAGGTACAGAATTTTAAAGTCCACGTGCAAAGAACACTTCATGCACCATGGAAATGCAACCATCTTAGGTGAAATGTGGGGAATTTAGGTAGAGAGAATGTAATTACCCTTGCTGGAATTTGGCCAGCACCGTGAGATTAAAACCCCTAATCATACAAAGAGTACCATGGGATCTCTAATGACCACAAATGGTCAGATCACAATTTTGTGTCTCTGGCTATAATGCCTTACTACAACAAAGGTATTTTCAACTGTATAGTGCATTATGATTATGTGGCTAATTTTATTCTCATTGTAATTTCTAATAATAAAGTTACAATACTGCCACTAAAATGTATGAACAAAATTGTATGACACAATCTTATGTTACATATCTTTTGGGGGCATATTCTGCTCTTGCTTAGAGTAGTATCTTTCTCTGAAGCCAATGGAATTCCTCCAGGTTTGTGCTGGAATTACTGACAACAGAAGTTGTGTTTCCAAGAGAGCATTTCTTATGCACATATATTGTAGATATGTTTGAAAAGTTAAATATTTATATTCTGTCCAAATGTGGGAGAGTCTTTCTTCTTTCATTTTTAAAACCATAAAATTGTTAACAGACCCATGAAAAAAGAATATTATGGCTCTATGTCTGCTGGTTAACCTTCACCACAAAAATTGATCTGTGGGAATTTCTCACAGTGTAACATACTGTATCCAATTCCATAGTTATTACTGTAAACCTATTAGTGCCACCTGGGTTTGCATATCCGCAGTGCTGTCCAAGTGAAGACAGATTAGCTCTATCACATGTTATGCCAGAGGGACAGCCTCACGAGGAGCCTGCCCTCAGGGAGAAAAAAAAGGGCTCAGACCTTTAATGAGAATACAGTGCTTTATAATAGCATTTGGTGGCCTAGAGATTTTCTGTCAAGTCATTTCAAATTAAATTGGCAGCCTTGCAATGTTCAGCCCATATGAGTTTTTGTGTGCCGCGTATCGTTAGTGTTAAACCAATTCGCACAGAAGATCAACACAACATGCAGAGGCACTGCTTGCTTCGGTCCCTCTTTTCAAGTCTGGGCCCTCATAAGCTGCCGAAAGACGCTTTTTCCAGAGCAAAGCCCAACTTTGGCCTGATTTATTCATGTGTAAATTCAGGCAATTTGTTTGTGAAATTATTTGTAAATAATTATACATTTCTGTATAGTGTAATAATGAAATTAGCACCAGTCTAGGAGTGAACCAAATGACTTTGTTACCAATTAGTGTGATTCTACTCCCACTTCCTCAGGCTGACTCCCACGGAAAGGGTGCAGAATTTGCCACTGAGAACTCCATTTATTTCTGTTACTTCCAGGACTTTCCTTTTTTAAAATGTAACATTTATGTGATATTTTAGTCCTTCTAGTGTCTGAAAATTTAAAAAGCAGATGATACTTAAAGCTAAACTGCTATCATCACGCATGAAGTTTTTTCCTTAAATCTTTCTCATATTTTCATTCAGGGCTCAGCCTGAAAAGCTCACATTGGTATCCTCTTTCTGTGATGTAGATGGATTATTTTTGTGGGAAACTGGGATTTGTATCCTCAGAAGAAGGTAAGTACCTTGTTCAATGGAATTCAAGAACTGGGCAGCTGAATAGATATGAGGATCCCAGTTTGCATCTCCAGTTATGCAAAGTCCTAAGAATACCTGCAGCAATTCTGAAAGTCTAAAAGCTATGTTCCATTTAATGATAAAGAAAGTAGTTTTACAATTTCTAAGCATAGAGCATTAGCTGTAACTAGTGAACAATAATATCAGATGAAGCTTGGCTTTCTAGCTGCTTGGTAGAAAGGGAAGTCTAACTCACTGAACTAAGTGAAAAAAGGGGTTATTTGTGTGATTGGAGCTACAGGTTATCTTTGTCCATTATTTTCCATGTTTTTCCAGAAAAGCTCCTAAGATCTTCCATTCCATATTTGGTATGTACACATTTGTAAATCAGACACTAATCAGAGTATTAGTTTTGTTAGAATTATCTAAGTAAAACTGAAGCACCACAGTCATGAAACAAGTTTGAATTCCCCTTTCTATTTAATATAATCCTTGTTTTGGGATTCAGTCCAATACTGTGATTTCATAACATCCCCTACCCTCTGTATTCTGTTTTGTAATTGAAGGAAAAGTGATGACAGAAAATCTTCCTAATGTGATCACATTCTTATATGTAACTGTAAAAAGAAAAATCCGAATCTTTCTTCTTCAAATTAGAGGAGTAAGTCCACTGCTTTTGGTAAGAGATTTACACTGCCAGAGCAAGCGTGACTTGATCCCATGTGTGGTGTAAGTTCGTATTTTTTCCTGTCTGCTAAATGTGTAGTCTTACTTCAGCATGTTCCTTGGGCAGAATTTAGCTCAATATTCTTAACTTGCAGGGCTGGACCAAATTCAGCTGTGCTGCAATTCCATTTACTTCTTTGGAGTAACTAAATAATTGGATTTGACCTAATACACTCTTCTTCTGAGTACCATCTTGCTTTCAGGGAGCTTAACACAATAAAATTTTCTATTTCTCCACTCAAACATGAGCATCTTTTTTTTTTCCTTTTGAATTCCTGCTAGAGGGAGTAGAGAAACTGCTGCTGTAAATAGTGATAAATAACTAAAGGGTATCTACAATTGCCATGAAACCTCACTTTGTTAGTTGAAATTGATAATAAAATTCCTAGTGACATTAAGATGGCAGGAATTTTCCACTGTTGCACCTGGTTACTTTTTATAGGCAGCTGTCCTTCCATAAAAGTGGGGTTCAGATCACAACAGGGCGATACCCTGAAGGGGCCAGTTCCTTTCCATTGACAGTACTCTTAGGTGATTAACTCCAAAATAGCTACAGATAAAGAAAAAAAGCCCAAACATTAAAGATCTTTGCCACTATTTCTAGTGGTGCCTTTGCAGTTCAAAAGCTGGGAGTCCAGATCTTCAGTGTGCCTTGAACAAGCAGCATCTGGTACGGGAAGGTGGATGAAGTTGGGCTGTGTGAACTGCCTTAAACTGAGTATTTTGTCCTGAGCTCATCTATCACCATTTCACATGGTGAATTCATCTTGGGAACAGAACACAAGGATGCACAAGTGTTTCTCTGTGAAGTTCTTGGTCTTGATTATGCCTTGATATGGTAACAATAATGTACGTGGTAAGGTTTACTATATGTAGGCAATATATATTGGGGTTATATAAAATAATCACATGCAAAGTTGTTGTGCGTATTTGCAGGCTTTGAGCAACAAATTCACACTGGCAGTGTTAGTGAACTTGAGTCTGTGTTTTCTGAGAAATAATTGGCCTAGGAGGACATTATATTGAATAGTATTTTAACGGTCTAATTTGAAATTTATTTTTATATGCCAAAATCAAATATGTATTTAGTATATCATATGAGTTGTACTTAATTGATCTGATCAGTTGTTCTTAAGATTTGAGATACTGGGCCTAATTCTGTACTTTCCTGAATCTCGTGTCTGACTTAAACCATATAAGGTGCATGTGAGGCATTATATCCATTTTACAAGCATCAGTGTTCATACCTGGAGAAGAACCTGGAAATTAAGGCCCTAACAGTAATGTGCCTTCCATCTGACACAGTGTGGACAGCAGTGCAGGTGGAGAGCAGCACACTGGCAGGAAGAAGCTGTTGGTTCTCTGGACCTGGCACCCACTCTGAGTACATTTCAGGGGGGTGCTTCAGGCTGATGCTAGTCTACTCCCATGGACTGGATGTCAGCAATCTCAAAGAGTAAATAGGGGGCTCTCAGGAACATTTCTTTCTCTTTTAGCTCTGAGGCCACCCTGCAATGTGAGCCCCAGTGCAGTAAATGGGGATGATTGGTAGGTTTGACTCAAAAGAGTCCCTGTGATGCCAGCTAAAGCAATAGTACAGATGCACCCACAGGGATTGATTTCTGGCTCTCTTTGTTAAGTGACTGCTTTTAAATCCCAATTTACTTTTCTTGAGACTCTGTATTCTTGTGCCATTACTAACCTCTTCAGGAAGAGACAGTGCAGGTGTGTGGTTCCTGAGAGCATCCATCAAAGGTTTCTACCTCTCTGGCCTTGCTGTAGAAATGTATCAGCACAAGCAGATTAACAGTGATGATATGAAATGCAGCTGTGTGATCTGAATGTCCTTATTGAGTAGGCTTTGATTAGCCAGTCAGCAAAGTAGTGTATTTTAAATCATTTTTTTATCCTTGTGATGTGTATTGGTATGCCTTGGTTCACTGAACACATCCCTGAACACATCACCCTTGAATATCACAAATACACATACTCTGCTCAGGTTGCACTGAGGTTTGTGGTACTGTATAGATGCAAACCAGGAAGAACCACAAGATGGAAAATAAATTTGCAACTCTCTCACTGAGGAGTGGTACTACAACTAAAAAAAACATAGTACAGAAACTAAATCCAAACACATTGTTGATTATTCCTCTGCAATTTGCCTTTAAAACTTATGATGGTCTTTAAACTGTTGTACTAATGTTTCAAAAGAAATGTAATTTTACAGAGTGACTTGTCTGGGAATAGAATGAGATGGAACATCTGTCCTTCTGAACTGTTGGAATTGCTTGGCTGAAGCAAATGCAAGATGAAAAAAACAGATGAAAAGACAGTTAAAAAAATAGGTCTTGTTAATCTTTTCTCTAAAACACATACTAAACATCAAGTTAAATTTACTCATACTATTTCCTGCTATTTTACACTACTACATCTTCCCACATAACAACTGAGTTAAAAAAGGAAAAAAGCAAAACTGGTTTCATTACTGAGATAACAGCATATGCTAGGACAATTGAAAAAGTTTGATGCATTTTCTGATCACAGAAATACAGTTTTGTTTTTTAAAATGATGTGGAGGAAAACATTTAGTGATCTTGACTCTTGGTTCATATTGTCAGCATCTCAGCTAATTATTATGATGATCCTTATTTTGTTCTAAGCTGACATTCTAGAAAACATACCGGAGTAAACAATCATTAAGTCTTCCATGCCAGAAAGCACTTAAGGCTAGTAAAAAAGGTAACTTTGTCTTTTAAAAATGTTTTCAGCAGTCAGTAATCTATTTTCATGGTGTTCTGTAAACCCTATTATCAAGGCTGCAGATTCCTACACATGACCAGTCTTCAGTAGTGAACAAAAATGGCATCTAAATCCCAAGTGACACTCTTAAGTACTTGGCAGCAGAAGGGCTCTTCTGAGGAAGATTAACTTAATGGAAGCATTTGGGTAACATCTGCATGACTCTTCGTCCTGGTATGGCCAACTCACACTGCAGCAACACGTGACAGAGGATTTCTTCTATTATCACTTAAGAACAAAACTGGCTGAGGTTCCTTTCCAGGCATCCATCAGGCTGTGATGTACATCTCAGAGTGTACATGTGGTGTAAACAGGCACAGTTAGAAAGAGTGGCCTGCACGGCCTTTGAAGAGGACTTAATAAAAGTCAGATTACTCATTTAATGAAAAGTAAAAGAAATTGGGGTAAGATTTGTTGTTGTAGCTGCTGTTTATTTGTCTTATTTACAGGAAGATGTACTGTCTTTTCCAATTGAGAGCTGCTGCAGGCACACAGAGCCTTGTTAATACAGGCGATTAATGCACTTGCCCTTCACCTCAGTTGACCCGGTTTTAAATCTGTTATTTTGTTACAAGTTAGAGGAGTTTATTGGCCTTTCTTTAGCCCCTAGCTGGTGCCTTTCCACCTCGTAAAACCACTTCACAACTTGGCATGAGTGCTGTGTTCTGGTGTGAAAAGACCCAGGTTTGCAGCAGCAGGAAATAGGCAAGTCCTGGCTGAAGGACGTCTGGGAGGGGGCATGGGGGACTTCGGCTGGGGACTGGCTGTGTTGGACTGGTCTCGCTTGGTTTTTCAGACTCCTCTTTGAAATCAGGGAGATCCTTCTTCTCTGCATAATGCAGCATTGGTTTCCATGCCTAGGCTGATCAGAAGTTACTGGGTTTCATTTTCCATAGGACTTATGTTAACAAAAGGATGGGGGAGCATGAGCGAGTCAGTTACATTAGTGCTAAGTGGCACTATTTACATTTGTTTTGAGATTTGCTTACAATAAGGACAGAGTGGAATAGAAATCTTAAATTCTTTGCAAAGGTTTTTATTTTCTACTGGGTAGTCCCACTCTTTCAAGCCTCCTTTCCTCCTTTCCTGTCATTGCCATTATCAAGAGATGATTTTCGTCAACAACTACAGGGGGAACCTGCAGACCAATGCAAGCTCCACAGAATCTACTTCAAGATCTGGCTAATTGAAAAATCATCTTGAATTATATTTGGATAAGATTTGGATGAAAAGGTGACAATTCACTGCAAGTTTGAAATGAGATCCATCCTGAGAAAAGACAAGAAACTCAAATTTTTTTTTCCATAGAAAATGAGTGTTTTAGAGGAAATTGGCATTTTCCAGAAGAAAGCCTTGGAAACTGAGTTTGAAATTTGTGTATATCACCATAACACTCAGCATTTTGGGCAGTTATACAGAAAAATAAAAGCTGAAGAACATAAACCAGACTGAAATTAAAAAAAATAAAAACACTTTCAGAGTTCCACAGGAAAGAAATAAAAATCAAGGCAAAAAGTTGCTGTGGCCCAAATTTGCTATCATGTTAACATTCAGGTTTGAGCACTAGAGAAGGGAAATTGAGATCTACCTGCTGAAATTTACTGTCTTTTTCCTTAGCCTCAAATTCTAACATTACTGTAAGAAAAGTCAATAGTTGTTAATAATTTCCAGAATGTATTCCTTTTCTCCAAGGTATGTGTTCCTAGAACTTCCCCAGATTTTCTTTAGGTAAAGTAGTTTTTCACTGCAATTACTTTTTTCTTTAATCTCTTTCAAAGGAAAGGGACTGGCATGCAAAGATTGGTTTTGCCTGCAGATTTCATCTGATGTTTTGTGTTTTAGGATGTGGTAGACATCCACTGTAGATCAGCACACTGGTTTCAGATGTGCTTTCCTTTTTGTTGCTGGTTACCTTTTTTTTTTTTTTTTTTTTTTGTAATGCCATTGCCCTGAAAGCCTTGTGGAAAGAGACAGTGAGAATCTGCTTCAGGGTAATGTCAGCCAGATTAAAGTAAAGAGCTTTTCTTGTGTTAAATTAACCAGCTAGCTTTTCTAATAGGAATGAAGAGGAACTCTGTGGTGTGGGCAGCTACTGGCAGAGGGATGGTAGCAACCAGCTGAAGGGGTACAGCAGTTTCTTCAACAAGCAGTTGACCACTACTTGTAAAGATTTTCAATGTTTATACCTAGAAGTTGCTGACACTGTTTACTGTGTCATCAAATTGCAGTGCTTCCTTGGGTGGGAGGGCTCAGGATACAACACAGGGCCGTGGGTTTTCCAATTAAACGAGCAGTGAAATAAGGAGTTTCCATTTCTTGAGAATGAGCAGATGAGTCGATGAGTCTTCTTATGAAGTACTCTAGTTATAAAAAAACCAAACAAAAACATACACACAACAAAAAAAGCCCTAAACCACCTAGACTGTTTTAATAGCAGATTTTATTTTGTAAACGTCACTAAACTTCTGATCCTATTGATCTACCAGCTTTAGTAACTGGACAGAAAGACATGAATACTCTGCCATTCAACCAGAGCCTGCTCATCACATTCCCAGCAGTCTCAACATGGAAGAAAAGCATCTTATCTGGGAAAGTGTGGTGAGGATGAGGATTCGTGGGGCGTGTTGTGAAGCTGAGCTCTCTCTCAGTTGCAGCCACAGTCTCAGTCCCTGCTCATAACCTGCACTTGTGAAGGGTGAAGTTTGAAATCTCAGATGAGATTCTAGGCCTTTAATTTGGTGACTGAAATGTAATAATTTGTAAGCCCCAAACATCAGTGCCTGGCAGCACTGTCTGTTGGCATTGGCCTGAAACCTTGCAGAAGAGCTTAAGAGGGTTGTTGTAAAATAAAAATGCTGAAGACTTCTCATGAACTAAAGGATGTTAATTTAAAAAACAACACCAACCTCATGAATCCGTCAAAAGCACATTAAAACTGGTGCTTTTCAGTTTCTGATGGAATATATTCCTTGGGCCAGATCCTTAGGTGCTGCAGACAGTTGTGCTGAAGTCAAGCAAGCAATGGTAGTTTGCAACAGCCGAAACTTGGGGTGCCTGCAGATGTGTTCATGTGTTGTATGTGGCCTGGATATTTACTGTGGGGCTGGATTGCATGCAGGGGATCTGATGGTAGTGTGGCAACTGGAGAAAGAAAATTCTCTTACAATGGATTGCTGTCAAAATCCTGCTTTTGTACTTTGAATCATCAGGGCTCTAGCTTTCAGGCTTGCAGTTGTTTAAAGACGTCATAAATATTTCTGATATTCTGTTAAATGCAGTTTGCTTTAATTACCAAACCTAGCTGGAGTATTGCACTCTGGGGGGTAATGGTAATATTGATTTACCTATGTATAGGGTGTAGTATATCAGTGTGATCAGGCATGACTTTATTTTAGTAGTAACTTTACAATACAAATCTAATCTGATCGTTTTATATGATCTCTGGCTCTGGATGTTGGAAATAGGTTGCAGCTTGTGTTGTAATGGTTTTGTTTAACACAGCACATGGCTTTTCAAAAGCATTTGAGGGGTAACTTTTGCTCAGGATTTTGTTCTTACCTACAAATGGCCATTTTAATGATGACTCACAAGAAACTGTTTGAAATGTTTCAGAAACCTGTTGCCCTAACTTTGATATTCTTGTTTGAAGGTCAGCCTTTTAGAGGCAGTGAACTGTGTCACAATGTCTGAAGAATTCTGGAGAGAAACCTGCTTCTGGGCAGGATTCAGAGTGGTTTAGGAGAAGAAAATATCTTCTCTTACCTGCTGCCTGTTGAGAAGTGACCCTGCTGTAAGTAATTTCTTGCTGCTCCTAATATATCCTCAAGGGAGACAAAGCCTTTGCTACAAGCCTGTCAGCAGAAAGTAGATCCACAGGGAACTCAGTTACATGCTACAGTCTGGGGCCCAGTTTAACTTTGCTTCATCTTTCTAGCAATCCCAGAACTCTTCGAAAATGTGGGTGGAGATCTATTACACATGCTTACTATGGTTACTCGCCATGAAAAACAGTATGAACAGCCAACACAGGCTCCAGGTGGTGGATCAGCATTAATCATAATCGACTCGGGGCAGAGGACTGGCAAGATACCATGGGAAGTGGCTGTACATCCATCCCCTGGAATTCTACTTCCTCCCATGGGGGATAGGGATATGGAGGTAAGTGCCAGTGCCCCCATCTTCTGTTTCCACCCATCAGAAACCATGATCTGCTGTATGTCCATGTCCTTTTGTCTGCAGGAAATGGGTGCATGACATAACCATCAGCTACAGTAGACTTCAAAATCTGGGGGTTTTGACAGCTTTCAGAAAAAAATAATACAGATCAAAGTCTGTCCTTCAAATTCATTTGGGTTTAGTAGGAACAGCTTTTAGCAGTATTGCATGTTTGTCAGCACACTTGGCTAAAAAGCCATCTGGGTGATGAGCCAGAAAGTTCCATCTTTTCTCCTCTTTCCTCTCCTCCTCTGTCATCTATTGCATATATATTTCAGCTCATGTGAGTCGGGAAGGGAAATGGTATGGATATGGAAGAGAAGCAGGAGTGCTCAATGCATTCTCAGCATGCTCAGAGCAGGCCTGTTATGTGAGATGCAAGTGGTGAACCAACCAGCAGGAGAAGAAGTTTGGGCTTGTGGTTGGCCTTGTGGCCGAGCTCTTTAGCTGGAGGAGCAGCTGCAGAGGCAGTCGGGGCTGAGCTGGCTTTGAGGAGATGGGGAAGTAGATGGGATCTGGTCAGTGCCCATCCCTCCCCCTTCCCTCACTGCAGAATTGTGTAGGGTGCTCTTTTGCTCAGAGGATGTTAGGACACAAGTGATGCCTCCCCTGAACCACAGAGAGGAACAGCTACCAGAGTTGCTGAAATAGAGACTGTTAGATGCTGTGAGAGCTTGCTGCACTTCTGGAGCATTTTCTGCACCCCATCCTCTTTCGCTGAAGCTCTGTCTCTCTCTTTTCTGCATGTTACCACTCCCTGCAGACCTTTCACTTCATTTTTGCTCCTTGTCTGTTCTAGTTTATCTTCAACTCTCCTGACCTATTTCTCTTCAAATGTTTCCTCATCAGTCACTTGTTTCTTTTAGTTCTAAACACCCCACTTTATCTAAAGCCTGCACAATTTGCTGGCCATGGTACTGCCTGTCCTCCAGCCTTTCCTCCATTTTTTGTTTTGGCTGTGAAACCTCCGGGCAGGCCTGCAGCCTGTGTGCACAGAGCTGGGTGAGAGTGAAGGCACCACACTTGCAGTAGTTCTTAGGCACTGATGTGGTAAGCAGAATTAATAGCAATTTGAGTGGATGCAACTGCCAGTGTGAGCACAGACTTACAATGCAGCTGTGGGAATGTTGTCTCCTGGTGTCTGATCACTATCTGTAAAATAATACTTTTCTTCTAGTCTTTAAATAAGAATACATGCTTAACACTAAATAGTATTTTTAGATCTCTTTCACCATGAATAATCTTCTGCACGATTAGCAAGAAAAATTAGATATGTGGTTTTTGAATAATGAATTTTAGGCTTACCTATCTGCTCAGACACTACATGATTCTGCTGTGTGATGTACTGATTTGTCACTCATGCATCCACATAGTACACAAACACATCCCCTTTTCTCTTCTGTTGCCGCTTTTCCTTTGGAGAATCCCACTGCAAAATTGCAAGAAATAAGCATTTGAGAAAAAAACATTGCAAGTTTAATATCCTTCCACTAACTTGTATCTTTTGTACCTGCACAGGGAGGGAAAGAATAGTGACAGCAACATACGGATATGCACATGTTCACATAACTAGCACTCTGGTAAACCAGAAACAAGGCAATGGTCAGACCTTGTTGCTGTTATACGAGCCTACTCAGACAATAGTACAGTGTTACAGTTGTGGAGAAGTGCGATGAGACCACTGCAGTGTATGATATAATCATACTTGCATAGCTCAAGGAAATATATCTTATTAATTATGGATCACAAATATATTTTGAGATCCTCTGATTAGAGGCAGTATTGAAATCTAATGCATTTCAACAGAACTGTGCTAATTTGCATGGTTGACTGGAGGACCTTTTGTGGCCAAATTAATTTTGCAATTTACCAAGTTAACATACCCAGCACAGCAAAGCTCATGCATCATAAATTGCAATTCGTCAATATATTTCTACAACAATATTACATATTTTAGTTATTTACAGTGCTTAATGACTTCCTAGTTATTCCCTGTAGCATTTGTTTTAAGAAAAATCAGTGAAATCTTATTTATAGAGGCTGAAAGGGGTCAAGCATGTGGGAATGTTGGGCAGAGATGAAGTTAGGGGTTCCTTTCTTCTTTCACCTGCACATTGGCTGCTTGCCACTGCTGTCTATCTCAGCCTATTGTCTCTTCTCAAAAGTACTGGAAAAGCCTCTGAAACCAGCACTGTGGCTTAATTAGGGACTATTTAAAAGGGAGACATTCTTGCTTTTATTGCATGGTGTGCAGAAGAGTGTGACTTGTTCTATGCTCTTGTTGCTAAATGCTTGATAGTGGCCAAACAACAGATGAAAAGATGTTTTCTCTGTAAAGCAGCGTTTACAGATTTGGAAATAAGGTCATCTTAAAGTAAAAGCAAAGATCTTTAGTGTATGACATAAGATAAATTTGCCCAAATGAGCCAAATGAGGGTTACAGATGACACAGCTTTCAAATATCAAATTGTCAAGCAGATGATAGTATAGAACATGCTTGCTGCTAAGAGAAAAAAATACCTTACAAACAAGCAACCTGGTGAACAAGAAAGACTCCTCAGCACTGGGATATGACTGTCTCATGCTGGTGAAGGGTCTAGTGAACAAGTCCTGTGAAGATCAGCTGCCAGAACTGGAGTTGTTTACTCTGGAGAAAAGGAGGCTCAGAGGTGACCTTATCACACGCTACAAATATCTGAAAGGAGGTTGTATTGAGGTGGGAGTTGGTCTCTTCTCCCAAGTAACGAGTGATAGGACAAGAGGAAATAACCTCAAGTTGCACCAGAGGATGTTTAGATTGGCTGTTGGGAAAAATTTCTTCACCAAATAGATTGTTAAGCATTGGAACAGCTACCCAGGGAAGCGGTTGAGTCACCATCCCTGGTGGTATTTAAAAAATGTGTAAATGTGGTACTTAGGGGCATGGTTTAGTGGTCGACTTGGTAGTCTTAGGTTTATGGTTGGATTTGGTGATAAAGGCCTTTTCCAACCTAAGTGATTCTGTGTAGTTCCCATTTCTTGGCCTGATGGATCTGAAATTTTCCACCTCAAGATTATCAGGAGATCATCTGGATTTCCTTTGAGATCAGCACATGGGATCATATTTTTTTTTTCTGCCCAGCAGTGCAGCATATCATCTTTTCCTCTCACCAACAATCCTGGCAGTCCTGATTTTGCATCTCTTGCCCTTCCAGTCAGCCCAGGCATATACACTTTGCACGTGTGCCAAAGCCAATAGTTTTTGCTGTTGCCAGCATGTTGGTGGTTGACTTAATTTTCTCTCTGCTTAATGCTTCACTGATGTTTGCCACTGAGGGCTTGTTGCACAGAGTGCATCTCCTAGTACAGAGCAGGTAGCATGGACTGTTTAACCTGTCCTTCCTCATTCTGGACAGACATCTCTTTTCTGGACAGGAATTCTCACCCTCTTCTGCTTTAACCAAGGCACTGTGCAGATATATTACTCCTCCTTGCACCTAAGGGAAGTTGGTGCTTCCCTTGCCATTTGGCTCAGCTTGGTGGTTGGTTGCCTTGTGGCTATCACTTGTGCCAAAGTATAGTTATCTTGACAAAAACCAAATGCATGTATAAAATAGAAAACAAAGCACATATCAGGCTTAGATAGGCCCTAAGCCAAGTTAGGTCCAATCCTAGTCAAATTGTTAGGAGACCATACACAATCTATTAATGTTGCTGCCCGTGTGGGTGCACCTCTTTCTCCACCAAGACACCATCCAATTGGCTCTCTCAGATAGTCTGTGGCTGCTGAGCCTCTTTTGTTAAGATCAGACTCACAAAGTGGGTTGGATTGGAAGGGATCACAGTGAGTCATCTGGTCCAACCTTCCTGCTAAAACCTGTGCCACCCTAGAGCACATTGCACAGAATTGCATCCAGACAGTTCTTGAATATTTCCAGTGAGGGAGACTCCATAACATCCCTGGACAACCTGTTCCAGTGCTCAGTCACCTGCACGCTAAAGAAGTTCTTCCTCATATTGACGGGGAAATTCCTGTACATCAGTATCTGCCTGTTGCCTCTTGTCCTATTGCTGAGAAGAGCCTGGTCCACCCTCTTGGCACCTGCATCCCCTCAGGCCAGCCCTAGCCTGTGCTGGTGCCTGGGGTTATTCCTCCCCAGGTGCAAGACCCTGAATTTGCCTTTGTTAAATTTGAGACTGTTCCTCTCTGTCCCTCTCTCCAGCCCGCTGAGGTCCTTCTGAAGGGCTGCTCAGCCCCCTGGGGTGTTGGCTGCTCCTCACAGCTTTGTGTCATCAGGGAACTGGCTGAGGAGACTTCTGCCCCTTCATCCAACTCATTGATGAATAAGTCAAACAATACTGGGCACAGTATTGAACTTTGTCAGATACCACTAGTCTCAGAAGACTTGAGAGAGATCTGTAAGACTAGGAACAGTTCTAAATGAGGTATACAAGTGTGAGTGTGCTTGTGATAGAGCTTAGGCATGCTATGCAGTCTGAACCTCAGCCTATTTTGGGGGACATTGCAGAGAAACTGCAATTTCCAAATTAAATTTCCAAATTAAACCAAATTAAATTTCCAAATTAAACCCAAACTTTTCCATCCCAGATTAACCTGCTGCAGCTTTCACCTTCTTTCTTGTTAGTACAACTGCTTATATTTTGGGGTGTATGAAGGGGAACAGCCAATATCTTGTTTTACTGTAGTGTGAGGAAAATCTATTTAAGTGTCTGAGGAAGGAACTGCTGGCTGCAGGTGTTCATGAGAGATGTGTTCCTCTTCACCCCTGCGCCCCTGCAGGGGAATTCAGCAAAAAGGACCTGCATGTGGAGCACAGTCCCTGACTTCCCCAAAGCTATATAAACACAGCACAGACACTGGTGGGCCCTGGTCTGCTGAGGGTCTGTCCCCTGGGTAGAAAAGAAAAGAGGCTTAGATGATGCATTTATATATGTCAACCTGTGAATTGTTCACCCTTTTTCTCCATACATAGTTTGTGCTGGATATTTGTGGTTCACATCTAAGGATTCTTTCAATTTCTGACTTGTTTACTGAAATTTTCAAGACAGGGAGCAGCAAATAATAATAGGTGAAAAATGAATGAATAAAAGTAGTAGGTAGTAGTCCAGCATGCTTATCACCTACAGACTGCTGGCATCTTGCTGGCTGTAATTTGTCCACTTTAGCTCTGACCTGGTAAAACCCTTGAACACATTTAGAAGTGTATGAATAATTCACTAAAAATACTTTTTTGTTGCTTTCTTGAAATTAGACATGTCACTAAGTTCTCTGTGCAGATGATGTGTTTACTCTCATGCTTATGAGCAATGCATCAGGCATCACTCTTTCACATACTCACAGAAATGCTTTATTGCTGGTGAAATATGTCACCCTCTTCCTCGAGCTGAATGTTTCATTCCTCTTGCTCACAGATCTAATACCACAACGAATTAAATGTATTGATGAATCAGGACTGAAATCTACAGTGAATATGATTGCTTAAAAATAGTTCCACCAGACGTAGTTTGGAGATGTCATTTTCTGTGGGCACGTATGCTCAATGTATATAAAGCATACATATATAAAGCAGCGTGTGGGAATGCGATGCTGTTTAACTCGTAAATGGAGAGCAGAGTTTTATTGGTCACAGTAAATATTTGTTCAAGGAAAAGGAGGTAGGTGAGAACAATCCATATGAAAAGAAAGCAGGTTAATACCCAAAACACTGAAAATATTGTTCAAGGACAGTTTATCCTTGTGGAAAATATGACCCCCCGTAAAGCTGCTGAGTCTGTTTGCAGATCTTTTCAAAATAGAGTCCTTGCATTTGCCATTTTAGTTTGTTTTGGCTGTTGGTGTCCAAACTACATTCCTAGCAAATTGCATGAAGTGCTTATTCCATTATTTCTATTGTTATGTTTCTCAATAGAATGTGGTTATCTTTAGCTAGTGTCATGCTTTAGTACATTAGCACTAAAATGCACTGATGATATTGCAAAGAGAGTGTGAGGCAGCTGACATTGAACCGGTACCTTGTACATTGTCTCTGAAAATTCCTAAACCAGAGGTTGCTTTCAGCTTAAAATGAAGAAAGAATATTTGCATTTCTTCATAACCTGGTCTCCTCTTGTGAAAGTGTGACCTGTGCCAGTTCATATATGTTCTGCTCAAACTCTGTCCAGGTGCTGGGATGTGCTTGACTGGTTCTAACTGGTTTTTGGATGAGAGGTGCTCTAGTCTGCTCTGCATTCTTATTTTGCATGGCTTCAGTTTTCACATAATGAGCCAGTTTTATCTGTCATGTGCACAGTTCTGCTTTCTTCACGTCCCAGTTCATAATTTTGTTACATGCCTTTTGTCCATAGAAAATAAAGGAATCACGGAACTGAAATTGAATTAGACTCAAAACGTGCTCGAGTTTCCTGTTTTTCTTGTATTAAAATACTTTTTCTATTGAGACCCATCATGCGGCAGTTTCCTAACCACAACCACAGGGACTGCAAGAACACACTGAGTTTTGCCACACAGCACAGGGCAAGGGGCAGATCTGGAAGTGGGCTGGGGATGTGCTGGGCAGAGCAGCACGGGGGGGACGCTGTCCTGCTGCACTGGCAGCTGCCCTGCTGCTGCTGGACAAACGAGTTATTTTTGTCCTGGACACTGGCAATGACTAGGTTTGTGGTTCACCCCTTGTCCAAGTCAGATGTCATCTTTCTCTTTCATCCTCCTTCCCTGCTGTTTTTTCTGCTGCCCATTCTTTTCTCTCATCTCCTCTTTTTTTCTATCCTGCTTCACTCCTCCTTCCACTCTGTCCTCATTTTTTCTCCTTTGTTAGCCAAACAGACCTACTGAAATATAAAGACTGACCCTCCTAAAGGGGGAGGATGTCCTTTTTCTTTTTAAATTATGCACCTGCCTAGATGTTTTCATCATGTAATTGCTATAGTCACTATTGGGAACACAGATAGCCCCTTTAAGACAACCACTAAAAGCTTTTTGATTTAAAATGATGTTTTCAGTTTTATGGCCTTTCTGTGCTTCTGGTAGTATCTTTCTGCAAAGCTTAAGTGGAGAGACAAAAGAAAGCAATGCAAGACCTGCCTCCAGCAATATTTCCACAGCCCTGTTACTGGGGAGGGCTGCTCACACTGAGGTCACTGCTAGTAGAGCTCATCACTGAGTGCAAAATATATTCTGAAGTTACTTTATTGTAAGATTAACAGCTCTATCATGAAAACCAGTAACATTCCTGGGCTTGTGGGAATCAATTCTACTGCATTCCAACCCAGGATGTCCTTCTGACACATTTTTTTTCCTGTGGAAACACTCATAAATTTGACCATGGTACTTGGAGATGAGTTAGACCATTTTGATTACAGCTCTTTTGAATCCACCCTCTCTCCCTCCTTTGTTCCAAGAAGGAGGTATTCTGTCTCTTGAGTCTTACATCCCTGAGTAAACGAAAGGATATTTTAGATATCTTGCTGTTTGTTTTGGATTAAGTGGTGCTGTTTAGGGAGTAATGTTCTTTTTGGTGTGAATGGGAGGAGTGGAATTTGTAGTTCCTGTCTCAAGAAAAAAGATATTTTCACAATAGATAAAGAAGTACTTTTTTCTAATATGTAGGAGAGAGAGAGGCATGGTACACAATCAGAATTTTAGAAACCTCACAGTTTAAGGGAGGTGAGATTTGGGCATTGATAAAAATCCCTATTCTTAATAATAATAAGAGGAAAAAAATACCAACAGAAATGTGATCATGTTAAATTTACAATGATTCTACTTGTATTGACAAATTATTTATATAAATTAATCAGATCCTTAATTTAGTCACTGATTTGATGATCCACCCAACAATGAAAGAAAGGCCGTGGACTACCCATTATCTCATACAGAAGAAAAACACGTTATTGAAGTGATTTACGTATTTTCTGAAGTCAAATATTAATACATACATGCCTTTCCTAAGTTTCAACCCATCACTAAAGCTCTGTGGTCTTTTTACACTAACATTTTCAGCTATTTTACTATGCATAGTAAAATAAAACTACGTTACACAATTAGGCAAAACACCCTTGTTGTGTTGAATAGCCATTTTCTGAAGGTACTGAATTCAACCTTTAATTAGTACTTAATTAGTATTTAATCTATGGCTAGGTGTTGTGCCTTGAAAAAGCCCTAATAATATTGCCAACTTCCAGTTTTCTTAGAGATGTAGTTTTGAGGTTATTTGCTTGTTTGTGGTCATGTCTAAAATTAACTATTTCAGCTATAAACCTAAGAAAACAAGGAGGAGTATAATCTCCTAATGGCACTCAGAAGTGGGCCTGCACAGGATATTTTAATGTGCTCTCTCTACTTATTATATTTGTATCATGTCTTCCTTATTTACTTTTAATATGGGCTATCAGTTCTCTCCTTAAAAGCCTCAGCCTGGAGGCTGTGCGTGTTGATCGTACCTGTTGTTATGGGGGTCTCTTCTGCCAGCACTGTTTCTCCCTGCTGTCACATCTCCCCCCCACCTATTCATTCCTCCTGCTTAAGGCTGTTTGACACTGTTGTAATGATTCCCCCTGGGAGATGTACAATTAGATTTCTAAGTTCCCACATGGCTCCTGCTTTTTAATGTTTGCTCCTGAGTCAGCACTGTATGCATGACTGACTGGAATAGTGAAAATTTGAATAAATATCTGTTCTCTTCTCTGGATTATATTGCTGCTTGGTTGCAGAGAAGAAATGTGCCTCTGAAATGCTTGGGGAATCTCATACTCTCACATACAATTAGGTTGTAGCATTCTGGATGCCTAGTCTTTCTATTTCCTAATCTTACTAGTACCTAAAGATTTTTGTTAGAAGTAGCCCGATTCTCACCAAAGCTTTATAATTAAATACAACAGATGATGGATCTTTTTTAATCAGACAGCAGCACCCTTGATGGACAGTACAGACTCTGCTCCAAGTTGCATTTGGTCATAAAATATGTGGAAGTGTGAGACTAAACTTGTATGCTGGTAGAACAATGATCTCGTAACTAGACACTGGGGTGAAGTTAGCTTTGGTCAAATTAACATTTTAGACAGAGCAAGGATAAATGCTTGTCCCCTGTGTCCTAAGAATTTCAGGGAATCTCTGGATTCCTCAAAAGCTTCTGGAGTTCAGGATCAAAATATTACTTTCCTATGAACAGTCTGGGAGTTAATGTTTTTTCTGCTTCAGCCAGCCAGCCGTGATGGGTTCAGCTCTGCTGTATGCACAGGCTTGTATCCTTACATTATGTGTTGATAATTCTTATTCTGTCATATATTTTGGCAGAGAGTGATGCAATCTATCAGAACCTCTGAGCAATTATCTTCTTTTGGGCTCCATATCCTTAGTAGTTCGGGTAGCAATTACCCAATCTGAATATTTGGCAAATATTTTGTAATTCCTGTGGAGAAAGCATATGCAAGCCTGGCTCTGACCTGATTAACTTTCTTAGTTCCCTGACTTTTCTGTGCAGTACTGAACACCTAAGGGGAACTAGCTTGTTCCCAGGTACTTGTGTCCTGAATAACATCAGTGAATGCTAATCACCCTTCTGGATTTGGTGCTCCCTTTCATCTTGGGCTGCTTACATCCCAGGTGGGTGCAGCTTCTGGCAGCATGCCCTACAACTTGGGTGCTGCTCTCAGAACAGAAACAGATGACTGCCAGATGTCCAGTGTCACCTGCCCAAAGGAAATTTTCCTTCCAAATCTTTGTGTGGATTGTTTCACCAGGTGACTGTGCTTGTTATTGTGGCTTGCTGATGTGACCATGTGACAAAATGCACTGTTGGCTTCCGTGTTCAAGGGAAGTGGAATTTAACTTGCTCAGTTGTATTTTGCAGCTGCAAAGAAGGAAAAAAATAGAAGTAAGAGTACAGTACAGGATGGACCAACATATGTCTTATTTCCTGCATTCTGGCAGCACTCTTAGGGAGGAGAGACACAGCACCCTGGCAGTGACTATGGGCCAGATCCTCAGTTCAAGATCTGCAGTCAGGAATGTAAAGAAAGCTCAAGTATTGGGATCATTTTAATCCCCAGGTGGCTAAGGACCTTGCCTACAGAAGGCTGTTCAGTTCATAGCAAAGCATGTTCATTTCATGGTGTTTCCTTTTCCTGCTTTTCAGGGGTAGTTGTAGATGGTCTTACAGTTTTCTAACATTTCTCAGCTTTTTTGGATAAGCTTATCCTGTGTTTGCTTGCATGCTGTCAGACTTAAGTGAGATAGAAACATTGCTTGAGGACTAATTTCCTGCAATATCACCTTCTCATCCAAAGCTCCAAAGTTGTCACACCAAAATATATATGATGTCACTGATATGAAAGGGCCTGGGATGGTTCAGTATTCTCCTCTCCTCAGCCAACCACATCTGTCTGACGTGTTTGATAAAGGGACTGGTTCTTCTTGACTCATCAAAAGGGATAGCTTATGTTATTTTGAGCTGGGTTGTCAAAGATGGCCCTTGACAGGACTTGAACTCATTCTCCTTGAGCTTAGTGGGGTGGTTTAACTGCTCATCTCCAGACAATAAATCTGGTAGTCTGAGGCACAGCAAGGAGGTACAAGGAAGTTCTTTTAATCTTCACAAAACTTCATGGGTGAGGTCAAGTTCTTACCCTATGATTCACCAGCAAATTTCATCAGGTTTAAGAGGTGAACATCGGCTCCCTCATGCCTCTTTGTCAGTTCCCACATATCAGCATTCCTCCCTATCATGGCATAAGGGAAATGGATGTGACTCACACTTGACAGGTTTCAAGTAAAGCAGAAATCAGAACATAAGAGATGCTGAAGGTTGTGACAGTGTTACAAGTGGTGGGTCACTTCTCTCCTCAGGGAATGTGCTTAACTTCCTCAGACTTTTCCAGAAAAGAGCAAAAAAGACCAAAAAAAGGAGGATAGTGAGGAAAGGAAGACGGGCTCCCATTTTTCTGTGGCATTACTACACAAAGCTGACCTGCCAGGTTAGTTAAGATCTGCAGGGAGATTGTGGTTACTGCTGGTGGTTGACTGGGTGCCACTGCATTCCTTGCAGTGGGACTCAGGCCAACACCATTACACCATTAACTCTGAAGGATCACCAGCAGCACAAATTGCCAACAGAACAGGAAAACACAACAGAGTCTTTGATACCTAGAAAAGGTGAGCTTTAGTGACAGTCTACTTGTTCTTCCCACCACCATGACCATCCTGGAAATATTAGTGTCAGCATGCCTGTTTGCAATGTTTTCAGCCTGTAATAGAATGGTTGATGTCAAAAGTAGTAAAATGTAAAAATTTGTGTGGTTTTATAGTTTGGCAAATTTTTATCCTTTCTTTTTTTTTTAACTATAAATTCCCTCACTTCCTTTCTTCCTTCTCTTTAGCAACAGGCTGCAGGTCATTAGTATCAATATCTCAGATCTCTCTCATGCCACACCTAAAATAAATTGTCAATAGGAGGTGTTGTAGAAGATTCACACATCATTCCAGCAACTGTAATATCTGTTGGGAAATGCAAAAACACCAGGTGCATAGCTGCTGGATAGAGTTTCCATTTACTTTACCTGAGGCTTTTCTGTAACATACAGTAATGTACGTCACATGCAGAAAAAAAGTAGGTGGAAGGTTCTTTCCAAACCACATTGACTAAAAGAATGTACGTGTAAGGTAAGCTGTATGCTGACATGCTCATGTGTTCCGCAGAGGAAAGGGTTACCTTGTCAAGGAAGTCTTCCTGGTGCAGGTGTGCATCCTAGCAGATTCATTCAGAGACTGAGAGACGAGAATGAGCCCTCCCTCAACTGACATGTACAAACAGCCTTTTACCCATTTGTCTCCTAGGACATTTGCTAGCTGTCTCGTTAATCTTTTACTCGAAGTCAGACATATGTATTGATGGGAAAACAAACCATAGACCACAGACCCCCTGCCTTGCATTCCTCACCTCCTCAAAATAACACTCACCATAGAAGCATGCAGACAGCACGGATAGCTCAGTGGGTTTGTAGCTGCATTTCCTTGCACTTCTGAAGCACCCCTTCCACTGTGGTTCTCATAAGCTCTTTTTATTCTTTATACTGTTGAGTAACTACCTATGCCCTGCAGTCCATCACATCCCCTTCCTCATTTGCATTTAGCAGGTATATGATTCCTTCTGTACCTCTGAACTTAAGGTGGCTGAAGAAACTGGGACTGGAATTTCTTCCTTTTAACACTAGGTCACAGTGTGCTCCATGCACCTCTTGCTGACCTTCTGGAGGCTTTAGAAGCACCATTAATTTTACATTCTTCTAACAGAGTAACAAAACTTTAGGATTTGATCCTTAGCTGGTTGAATTGTTTTTAACTTTATTAAGAGGGAATAAGAAACTTGTGAGCCAGAGCTAGTAGCAGAGTATAGAAAGGGAAGCAATTTCAGGAACAGAAATATCTATAAAGTTTAATCTCCAGTTATCTTGCCTCTGACTTCATCATCATCTGGTCCCAACACACTTTGTGAGCTAAATGGAGTCACCTTAGCTTAGTATTGAAATAAAAGAGCCTGGAGGTGTTGTCTTAGTGGTGTTAAATAGTGATCTTCTATCTTACCCAAGCAGGAAGATTCTTTTCATCTTGCATCATTGCATTATCTGAGACCTTCTTGCATGTTTGCTTTCAAGCTTGCTGGGTGGATTGGTTGGGATTAGTGGCAGAAGTTTTCCAATGCTAGTTTTATTTTTATTAATATTTATTTTCTCCAACAAAGCTATGCATACTGACATTTTGCATCTCATTTTAAGTGAGCTCAAAATTTCTTTTAATAGCAATCATTTGAAAAGGAAGAATACCCTCCAATTCCTGTAAGAATATCGCTTATAAATATTTGTACTTTGCATCTTTGTAAATGAAAATTACCAAAGCAGAACAAGGATTTATTTTCAGTTCTCTATAATTTTAGAATTCTGCTTTGTATGGTATGACATGGGATTGACCTTCATGGGAGTGAATCCAGTCAAAATTCATATCTCACTCAAATCCACATTTGTACATTGTTTAGGGTGTTTGGTCAGGAAGTTTTAGCCTGCTTCAAATAATTCATATTTCTAGTGTTCAGTCTCAGTAAAATCCACAGAAACTCAAGTAGGCTCTGTAATCATTTCTTCAAGTGAGAACGTATTCTTCAATAAGAATTTAGGTTTGATACAGTGGTAGAACATCTCTCTCCATTTCATTTTTTTCCTAAATATTTTTGGTTTTAGCTTTTAGGTTCTCTTTGCAAAAAAATTCTCAAAAAACCTTTTTGCAGCACCTAGCACAAAGACACCAGGATCATACCTTGTTTCGTAATACAAATAATCACTTAAAAGTAAAATAAGAAATAGTCTGTACAGACTATTGCCTCTTCTCCAAGAGGTAGTCAGAGGTTTGTAATAACTAGTTCAGTTGACAGCCCAGGGAAGGGAAGTTCTGGAAGCCAGTGTTGGTAATGGTGTGGCCTTTGCTGTGTTGCCCTGCTGGGCCCCTCAATAGTGAAGTAAGAGCAAGTACTTCCCACTGCAATTCAGCTGTCAGTCCTGCACCATCCTTAGTCTTGATGTGGAGTCAGTGGCAAAGGCACCTCCTGCTGTGCTGGTAGCAGTGTTTGGGAACTAGTAGGAAATAGCTGTCGTACTTGGAGGCAAACAGTTAAATTATGAAGTTGATATTATTATACATATAATAACAACAGTCTGTAATAATCTGGGACGGATTTGAGTTTATAAACCCATCCTGCAAACTACATCAGTCCATCTCTAACCCTGGGTTCACTGAAGATATTGAAGTTCAACATGTAGGTTAAAGTGGAAATCTCATTCAGTGTTGGCTTTTGTATAGACTAATTTGTTGGCTGGAAAGCAGTAAAGCTAAAGAGAAGACTGAAAAGCTAGTGAAAGTGCTGTGGCAACTCAGTGTAAATTTCTAAGTCCCTGGTGGAGAGACTACATCCAACTGCTGTTACTTCTCATATGCTTAGATCAACGGGTAATTCTTTGGGGAGTGGCATCATTGTTTTGTTCTGAATTGTATTCATGGCTGGTCTGTGACCATGCCTCCTGGGCTGAAAGATATTACAATAGAGATGGATCCTCTCCACCTTTGCAAGAGAATTGAGAAGGCCAGGTCTGGCTGCTGTGCCTTGGGTGAGCTGTGGGAGCAATGCCTTCGTCCCTGTTACCCTACTTACGGAGGTGCTGGAATGCAAAGGAGATGAAGTGCCAGTGCATCTGCCAGCCTGTCCTGCCTGGCTGGGTTTCATTGTTCTTCTCCTAATTTCATCCAGTACTTCATTCAGGGAACAGCAATGCAAAACTTAGCATCTTAGATGATTTCTTGCTCTCTTACTTGGCCTCCATACCTTTGCTGGGGTCAGTGTCCCCCAGATATACACAGCCTACCACGCTCTCCTGCCTTCCCCTCCATTCCCCCAGCAGCCTGCTGTCCTTTAGCCAGGTTACACATATTTTTTCAATCCCGGTTGTTCATGGTCTCTGAGCACAAGGCTTAGTGGAGTGCTGTGCTGCCAGCACTGCGAGACACCCCAAAGGGAGCCTGGCTGTGGCTCTGCTCTTTTCACACCTCTGCGCAGATGGACCCAGCTCCCCTCCCCGGCGCCCCTGCGGGCGCGCTGCCCACCCTTGGCCTCTGTTGTCAGAACGACTTTGGCAACTGCCACTGCTGGATTGCATCACCGTGCAGGGCTCCCAGGTGGCTGCAGCTTTCAAACTCGCCTATCAGCCTGTCTATCTGCTATTAGGTCCTTATCTCGCCTGTCTATCCGGGGTATCGACTTCTGGGCTGCTTTTGCAGCTTTAATTGCAGTTTGGGCACGGCAGCACTGGGATGTGGGTGCTAGGTCAGCAAACATAAATCCCATGGTTGTTCAGGCTTGGGCCACACTTCTATGGCACTGCAGGAAATGGAGGCTCAGCAGGCTGGAGAACACGGGAAGTAAAGCAAGCACAGCATCTACTCGTGTGCCTCAGCAACTGCTCAGGGAAAGGAGCAGCATTGCTAAGCAGGCACCATCGGGGAGAGCCAGCTTCCCCCCTGTGATTTATGTGGGGTTTACAGTGGGGTGGGGCCAAACAGGGCTGGTTGGAAGCAGCTCATAGAGCTATGTGGGATTAGTGAGGAGTAGACAGAGGCAGCACAGGACCGGGCAGGGGACCTGCTTGTGGGATGGCTCAGCCACAGAGGCAGCTGGCACTGGAGTGCTGATAAGGAGGAGAAACAGATGGCCACGCAAGCCCTTACACATGCCTTCCTGGTAGGCCTGCTGAAGGCTGGTCCACATCTCTTATTCCCCAAACAAAAATACATCTTTTCCTTTCCCTTGTTTGAAGATTTCATCTGGCTCATTAAAGTTTACTGCCATAAACATGCTCTTGCAGTCTTAGCCCAGTACATTGCTGCCGCTTGTGAATGACACAGGATCAGTCCCATTTATGCCTCAACCATATTGTTATGACATGGTTACAGAGCCCTTTCTTTGGTGCTGCAAGTCTGAAAAGTTAATTAGGAAAAATGATAAAGGAAGGAGAGATAGCAAGTATGTAAAATATCCCAAAATCAATTTCAGAACTGGCCTTGATACCAAGGGAAGCTTGCAGCAACTCCTAGGTGTGCAGAAGGTAACACGACAGACTGTTAAGTGGAATTTGTTTAAGCTGTGTTCCATATAGTGGAAGTAAGAGGGGTGTGGTGGGATGTGGTAGTTGCTGTGGAAGTCTTTTTGACTGTATGGCAGAGGGGGAAACCTTCTGGCTGTATGGCAGAGGGCAGAAAGTGAGCAGAGCCCATGTACTGCCTAGGTACCAGAGGCGAAGTCCCAGCATTTGGTATCCTCCCCCGACAGCAGTTCATTGCTTGCAGGCTTGTGTTATGCAGCTCTGTCTATTCTCCATTACTACAGAGCCACCATGGGGATGAGGTTTGGAAAAAGCACAGAATGTTTCTAGTAGTGCAGATGTTTTCAATGAATTCACCCTTCAGAACTGAAAGCGAAGGAGGCCTGGAAGGGGAAGAGTGTTTGTAGTGAAAAATATTCGGCTCATCCATATGTAGACCCAATGTGAGCCTGGAAGACACTGAGTGCTCCCTGTGAAGTGACAAGTGCCCTCAGTCTTCACTAAAGTTTTGCTGAAGGCAGTGGGTATGTCTGCATAGCAGTGGCAGCAATGACTGCTTTTTGGCTGGGTAAATTAGCCTTTGTGGCTGCGCTTCGGCTCCTACAGTATGCACGCTTCAGTATCTCTTTAGAGGCTTGTCTGATGAAAAGGGAAAACATTCAGCATCTTGCCAGATCAGGGCCTGGATTTTGAAATGTTTTTGTAGGTTAAAATGAGAATGCATATGCATGGGCTTGTTTTCAGGCGAGCTGAGCACTTGTAGCTTACAGAGTTGGGTGTAAATTTTAGATGTTCTGAGTCTCAGAACATTTTTTCTCCTGATACTATCCTTATTGCCCTTACCTCCACCTCCTCTGCTGTTATATAGTATTTTAGCTATGTAACTGTACTATTTAAAGCATTTATGATACCATTTGTTTGGGAAACAGTATAAATCTGCTCTACCCTGTTTAGGAGTTCGCACTGCTACTCAGCAATGTAAACCCCTGAGTGACTTCCATGTAAAATCAATCAACAATAGTGAAATCTAGTGGAAGGGCTGTGAATGCCACTCAAAATAAGGCTCCCTTTCCTCCACAATGGCCTCGTCTTAGCCAGAGAACTGGAATCTGGCCTGTTTCACTCACCATGAAATATCTGGGTACAAATTTCCTCTTTTATCATCTTACAAAAAAAGGTCACATGACCCAGTGTCCACAACTTGCACATTTTAGGGAAGTGATAGGGATGGAAAATTTGTATGAGGACCCTTGTCGCTGTAGTTTCTCAAATGGTTACCTAATTCTGTGGAGTACCATCAATTGTAATCTTATGTAAACAGATTTTCTAGCATTACAATATTTCTGGAAATATTTAAAAAGGTGCTGATGTTTATACAAAAAGATAGGTACAGTTTTAGGTCTATATATCTGTACTTTTGGTGCCCTCCCTCCTTATCCCCACATCTGTTTCCAAGAATGTCATACCTGGAAAGAATCATTTCAAATTAATTCAATTTGTTTCAAAGCAGCCTAAGCTTCATCCCTCACAGGGGCCACTCAATCATATTACTGCTCCTGTGAAACTCCTAATGGGACACAAAACAAGTAGAAGTAGATTCAGGTGATCTCACATATTAAACATACTAATTAAATCTGGCAGCAAAATGACTTTGTGAATTTCCTTTAATCCTGCTTTTAAATTAGGCCATATGTATTTTGGCTGTAGATTTCACGTGGTCTCTTTTTACAAACTTCCTTTTAACCATGTCCTGTGGCCAATTCATATCCAACTTTTGAAAATCAGTCTTAGGTGGTAACTGGACCATTACATATGAAGTGTCTAATTCTGCTTTCAAATCTTAGTGAATATCTCACATGAGAGGTTCAAAGCTGACCTGATTTGATCGACCCTTTTAAAAACCCAAGTGTTCTGGATCTCTGTGTTTTATGAGAAATGTTTCCTAGAGGAAAACTGACTTTAGGAAAATGGGGATTCTTGCTTTAAATCAGCACTGGTTTTCACTTTGCTACTTTATAGCTTTGCCTGTGGGGAATATGGTCTTATTTATGTGTTTTGCAGTGACATGCTGACTAACAAGATTAACAAGGGACATACTGACTAACAAGGGCTTCTTCCTGAAGTCCTCTTCTGTACAGTCTTGGTATTTGATCCTGTAGAAAGTTTGGTTTGCAGCTTAAGGAAGTCTGTGTTATTAGCCCAAATGTTACCCGTCAGTATCTACTTGAATAAATATTCAGCCCTGATGGGTGCACTCCTCTGTTGTGCACATTTGAACTTCACAAAGCCAAAGCTCCTTGTGGCATCCAGTATATATGGTGGTACCTGAATGGGCTCTTTTAGGGGATGGGAGGAAATTCTCTGTTACTTCTGGGGCCCAGAACATGGACACTTTCATGTCTCATGCTCACTGTGATACTCTACACTTTTTATATATTTCAGGTGCAGAGTGGGGGTTTGGGTGTGACAGCAACAATGCTCACAGTGTTTACAGGCCATTCTGGGCAGGACATCTATTTATATGATTTTGTAGGGACTGAACTTGGTGAGCTAGGTGGCCCTGCTCCTCCTCATTTTATGCTGCACTCTCCTGACTGCACCAATGAAAATAAATATGCAATAAATAATACTACCTACAGTAGCGCTGCTTTCACATAACAACTACAGCAACAAAATTCTTTCCTGGAGCCAACCATTTAGTGGGTGTGATCTGTTACAGCCCTGTCAACTTACACAGGGACTCCATCAGTTCCCTGCAGCAGCAGATTCGGCTGCTTTTGTTCCATCAAGGATTAGTGGATGGGAAATTTACCTAGACACACACACAGACACAACAGTGCTCACAGAACACAGTATCATGGACTCACCAGCGCTCCTGTTTTGCTAGGATGACAATCTGGTCTGCTGAAGTGACTTTGTGACAGCACAGTTCTCTTGATCTCCGTGCACTTGGTGACTCCTCCACTGGGCAGTAATGTTGGAGAGCAAGGAAAAGCTGCCAGTGATACACGTTTGTGGGTGTGCAGACGTGCACAAAGTGCAGAGAAAATAACGTTGAATAAACGTCCTATCTGCAGAGGTGTGAGGTAGTCACATTACTCAG
Organism: Phylloscopus trochilus trochilus; assembly: GCA_016584745.2. Classification (NCBI taxonomy): domain Eukaryota; kingdom Metazoa; phylum Chordata; class Aves; order Passeriformes; family Phylloscopidae; genus Phylloscopus; species Phylloscopus trochilus. The sequence goes on from WQNJ02000062.1 coordinate 14,381,870, forward strand.
AAGTGTGCTGAAATGATTGATACTAAAAATGTTATACCACTGTACTTCACACAGTGCACATTAAAGGAAAGCCAAGTCAGGGCATATTAAATTTTATTGAGAGTGGGTTTTGCAACTTTTTAAGAGGCCATGTGCCATGCTTCCTTTTTTAGGATCCAACTACCAAAATTAAAACCAGTAAATCTTTCTAAAAATAATCTGAGAAAAACTTTCCCCTATGTGAAAATGAAGCATGTTAATGTCCTTGTGTGCCTTAACTTTCCGTAAAAATATTGCCTTGTTGGAAACCACAGTCTATTCCCCTTGCACGATACCAAACTCCACGTATCACCTCTTCACCTTGTTGCTGATGGTGTAAAACTGGATGTGGCCAGTCCTGGCATTCAAGCCAGTAACATTCCCAGGAACGGGAAGACGCTTTCCACAAATGGAGGCAGAAGACCCTGAATGCAACAGACTGCCTGATGAAGTGAACAGGATTTGGACCACTAGATCTGGGGAAGATGTAGCTGTGGGAAGATGAAGGATTTAAAAGTCAATCAGATACAAATTTATTGCATGGGTTTTAATGAGGAATGTGTGCTTTGTGGGCATAGCTGTATGCATACTCACTGTTTGCATTCAGTGAGTAAAGACACATGTGAAAGGTGTTTGCATAACATGAATGGGAAGTAGGTAGGGTTGTTCTTTCTCACAGTCATTCTCTTTCTGTTTATATATATATAATTTACATTTATTGCAAAATATTATGCACTCAGACTGCAGCATATGTTAGGCTCACTATTTCACTATTGTATGTTGAATTCTTGGGGAGAGATGGAGGGGCAGTAAAATTAAACATGATCCTGGGAAGGTGATAATTTTCAGTTAAAGGGGCATATAGTTTGCATAAGGAATAAGGAAAAAAGATTATCTTATTGGTTCTGGAGAATTTCTTCTGTGTATACTTGGAGGCAGAAACAGAAGTGCTATTCAGATATTTTAAGACTGTGCCTTTGTGTCTTTCTCTGCATCTAGAAAGTGCCCTGCCCAATTTGTGCAACTCTAGTTTAAACAGAAGAAGTGACCATTTCTGTGTCAGTCTATCTGTTTTGTAGGGCTGGGTAGTGATGAATGTGGAGGGAAGTTCCTTTACTGATGCTGGCTAGAACCAATATGTGAAGACATGGGTGAAAAGGGCAACCCTGTGTGAACTCAAATAGCTTCTAATCTCTTAAAATTGCTCAGTCTAGATAAAATTGTGGGATGTGATCTGCAAGTGCAGGCGGGAAGCTTAATGCTTTCTGGAAAAAGTAATGAGTGAAGGCTGCAGCAAAAACCAGAACAGCCCTTCCTCCCCTCAGCCCACTCTGCCCAAATGAGCACTTTCTCTGCAACTATTGGCAGTAATAAATAATCTTCATCTAAAACATCTCGTTACACCCTTTATTGTATTTGCAGTAAGTGTGTAACAAGCCAGTGCCGTACTAATAGCTCTGTGCTGATAAAAACCAGTCAAGTGAAACACAGAAAATATTTTTTTAAATGTGTTCTGAAATGCTTTCTTGCAGTGCTAAAAGCAGTTTACAGGAGATGTTGAAACGAAGTGCAAGGTGTAGACACCATGTGTTTACTTTTTAAGACTGGGGTAACGCCTAGGAAAATCTTTGCTTTCGAAACATGTTTCAAACAGAGGACCAAATGCACTGCTGTGTACTCATGCAAGTTTCAGCGGAGCAAAGGGGGCTGGACCTGTTTCCACCAGGAGCTGGTGCAATCACAAGCAAACCTCGATGTGTTTTTCTGGCGTTAGTGGGACCTGCCATGAACTGCTCTAGGAGCTAGAGCCAGGCTCCCACAGTGGCCAGGGCTTCTCAGGGAACTATTTTTGTTCATCTGTGCTACTTCTGCCCATTTCAAAAACTGTAGCCAATTAGCTGTAAAAACAGATGTGCCTGTGATATTTCTCTTCTCTAAAGGTTACAAGGCCAGATTGCTCTTGGTGCTTGCATAGCAAAAAGGCAGGAGGTGGGGAAGAGGGAAAGGACCAAGAAACCTTTGCTGGTGTTTTTGCATACCTGCTGAGACACAAATATGGGGAATGAAGAGGAGTCAGGTTCTTTGGTCAGTAACAGCCCTTACAGCAGGGAAGACTGGGGAAGTAGAAGGGTTTTCTTTTCTCCACACATCTCTGTACCCATCAACCTAAGAAAGTCAGGCACACAATAGCAATGCAGTCCCTCAGTTTTCACTTCATCCCACTCCCTCAGGCACAGGGAGCTTTGGGAGTTAAACTGAGTATTGAGAAGCGAATCACCCCATCACTCTTCAAGTAGCTGTCAGCTGGCAGAGTGCCAGGAGGTGTGCAGGAAGGGGTCTCTGGGCTGGTTGTAGAGGGAGCTAAGGAAATGTGCACCTCCGAGGTGAGGACAGCCACTGCTGCCTGCTTGAGGTCGACCTTGGGTGGGCTGGGGCAAAGAAGAGGGCAGCCCTGCAGTGCTCCCTGCACTGCTGTGCCTCCCCCGGGCAGCTGGACATTCTCATTGGGCTGCTGCATGCTGTGGACACTCAGGTAAGGCTTGCACTCGGGGCATCTTTGCGAGGCTCCCTGGGCCGCTCCCTGCGGACCCCGGGGTAGCTCAGCTGCCTCTTCGGGAGAGCCGCCTGCTTGACGCCTTGGAGCCGTCTGCCAATTCCTCCCGTCACCACCTCTTTTGCTCTGTGTGTGGCATCAGAGAAGCCAGCAGGACATAACTATGGTCTCAGAGTGTTTAGGGCTGTCGCTGCTGACCAGCACTACACTAGGTTGACTCACAAAGGACACGAGATTTTTTTTTTTCCAGTGCAGTTTTTCGGCTTGAGTTTATGCAGTGGACAGGGAGTGCTGCTTAACTAGAAAAGCTGTTTTAAGAGAAAGTTTCCTCATTTTTATTTTATGGTGGTGTGGGGGGAAAGCTTGTTCTCTTGCATGAAATATGATGGGAAGGCCAGAAACCCCCTGCCAGGGCTGGTGGGACATGACAGTGGTGTGAGCCAATGTGAGCGAGGAGACAGCCTTGGGCACTTCTATGCTGTGAGGGCTGGTGAAACTTTGGATCCCCTCCTGACTGCAGATCTTCACAACAGCATTCCTTGTGTGACAAGCCTTTTTCACATTTCCCCATTCAGCTGATTGTGGGTGCTGTGCTATTTTAAACCCACATGGAAGTATGTTTTTAGGACCATCTGCTACCGGCCCTAACCCAGATGATACAGTTAGAGCCTGCCCACAGCATCCTCCCCTCCTTCAGACAGTTCCAGGAACAAGCAGTGAGTCAGTCCCGCAGCTGAACTCATATTTAGCTAACCCTGATATCCTGCCTATCGGAGAGAAATGCACAACGGCCTTCCCAGGTGCAAAGCCCCGTTGTTCCCATTATTTAGAGAATGCTTGGAATTTAAAAAAAAAACCAAAACAACCAAAACACCAAAGCAAATGTCAGATCAGTTAATGCGTCAACTCCTTTTGTACTGAAGGGTGAGATGGAAGAAGTGATCTGTCCCCACAGAGCAGCTTGCCCCTCCTGCTTTTGCTCCCAGGCTGAAGGGCAGCTTCTGCCCCGGCTGTCCGGCAGGCTCGTAGCCCTCCCCTTGCCTCTCGCTGCGGTGGTGCTGCCTCGGCAGCGGCGCTCCCTCGTGCTGAAACATCTCCACACAGCTGGAGCAGAGTTAATTCTTCCTTCGGGCACTGGGGGTGAGCGTAGGCGTCTCCTAGAGCTGTCTAAAGGCCAGTGCTGCCTGTCAGGGTCCTGCCTTCTCTCATTGAGCAACTGTTGTTAAACACATCTGTGAGTCTGGATGAGGATCTTTCCCTTTACCTTAGGAGCTTCATGAGTCTGAAATAAGTTTTCAGCCAATGGATCATCTGAAAAAGCCTCCTAGAGAGCAACATGACTAAGAACCAGCATTTATAAACCATTACTTGGTGTATTTTAAACTCCTGCTCTTTGATCCCTGTATGATCCAGCAGCTGCTTTCTGGCTGTTTGGCAAAACCAGCAAAACATGCCCTGCTCTGTCATCACATTTCTCCTGGATCCCCTCAGCATGCTGCACTGTTTCCCACCCAGCAGGTTAATGACCCATAATTACCTTCATCATATAATGAACAAAGTTCAGTATCTCCACAGCAGATACACTAGCACTCAGCCTGGGCTCAGCCTTCAATGTTAAATGATACCTGAGGCCCTGTCCTGCTCCTGCTGAAGTGGAGGTAAATCCCCCATCCGCCTCCGCACAGCCACTGACTTCCCAAATCTGCAGCACAGAGGAAAAACCCTCCCTGATGCTGCCGGGAGCATTACCTGTAAAATGAGTGTGAAACGTAAACGTTGTTTTATTTAGGCTATGCGGTGTTTGTCTGCTCTCATACAAGCTTTGATCAGCCCAGGCTCTGAGGAGCTTTCACTGGTATCCTGTTTCGATCAATGATGATTTAAATAAGCATTGTGAACCTAATTATTTAGTACTGCTCACATGACACTGCATTTGCTATGGTACCCTTGAGGCAGGCAGGCTATATCCTGCTCAACAGAAACATCCGCAGCTGTACCACACTCTGCTTCAGGCTCCTTGGAGTTACTTCATCGTTGCCTGACAGCTGTGTCCCCTGACCATTATCTGGTGGCCGCATACGTCAATAGCGGACTGTATGTACTCTATGCACTAGACTACGGTGTGACCTGACAACTTGGCTTCCTCTCCCAGAGTATATCTTCTGCTACTCTTCAGCATCCTACAGTTTATCTGTGGTCAGCTTTCTTACCCATTTCCTGCCAGCTGCTACTGGTCTTTTAGTCAGCTCTGCCAGGCACACAGGCAATGGTGAGCTTGCTGAGCCTTGTGCTGCATTATTTCTTGGATGGAGGCTCTACAAAGGCTGCTCTGGAGTTTTATATACAGGATTTCTTTGTATGTAGTGCCGTGGCGATAAAAGAATGCCACTCTTAAGAAATACACCTTGTATTTGTCAGGGGGTATCAGTTTTATCTCCATTCTAGCATTGTTGCAGTGTTATGGCTGAGGCTTTGAAAGCACAATATTGTTTCTAACAAAAATTATAACTGGCTTCATCAGCCCACAAGCCCAGAATTTGGTACTCTTCTTACCTCCTTTGCCAAGCTGTCCCATAGAGATGTTAAAGCAGCTGAGGGCACAAGTCCCTGCTCTGAATCCTGAATTTGGTGCTTTACAGGAACATAATTCCTCTGCCTAAGCCTTTTGGAAAATGGCCTTGTTATCCAAGCTGGGACTGAGCTGATGGCACTGTGGTCACGTACTGAGCTCAGTTTGGAGGTGTCTCCATTGCCACAGCAAGGTGCAGCAGCTGTGGAGGGCCACTATTCATGGACAAGTCCCTTGTTCCTCTTGCTCCTGTCAGGGCAGGTTTAGGTTTACTGTTGGGGCCGTGTTCTGAAGGAACCAAGAACCTGTTCTGAAGGAACCAAGTCACTGGAGCTCAGGGCTATTAACTGAGGGTTTATTCTCCACCCTTCTGCCTCGACTCTCCCCTTCGCAGGAGCACTCGAGTGAGCCCTAATAAGATGAAGGTTCAGTAAAGCAGAAATTGGCTAGGGAGACTCTGGGGCTCCAGCCTATCAAAAAAGAATGGCTTTGAAACCGCAAAAGGAGAAGAGCTCAAAGAGTTGTCCAAATAATATCCTATTTTTTATTTTTTTTTTATCACTTTAAACCTTTTTCAGGTTTATGAGTCAGCATGTAATACATCCTTATACTGGGGTATGGGACAGAGTGGGAGTTCCTGAGATACCCTGCATGCATTTTGCTAAGCCCAGATGCACACCATCAGTAGCAGGTTCTGTAAGATTAATCAAAGGAAAGGCATGGATAAAGCTGTGTCCATGTCCCATTCAGCCATGCAGCCTAACTGCACATCTGGAAACAGGAGTGCTTGGGCCAAAGGCTGAGGCAGATCACACAGAAAATCAAGGGGAAGAAGAAATTTGTCTCACAAATTTCCACACAGTGGAATTCACTGCTGAGCTTCTGAGAGACTGAATGCTCCACCATAGTGTCTCAAATGAGAAACAAGGCAGAGAGGTCTTCCTGCAAAGTGGTAGGAGGGATTGTGTCCATCCTTTCCCATTCAACATTCATTCTGAAACCTAATGATGATAGCTGGGAGTGAGGGGGGGTGTTTTTGTTCTGAAACACCTTTCGAAGGAGCCTGACAATCTCAGCAATACATTGAGGACTTCTGGAGAGGCTTGTCTCACTGTCCTGGAGCCAGCAAGTGTGAATACTCTGGGTTCAATGCCCAGCACTGTTGCTGCCTTCTCTCCTGGTAAATTTAGTAGACATGCCTAGGAAAAAATCCAGTCCAACTGAGCACCACAGAATGCTAAGATGGAAATTACCCATTATGACTTTCTGTTCCTGCTGCAGGGCTCCTGCCATGTATTGAGTGAGTTGCAGATTTTAAGGCACTGGTGCATTTGTGCACTTATTAAAACTCGGGTTCCAGTGAGGCCACTCAACCCAGTGATGCAGATCTGCCAATATAACTATTTTTCTCTCCATCATTTACTATTCCAGCAATTTTGAAATGAGATCTATCTTTTAATAGCAACATTTTTTTCATTTTCTTCAAATAATTCCTAAGGATAGTGAGCAGCACTGGGCTAAGAGGTTTCTGGGGGATCCCATTAAACATCATCTGAAGACAAGGATGATTCATTTAGGATTGCCTTTGGCTCACTTTTGGCTCACCAGCTTTTAATCGATTTAATAAGAGGTACATTAATTCTGGATAGTGCTAATTATTTTAATCAGAATGTCATGTGGGACTGAGTTAAATGCCTCACAGATGTTGAAACCCATGACATAGACACAGCTATCTTTATCAGCTAAACTGGTAATTTCACTAAAAAGCAACACCGAGCTCATTTGACAAGACATTTCCATGAAGTCATGCTGATGACTATTAATTACAATGCTATCTTTTAAGCCTTTTTCAACTGTGACCCACAAGTGCCCATCTGAGCAGGATGAAGGTGCAAGGCAAATGAGACATGGAGGCAGAGGGGACTTGCTGAGTTGTGTCATCTCCAGGCCAGGAGCTACACAGTCATGTAGAGACTGCCCTCTCACTATTCCTTCACGTCAATCTGCTTGACTTGTGGATCAGTGTTAGGCTAGTCAGCCTGTGGTTGCCCAGCCTGCTTTTTTATTCTCTGTAAATCTCTTCCAGTCTTCTGGAAGCTCTCCAGTGGTCGCAGATGTGTGAAAAATCAACACAAACATTTTGGAAAACTCTTTGGCACTTTTCTTTAGTATGCTGAGGTGCAACTTAGCAAGTGCTGCTGATTGAAAAATGTTCAATTTTGATAGTGGCTGTTTAACTTTCCCTTAAGTAACTGATGGAATAGAAAGTGTTTCCTTATCACTATGAGATAAGAATACATCATCCTCCTAGTTTCCAAATACAAACCTGAAATATTTATTGAATATTTCTTCTTCTATGAATCATGACTGACAATTTTGAGATTCCTATCTAGCTGTGGAGCTATCCCATTGTTAGGATTTTGTTTGTTCCTGATAAATTTAAACAGTTCCTCTTTATTGTTCTTAGTGGCTGAAGATTTGTGTGTTGGTGCCTTTAATTTCCTATGATAATTTCCTCACTGCTGATACATGTACACCCACGCTGACAGATCCAGATGGAAGTCCAATGTCCAAACTACCAAAGTTTTAATGAATGTGTGCTCCTGATTTTGTCTTGACCCAATACAAATGAGCAGCTATAAAGACTGGGTTGTTTAATTTCTGAATTTCATATTCCTTCTAGCCAATTCCAGAAAAGCTGGCATGTTTCAAAGCCGTCTTTTATTCAGTGTCTCCCAGTCTTTGAGAATCAAGATCAGAAAAAAAGAATTCCATTTGTTTTATTCCTGTGAATCAGGAATGAACTGGTTTTGTACTACAAAATAGTGAAAATACCTGGGTTATATTTTGACTGGTAACTATGGGCCTGGCTACAGAGCTAACTGGTGGAGGAGGCTGGTTGTCCTCTGCTCCCCATGCAGGGCTCAAACCTGTTGGAGAACTGAAGACTGCAGAGAGTAGGGAATTTCTGCAGGTAGGGAGCACTTTGGTCCAGGCACTACTGCAGTGTGTATCTGTAAGGGCAGATGGACAATCACAGAACAGTGGGGAGAAATGAATTCATTGCATCAGGGCTGAGGCTGTGCACATCACCGCCCTGTCCTGCTGAGCAGTCGTCTGCAGCAGCACTCAGTCCTGGCTCTGGGGGTGGGAGGGTCAGCCCAAGTGCTCCAGCTTTCAGTTTGGAGGTGGGTGGCAGTAGCCTCTGGAAACATTAGTGGGATGAGTGGGTCTTTCTCCTTGCCTCCCTCCCAGCTGCTGGGGAGGTGTGAGACATTTTTCACCCTTCTTGCTGTCTCTGACCTAGTGTGCTGCTGTCTGCTGCAGTTGTGCCCTGGGGGCTTAGAAAAGCCCCTCTGGGTAACAGTACATGAATTGTTATTTTTGATTGCAACTGGGTGACCATTTATTGACTCTTTAGCTGGGTAAAGTTATTTAGAAAGTTATGCAGCTGGAAGAATGCTGCAAGCCTGGCTTACAACTCTCCTCTCTTTCCCAGTAATAGACTTTGATTTGCTGTAGTTCATTTCCCTCTGAAGTCTGCTTTTTGTAGATAACATAAAGCACTTGGCATAGTGGTTGATAACTAAATGTATGAAGCATGACATTTTCCTAGATACAGTATGCCACATGAACACTTGTCTTTTGTATCAGAACCCATAAACAAGAGTTGACTGAGGGCAAATAGCTTGCTCAGGTCCTGTGGAGAGGCAGGGAGTGAGTCAGTGCTGAGGGGAGTGTGATGTGGTCACAGCTGCTTTGAGGAGGGCATGTGGCAAGAGAAGGCAAAGCCCAAGGGCAAATAATCCCTGTGAGCCAGCTGGTAGCAGGTGAGGCGACTCATGATGTGGATTAAAAAAAAAAAAAAAAGTATTTTGGAAAGTTAATTTCCTCCTTACTTGTTTTTCTGTCCAGTGATTAAAATACTGACATGTTTTTCTGTCTCTGGAGCATGGCAATCCACCTCTCCTCCCACCTCCCCCAGACCAGTGAAAACCTCAGGAGCTGCCATTAAGGACTGGGACACTCCTACTGGGTTTAGACCTTGGCAGCCCTGTGGGGGTAGAGGATGGTGCCCATGCCGAGCCATCAAACAAAGCAGTTAACCTCTTGGTTTCTCCCTCACTACCCACAAAGAGAAGCTAAAAATAGTAGGCAGACTTACAGAATTCTGGGAAAAAATAAAGTAAGAATAAAGCACCGGGCTGGGTGGCTGGAAAGCGGCACTCTGTGCTGTAAGATGGAGCATAATGTATACCAGTGAATATACAGAACTGTGTAGTATATTTTAAAAGTAATGAAGCTTCACACCTTCAGCTTTGCTATTAAAGCATTGCTGAGAGCTAGATTCACACTGCTGTGCTGCTGAGAGTTAGTAAGGGTGTGTATGAACTGAGGGAAAATGACTGCCCTTCTTTCTCCCTCACAGTTCTCAAGGTTTTACACCAGCTGCCTGGCTCCAGCCAACACGGGACTTACACAGAAAGGTAAAGGAGAGAGAAGGTGGTCATGTCATGAAAGGCAGCTAGAAGAGTATGGGAAGTACACAGCTCTGGTGAGTTAAATTGAAGATACTTGGGGTTGAATTTTTGAGCCTCCTTTCCTAAACTGTGTATGCAAGCTGCAGGCAGGCAAGTGTAGGCCAGAGACAGCTCAAAGAAATGCTGACTTGCTCATGAAAATGCAGATTTTACAGTTGTGTGTGTAAGAACTTTTGCATAGCAAGTAAGAAGCTGTGAACTGCTTCCCTTGATGCAGACTGAGCTTCTTTGGTTCAGACTCAGTTGTAAGGGAAAGTAATCCAGTTACTGATTTTGAATGAGAATCAGGCATCTGTTTGGATGAGTTTTTGCTCCTGTTTCAGCCATACATTTATGAACTATCCAGAGGCACGTGAACTGAAAGTGAAGAAAATATTTGTGGGATTCCACAGAGACGGAAGCAGCCACTGGTTTGCACGTGTGAAATTTTGCCAGTGCATTTTGGTGGCTTAGAATGAAAGCCTAGTGCTTGCTCATAATGAAAGTTGAACCTAAAACTGGTCACATCCAAATTCCCAATGCCCAACAAAATGGAGTGAGGGCTTAAGGCAGAAGAGAGGGGCTACACCAGGTAAAGATGCTGTATATTTATTTTAGTGCTTAGAGTTTATTAGAGTTGGGTGGAAATGATTAGCTGAAAGGATTCTAAGTAAACCAATTTAAAATGTAATTATGAAGGGCTCAAGATATTTTGTGCGTGTGTATGTGTGTAATTATGTTTCTTGCCTGTGTGCACTGTACTCAGTGATTTTGTTCTTCAGTGAGTGGAAGGGGGAGGAAGAGATGTGCAGAGGAATAGCTGCACGAGGAGCGGAGCAGCTGTTGTCAAAAGGCAGCTTATGCTGGGTTTCTCCTGTAACCTGGAGGTGCACTTTCAGCTGTGCTCAAGGAAGCACTGAGCTGGGTATCAAACCCAGTGTAGCCATAGCAATGTCTAGTTGTGTTTCAGCTGCTCTGAATTAGGAACGAAGCTGGGCAGGTGATTGCAGTGAGCTCCTTGCTGCTCTCTTGGGATTCTCCTAGCCTGTGCCACAGTGAGCCTGTACAAACTAGCCCAAGGTTGCCATGCAAGCTGTTGCATATCTTGAGATGAGACCACTGACATTCTGGCTTGTGACATTTCAGGGTTGCTCAGATCACCCCTGTGACCAGCAGCAGAGAATAAGCCTCATCTGGTCAGCAAGTTATTGCAGACTAGCTCACATCCATGCTGTTGCATGTGAAGTCAGTCTGGGATGGGCTTGCTGCATCCACACTGTTTGCTCTGGAGTGAGCTGAGTCTGTGCAGAGTGTGTGTAGGAGTGAGGGAGCTTGTCCCCCTTGGCTGTGGCTGGCTGTCCCTTCATATGCTGGCCCAGGGCTGGAGCCCAGGGTGAGCAGACCAGCGCAGCACTGACACTGCCCCCATCCATGAGCCATGCAGGACAAGGCACATGCATGGTCTGGAGGCACCTTTTTGAGGCTCTTACTCCTGGGCTTTCCTCCAGATGTTTTTCTTCTGTACTCTCACATTACTGAAGGCACAAAAGGTCAGGAAATGTTCCTAGAATCCTTCTTACGTTAAACAGGGAATGCAGTGAGGAAGAGAAAGGAGAGTAGAAATTATGGGAGGAAGGTGGGCTATGACTATTAAGGGGGCAAAGTCAGGAGTGCTTAAAGGTGTTTTGTCATCAGTGATGAAGGGTGATTTTTTGTGGGACTTGATACCCAATGAATGTGTGTCTGAGTTAGGTAGTGAGCTGTGTGCAGAGGCACATTTAGGACAGAAAGTGAAAGGACATGCTCGGGCTGACTCACACATTCATCCACAGCGTGAGAGCGATGCCTTTTGTAACACACAGCCCCAGTTGGGCAGCAGCTGTGCTGCACATGACTCTTGCCTTCATCTGACATGGGAACAGAGGGCAGGAAAAATCTCCTGGCATAGCATACTCAATATCTCTTATTTTATCCTGTAATTCCTGATCAAGCATAATATTAAAAAATAATAAAAAAGCAATGTTATGCCCGTATTGTTTCATCTTTTCCTTATAGTCTTTGTATATCTGCTTTCTCTTAATGCCTTAATTGGATTGTTGGCTGCTTGGGGCAGCCGTGGCCTTGTGCTCTCATCATTTACTGTGGTGGGCCAGTATCACACAGACAATCACATCAGCACTTCAGACACATCCTCTGGCATTTTCAGACATCGGCTGCAAGATAGAGATGTTCCAGTGGGACAGGCACATTTTCACAGCAGGAAACCTATGTTTCTGTTTTGTCCTTTGCTCAGTAGGTGCTGGTGTGTGTCAACTAATCCTTTTCCTACTTAATCATTCAGTCAGCACCAATGTGTTCCTCTGAGTAATGGCCTAAAGACCAGAACTTCTAGCCAAACCTTGTGTTTTGCTAAAACCGCAAATCAAACTTGAAAAATAGGTGCAATAAGAAATAAAGCTTCCAAATAAAGAGAAAGGAATATTTCAGCACCTGTCATCTTAACTCTTAATACCTTCTTGCAGGAAAGAACCATTTTTGGAAGATGGCAAGGGAAATGAAGAGGGGTAGCAGTGCCTACAGCTGATAACACTGCCCTGTTTTCTTGGCATTCCTCCAAATGCAAGGCCAGCTCTGCTTGAAATATAGGTGATTCATCAGCTGAATTGCAAGCAAATAGTGTGGTGCAGAAGCACAGTCATATTATTTCAATAACCTGAGTTTTAGCTATTCCACTTTAAAAACTAATGAAGCAAATAGTGTTGTGACACAGATGTAGGCAGTGAAAATGTGTCAGAGAAAGGCAATTAACCTCTGTACTAATAAAGTCTGTCAAGGTAGTAAAATATTTTTTATATATTATAATAGCTAATCAGAAATATATAGGCCATGAGTATTTAGTGCTGCACGCCTGTGGAATCTTTCATACCTTCTAAATCTAGATGTAAAACTTCATCAGGGAAAAGCAGGAGGTTTTTTGTATTTTTTTTAAGAGAGGCGTAAATGGCTAAAAATCACAGGATGCCTTTTGCTGGGGTAGGTTTTGTAATTCTCAGAAGATGTTGGTATTGTGTCCACTCTCTGCAACTAAGGTTGGACTTTGATTTCCACACACAGGCTTATCACTTACTGGCTGTATTATCAATGCTCTGCTGGGCATTCATGGGGAATTCTGAGCTGAGATGTGACTGACTAAAAACCAAAGCAAAACAGATCCTGTAGTCCAGCTACCTGGCTGGAGAAATGGGACTATCTGAGATGCATTCCTGGAACAGGAGAAAGTTCTCTCCATTCTGTGTACTCTCTCAGTCATGATTCTTACCTTTCCTGGCACAAAGGACCTTGTGAGTGCCTTCTGTGGTTCTTACCGTGGCCAAGGGTTGTTGGATGGTGCCACTGTGCAGTTCGGGTGTGGACCTGAATGACAGCCTTTCCAGTAGACAGACAGCCTGTAACTGTTTCTCTTTGCATAAATCTTTCTGGATTCCAGTAGAGCCAGTTTGTGTGACCTTGACTAACCAAGGTCACACAAACCAAATTATCTGCTCATTGCCATGACCTCCTACCAAGGTGCATATCATGTCTTGCAAAGTATATGGGAATACTGTTAGTGCTGTGTCTCAATGACAGTTCCTGGTGCAGGCAGCTTTTGTCATTGAGCAGGCTCATGTTAAATTGCATTTAGAGTCACAGAATCAAAGAATGGCTTGGATTAGAAGGGACATTAAAGATTATCAGGTTCCACCCCCCTGCCATCATCAGGGGCAACTTTGATTAGATCAGGTTGCTCACAGCCCCCTCTAACCTGGCCTTGCATACTTCCGGGGGTGAAGCATGTATACTTTTCCAGACAATCTGCTCCAGTGCCTCACTACCCTCATGGTAAAGAATTTCTTCCTAATATCTAATCTAAAACTACTCTCTTTATGTTTGAAGTCAATTCCCCTTGCCCTGTGACTACATGCCCCCTTAAGTAGCTCTTCTCTATCTTTCTTGTAGGCTCCTTTTGGGTACTGGAAGGCCACAATTAGGTCATCCTGAAGCTTTCCCTTCACCAGCCTGAACAATCCCAATTCTCTCAGCCTTTCCTCACAGCAGAGGTGCTCCATCCCTCTGAGCAACTTGGTGGCCTCCTCTGGACTTGCTCCAACAGGTCCATCTCCTTCCTGTGCTGGGACCCCAGAGCTGGATGCAGCCCTGCAGGGCAGAGCAGAGGGGCAGAATTCCCTCCCTCACCTGCTGCCCACGGAGCTTTGGAAGCATCCCAGGACATGTTTGGCTTTCTGGGCTTCAAGGACATGGTTGGGTCATGTCCAGCCTCTCATCCACCAGCACCCCCAAGTCCTTCTCAGCCAGGGTGCTTTGGATCTGTTCATCCCCCAGCCTGGATGCATACCAGGGGTTTCCCTGATCCAGGTGCAGCACCTTGCCCTTGGTCATATTAAACCTCATGAGATTCCTATGGGCCCAATTTTTGAGCTTGTCCAGGTCCCTCTGGATGGCATCCCATCCCTCAGGTGTGTCAACAGCAACACTCATCTCTGTGCCATCTGCAAACTTGCTGAGGATGCATTTGAGCCCTTCATCTACGTTATTCATGCAGATGTTAAATAACCCTGGTGGCAGCATGGGCCTCTGAGGACACCACTGGTCACTGATGTCCATCAGTGGGTCTCTGAGCTGTTGATCACAATTCTCTGAATCTGAGTGTCCAACCACTTTCTTATCCACCTAACAGTCTACCCAGAGAATTCATAACTCTCCAATATAGAGAGAAGGATATTGGCGGACCATGTCAAAGGCTTTACAGAAGTCAAGAGAAATGACATCTGTATCTCTTCCCTTCTCCACTGATGCAGTCACTTCATAATAGAAACTCAGGCAGGGTTTCCCCATGGTGAAGCTGTGCTGGCTGTCTTGAATTCCCTCCTTGTCCTTCATGTGCCTTAGCATAACTTCTTGAGGGCTGTGTTCCATGATCTTCCCTCACAGATGTGAGGCCAACAGGCTGGTATTTCCTGGGATCCCAGGTATTCAAAGTCTTTAACTACAAAATGTGAGGTTTGACTGAATTTCATAAAGAGAAATGGCAAAATCATGTTATTTTAATCACGAGTGAGTTGTTGCCTTTGAATTTGTTCTAATTAAGCATCAGGTCAGATTAAAACCCTACTCAAGAGCTCTTTCTTTTTTACCAGGTCTTAAAGTAATGAATAGTTTGATAAGTTTTGAATTATTTTAAATAGCTATTTATTGCTTGGAAAAAACAGCTTTTTGTACTTTTTAAATTACACAGTGAAAATTATAATAAAAGTGGTGTGGTTTTTTTTGTTGTTGTTGTTGTTTTTTTTTTTTTTTTTTTTTTTTTACTTCTTATCTATATTTTAAGGAGCTTTGAAAGCATTAATTAAGCATTCAAACTACCTGCTGAGGTATGTAAATGTTACTATCTCCACTTTTCTGATGAGGAATCTGAAGCACAATGCTGTGTAAAGTCTGAATCCACCACATCTCCATTTCAGAAAAAGACAAGGAGGATCAGCACCTGCCAGGGAGCAATTAATAGATTAACACAATCAGGTAAGAGTGGTTTTCCCAAGGTCAGACTATAATGTCATGGGCAGATAGTTGCAGGCATTTGAGTTAATGAATTACTGATGTTGGACTGTCAAAACTCACAAGATACGTGATCCTGCTCACAAGTGGTGTACATGACAGTACAGATTGCCCTGCAACATGTTTGTAGGGCATTAGGATAGCTTTGCCATGGCTCAATCTGATTATCTAAGCTACCACAGCATTCTGATATCTGATGGTTCTGTGTCCCTATGTCAAAATCTTCCCCTTCCCACCCTGTGGTGTGATCTGTAGATATTCCAAGATCTCTTCTGCCGATCCAGTTGTGGGAAAAGGAGTTAAAAGAGCCAGTTTGGCTCTGGTCGTTGTCAGAAGTATCCGTGGACTTCGATGATTTCCACACCTGAAATATTTTCTTATTCTCAGGGAAGTTATTCACTTAAAAAACTCCTCCATCAAATCCAGCCCTCCTGTTGGTTTAGGAGTTTTTACTAAAAATGGCAGAATCTACCATTCATCTGTATTTAATGATAAGCTCCTACAAGAACCATCATTCATCTGTAGGCTGAAAACAACCCTTCATCTTGCAATCTTTCTGCTTTCTCTTCATCTGTATCCCAGTCCTCATCAACAGTTTCCCATGGGAATTGTTATATTAAAAATGTAATGACAGAAATGCTGTTTTGTGCAGGAGTGTTCAGGAAAATCAATGAATGCTGTGCAGATGTGTGTATTGAAACCTCTGTATCTTTAGGAAACACACTGCTGTGTTTTCATAGGTTTCTCTCTAAAGCTGTAATTAACAACAGTCAGCTGAATGCTTGAAAGGGTTAAAGAAAAATAGATTTGAGGAAATACTCAAAGCCATGTGTAGATGCTGCACATTCAGGGTTGCAGTTGCATGTGTGCTTGCAAAAAAACGCAATGGGAAGTGTGTCAATTGCCTCTCTTTGCAGATGGATGTAAGTCTGTGTAAGCAAGATGCTGGTTACCACAAAATTAGACCAGGAGGTTCTGTCCTAATGCCCCAGTTTCTGTTTGTAACGCTGCAGTGATCTGGCATGGGGCAAAGGACAAAACATTCAGCTTCTCCAGGTCAGTGCCATCAGCAAATCAGGGTGGTCACACCTCTGGTGTGTACTCTAGTGAGTACAAAGCTCAGTGTTAGTCACAATGTTATCTTCCTCTCTGTTTGGGTATCTGCTGTGTCCAGTTTGAGATCTCAGGGCTTATCTACAACATGTGCTGCATGAACACCTGATAGATTGTCTGAGGCTCTGTAACAAATATTTCCTTTTTTTTATTTTTTTTTTGCTTCTGCTAAAATTTCTCAGGTTCTTACACAAATCTGTGGAGTAAATTTCAGTAAAATGTATGACCTACCAGAAACCTGGGTACTTTGCTAAGATGCATTTCTTCAGCTCTGCCTTCAGTACTGAAAGTAGAGATAATAGCAAGCATCAATAACCATGCTATAAAAAAGTTATATATATGAAAGTATAAATACATTATATAGCTATTTTTGAAAAATGAATGGAATATATTCATATTTATTTTCATCTATGAAGATTTCTCCGTGGGAGGAGAAGAGAAAAAAAGAAAGATCAAGGTGTGATAGATGCACATCAGGGAAGTGGGTTGTCACACTGCAGGGAGGTGTTGAGATATCACAATGATGGGCATGCTACATAGACCTGAGCAGAACAAAATGCTCTCTTAGGAAAATTGAGCAGACGTAGAAATCATTAACTGACTTAGTGAGAAATGGTCCTGAGGTGAACTGCAATTTTTAAATAATATGCAATATGGAGAAGTCTCTGTGAAACAGGTGTTAGAGTTTCAAGTTGAACTTTTTACATTTGTCCCCAAAGGCAGATCTGTTAAGTTTTTCCTTTGTGAGGGTATAGGCTTGAGGGGAATCACCTGTACCACAGTGGTGTCCTTTGCTTTTGGAAATGGAGTTGCAATCTGCTGCCTGTGCTGCTCTGAACTGACCTTTGAGTCTGCTCTTGCAATCCAGTATCTGCTGTCTGAGGCTAAGCTGTAAGTCACAGGCTTTGCAGCAGTCTCCCCAGAGAGCTTTGAGGCAGTTCATCAAAGCAGGTGGAAGGAAGAGTAGGTTGTAATAGATCTTTCATTCTTGCATATGAGTAATGAGGAGGAAAAAAACATGCTGTTTGTGGGCATAATTTTTCTTTAGAAACCAATTGTACCAGGACTATAAATACAAGCAATGTATTACAGCTACATACAGCTTTAAATATTCTTCTTTGGTGCCAGAATGTGTGTATTGACAGGAATTTGTTGTGGATGGAGAGAAATACTGTCTTTTGTTTTTGTGACAGCTCAAAATACTGTGTTAAACAAATTACTTTCAGGACATTTCAAATGTTTTTATTGTTTGAGCAGCTCAATTCAAACAGTTAGTTTGTGCTCAGTTTCCTAGGTAAGTTAATAAGCTTTTTAGAGTACTTCTTGATTGCAGTTTAACCGGTGTCTCAGAATTTATGCTTCTGTTTTGTTTGCTCAGCATTAGCATTGCTCATTCACTAATCAAGCACTTGCTTCCTAAAGTGGCCCCTTCCCCTTCTCAGCACCTGCACTCCATTCCCCCTTGAAGCTTCACTTTCCTGGTAGCTTTTGTGTGTTCTGAAGGATATGTACCTCTACCTTGGATAAATTATTCCTTGCTGGGCCTATTCCAACAGCATTAGAGAACTTACAGACACCGTTCGGAAATGAGTATGAAGTTGAAGCTAGCAACTCTGCTGCCCAGGAGATTGAGCTGCTGTCATATTGCATCTGACTTGCATCAGATCAGAGTTTAGGATTTGGGTGATTTGTTCTTCAGATTAATGTCAATCTGTTTTAAATTAAAACACCCTGGGGCAAATCCTTTGCTATGATCAATGAACTGTCTGGCTGCAGTCAACCAACATTACAACAGACATGAATTTGGCCTCCTGGTTTGTTGCCTCATCTCCTACATCACTTTCCTTATGTGATTCAGACATCAAACCTTTGATCCTATAAGTTGTTGACCATCTTCCACTGAAATCAGTGAGAATGGAGGGTACTTCAGTGTTCAACACCTTGTTGGTTTGGGCACAAGAAATGGACCACGTATCTGTTCTACCTAATTATGGTATATCTATGGGTGGGCAATCTGCTTTGCACCTGTTTTACTATAGGAACAAAAGGCACAGGAAGTGTTTTGGAAATGAGGAACACACCTGTGTGTGAGAGTATAACAAAGCATCTTTATATATAATCATTTGCTATAAGTCATTTCAGAGTTGACAAGCTGTTTTTCAACTTCGTGTCACCACTGCCTGATGCATCTAATTAGTCCTGTTCTCCAGCTGACAAATATCAGCTGCTCTTTCTAAAACATGGTTTCTCCCTTAAGTACATCCCTCTGGCAAAGTTAAATATTAATTATCCTTTTTTTTTTTTATTTTATGATTATTCATGTGTGCTAATGTCACTACACAATGAATGGGTAAGTCAATACACAAAATATTAAAAACATTGTTTCTAAACCTCTGCAGCAGCCAAGATGTACAGAGTCATTCTGGAAATGAGTGAGGCTATGGTGGCTGGGCTGTGCCACCAGCCATGCATGTCAGTGGTGAGACTCAGAGACCTGTGGTTGTGGGATGTGGGCCTGGATGTGGGAAAAATACCTGCTCTTCCCAGCTCAGATGCTGGCCTGTTTTACAACTGCACAAATCACAGAACTTCTTACTCTGCATACTGAAATTGCAGGGCACAGAACAGCATGGATACTCAGGCATCTGGGTAGCTCTGCAGGTCTGAGCTGTGTGGACCTGTGCTTTTGCTGAGTATTTGGGTGGTGCAAGTCTGCTGGAGTTTCTTGCCTTCCTTTCTGTGCTGGCCATCTTCTGTGTGCTTGCCTTCAGGAAGATCCATATCCATGCCTTGTGGAACAGTCTCAAAAGTGGACACTGAGAAGGAAGATATGTTGTAATCATGTTTCCTGAGATCAGTTATATCAGCTGCACCCAGCCTAGGACACCCTTAGTTGATCCCACAAAAACCAAGTTTCCCATCTTGCTCACTTGGCTGCCACACTGACATGAAGTCTAGTGCATGCTCTTTTGTTCTGGAGGAGATTTTGTATTTGTTCTGTCCAGGCAGATTTACAGCTGCCCCCTTGCACAGGCTGATGTAGCTGAGTGAGACCTAATCCTGTGTGTCTTTCAAAGAATTGTGGGCAACTTTGAAGCTGTTCCTTTCCTCAGGCTCCACTTTAGATATGCAGGCTCCCTTTTATCTCAGTGTCTTTTGCTCACTATTGCTTGATCCCTCCAGATCTCCATGTGGATCAGAAAGATGCTGAAATAGAGGAGGATCTCCTGTTCCTTACCTTATTCTAGTTTTTTGCCTTACCATTGACCTGACTTTCTGACCTAGCTACTTTGTGAGTTTTTTCTAGCATGACTGGCATTTTCTTACCCACATCACACAACCCAGCATGTCTGCAGCCCAGGGTGCTAGACGTGTCTTCCCTCCCTTTCTGTAGCCACTGAAGTAGTTGCAGGTTGATTGACTCACCAAGCCAGTCCAGAGGACTGAAGTAGCACCTGACACTTGTTAAAACCTGGGCTAACATTTTTGCAGTATGTAATATCCTAGATCAGTATGTTTTAGAAGCCCAAAGTATTTGTGGATATATTAAAGATAAAAATTAATAACATTTGTTTGCATTGTGAATGTTATGCTTAGGAAATAGAATACAAATAGTGCTAAGTGCCTGCCATATTTAGATCATGGTTTTATTACATGAATAAAATTTGTACATCTCTCTTGGCTTTTAAAGTGTCTGTCACCTGATGGAGGTTTTGAAGACTGCTGGCTTTTTTTGCATGTTAGATACCTGCTAAAGATCCAAATCCCAGCCAAGAGAAACTGAGGTGTGTAGGATCAATGTGAACATGAAAGCCTCCAAACTGGCAGTCATGGAGGATATCCAATAATTTTAATTATTTCCAAGTAATTTAGCATATCTCTAATTATAATATGAGGTCATCTTGATGCAAAATAATATCTAATTAGACAAAATCCCTTTTCAGATACTCATAATAGATTCCAGAGAAAAACCTTTTGGCTCCTCTTATTGTGAGCTTTTAATTCTTAATTTACGAATTTTTTTGGTAATTAATTTTTTGAGCAAGCAGGGCAAATCAATCTATTTGAGTTAATTAGCATTTCTTCCTTGGTTTCCTAGTCACCCTCTCTGTTACTCCTCTTCTTCTTCCCCTTATTTGAATATTACTGTAATTTATTCACATTTGTTTACAACTAGTGCATAATGATTTCAAGCCATGGGCGAGCAAGACACTGCAGCACAGGAAAGGTTGCAGCCCTGGGAAGGAAGGAAGGAAGGAAGGAAGGAAGGAAGGAAGGAAGGAAGGAAGGAAGGAAGGAAGGAAGGAAGGAAGGTCTGCAGAAAGTTTGTGCTGGTCACCTTCATTTAGTTGCAAACACCAGACTGTGCCAGGGCTGGTAAGGGCAGCAGAGTTAGGCAGAACTCTGGGGCTGAGGGTGGGACAGGGTAGCAGAGCAGTGGAAGGAATCACTGTGACCACAGAAAGGGGAGACGATAAGCAGCCGAGCAGGAAAACTGGTTGATCTGAATTTGCTAAAACCCATTTTAAGCTGAATATTTTTTCACCTTGATATTATATAAGAAAGTCCCTATGAGATCAGTTTTACAAAAAACACCTGGGCTACATTCACAGAAACCTCTCTCATCCTTATTGGTCCAAGTGTTTGTCCAGCCACTTGCTTTTTTAAGTATTTATACACATCTATTCTTTTATCTAACACAGATGTACTCTGTGGTCTACAGCAGGCAGATTTCTGCTCTGGTGCATGCTTGCCCTTTCTCCCTTTGGACCTGTGAATCTCTTGAGCTGTGAAAAGCAATGCTGTCCAGTGGTTTGAGCTGTAGGCTGAGTGCCAGCAATTCCTGATGTTGTCTTGTCCTGGTTCCTTTTGTTGCTGATTTTAGGAGCTGTCTAAACACAGACACAGAGTCTAGTTTTAGAAAGGAGACGCTGTTCTGTGCAGGATGAAAGGTGGAGGTTTCCACAAATCAAGCACACCAAGGGGTAAAAAGTTACATCTTTTATACAGTAAAATTTACATGAACCTTCCTGTCTAATACATATCCTCTGACTACCTAATGCATATCTATTAGTGTGACATAATCTTATGCAATGTTTGAAACATAAAGTATTTTTTTATTAAGCAAATTTTATTGTAGAAGTTATCTGATGACATTAGTTACATTTACAAAAGATGAGAAAATGACATAAAATCCTTTTGTAGAAGTTATCTGATGACATTAGTTACATTTACAAAAGATGAGAAAATGACATAAAATCCTTTTGTAGAAGTTATCTGATGACATCAGTTACATTTACAAAAGGTAAGAAGACTCAGCCTGGGGACAGGTAATTCAACTTGTAAACATCAGTTTCCTAACTTGTTCTGTATTTTTTCATGTGTCAAGCAGTGAAAACTTGTGTCAGGACAATGGTGTCATAGTGTCATGGAAAAGTGATAAGAAAGCCGTGTTTTTCATGTTGCCTGTGATGTGAGACGCTTCAGTTCTGTTTGGAATGGAAGGGCTCAAAAACCAAGAAATCCTAAATTAGCAGGTGGTTTTGTCCTCTTGTTTACCACCTGTTTTTCAGCACAAGATGCATAACAATGCTTATATATCTAATTCCCTTGGCTATTGCAAAAATTATTTTATGTTTGTAATGCTCTTTGAGAACAGAAATTGATAAGTAGCATTACCTTAATCAGAAATTGTTTTCTTTCAAACAGTATCTTTATCTTTCCTATAACTTGCTTCTGCTGATCTCAGCTTGTACTTAATGTATTTGGAATTGAATCCAGTAGGAGAAGCTTAGATGCAGGGGTGGAATGACCATGAGAGAGGAGGAGGATTTTGCAAGGTAGAAGATTGCTGCTTGGAGATGCAATCTACAATTTCAGTTCGAGGGCCACATCAAGGTGAAATAGTGCTTTGGCCTAATAGATACAGTCATGTAATTTTCTGGTCAATTAAAAATCAGCCCAGACAATGCATGAAGACTGAGGGGAGATTAAATAGACTCTACAGAAATGTCTCAGGGAGAAAAAGAATAGAAAAAAAGCTGAGTTTGCTATGTTGAGCTGGTTGGGGCAGGGCTAGTAAGAGGCAGTTCCCATCCTGGCAAGTTCTCTGTGCTGAATGAATTGTGGTATTCAAGATTGCTTCTACATTAGTGAATAAAATAGGCCAGGGAACTGCTCACTGGCCACAAGGAGTGGCCACTGGAGTGTCACTGCTTTTGACACTTCTTTCCTCTCCCACTCTAAACAAGGTGGCCCATCTGAACTGCGCATTGGGAATGGTCCCTGCTTATTGCAGAAAGTGTCCAGGCATTGTGTGAGGGAGAGCTGGTTGCCTGGAAGAAGTCTATGCCAAGGACAGCACTGACAGTCGAGCAGCGGGTGGTGCTGTGCCAGTGCTTGGGCCCATGCCCTGGCCCTCTTTGGTTGCCTAGTGCAGTAGCCCATATGCCTCTGACTCTTGGCCGCATCCTACTATTCCTTCAGCCCTTCCTGGAATTCTTGGCTTGGATTTTTGTTTTATTTGTTTGTCTCAGAACAGCATTGCCAGGATCTGAGCTGCCTTCTGGAGCAGGTCAGATCACCCGGTCCATCACTGGCTGCTTAATGAGCAGAGGAGCCACGCAGCCCTTGGGCACCGTGGGGAGGGCAGGGCTGGCTGCTTGGCTGGATGGTGTGTGAAGAGTAAAATGGTCAGTGTCCTGCCTCAACACACACACACTTGTGTGTACAGACCATCATGTGGATGCATTCCCAGGGCTATTCTCCGAGCTGTCACTTCCCACTCATAGCCAGGCTCTTTGGCTGTAATTACTTTGAAGTAAGGAAGTGGGCTTCAGCTAATAAAATACCTTCTGTATGCAGAAGGCAATAGAAGTTTGGTAATGATATAGCTTTGAACTGTGGGGTGGAAAGTGATTGCGAAACCTAAGTAACTTAGGACTAATTTCTTCTAATTTGCAAAGTGAGAAAGTGTCATGTAGATTGTTTATAGATTTCTATGTGCAGTTAGTTACACATACAAATGTATTTATTTGACAAAACATGGAGAATGGGATGATGATCTAAAATAGGAGGCTGACTCAGATGACTGGAATTTAATTTGTCAGCAAGCAAAAGTAGTAGCAATGAATAGAAGACATAAAATTACTTTATCAAATTTCCTGCATAGATCTCGTTTTACAGAAGGAACAATGTACAGCATATCAAACCAACTCAAAATATTATAATAATGTAAAATGATAAGTCACATTTAGCATATGGCAGCAAGAAATTAAAAAATCGAACAAAACTCATTGCTTTCTGGAAAAGTGCAGACTGTGTCAGTCATGTTTAAGCTCTCCCAGTTCCCATGAAGTATGAGAAGTCTGAGTGTACAACCTTCTTATCTTCCTAGAAAGAAAAGCTTTTCAGTACTGCAGATTATCAGGTCACACTTGTAAAAGAGGCACAAACTTAACTGATCTCCAGGACTGGGCTGCCTTTTGTCATAGAAGCCAAAGGCGAGTTTTACATTATCCCAAACCAGCCCTCAAATAACAACACTTGTTGTATGACAGCTTTTGCTTTTCTTTAGGAGAAAGGTGTTCATCTTGATGGGGGAAAAATAAAAGGGAAATTTTTAGTCTTGCTAGCTCCTCAGAAAGGTTCTCTTCAGAAAGGAGACATCACAAGATGAGAGAAAAACATTTTAAAGACTTTGACAAGTTCCTTTCAAGCTTTGGGGGACTTCTAAATCATTGTGAAATGCACAGACTCCTCTTCTGTCTGTGACAAAATGAATTACGCTGTGATCCATGTTGATAATAGCAACTGAGAGAGATGATCAGAAGTCTAGCAGAAAGCTAGCAATTTTTAATTCCTTGTATTTTTAAATGAGATATAAATTTAAGTGGACAAATAAGAGCCTGAGAAATTTATTAATTGCAAGCTGAGTTGCAATGAGTGTGATTTCTCCTACTGAGACAACTAAAATGCAAAAACCCGTCTAGAAGCTAGGAAAAAGGGTTGGGCTATGGAAAAATAGAAACCAGCATTCCTTGGCCAAGAAAGCAGATCTTAATCATGAAATTGTTGTAGACTCAAGAAGCATTATTCCTATGCAAGTGTATGCCCTCTAATTCACCTGAAAGATTCTTATCTGTTTTCCCTCTTAAAGTGTGCGTATATATCTAGATTACTCCTACAGATTATTTTGCTTTCTTTCGTGCTTCTAAACCTATGTTTTGTTATTGTAAGAAGGCTTTTCACTTGTGGTTGCAAGTTGCTGTGGATACTGTCCCACAGTAGACCTGCTGGCTGTATCCATACTGAAGTTCAGGCATAGTGATCATCATGTCAGAGACAAAAACCCAAGCCGAGGGTAGCCAGTGGCAGACTGCTGTTACTGGGGGCATCTAGTTTGTCTCTCTGGGGTAGTTATGTGACATCCTTGCAGGACTGTCTGAAACCTTTGTGCTGCATTGTGTGTGGGATGAAGCAGAGGAAGGTGTCATTAAGTTGTGAACTACGTGGTGCCCAAGGTCCAAGGCTTAACAACCCCTCTCCCTGTCCAGCTCTACTTCTACATAAGAGGTGTCTCCAGCTCCTTTACACCTGAAGTTTTCATGGCCTAATTTGTACTTGCTTTGGACATCAGAAAACCAGCCTAAACCCTTGATTGTGCTTCTCTAAAGGTGATTTTTGATATTTTGAATCTATCCCTCAGTGTTGTCTCTACCCCTCTGAAGCCAAAGATTGTGAAGGAAGGAAGGTGCCAGGAATCTGGCTGGCTTTAACTCTCTGTCAAAATGCTGATTGAGAGATCCTTTGCCTGATCTTGTAAGATGTTAAAGCTGGTGGTCCAGTGAGTCCAGAGGAAATCTCTGATACTCACAGAAGAAAGATGAAGGCAGACAGAGTGAAATTCTAAGGAACTGTTTGGGCCTGATGATGAGAGTAGGTAGCAAGTCAGGGGCCTTTCTGAAGCTCATGCTGCTTCTCTGGCATGAAGAATGTGTGACTAAGGAAAGGAGCTGGAAAGGCTCCTTTTCATCCTGGTCTACCTTTTTTTTCCTTTTGGATATACCTTGAGGGGACAGGGTCTTCTTCTCAAGAGCATGTCACACATTGAACTATTGTTGTATGTTGCTTAGGATAAGCAAAGGGAGGAATTGTTTCTTCTGTTCAAAACCTGAGAGAAGTCTTATTTTAAGAACATCTTTGTTAAATAAAGTGATAGAAAAACAGTCCCTTGGTACAAATGGCTTAGACGCTCATATTATAGCCACTTTCTTATGACAGTAGTGTGTGTGATACAGTTTGAGCTTCACATGGTTGCCAACCCTTTCCCTCTGTTTTTAAATGTTTTTAAAGCAATTTCAAGTCTGCCTAATTCCAAAAATATTAATACAAATGACATTAAAAGATGTTTCTGGTGCTCCTATTTAGACTGTTCTTGGCAGAGGGCTGGGGAGTTCAGCTAGAGCTGCCCAGGCTTGCCAAAGCCAGCTAAGCAGCAGGTCCCCCCTCCTCCTCCCTCCACCACCAAGAAGGGGAAAAAAAGTCTGTTGAGCCCTAGATAAGCTTTGAAAATGCTAACAGAAAGAAGTAGAATATGGTCTAGAAGCCAGATGTGATGGGGAGAGAGAGGAAAAGATCTGGACAGTTATGAAATGGTAGAAGGGAAGGGATTTATCACAGGATGGTAGGAAGGGCTGTAGAGGGTATTAAAAACAGGCAAGTGAACATTACTGGAAGTTGATGATATTACAAGGGAAATAGCTACTTGCTGCTGGCTGTGTAGGAGGCCTGTCAGACTTGGGGAAGTAAAAGCATAGTGCTTACATCAACATGATTTTTTTTTTTCTTAATGGCATCTGGTCCTGTGTTGCATTTGGGCATGACATTTAGTGACCTACCTATATGTGACACATTTGCTGTAGGCAGTGTTGGTTGCTGCAGCTGGCAGTGACAGGAAAGCTTGCAGAGGGGAATTCTGGAGCACAAAGAGCCAGTACTGTCCAAGCCCTGAACAGCTCCAAGCTGGCTACATCAGTGTCAGCACTGGAAGTGTCCTACTGGTGATTTAAGCTGTGTATTTCAATGTTCCAGCTTGAACTTTAGTTCTTGGGAGCCACCATACTAAAGAGAAAATGTGTATTTGATTATGAGTGGAAAGGAGTGCTTGGGCCATCTTCAGCTGTTTGAAAAAAAGAGAAGGATTTGTTTTGGCTGCTTTGTTCCACAGAAAAGTGTGGCACAGGAAAGGAAGGGGAATTCCTGCCCTCTCCAGCTCTATAGCAACAACATGGGGAGAGCCTCAAACTGCTGTGCTCATGCAAGTGCCACTGTCTGAGCTTGGGCTTGGCCACATTCAGTGTTGGCTAACTGCTGAGTTCTTCCTTTATAAAGAACCCTTTCAAAAGTGAGGGAGGAGACCTAAGTTGTGCCTTTCTGGTTCAGAGAAAGGGCGAGAAATGAGTGGACTTGGGCTGGGATGTAACTGGGATCTAGCAAGCTATATCTGGGATGGAGCTCAGCTATGGCTCCTTGATTCTCTGCTGCATCCTCTGTGTGGGCTGGATCAGCACTTGCACACCAGGACAGGTGGATAGCTGCCAAAGGAGAGTGGCCAGAGTGAGGTGTGAAGCAAGCAGTGCCCTTCTACAGCCTACCTGAAACCACAGGAGGCTACACTGACTGCATGAGCCATGGGGGTCAGCCCCATTCCTGGGCAGTCCCCAGAAAGGAGTGACCCAGCCCTAGACCCTCAGTGCTGCGAGAGCTGACCAGGACGTACATTCAGTGTCTACTGGAGCAGGCAGTTCTGCAGAGCTTTTACTGTAATTTCTTATCAGGCTGCGACCCATATTTGGGATTACTCAAATCTTTTCCATCCTTTCTTTGGCACTGGTGTGTTGTTTTCCTGGTAGTAACACTCTGCTCTTTTCTTTAGATCCCAGCTGGCATTTGCTTCATGTGGACAAAGCACAGAAAGTTTTCCAAGCCCATTTCAGAATATCAGATGCCCTTACAGGTTTGAAAGGACTTATCAGTCAGCAACTTCGGAAAAGCATTTCAAAGCCACTGCCAAATTAATGGGTCAGCTAAATAGTAAGTGGCCCTTTTTTACTGCTGTGTGTCACAGACCCCCTTCTGTTTCACTGGGCTAGAGTTTTATTGCATGAAAAGGGATTGGACTGGATAAACCAGCATTCTTTCCTGAGGACCTAGCAGAGCACGATAATCACACAGTATTGTAGGCAACAGAGTGAATAGGAGCAATTGTATCCAATACCTGAGTTATTGGAACATGCCTGCCTGCTCATGTGAGCCAGGAGAGAAAGATTGTTTTTCCTTTCTGAAGAGGGAAAATTGGAGGGAAGCTGTGCCAGAACCTTTCCAGGTTTAGAGAAGTAGAGGAAACACCTGCTACGCCATCAGCATTCTTGTTAACAGCGACTGCATGAGTGACAGAATCTGTCCTTTCCGGGGATGATTCAGACTCAGAAGACTCTTGGTAGCGATGACACGAACGCCTGGTAGCTCCTGAAAGCAGAACTAATGAGCAGTGCCACTCACTTAGCGTATGGTTTGACAACAGATGCACATGTTGGTAATTAAGTATTTGGCTGCATTACATTATTTTATTTTTGGATTTCTCAAACACACTCCCATTGCAATCTCTAGACACATTAGTATGATTTAGAAGCCCTAAACTTATAACAAACAGAAAAATCAGCAGAGGAATACTGTACCCCACTTTTCAGGAGGGCTTAGTAGTACATGGGC
Organism: Phylloscopus trochilus trochilus; assembly: GCA_016584745.2. Lineage (NCBI taxonomy): Eukaryota > Metazoa > Chordata > Aves > Passeriformes > Phylloscopidae > Phylloscopus > Phylloscopus trochilus. Next base: position 14,410,029 of record WQNJ02000062.1, read on the forward strand.
CTTCCTGTGCACCTCAAGCCTAGGAAACATAGGCCCTGTATGGCAAAACTGTACTCAGGGAATCATCTCAGGGATTTCTTCCATGTTGAGCAGAGCTCTGTCTGTGGTTTCATATCAAATCAGTTGCATCAGGGTCTTATTCTACTGTATCATCACATCCATCACTTCTTGTGACCCAGCAAAGCCTTGGAATGGCTTTGAACTTAATGAACTTCATAAATACCTGAATTATACCTTGCAGTGCTTAGGGAGCAGACTCAAATACTTCATCTTAAAAGAGATCTTCTGGAATGTCTTATTATGTCCTTGCATGCCAGCAGTTATTTATGTCTATGTGTTAAGGCTGACCTCAGCTACAAGTTGCAAAATATGTATATAATGGTGCTTGCTGGAGCATCTTGCTCCCAAGTTGTACACCTTCTCTAACTCAGTCTAGATACTTATTAAAACTCTTCCTTGAAGCCCAGGCAACATTGCTGTGTGTGTCAGATATACTGGAGGAACAGTTACCCAAGAAATGATGGAAATTATATTCTCATCCCACTCTACCCAGGTTTCTGTCATCGGTTGTTAAAGAGGAATTAGGATGCATCATAAGTGCATGATGGAGAAACATATGATGGCTGGGGAGGTCACCTGATCCAGGAATAATGCATGGCATTAAGGTTTTCCCTGCACATTATGTTACAGGATAATAATTTAGTTTTGTGTGAAAGTTAGGCTCTGAGCCAACTACAGTGAACTTGAGTTTGTTTCGAGATCCTGAAAGCAGCAGAACTAGTGAGAAGACCTGCTCTTTATCCTGACATTAGTAATGGTATACAGAAGAGGTGCAAGATCTACTGGAATATCCTTATAAAACCACCTGTAAAGTTGCTAAATATTTTGAGTCTTGACTAGAAATTCTCAACCTCATGTTGCAATTCAAGAAAATTCCAAGAATTTGTCACCACTGCCTTCCAAAAGCATGGCTGGTCACAGACTGTGCCATCTTTTCATGAAAAGATAAGGTAAAATCTCTTTGGTTTCCTCTCTATCTTTTCAAACCTGGTTCTAGAGCTAAAATTACAAGATGCTTGTGCAAAGGCACTATTTGACTGACTGAGAGGTGTCTCTGTGTATCTTTCTGTGTTCCTATTCACTGGCTGGAAAGTCTGCCTGTGTAACCAGAAAATGACTACAGCTTAGGCTAATGTAGATGTTAGCTATGCTTAATGAAAAAAAGAATTCCAGTTGGTGCTGACACTGAGGGCATTTAGGATTTTGAGGGAGAAAGACAGAAATGAGAACACTAAAAAAGATGTGACCAGGCAGCTCCACCTACAAACCATAGCCCTGCAGGGCAGTCTCAGGTTTCTGCTGTATACTAGCATACAAAACAGATTACATGCAAACCTAGACTGCAAGCATGAGAGTATTGAAAATCTGTTGCAGGTGTTTGATGGTAAACAGTGTTTATAGCTGCCAGGATGGAAACATTAATGTGTGTGAGTGCAAGTGGAGGGCAGGCCTCAAACTTTCACCCCATTACATTCCCATTTCAGTTTTGCTTTGCAGAGCACTAGCTCCTGTGAGTTCAGACTACTAGTGAAGCTACTATATGATTTTACTTGAGCATGTCCTGTGTTCAAATTTGAAATGCCAGAATCACCTGAGAAGTAGTGGGCTAATTTATCACAGGAACAAAAATATACAATGGAGACTGAATGGAAGAGGATGAGTTCTGACAGGCATGCCTTTACTTTTTCAAGCAAGTATTTTTGCTTGGGTGGGTGGTGCATTAGTTATATATACAACTCATGCTTTTAGCTACAGCAAAATGTGAGAAGACATAATAATAGCTCTTCAAGCTATGGCTTCCTCTTTTTTTTTTTTTTTTTTCTTTTTTTTTTTTCTTTTTTCTTTCTTTCTTTTTTTTCTTTCAGTTCATTTAGTTTGAGAGTTTAGATTATTCTCTTTCTGAGAACTGAGGGAAGTATTTTTAATACTTCTCAGTGTGAGAGGTGGCTGGGCTGCCCTTAATCTAAGATGAAAATAGCAGTAAATTTACTAAGGAGTTTGGCCAGAAGGTTGGACTTCTAGGGCAAATCTCCTGATTACTGCCTCACAGTGGTTCCCAGACAGTCAGGAAGATTAAAAATAAAAACAAAACCATCCAAAATAAAAGGCAAATTCACCTTTGAAGACTTGGTGTGTGTGAAGGGCTAGTAGTGGTAGTATAACCAAAAGAGAAATGTGTTTACTAAATTTTTGCTCTACCCACAAGAGAATTGCCCACAATGAAATTGCATCATGAGAAGGATTCATGAGCCTGTTGCTGTCCTCCATCAGGGCTGTGTGCAGGCTGGGCTGGATGGTGAGAGGACGAGAGGTGTTTAGCACAGCCCCATCACACCCACTGCTGCTGTGTTTTATGGGTGAGGTGGGTGTTAAGGAAGGAAGTGAATGAGCTTCTTCAAGTGATCTTGTGCAGGAGACTAAGGGACAAGCCTGTCTCCTTGGGGTAAAACTTTCTTCTGTGCTTTGTCCTTTGGAAAATGCAGTTCTTAGCTTCCACCTGTGTCACTCTGGAGAAAAGAACACAAGAGCATAGAAGGGCTGGTCCAGCTCTGTCTTTTGACAATGGTCAGTCTGATGCCTAGAGAAGGGTATATAGGGCAAAGGCAGGAATATTTCCTGATCAGTTTCCTGCCTTCTTAAGCCACTTAAGTCTATGTCTAGTACCCCAATGGATATCTGACTTGTTAATTTGTGTATCTGCATCTTGGAACCATGCACTATTTGCAATGTTCTCTGCCAACAGCTCTGCCATTTCACTACCAGTTCTGTTGAGAAGAACCTTGCTTTGGTCCTGTCTCCTCATTTGTATTTTGTGTCTCTCGTTTGTAGTCACCATTTCTTATTCCCCTTCCTATGTCACTTTTTGTAAGAATCCTACCACTTCAGTTTCTATACCAGGAAATGGGAACATCTCTACCTCCATCATGTGTGTGCCTTTGCATGCCTTCATGCAATGAGGCTGTGATATGAGGGCTAGAGAGGGTCTTTCCAGCTGGGATTTCTTCAGTATAGGCTTAAGGTGGCATCATCCCTGACTGTAGAGCAGCCATGTAGGCACTTTTCTTCCTCATCTCCAAGGGAAATGGGAAGTTAGGAGGTATGTCTGACCTCAGGGAAAAGTGAAGAAGTCTCCCTCCTTTGCTTTGAACAGAGTGAGAAGCATGTATCCTGTTCACTTCAGAAGACTCAATAGGTCTGTAATATCATCCTGTTAATAAAAATACAGCTTTTCTAAAGTCTGGCAAGGTATAAGCACTTTAGAAACCTAAAACAGTTTAACACGGCATAAAAAATCTTGAACTGGAATGAGTTAGAACTGATGAGAATTCCTGGGCTCTGCAAAGCTTCATCCATGCACAGTCCTACCTCCTCTGAGCTGCCCCTGGATCCTCCTGGGGGCTGAGCTTGTTGAGAGTGAGGGTGCAAGCAGGCATTCCCACCCTGCACAGTCTGAAAGCATTTGAAAATCAGATGCCCAACTTTCCTTTATTCTCCTTAAAAAAAAAAGGCAGATGCTTTAAAAAGCAGACACTTCTTTAATTTGTAGCTGTTAATTCATTTATAAACTACATGTGCTTCATGAGTGATTATGCTAATATACTTAAGACTATTTAAACCCTTGCTCTGACTAGCCTAACCATTCATTGTACAAATAAGATGTTATCTTCAGAATGTGTCTAGCAAAGTTCCATAATCACAAACATGTTACTTTATTGAATGCAACTATTATTGAATTCAGCCACTTACACTTTAATTTTTAACATTCTGTTTTGCACTGTATTCATGTATTCCATACTGATATGGTGGGACTAGGCTGGTGGAACACATTTAATGGCAACAATAGGCAGTTAAATTCATATTCCATCCTGTCTCCAGGCAAAAGAATTTGTGGGGTCACACTCACCTCATGCATGCAGAGGAGTAAGTGGGCTGTAACCCCTCTGAGGCAGGTGGGATGCGCTGGCTCTGTGCCGTGAATTAGCACACCATAGCCCTGGCCCTAGTTCCTGCTCTGAGGTCTGCCAGGTGCTGTGGGGCTGCAGGCAAATCACTTAGCCCAGAGAGTCTGGTTTTCCCCATCTGAATGGGGTAATGATGCTCGGCTACCTTCGACACTCATAGCTAAGTGCTCTCTGAGTCACAGGCATTGTTACTAAAGGTATCTGAAGAGATGATTTCTTTTGGCAGATTTGTGCTGAAGCTGAATGAGGCCATTCCTGGGCAGATTCCCGTGGGCACATGGCACATCACCTGGTGTCATTTCTTCATTAAACAATCCAGGGAGTTAAAGAAGAAATGAGGGTCCATGCTCCCTCTGTAGAGCTCTGAAAGCAGCAAGGTTCTTTGGGTGATCTGCCTGATACAGAAAACTTGTTGCCAGCTTGCAGAAGGTCTTCTGTCTGCAGAGTCCCAGGATGGGATTCTCCTGGGAGGTTAAGGCTCTGGCCTTTTGGTTTGCAGAAGGATCAAACCTCTTTTGCTGTCTTTGAGGAAAAATGACTGACCTCTTTGACATTTTTGTTGATATATATTTTTAAAATCTGTCTTAAGATGAATTTAAATTGCAAAGGGTTTTGGTTTTGTGTTGCTATATGACCCTGGTGTGCTATGAAGTCAGGAGGGAATGTTCTTTTGGGAGGGGATGCAGGGCAGACTGGCTTGTTCCTTGAGTGGCCTGCCAGCATCCCAGCCACTTTGTTTGTGGTACCAGGGCCTTGCATCTCTAGGCCCCTAGGCCATGGGGAAAGCTGAGAAGTGGTGGTAGTGATGGTGAGCACTTCTAATCCCATGTGCCCTGGTGTTTGTTTGGGCTGGTTCTTCCTCTGTGAGCTGAACATTCTGAGCAGCAGCCATTAGAAACAGCTAACTGAGCTGTTAGGCTTTGTGTGAAATAACTGCAAAGGTCAGATAGTGAAAGTGGAAAAAAAAAAAGCCTGAGATAGATATCTGTATATCTAACATTGTAAAACTACTTTAAAATGTTCTGTGGATGGAACACATGGAAAAAGCTGTGCTGCTTTGCTAAAATGTGATGTTCAGAGACTAGTTTGCTCAAAGGGGCAACTGCTTGTACACATGTAGCCCCATCAAGCAGAACCTCTGCACCCGCCCGTTGGGAATAGTGACACCTGTGCAAGCGGGTGCTGACTTTTGCATACACAGAAGCTGCTTTTAGGGTGGATGAGTGCAGGCACTCCTCCCTGAACATCTGCAGGTGCGGCTGCATGCAAAGAGACAAAGGGAAGTTGAAAGGAGGCAATTGTATGTGCCCTTCATGGCAAAAAGTCATGAGTCACATTTAAAAATACTGTAAGATTCTGTGTTTTCAGGCTTTTCTCTGCAACCATGAAGGCCAGAGTTTCAAGGGCAGACCTCTAGGAAAAAGGACAAGGAACCCAGCAAAATGTTGGAGCTGGCAATCCTGAAACTTTGGCCCCAAGTGTCTCAAAACAGCTGCAGCTGAACTGCCCATAGCATAGATTCAGTATCATGCTCTGTGTCACCATTGAAGTGGAAACCAGGAGACCCTCTGGCTGTCCTTGTAAGAACAGTGAGAGAAGCAAAAAGCTGCATAACTTGTGGCAGTGCAACTCCCACCATAACAGCAGCACCAATGCAGGGGTGTTGCACAGCATCACAGCTTCCGCTGTCTACGTGTGTGAGTGCAGCCTGAAAACAAGTGTGTGCATGTTCTGCTTTGAGATAAGGCATATCAAGGTGAAGCTAGATGCAAAAGGGTTAAACACCCATCTCACTGCAAAATGGTTAACAGTTGCATTCTCGCATTTATGTATTTACTGTCATAAGAGAGTGCAGCTTTTTTCTGCACTATAGAGATGAACGTTAGTACATTGGCTCTTAGGACAAATTCTAGCCCTAACTGAAACCAACTAAACCATTAGCACAAAACCATGCTGCCTTTTCTTCCATGCCATTAATTAGGAGAGTTAAAAATCTTCCCTATTTTCTTTTTAAAAAAATAGTACCAAGATTTGCACTTGTATGGATTGCTCAGAAATTTTTATGGTCCTGAGAGCAGTATTGCAAGGAAATTTACAACTGAAAAGCAGATAGAGGCATAAAAAAAAGAAAGATGAGTAAGAAGAGGACCTAGTCTATGATTTAATTGGAATCAATGGGAATTGTGCCATTTGCCTTTGGTGGCAGCAGAATCAAAGCTGAAACACCAGCTGTAGTTTATTTTAGATTGCTGCCTGTCTGAGATTAGATTTCAGATATCTCCACAGGGTTCTTTTTTCTTTTAACTACCTACAATTTATGGCAGCAATACATATCCTAAATGTCTTCCTCTACCAGGGGATCAGCTGAGCCTGTAGGGTCTGTAGGTGAGACAAGCTCTTTCCCTTTTTTTTTTCCAGGGGATGAGTCTGCCATGTGTGAGTCTAAAGAAGTGGGTATTTCACTGCAGGGAGATGTGCTTTAGGACAAGGCCTCCAAAGCTGTGTGAGTGCAAAAGTGAGAGGTTTGAGCAAGTTATGCTACTCAGCACTCTCAAGTAGATATATGGGACGTAGAAGCCAGCTAAATGGAGGTGGAGCAGCCTGAGGAGTGAAAGTTTCAGCAGGCTGATGACTGAGCTCTAGGTGTAAGGAACTTGTGGGAAAGACAGAGTAGATGAGCCTGATGTTGCCAAATAAATCCATAACCTCTTGGGAAGTGCTGTACTGTTGTGAAACAGAGCACAGGGGGAAGTATCCTCCTGTAGGGAAGAAGGAAAAATTAAGCCCTGAAGTCAAAGAAGGACTTGCAGGAGACAACAGGGAAATGGTATCCATCTTGAATACATGTAACAATCTGTGCAATGCTAACACTTGTATTTGTGTAGCAGTACTCTTGGCTGGTAGATGTGTATGATTATCTTTAGGTGATGAATGTAAGATAGTAGTCACTTAGTCTTTGAGAACAAACAAAATTGTTACTGAGGTGTCAGATCTGCAGCTCCTACCTGTTCTTTAATAGTGGTTAGTGAGCAGAGATCTCTGCAGGAGGTTTAGAAAATCAGACAGGAAGAAACTAGTGGTGAGCACTTGAGACACCAGGTGACCTAAAAAATAGATAGCTTTGATGTTGTAGGAAGAAGGAAAATTTTAGAAAACAAAATCCTAGCAAAAACTCATGGATGTTGGCTGAGGGGAAATAGCTAAGGCTCCAGGACAGAAAAATAGCTGCATTCTTACAGAGATATATATGGTAACTATGAGCTTTGTAACAACTAGTCAGGAATCACTAAAAAAAAAAGAAGTGAAGTGCTTCTTAGAGAAAAAGTTGTGGTTTTCAGAGCTTTAAAGTTTCCTGGATTACTCCTGCTGCAGAGCATTAAATGCCCAAATGTGAGTAATTTTGCCTTACAGGTTTAGATAAGGCAAGTTAAAGTGTTATGACTGTGTTTTCTCCCTATTCCTTTTTATCTGGTCAGAGGAGAGAAATATCAGACATGAAATAGGCACTCAACTCTGCTCCTTTCAATGGCTAGGATCAAACCATTGACCAGGCCTTCATACTTCAAAGGAATAACAAAAATCCCCACACTCTTCCACTTATAAACTGTCTCCCACCCATGTGTGTTACTGAAGGTGCCCAGAGCAGACACTATCTGACATTTTAATAGAAAGCAACTGATAGGCAATTCTCTCTGCTAGAGCAACCAGACCTGAAGAGCTGATATAATCTCCTATAAGCAAGGACAAATGATGATTGTGTGGTTGCTACCCCACAAGTAGAGTAAATTGTTTAACACATGATCTGCTGTCCTGGGTTGGATTCTGTATTTCTTGATTGTTCTAACGTGCAAATGATGTTTAGAGGAGTTTTGAGCCTGTCAGGAATGTAGCTGGGGCTCAACGTGTAGAAAGTGTTAGCAAATTATTGCCTGAAGCACAAAGGCCACCTGGACTTGTGACTGGAAAAGTTTTCAGTGGCAGTAACCAAATGAGGTTTTGTTGAGTTACTCTGAGGTAGGAAAAATATTTTTGCTTTGCTAAAGAAACTAGAATTTTTGGAGCTAAATATTAATGAGACACTTCAAAACTAAAACAAGAGTAACCTATCTCTGGCAGCTGTTTGGAGTTATAGCATAATGGAGTTTAAAAGCCAAACTTGAACAAAGCCCCAAACAAACCAAAGCAAAAAATTGAAAAATCAATTTCCAATTCATTACCATTATTTGAGTGTAACAGGCTTTCTGCACCTCTCTGAGCCACATAAAAACAGATGAGGTCCATCCCTAAATTATCTTTTTTTTTAGGGTCTCATTCCTCATTTTGGTGGTGATTGCATTTTGTTGAAAATGCTTTGGGTAGATGTGTACATTCAGATACTCTTACTAAAAAAGAGAGCAATTAGCAGAATATTTACATTATCTGTTGTTAGGCTTAAAAATTCCATTTCTTTTTAACAGGTTTTCTCTGTATGTTTTCATGGAGGATAATTTTTGGAGGAAAGTTGCTGAGAAGGGAAAATTGCTCAGGAGCAAGACAGATTTTTACAAAGTGTAATTTATCTGTTCACTGTGGACCCAGAGCCTGAGAGCAGATTCTGTCATATGTGTGAGCCCAGAAGTAAACACTGAGGAGTTTATTAATGTAGGTGGAATGATTGGCATGAAATGAAAATAGTACCTAACATTTATAAAGTATTGCTACTCTGATTAAATTAAACAATTTCAAAGTGATGGTTCAAACAGACAACATCCTTTTTAAAGGTAGGAAATGAGTCTTATTAAGGCTTAATGACCCACACAGGGTCACACTACGAGTTTGAGGAATAAGCGGTTGAATTAGAAGACCTGACTTCCATTATAATTCTCTACATTAGATGACAATGCATAACAGAAAGAATGAATGGAAATAAAATAAGACAGATGGTGAATGAAAGGAAACATGCATAAGTGTTTGAAATAAATATATGCACTGGGCAAGAATGAAACTGGTAATTGAAACCTTTGCTCACTTTGAAATACAATTAAATGTATTTGCTTGCAGTGCATTTGGAATAACAGGCTACTGAAAGGGATGATATGGCCTATGAGAGAAAGTGAAAGCTTTACTCAGGGTGTTGCTAAAAGCTATATTTTTTTCTTTCATTTTCAGGAAAGAATAAGGGAACAGATGGCAGAAATTTCCCAAGGGAGAAGAGAGAATTACTAGAGAAGATCAGGATCAGACCTGCACAGGTGATCATGAAATCGAAATGCCTGAAAACTCAATTTCTCAAGGTCGATATAACCCATGCCTAGGTAACCAGCTTCTCTGAATTCTGAGGCAATTGAGACAATTGGGACATGAGAAAACTGGGAGGTGCTGGAGGACTGGGAAGAGTGTGCAATGTCAGTGATGACCTAGAGAGAATCCAAGAACATCAGTCTTGTCAGCTGGGTGATTTCTGCTTGATTTGAGTTTCTGCATCACACTCATTGCTGAAGTATCTGAGCACCTTCAGTAAAAACAGCCATAGTGCCTTTGCTCTCTCAGCTTCTCCTCCCAGGAGAGCCAGCATTTCTTGGAGGGGCTTGTTTTAGTAGAATCTTTTTGTTGTTATTACTGTGTGTACTGTAGAATATTTGTTGCAACAGGATGAACTGAGAGAGGTGTCTTATGCCTGAACTGGAAAACAGTAGGTTGGTGAGGAGACTGCATTTCTCAGTAGCAGTTGCTTCTGGACTAGGTCTAGTTGGACTGGAATTGCTGGAGATTTAACAAAATAAGGACAGGATTTCCTCCTTCCTTGCATAGTTGTTGATGTTATGTCCAGGGGATTTGTGCCTGCTTTCTCTCCACTTCGGTGATAAAAGACCATTTTCAAACACGACCAGCTGCAGAGAGCAATGCAGTTTTGTTCCAATCCCACTCTAACAACCAGATTTTGTGAGATGACCTGTTCCTAATGCCAGGGGAGCTAAACGCCTAAACATCTTTAAAATCTGTGTTGACTTTATTCCAGTGTATCCCTGTGCTTTTGCATCACTTAAGTAAATACTGTAGTACTAAAAGAGGAAATATCCGTGTGGAGGAGGCTGGAAACCTGAAGAGGAGTGCAGTGAGAGAGCTTAAATAGTGTGATTGGATTATCCATAGTCAGCATGATTGCCTGGGAAATACTGTGTCTACCAAAGAGAACTTCTTTTGTTTTGACTTCTCTGAGGAAATGGAAAGCATTTCGGTGGATTGATATTGGGATTAAAATTAAATTTACAAATTCTATGTAATAAGTGGATATTAGAAATGTAACACAGGATGATCAAGCTTATTCAGTGCTGAGGAGCAGGTTTCTAGTTTTAGGGAGCCTCTTCCAGACCAGCATCCAGAGTGTTATGCTCAGAACAGTTCCTTTTCCTCTCATCTTAGTGGGTATCTTAGAGGCTTGACAAGGAAGTCATGAGCTCCAGGAGTTGCTCAGAAAGTGCTCAATTTCCCATCTTGCAGGTAATGACTCTTCCTATTTGATACAATAGGAAGAGTTTTTTGTCTGGTCACTACTGAACCAATTGACAATCATCATCCTGGATCCTGGCTGGATTGCTCTGAAAGAGTTAATGGCAAAGTAAGGACAATTTTGGGACAACTAAGAAAAAGACAGATGATATTTTGAGCTGGAACTAACAAGTTACTAGCACTGACCAGTGAAGTGTGTTAGAGACATGTAGACATTCCTAGATTTCATATAGCCTCACTTCTGTCTCTCATAATTAGTGATTTTCTTTAATAAAGAGCATTTTTCCTGGAATTAAGCAACCACTTGGAATTTCTGCTATCCCTTACTCTTATGTTGTTACTAAGCCTAACTTGTAAATATTTGGGATATAATACATAGCATGTTACCCTTGTTTAAAAGGTGCAAGTAGTGATGCAAAAAGTCCCTTGCCCTGCAAGTATGCCTGCTGTTGCCTGTAATAAATACCTTGTTGAGGGAAAGAATAGATGGAGAAGAGGTCATGCATGGCTGATGTTGATTGAAGCTAAGTTTGTGCCTGGTACAGTAAAGATATTGTTCAGTGCTTATCTTCCTTGTGAAAATATTGGTGTTGTAATAGTACCAACATATTTATGTGTGTGTTAGTTGTTTCTCATTCCAGCACCAGACAGGCTGGTTTGTTCTACCCCATCAAATGTTTTAAGTCACCCACCTGTATTCTGCACAGGTGTCATCTCTCCCCGTGATCACACTGCTGATGCTTCTGACCTGATGTGTGCATTTCACTAATACACCTCACCAGACGGTGCTTCTGGGTGAAGCTGTGTCCAAAGGCACTCCCACACTCATGGCTAGGTGGAGGAATTGGGCCCAGCTGTGAGCAGTGTGACAGGGAAGGCTCACAAGCCTGGGAGTGGTCCTTGCAAGTTTTGCCTTGCACTTGAGAAAATCCCTCCTGTCACCACATTGCTCACCACGCTTAGTGGTTTAGTGCCACCATTTATTTGCACAGGCCTACCCCTTCCTGGCAGCACTGGCTGGTAAATTTGTGCTCACACAGTGTCTCAGTCCAGGTCAGAGGTGTAGCTCGCTTGTAGGATGCAGGTGGTGGGAGTGGGAGTGTGCAGCTGCTCGCAGTCGTGCTGGGTGACAGCTAACCAAGGCGGCTTCCTCCTCCCACGCTCTGGGCCCAGCGCAGGGCCCTTTCCTGTTCTCGCCTGCCGGCAAGATGCGCAGCGGGCTCTCGGTCGGAGCGGGGGGGATGAGGTCACGTCCTCTCTACCGTGTCAGAATGGGAGTGATGAGCATCTCCCACCTCAACACATGAGGAGTCAGCTTCCAGAGAGGTTGGTTGCACTGGCAGTTCCTGGTGTGCTGTCATCCTCTGAGGAGGAAGTTCCTTTGGTTCAGACTTTTTTCTTACACCAAGTACTGATCAAATTTAAATGTTGGTCTATACCAGCAGCAAATTTGTTCCTGGGGCTTTTATCCCTCAGTTGTTTAAACCATACTCTTATGAATGATCAGTGTGAAGTGGGCTATGAAAAAGAAAGCTAATTCTATCTCAGTTCAATGTTCAGTAATCTATATACTTTAAATTAGCTGTATATAAAATGGTCAACCTCTTTCCCCTCCTGTGGCAGGACTTTAGTTTCTTCTTGAGTAGACATGGTGTCTGGCTTGTAACCATGAGTCTGGTTATTGTATTTGCTTGTGTGGTAATTGAGATTGATACACACTGAAATTTCAGCAAGAACCAAATTAAATTTAATTCTATTGCAGTCCAAGGTGCTTCTTTTAATGCTGCCCTTCATCACTGGGACTCCTCAGAGTACTGGTAATAAAAGTAATAAAGGCTACAGTTGATAATTAGTGGGGGTGTATTGTTTGAATTGGGGTTTACAAGAAAAGGTCCTTGCCACAACACCACATCTCTTGCCTATACTTTCAAGGAAATCTTAGACACTTTTTTCTTTTTCTTTTTCTTTTTCTTTTTCTTTTTCTTTTTCTAAGTCTCTGTTCTTTTTATACCTGTACCATTGTGTATGATGAGCATCAAGTATGCAACTTTTTCCAAGCTGCAAACTTCTACTATGGATGGAGTACCAGAAGGGATAATAAATAGAAACTGATTTTTTTTTTTTTTTTTGGGAAGCAATTTGCATGTTATGCTTCTGGATCCTAAAGAAAAGGAAGCATACTTGATGTTAAAATTGGCTTCATGGCTCCACTTTTCTCAGCTCTGCACCACCTGCCTCTAATCAAACTGTCCAATTACTGGAAACAATTGTTTTCTTGTTTTCTGTTAAATGCAGAAATTCATTCACTAAAGGACTTTTTACCAAATGTTGCTTTTAACAAAACCAATTTCATAATTTGTTTGAAAATAATGTGCTGATGTTTATGTCCAGTATGTATGTTAGGATTCAAACATACGGTCACCAGGATCCTCAGAAGGTAATTTACAAAACTGTAATATTTATCTCAACTGATTGCAGGGTTTAGAAATCTCTATTGTATTGGGAGAACCTCAGTGGACATTAATAGTTTCACAATTGTTGCAGTAAGCTGAGAATCAGGCCCTGACCTATAATTATCACTTACATGAAGAGCACTGATAATACAGAAGGGAAATTGTTCTCCCTAGATATGCTTCCTTAATGTGAAAGAATGACTTCAGGCTGTTTCTGAGCTGCAAATCTCCCAGGTGAAATCTTGCTGAAGTAGAATAAAGTAGAATAAAAACCAGAATAAGAGGATCCAGCTTTGGTTAACAATGCTTTCCTTGCACAACTCCATCTCAAACCAAACTGCAGCCTTAACAAAGATCAGTCACCCCTACAGAATTACATGAGATCACATGAAGAAAGCAAATACACAACATCCACTCTCATATTAGCAATTATGTTTACACGTTTTCACCTAACAACTGCTTTTTATCTGCAAAGAAACAGGTTGATAAGGAAAATATTAACAATATACTCTACAATTTAGGAGGTTACTAATTATACTATAAATATTTGATTGCCTCACAAACTTTGTATGAGGAAAAATAGACCAAGTAAGAGTGTAATGATCCTAGTTAGGAAGCCTGTATAAAAAGGCATGTATAATGCACTGTAAATTTTCCTTGAGAAGCATAAGGCAGTTATTGGAAACTACTGAATAGAGGAAACATGAGGAGCTACTATTCACTGTCTCATAACAAGAGAAGGTGGGGGTTATTCTGTGACATTGACAGTCAATAAATGCAAAACAGATAAATGAGTGACTTATAGGCATTAACCAGTAAGCCTTCAGCATGTGGAATTAATTTCCATAGGATATCTATATTAAACTGCAGCACAATTGGCAGCATTGCTACAGCCATGTTGAGTGGGGTGATGTACTAAAAACTACTTTTTGTTTCCAAAATATGTTTAATATGTGTCTATGTACTCACATACAACTTGCAGCTATGCTAGCTGGATCAATAGACTGCTATATCTGCTGTTAGCTGAATCAGTGAGGAGGTATTTGGTGTACACCAGAAAAGGCTTTGGAAATTTGAGACAATGCCCTACATGAGAATTTCTTTTTGTCCTTATAACTGTACTTGTCCATGCCCTTTTTTCCCTCTCCCATATTTTCCATTTTTTTCCTTTTAAGTCAGGATGAAGAAGAGAACAATGCTGGAGATTTTCATGTTGGCTGGCTTGCACAGTTTAGCAACTTTTTGTTTGTGTGCTGAAGGAAGGGTTGGGGAATATATCACTTTATTCCTGTTATTTCCAGGATTGCTTTAGTTGCACTTGGCTGGTTGATCTTGCTGCTTTTATGTGGATAGTGGAGCAGTATATGAGATAAGAACAAAAATTCGGTAACTGTAGAACAAATCTCCATTGATTTTTAAAGGAGAATAAAAGAGAAGAGTAACCTAACACAAAGCAAATGTTGCTTGCAGTGCAGTAAAACCCAGACAAAATCTGAAATGCTCCATAAAAAAGGAGACAGCATGTTTACCAATTGTTATTACTATGACATGGGTCATTGTTTTGTTTTATTGTGTAACCTGTGATTTATTACAGTGCCCATCAACATAGTAACATCCATTCTTCATATGATAGATGCACATATATTTTATATGTTAGCTAAACAGAATGAAGAAATACATCCTGACCTCTCTGGAGCAAAGAGAAGCCAAGCTTGTACCCTGATGGACAAGTACTCTAGGAAAATAGGTATGGAGAGGTGGAATTCCCAGCACTTTTAACATTGCCGTTTGTGCCTTTATCTGTTTTTAAAAGGAGATACAAGGGTTTGTCCTAAATCTTGGGCAATGCAGAGAAGAGGATTTGAAGAACACGGGAGGTTCAGGGAATTGGAGTGTGTCCTAAATGTTCTTTATATGCCTGAAAATGAATATAGATTTGTATGTTCTGTATGTTCCAGGTATGTAGGTGTGTATGGAGTTTTTACAGCCATAAGCTGGAGTGGTGGATGTGAAGATATTGGGAAAGAGTAAGGTTAGTGGGTTGCAGTGCAAGCTTGAGGGGTGTGGGTATAAAAGCTATCCTCACACAGACAGTAGAAATTCTGAGAATTACCAGAAAAAGTATACAGTGATAATTCCATCATTATGACCTTATCCCTTGTTATAAATAGACCCTGTTTTTCCTGCTGAAACAGGGAAAAGTTGTCCTCCAATTTCCATCTTTCCTTTTGTATATTCCACTTGAATTGCTGTCCACTGTTGATGTCATGCTTGAAACATAGTCATCCTGCCAGGCATGTGCATGCACAAGACTGTGCACAGAGGGACACTGCCAGCCCAGCCCTGCCCTAGTGACCCAATGATCTCTGTGTGTTTGAGTGCATAGCCAAGATCAGGAAACAAAAACAAAAACAAAACAAAACAAAACAAAACAAAACAAAAAAACCCCACAAAACCAAAAAAAAAACCAAAAACAAAAAAACCCCACACAAAACAAAACAAAAAAATAGTATGTTTAAAGAAAGTAGGAAGGATAAAAGCAGAATTTCAAAGCACTGGAGATTCTGCAGGTCCCATAGTGACACTGCCCACCTGGAAACATGTGCTGCAAATCCTGCGTGTCCGCTGGCCGTTCAGCCCTTCCCTGTGTCATGGTGGGCAGTGAGCAATGTGCCAGCCAAGACAGAGAACAGTGTAAGCCTCAGACTGAAGCTGTCAGGGCTCCCTGAAGCGGAAGGAAAACTCTTCACATCAGGAAAAGCTTTTCTCTAGGATTTCTGCTATTTCCAGTTGTTTCAGGTCCTGGTGCATAAACTTTCCAGTGTGATGCACTGGAAGGATCTAAAGTACACAAGTTTATCTAGGCAGAAAGAGTATACAGATTATCATGGTTTCACACCAGCTCACTCTGGGATTGTCCCTGGGCAGTAATTTTTTTGTTTGGAAGACAGAGGCACACATGAAGCACCCAGATAGCATCTTTGCTTCCTGCCCTTCACACCCTATCTTACTGCGTATTTCCCACATTTGTCACTAACTATAATCATATTTTGGTGTGGGTCTTGCAACTCATTTAGCCCTATAGAAATAAGAGCCTTTAGTAGAAATATGGATGTTTAACTTTCCATATAGGAAGAAAATGGTTTTAAAAAAAACCTTTTAACATGTATGTCACATTATTTAGTTATATAAGAATGTGCATTCATCCTGCAAGAATTGGCTGAGTCCAGCAAGTCCAATGGCCAACAGGTGCCCTCAGATGGCTTCAGGAAAAGATGCAAGAAACACGACCTTTGAGGCAGTGCCGAGCATGGGCTGGGTTATCACTGTGTTACCAAAGTTTGGCGGTGGGATTTTAATGGGGTAATGGCTGTGCTACCACTGCCAATTACACCACCTTGGAAGAGGCTGTCAAAGAAACCAGAGAGTCTCCTTTGGAACTAAAAGCAAGAAGAATTGGCCAGCCATCCCTGTAGCAACTCCTTTGTGGGTCAGAATGGTATTTGGGTTTGTATTTAACTGTATTGGTTACAATGTAATGAACAAATTTAGCTTTTTTATTCTGGACATTGTGCAAGTAGTTTCTAGAAAGAGACAGAGCCTGCAAGATTACGATAGTGCTCATGTGACTTTTTGAGTGGGCAGCTGAAACATTTTAAGTAACCAAAAATAATAGTAGGGGACATATGATAGCTTTTTGTTATGTTTTCTATTCCATAGGACAGTCTTTAGATAGTTATTCATGCTGAAATTCATTACTTTCACGACTCACAAATACATTTTATGACTATCTAACAGCTTGTCTGCATATTGGAACACAACCTTACAAATAGCAGCACACAAGCATTTGCAAAATTAATTTAATTAGTATTCTATCAGCTCTGGAGCTTAACTACTGTGAATAGGTGTTGCACAGGCAGTATAGTTTAATGGTTCCTGGAGTATTTTAACTCAGGACTCCATAACATACTTCTTCAGACTCTATGCTTGTGGAAAGAGGGTCACAAAATCTTTCAGGCTGCCCAGCTGTTAAATAGTATGCTTATATTTAGGTAGCTTAGCTAAAATTGGTAGGATGCATTGAAGTATTTGGATGAAAGCTGCTCTACAGTGTAAGCATAAAGTATTATTATTAGAAACATTATTACATTATCAGCAGAGTGACTTACAATGAAAACTCAGGAACTCCTGGCTTTGGGAGATGTGGGTTTTTTTTTTTACGTAAGTACTCAAGGAATATAAAACAGACAAAATAAGGACATAGATGTAAAGCAACAGCTATGGTAACTTTATTAAAAAGCTTCATTGTGGTATCAGGCAGGAAGTGAAACTGCTTTCAAACTGCAAATATTTCTCAATCATTTCATGCACCAGCAATCTTTGTAATAGGTTTTCTGTTGTTTTTTGCAAAATGTTCAGATGAGCAGATAAAAGTTCAGACTCAAGGGGAAAGGCAGTCATTTTTCTTGGATTTCACTAGCCATGTATTTCATTTCGTGATTCAAAGTGACCTTAGAGCCTGTCTGAAAGAGCAGATGTGCATGCTGAAGGTTTGAGCCCTAACTATTTTTATAGGGTCATTCCTTTTTATAAACCAGCGGAGCTGTATGCTGGCAGCCCGCTCACCGGCTTTGGGTGTTGACTCATGCTTGGTGAGAGTTCAGTCAGAGGCAGCTGAAGTAGAAACGGCTCCCAGCTCCCTTCCCTCCCCACCCTGTGCCTTGCTGTGGGCCCGTGGGATGTGATGTGTGCCTGCACCCTGGCCAGGGAGCTGAGAGCTCCCGCTGACTTCAGGCTGTAAACCCTGCTGACTCAAGAGGGGATACTTGTTCTGCTAAAGCCTCCCTGGGATGGTAGCTTCCAAAAGAGGGACGGAGGTTACAGCTGGCAATGGTGAATGCTTCATCCATCCCAGTTAAATTTGCCAGTGAACGTGTATCAACACTTTTAGGTTTTGCGCTACTTGGAACTACTTTTCTGCCTCTGAGTATCATGTTATGTTGATCCCAGAGGGTCAAGTACAAAAGTATTGAGCACTTAGAGACACTAAATGCCCTTACTGGGTGAATTAATGGGCCTTGAGAGTACTTGGCAATGGGACTGCTCAAAAAAAAAAAAAAACTTCCATTAAACTCTTTCTTGACAAAAGAACAGTTTTTCATTAAAAAAACTGTTAGAAAGCTAGAAAACTGAAACTTCAGCTATCATATTCATTTCTGCACCTGGGTCAGATGCAGAAGGTCAGATGCCGACTAAGTGCTAATTAGGTATCTCTTGACTCAGTAATTCTTGCTAAAAGTGCTGTGTGTGGGGCATCTAGAAGAGCAGCAGGTGTTGTGGTAGATTTTACTTGTCTAATCTTGTAGTTTCTAGACACCACAACCCCAGTCTTTGCATCTTTTCAACCAGCAATGGTTCATTCTTGTACAAAAATAGAGATGAAAAGGTAGGGAAAGCACATGCAATTAAAAATTTCTAAGGTAATCCCACTTCACTGTGTTCAGAAGTGATCTAGTTTGAACACTTATTGTGTAACATTTCAGTCAAATATTTGTCTAAATTTTGAAAAATTGAAGTCTTGGTAAATTGAGAGAAGATGAAGTGTTTTAGAAAATCTTTGCAGACATGTTCTGAGGATGAAAACACCTTAATTTTTGTAAGAAAATATGTTAACCATGTCTACCAGGTTTAGATAATGGCCTAGGATTTGGAAGACCTGGATTCAGTTCTCTGTTCATTGTATGGTTTTCAACACACCACTTAATTTTCCAGTGTCTCACTTCTGAATCTGTAACACAGGGGTGCTGTATTTGCCTTGCAGAGGTGTTGCAGAGATGAGTACTTTGAAGAGTATGATGTTACTGTGTTATAGGAAAGTGAAAAGTTTGAAACCTATACTTTTGTTTTTCCCTGGATTCCTATTCTTAACATTTTGCTTTGCCAAACGGGGAAATCACAAAGCTCTCCAAAATCAGAGCAATCTGCTGTTCCTGCTCTGTTTGCTTGTTCCAAAGCCTGTAAAGTTTTATTAGAATCTTTGCAGTGACTTCATATACTTTGTGTTGGACTTTAATGACCTTAGGACCCATATGGACCAGTGCATTTATTGTTGTGTGCTAACT
This sequence comes from Phylloscopus trochilus trochilus, assembly GCA_016584745.2. Classification (NCBI taxonomy): domain Eukaryota; kingdom Metazoa; phylum Chordata; class Aves; order Passeriformes; family Phylloscopidae; genus Phylloscopus; species Phylloscopus trochilus. The sequence goes on from WQNJ02000062.1 coordinate 14,429,115, forward strand.
GTCCTCACACTTCAGAGGCTGATCTCAAGACTGCTGAGAGCATGTCAAAGTCTTTCATTAGATACTATATGCTTGTTTGATACTGACAGATTTCACCAGTGTGACATTAACAGGAAGAAAAGCATTAGTACCTAAAAGGGGTTGCTACATTTACTCTGCTTGCTCCTCAAAACTTTTAGGTAGGTAATGATAGTAAAGCCATAACGATGCCATGCTGGAGGGCAAACAGGCCCCTCAGCATGACAGGCAATAAAATTCATAAAGACTCAGAACTAAAACAGCTAAAGGGATGGGATGGAGCCTCTCGTAGCCTTGCAGGGAATCGGTGGCTGCAGGGTGTGGTCTGGATGTTATAGGAGCCTTGATTCATTATCGTCAGTGCACTGTTTGCACAGCATTTGTAAATGCTGTAGAAAGGTTTATAAACAAGTGTCAGATAACAGAATTATTTGATGAGCTCTCTAGTCACACAAACTGTAGATAGATGGGCGCTGATGATGATGATAAGCTGAATTATTTCTAACACAATTTAAAGGAGATGCAAGGGGATGGTGTGGTTTGCATCTGAATGAGTTCATCTACTCCAAATGGTTCAGCTCTTAAATCTGTGTATGGTGGAGCAGGCAGAGAGTTTTAAGATCCTAAGATCATTCAGGTTAGAAGGCACCTTAGAAAGCCTCATGTGAAACCTTTTACTGAAAAAGGGGTCAGTTAAAAGATCAGACCAGTTTGCTCTGAGCTTTGTCCAGTCAGGTATTGAAAACCCCTAGGAATGAAGATTGCATAACCTTTTTGGACATCCTGTTCCCCTGCTTGATTTCAAAGGCTTTTATTGTGAAAAAATATTTTCCTCAAATCCAGTCTGAACCCTACGTGCAACTTATGCTCACTGCCCTCCCGCCATGTACCACTGTGAAGAATATGCCTCTGTCTCCTTGCTGGTTATCCTCATAAGCATTGGGGAGCTGCTGTTTTTCTAAAGCCATCTCTTCAAGCTGGACAAGCCCACCACCCTCAGCCTCTGCACATTGGGCAAGTGCTCCAGTGCTGGTAGACTTTTGCTGAACTCACTCTGCTTTATTATAAGCTGCTTTGCAGTCATATAGGTTTACAGGAAGACACCTAATTCCTTCAAAAGCAAAAACTTCCATTGGAAATTCCTGTTTCCCCTGTAGAAAGCTGTTTCCAGTTCAGATGTGCCCCAGCAGTCAGCTGATGGGCTGTGGGGCTCCTGGCCTCGCGGGCTCTGCAGCGCTGCAGCCACTGTTGGGGCAGATTGTCAGGTGCCTTTGCCAAGGGTCTCACTCTGTTCCAGGACTGCTGAATATTACTCTGGAGTTTCCAAAATGAGGTACTGTGTAATTTTAGGGAAGAGAATCTCCAAAAACACATTTTCTTCTCCGAATTGACTTCCCTCTGAGTTCCCCTTTTTCCTTCTCCCTCCAAGAAATTTTCTTCAGAATCGGCTTTTTGGAAGGCACAGGCTGAACCTACATATCCTTTAAAAAAAAAAATATCCAGAGGATTGTAGGAAATGGGCAGGAGACTCTGTCATTAGTAAGGTGTTTGTTTAACAGAACAAAACTATTTCCCTCTTTACTGTAGACTCTAGATTCTGAACAATTATTAACTTGTTGCCTTCCCTCTTCCTTCCTTCCTTTTCTCTTTATAGTTGGACCTGAGGTTTTGTTTCTCTCTTATCTGCTGCTTTCAACATGTTAAAAGTAAATTTTTGTGGGATTGCAGAGGCAGAAAGCAGAGTATGTTCTAAAAGGGAGGTTGAAGTAGCAATAATATAGTTAATTATTGGTTTTTATTAATAACTGCACCATTATAAATATAATCCTAATTTTGCACATGCAGGCAAACTCAGGGTATCTAGGCAAGCTCGAGAAGGCATTGTGCTGCTAGTCCTGATGCACCTTTTCAATGATTTCCTTTCCTCCTCTCAACCTCCCTACTCTATCACTCAGCCAACCTTTGTGTGGACTTGGAGGTGACTGCCTGAGGTGGGCGACATCACCAAAAAAGCTGTAGATTTCTGCCTAGCATGGTGTTGTATTAAGAAAATGATGCAAAAGGGCCAGTAAATTTTATTTATCCACAGAAGGTGCCTCACAGCATGAGGCTGAGCTGGTAGACTTCTGAGCCACGGGAGGCTGTAAATGTGAATGCCATGCTGGATTGAAAAGGGCCTAGAAAACATTATGAACAGTTGTAACATTTGAAGTAATAATACAGGCTTAATTAAATCTCATATTTGAGCACATTGGCTGGTCTCTGTAGGGATCAGGAAGGATTTTCCCTTATCCATATACAGCATTTTGTAATTGGTCAGGTGCATTATGGGGTTATTGTCTTTCTTGAAATCCAAGACAGTGATTAAATGCTCCTGCTAGGAGTGGGATGCTGGACATAAGGGGTTGGCCTGGTGTGGCATGGCAGATTTGGTCTTCCTTTGGATTGTTGGTTTTTTTCCCTTGTGATTTGCATTTTGATTCCTGTAATATCTGACATTTTTCTAGCTCCCAAATGAAAGTAATGGCAATGAGAATCTTGGCTTTCATTAGGATACTAATTTTTTAACCTTTCTATCAGTACAATAAAGGTTGGAAGCATGACCCAAACCTCTGAAATAGAAGAAACCCCGGGCTATCTTTTACTGCATTGTATAATGCATTGGTTGCTAATACTATCTTTGCATATTTAACTCAGAGCAACTACATAATCCATAAATTTGTCCTATAGTGCAAACAAATTAATCATGTGGAAAAACACTTCTGACCTTTGAAGGGCTCTGGGAGATGGATAAGAAGGTGTTTTTTATGCTCATGAGTGTGCTCTCACTGCAGTAGTTGTGACCACAAAATTATTTCTACAAAGACATTCAGTGATAGTGTAGCTGGAAGATGGAAAGCTTTAGTCTTTTGAGAGGGTTGAGAGGAGTATCTAAGTAAGAGGAGTATCTAAGCCCAAATCTAGATGTTCATGTGTGCCTGCTTAACTCCTGCCTGATATGTGACCCAGCTTCCTGGAGACTGATGTAGCTGCATAGGTCTCCCACATTCTTGAAGTCCTAATGTGATCATGCAAAGCACAGAGGCACCCGAAATGGTGGTGCAAGGCAGACACGAGACGTCGGATCTTGGCCAGGATGTGCCTGCAGATGTATTCTGTTGTCCTGGTGGGAAATGCCAGGGGTAGCAGCTGAGAGTTTATCTACCACAGAGTACAAAATGCTTAATGCAGGCACACCACGTGTTTCTGACTGCTGTGTGCAGATGCATAACCTTGTAGAGTTTTGTAATGGGAGAGCATCCACCAGTTGTATCCATCTGCTGGCTGTTCATGGTACCGTGGAGTTGGAAAGGTCATTTTACTGGGGTAGGAGAGTGTGGAAGAGGGTCAGAGAAAACTTGACCAGCCTCTTCTATCTTACCTGATTGAAGGAGACACCTTAAAAACAATCCAGTTCCTATGCTATATTTCTATACAGAGGCCAAGATTAATTAAAAGGCCTCTCTCTAAAATCCTTTATAAAGGATTTATAAACCATTAAGATTGCTATTAATTGTCACGGATCATTATTACAGTGAAGTAGGAGTGAAATTATATACAGTACTGACCATTTCTTAAACAAGGAAGGGCTGTGCCTACCCTAAATTACTTACAGTTATTTCCCAGCATATGTATTGAGGGATGCAAGGAGTATGAAACTGATCCCCAGTGAGTTTAGTGTGGAATGTTCTGATAACGTTTTAATAATATTCATGCAAGAATTTAGCTTTCTTCTCAATAATTAATAGTTGTGAAAAGTTTAATATGTATTTATTTGGTGTGTTGTGATACTGGCACATGAGCAGAATAGTGAGTTATATATGCATGAAAGGGTTTTCACCTGTGTGTTGACTTTTAATTCCTTTTTTAAATGCTGAACAAAAAGGTTTATTTTAATTAAAAGAAGAAGATAGGTTATTCCTCCAGAGTGATTTTGGTTAAAATTTTAATTTGTTTTGTGTTAATTTTCCTTTTAACTGTTTGCAAGAAAATGACATGGTGAAACATGGCCCTGTGAAGAAATGAAAAGTAAAGTATGTCTGCAGTATATGAAAAAAAATCTTTGCAAAATCTGCAGAAGCCTGTCTGGTGAGCACATGCATCTGTGTATTGGTCAAATTATATGCTTTTAAGTGAAAGTAGGTGAAGAAAAATTTCTAATGACACCCAGAGCATATGCAAAATGGTTTCAGTTTCTTGAACAGGGCACCAAGATGTGAATCATCATATTTTCACTGTCAGAAAAACCTGAGTGGTTTTTCCTCAGGGTAACAAAGATACATGTCAACTGTCTGAATAAGAAATCTCAGCAAAGGCAACACACATTAGTTTTACCATGAGGTAGACTCCCTCAGGTCAACCCCAGGCAGGGTACAATACGCATCTTGGCAAGTCACCTCACGGTAAAACTTGCAGTGCCTCATTGTCACTGTTACTTTACCTCGACATGCATGTTGGCTACCCTGAGGTAAAAATGCTGCCTCTTTATCAGCAGGCACCAGCCCTCAGTGTACGTGCAGGCCAACACCGTGCTCCCAGGTGTGAAGTCAGCTTGTACCTTTGCCTACCCCACTTCTTTCTGCCTTTCTAGTGCTCTTCACGACTCAGAGGAAGTTCAGCATCTCTCATGAATTTATTTCAACCCACTTCACCAAATCTGTCTCATAAAAACTTCTCAGGCTGTCAGGGGGACCCTGTTAACTAGTTTCAGAAAACTGTAATAATACTGAAAATCACCATGTGGTGTGTATTCTACAGCCCTGAATATGGCACTGAGAACTCTCTGCACCGTGTTTTTCCCCTGGGGGTGGGGGGTGTCTCTCCAGGCTCCTCTCCCATCTACTGCTTCTTCAAACACTCCTGCTGGTTGCAGGTTTGCCTTCTTGTGCTTGGCATATTCCTACTTCCATATCTACCAGAAAATAGGGGCCTCCTTATCTGTCTCTCTCATCTCTCTCTCATTTGCTGAAGGTCCCTTATTTGTTCCTGTGCTAAGAGTTGGGAATATAATTTCCCTTCCTACCAGTCTTATCTCCCAGGCAAAGCAAAAAGAAGTAAATTATTCAGTTGACCACATTTTAGCTGTAATGAGGTGAGAAGCAGATGGTTAATAGCCATTGTTATTTTTCTTTTCAGTATATAAACCATTGCAGGGGGAAATAAAGGTATTGGTTTGACTGGGGAGAGGCAAGGGATTGCATGCATCCTGCACTTTTCTCTTTGGGTGAGCGGGTTGTCATCAAAATCATATGGTCTGTGCTTTGATTTGTAGAACTTTCCCTGAACATTGGGCTTGCCTGGAGATGACATTGAAAAGTTCCCATATTACAGGCAGACAGCTGAATGCCCTCGAGCTGAAAGTAAGACCTTGCTTGACTTAGAAAATGAATGTCATTTTTCTGGTATTGTTGTTGAAGGTAGTGTTATACTCCTGTGTATCTGAACATGACAGCAGTTACAGCACGGCTAAGTGCTTATAATCAGCTGTGATAGTGTTTATTTTAGAAGTCGAGTGAATCACTAGAAACCTGCTCGCTGAATGATTTTATTGGGGAAAATGATTGTCTTGCAGCTATGTAAACTCACAAACAACCAGAAAATTACGTGGTACCAAGTCATCACAATATCTTAGATACATTATATGTTGTAGGTATGGAGGTCCTCTAAGCTTAGCAGGTTGTATTTGAGAGTGCTATTTGTTAAATATTCTTTTTAATTTCTGCTCTAATTTTCCTTCCTCTGGTGAGAAATTGTGTTTTCCCATCTCTTCTTCCCTATGATTTGAAATGTCTAGTTTTCCAATATACCTCTGTCAACACTCCACATTCCTGTTAACTGAGCTATTCTTCAACATTGATCATTGTCTTCTCCTATCGGGAACCTGTAGCAGCAAAAGGCCACAGTATTCATGTGTGTTTGACTCCCTAGATTTGATTCTAAGCTCTGCTAAACCCATCCAAGGTCAAACTCTTGATTTATTTGAGAGTTCACACTTCTTATCCCAGGTCCTGTGAGTGATCTGTTCATGTGGGTGGCCTGTGTGCTAAAAGGCTGGGCCTTGCATTTTTCTAGCCAAGTCACATGTGGGCCTCTGGAATCTCAGAAATTTTCCACTTGACAGAAGAAGGGGACTTCAGAAGCATTGCTATAAGTACTTAGAAAGATAGGCTAAGAAAATATTTCAGTGTGCCGATACCCTAGTCTCCTTCTCACTTTTGCAAAATGGTGGCATACTTCTTTGAAACTGCAGCTTGGCATAGTTGTGGGTATAGGCTGGTTTTGACCAGGATTTGCTTGTCTGTCTGCAGAAGTGGCACAAGGGCTTAGAAAGCTGCAAGATCCAACTTTAACTTGCATCAGTTACATTGATATGTTTTGTCTTAATTGAATTTTGAATTGTCCCTGATGTCATAATGAGAGTTTCCTGAGCTTCAGGATGCTGTGAAAAAATGCAGTTCCTTAGAAAACAGTATGTTGAAGTTTCAGGGGATGTGCTGAAGGAGTATCTCTGGGGTTCCTGGGTTCAAGATGCAAGTCTCTAGTTTTGACTACGTGCAGGATTATATTATTAGAGAATGGAATTGGCAGAGGCAAGTTACCATTTACAGGTGAGAGAAGTCTCCTTTGCCTTTAAGGAGAATATTTTCAATTTTTTGCAAGTATATGAGTTTACAGTTGTTTCACACAAATTACTTACTACTGTGAAATCTTCTGTAAGTAATATGGTGGGTCATTAATGGCCTGCAGAGGAGGCAGTAAGTGGTGACAAGTATCTGCAGGTGAAAGCCAAGTAGATAAATATAAGGTACTTTGGAACCTGTTTTCTTATCTAACCTTTTAAGGTTGTCATTAACAGTTTCCTGTTTATCCTTCAGTTGAAATCTCTGCTCACCTTGAAGAAGCCGATTGTTCAGTGAGAAGACTCATTAGGAGCTGTATCTTGTTCCATCTCAGCAATTGGGTATACAGCTCTGAGATTTTATTCCCAGTTCAGGATTGGAAGGGTGCTTTAAGTAACAAAATGTTTCTGGAGTCTATTGTCTTTGGTGATCAGAATTTACTTGCTTTAAAGATAAAAGTTGTGTAGTTCTAATTTTTTTTTTTTTTTTTGGTGTGTGTATGTATTTTTGGGGCCATTTTGAGACTAAAACCAAGAGGTATCTCAGGGGGGTTATGGTTAGCTCTTGCTATGCAGAATTACACAGAGTAGGAAATCTGGGGATTTCTCTCTCTTGCTTCAGTGACTCTAGCAGCTTGCCCAGAAATCCTATAGTGATATGTTGTATGGGTCATGGGTTTGGAGCAAAGCCAACACTAGTGTTAGCAAGCAGAATTCCTTATGACTCTACTTTTTTTTTCTTTTTTTTTTTTTTTTTTTTTTTTTTTTTTAACTATTGGCCCAGCACAAGCAGTAAAAGTAACATGTCTGAACCTGTTTCCTTGTCTATTCTGGTAGCTACCCACTTTCCTCCAGTTCAGGGAAAGTGGGGAAAAAAGGTTTGCCTTTGCCCAGCAGCACTGCAGGTGTCTGTCCCTCTGAAAGAGTCCCAGCGGTGTGGGCGTGCTGGAAAGAAAAATCCCCAGTGACTTCACCCAGCTTGGCTTGTGGTGGTTACTCACAATGAGGTAACTTTTTTTTTCTAAAATTTTTTTTTTTTTTTTTTTAAGCTCTGCATGCTTAGTGCTACATCTGAGTTTTTGCATATGAGTGAAACTGCAGCTCCGGGACTGATTTCAGGGAGTTTTCTCTGCAGAGTAATTTTGGTGAGTAAACACAGATAAGAGGAAGCTGGGTTAATCCAATAACTCCTCCCTCAAGGGCAGGTGCAGCAATGTGGCTCAAGGTACAGAACAGAGGAAATGCCTTGTTGACACAGGTGATCAGAGCAAAGTGGCCAAAATTGATATAATGACATGAGTTTGCAATGCAAAACCCTGCTTTCTCAAGGCTGCTATTTGCAGCCCTCCATAGCACATTTCTGGTCTTTCACCTCTCTTTGGTCAGGCATCCTGTTGTGGGTGACTTCCTAGCTCCTCTTCATGATCTCTCGGTAGCTGCATTGCTACAGTGTAGCTTAGATTGTGTTATGTTAACCTGAGAGGATTATTAAAATAAACTCTGAGTCATATTTGAGCTGTATGTGGGATAAGATTGTTATCAAGGTTTATTTTTTCTTATAATTAGGTCTCTTAAATATTGCCTCATTAGATATCTTCAGTGACTGTTGGAAAAGTCCTCAGGGGACTAGGGGTTGTTTGTTTTCAAGGGAAGTTCACATGATAAATACAGAAACTTGCAACTCTGTTTAGGTTTTTTTTTTTTTTATTAATGACAATTAATAAATTTTTCTTTAATCCTAGGTTCTTATCCTGATTTCTCTCCAGCCTTTCCCCTGCTATTACAGCTCTGGTATCCTATAGCAAGTAAGAACATAACATTACAACTGTTCACACGTGGGAGATGGAGGAACTGCATTAAGAGCCCATCAGATAGGAAGGTAAGAGGCTGCTTTAGGTTTGTAAGGAGCCACTTCCAAGTTTGGCAACCTGAGCTGGAGTGCCTTGGCCCAGGCTGAACTCAGCACTGGGTTTGTAATGGCTTCAAGCAATTCTTTTCTACCCTGTCCTTAAATGTTTATCACCCAGGGGTTCGGGCATGGCCTGCTTTGTTTCTGTGGTACTCCTTTCTCTATGCTTAAGAGGCAGCCTGGGAAATATCTGCATATGCTTTCCCCTGCTCCTGCAGTAGCCTGAGCTTTCATGTTGGCTGTCCCTTGCCCTCCTTTACTTGCATGGCTGTCAGCTGGCTCACATCCATCTCTCAGTGGCCCTGTCTGATAAAACCAGTGTTGTTTAGATACATTTTGGGAAGTGTCAGAAAATATCCAAGGAGATATAGTTATTTTTTCAGTCATTTTTTCTTCTAATCTCAGTTGGGAAATCTTGATTTTCAGATTCTGCTTCTCCAGCAGTCACCACCATTTTTGCCTCCTGTCTCTCCCCTCGCTTCCCCTTCAAAAACAGGAATAACTGGCTTAGTGCTCCTCCTTAGAGCTTGTGGTCCAATGGGCATGTGGGACACTAAACATGAAGTAGGAACTGCTCTGAGAGAAAAAAAGGGATGTTGCTTGCCCTTTGAGGCAGACCTCTGCCTTTCTGCTTTCCACTGTTGAATTATCTCTAACTGCCACAAGTTTTAGGTGAGGTGGTTAGATAGAGCTGACTGCATAATATGATCTCTCCAATGATAGCTTTTACAGTCAAATGTTGCAAGGTTTTTTCCATTTCTTTCTTCATTTTTTTTTCTTTACATTCTCCAGTTCTTTATCATTTACTAATACTGGGGTATCTAAGAGATATTTTTAGATGGTGAATCTGTAATGTTCACAAATTTTAGTAGAAATGCCTTTTTTTTTTTCTGCAATGCTGTGTCAAAGGTTCATACATTATTTGATACTTGTCAGTATTCTCCTCAATTCAAGAATTTCAGCCAAGTAGTCAGGGACAAGGAGGAAATAACATGTGGTAGAAATAATCATTCTTGTATCAGGAGCAATGAGTTGTGAGCAAAGACCATGAGGCTGGGACTTGTTTCTCACATGTTTTGATGGATTGATCTGTGATTAATCCGCAAACAGGAAGAAAAAGGAGGTAATTAACAACAAACATAAAATTTGGAATGAATAATCTGATGAGTCAGAGGCATAGATTAACTGTATTTTACATTTAGGCACTATTTGGAAAGGTTAAAGCTAGGAGGAGTTCTGGAATAGGCTGCATCAGCAAACTGGTACATTATTTACTCTGGCAAGGTTTTCAGCGGTAGGGAAGGCTATTCCAGGAGGCGTTAGTCTGGGCATGGTCAGCACTGGCTCAGAGTTCGTGTAAAATGCAGATTCAGGAGATTACTGGGAATAGAAGCAGACTTTAGGAGTTGTAAGACGCCTCGGAACATCAGCCCAGTAGACTACTGGATCTGCTGAGACATTCTGTTCTCCTCTCTGGAAAAGAGGAATTGGCCCATGCTGTGGAATGACTAACAAATTGTCCCTGAGGACTGGCCAGTTAGGTAGGAAAATGTTATTTACCTTAAAAAAACCACAACTTTTTAACGCATATTCAAGATGCTAATAATAAACTGCCAGTGGAGCTCTGCCCTTTGCTCATAACTGTGGTCATGTCTTCTCCACAGTATGACTGAGTGCTAGCATTTGTCATTTCACCCAAAATACTCATACACTAAAACTAACAATCAGACCATCACATCTCTCCTGGGAGGTTTGGACGTGAATTGTGGAAGAGGGTTTGGGTCTGTGCCACAAGTCATGGGAATTGTGGAAGGAAATTATTATATGCTAGATTTGTTTTATAGTAAACCACATACTGTCCTAGAATTAGACCCCTACTTTATATTTTCAGGAGCCAATTCAAGGAATCCTCACTCAGATTAAATTCCTCATGTAGTTGGAAAGTTTGTTCCAAACATAATTTAGGTTTTGTTTTGCTTCTTGTTTACAGTTTTTTTTTTTTCCTTTCTTATTCATTTTCCCTTTTGATTACGGCTTTTTTTTTTTTACATGAAAAATCTGCCTTGATTCCTTGAGTGGCTGGTCAGTACTTTTCTTTTTTTTACTTATTTCTCTTCTCTTTTAGATAGTTAAAAATATTTGGCAGAACATCCTTGCTTTGATTCTGGTCCGTACATTTTTTTCTCCTGCAGAATTTCACAGGCGAGGCAAGGGTTATGAATTTCTTCCTGGAGATGGCAGATACTTGGGTTAGACACCATTTAAAGCTGGGTTTTCATATATGCTGCCCCAGGAGCAAAGTGCATTCAGTACAACACATACATAAGCCAGACAAAAGACCAGGGAACTCAGCTGCGGCAGAACATCCATTTGCTATCTGGTTGTCCACTCTGAGTAACTCAGTGGTGGAAAATGTAGACTGATAAACTCTGTGCACAGACTGTAGTAATTTCCCTAGCATGCCTTAAAAACAGACACTTTCACCCCTAAAATATCTAGCCCCTCAAAAAACCTCCAAACCCCAACCATAAACCCCAAACACTCTGGAAAGGAAAGCAAAATTTCCAATAATTTGTGGGAAGCACTCTTAAACCAGTCTTAGAGAATCCACATGACATTTTATAATTTTGTAGAACTTGCTTTTATATATGAAAAATAATTAAAAGGAGAATACAATTAAATGGAAATTAACTAAGGCTAGATAGATTTACCATAGGCAGTGATGATACCTGGAGCTTAACAGAAACCAACCTGTCATACAGATCCAAATGGTATTTTGAGATATGTATTGAGCTTAAAAGAACTAATATTTCATTTGAAGAGAATAAAAGATACTATTTTGGAACTTATTCTTTTCTGAGGCATAGCTGAAGGGTGAAACCAAGCTTTTCCATGCAGATGTATGAGACAGAATTCATACCTCCACCAAATGAGACCTTTATGCTTCCACCTGCATATTATGGCTCTAATAAACACGTTATCAGCTCATGAAAATGATGGCAAACAGGTGACTGGAGGATTTGATAAGTCAGCAGCAAAGATTAACAGATTTTTCTCAGGGAAAAGGTAGGAGAGATTCCTTTATTTAAAACAATTGCAGCATGTGAATTGACTGCACTTAAATCATTACTGGCAATTAGTATGTGTCAGAAAGTTTGCAGCTGGCTCCAATTACAGGTAGAACTTTTAGAAGCTGTACTTAATTGTGATAGTGAGAGGCTGAGCAAATGCATACCAGGGTAAATATGCTCCTAGTGCAGAAAGGAGGGCAAGATCTTAAGAGCTGGGACCTGATTATTTTAACTAGGCTTGGTTCCTGCCTCCTGGGAAATAGATCTTGTAGGGGGAAATTGAGGGGTACGCAGCAGTTCACCTTGCTGAGCTTTGGGTGGTGGGGAGAGCTTAAAAACTATATATATATATATATATATATATATATAATATAGGCCTTTGTCCTTCTAGGGTAGGTTTGCCCAATTTCAAGTCTCGCCAGTCATATCCAACTTAGGCTGTTTAATCAATACATCCAACTCAAGGCCAGCAACCTGCTGCTTCAAAGGCCCTGCAGCTGTAGGCAGGGAGTGATTTGCAGACTGCCTGGGTATTTTGATGGGGCACTCCTTCTTGTAAAATTGTCATATGTGCAAAACTCCTTCCTTCTATGATGGCATTATGTTGGACTCTGTGGTATAAAGACTCTTGGCTTTACAGCTGTGTGCATGGGATGTTTCTGCTGTAGTTGCAATTATCAGGATCTCAGCTGTGTTACAGGCTATGGCCATGTGCCTTCACCCTGGTCATGGACCAAGGTGACATTTTCGTCATTCCACTTCTCTCTCTGGTTGTGTGTGCTTTTGTCATGTGGCAAAATAGTGATGTTTTGAACAGAAGACTACTATGTCTCTGATCATATATTGGAGTTGGGATTACAGCATGTTGACTGCTTTTCCTACCTCCACAGAAGCAAGGTGACCCACCTTGCCAGAGAAATTTATCTCTAGGCTCTTGAAGTTCCAGTTGTACCAATGATTGGTATCTCCTGATGAGCCATATTGCTTTGCCCAGCTCTTATGCCCTGTTACAGGAGCCTTAAAGAACAGAAGATAAGTATCAATATTCCCATTTAGGGATTGAGTACTGCATATAAACCTAATGTGTGTCCTCATGTCAAGATGATGCCCTCAGGTGGTGCCCAGGTTTACTGCTGGCTTTTGGAGGGACTTGTGTGCATTTAGTGGAAGAAGGGAGAGCATGGAAAACATTCTACCTTTTTGTCTCTTTCCTTCTGTCTCTTGTATGTCTGCTGGAGGACAGAGGCTTAACCTTTGTCATCTGTGTACCAATGAGTCTTAGCTTCTGTTTCCCAATAAAAAGATGTATCCAGACTACTACATTTTTGAAAGATTTTGTTAAACACTTTCAAAAGGTCATTACTACTTCATCTGAGCTTATTAATGAACTGTGGTGTGACTGTATTTGTGTTTCCCTGTTCATTAGCCAGCACACAGTGCCTGTGCAGGCAGAAGCCATTCTGCAGTGTGCCTGCACTTGGGCCAATGCATGGGCACAGACACCCTATCAGTTCCTTGTATTGCTCATAAACCCACGTTTGATCAGCACGAGAGCTACCGTGAAACTCATTAGAGCTGCTATTTTGGGAAAATAGGGTGATGTTTCACATAACACGTGCTAACGTGCAAAGGCTGCCATGCTTGTAAAACTAAACTAGAACTTCGTTGGAGAAGCATTAAGCATTCCAGCAGTGCACACAGACCAAGTTTCAAGTAATTCCTCTGAACTCTTCTGTGTGACCGCTTCTCTACTTACATCCCAGCTCCACAAATGTTGATATAATATTGATAATATATTTTAAATCCACAGGTCTTTCTCTGGGATTTTGATATTTTAAATCCACAGGTCTTTCTCCGGGATTTTGAGATGAAAATAGGCATCAAGTAGCAACTGGGAGCTGGGGAAAGAGAATCTGGGATTCCCAAACTCTCCCTACGTTATTGTAGTTTTCTTTGTATCGGCATCAATAAAGATGCTTGCTGCGTAGTCAGCTAAGGTAGCTCTGTGAAGATAACGTTAGTTTGGTGTGTGAGGCCTTTGCAAACAAATGCTGCTCTCTCCATGTAATTTGTTCAAAAGCAGCACACCCATTTTTGATACAAGTGTATGGTGCCTCTGCAAGAAACTCTGTCATAGGTCTGGTAGTTAATGATCTATTCTGCCACATTTATTAGCGTTCACGGGGTGCCCACAGTGCTGTGGGGCCTGTGGATGCAGCTCCTAAGCAGCACCATGTTATGAATTTGTAATTTTCACAATGCCCATCCAGCATCACTTCAGCTGGGCTGTGTGCTTCTTGTTGCTGTCAGTTCCTGAGCACAGAATTGCCAACACGGAATAACCTTCCAAAAGAAACTTTGAATATGCTAAAGCAACACATGGTACATACCGTTCCTGGCTCTGTGTCCGTGTCTCAAGACAAAGGCCTGCTCTGTGAGTGAGAGGGGTATCGCCGGGTTCAGGGCTGTGCAGCTTGGTGGGAGACTTGGAGGAGAGCTGTCTTAGCCATTATTGAAGCTAAGCCTGATATTTTATTCTGTTTAATTGTGTTCAGAGAGATGAACTTCAGCATTACCAGGCCCTGACAGGAGCTGTAGAATATGGGAAAAGAAAGGAATAATGCTTGTTGGCGCTGCATCCCTTCTCACAGACTCTTTGGAGACCACCGGAGGCTCAGGGCAGGGCTGTCTGAGATATTGCAGGGCCATGTGGCTGTTCTGTTGCCACCTCCCGGTGAGTGCCCTGCTGGCATTGTCTTAGGCCTGTGAGCAGCCTTGAACCTCTTTAGTAGATTGAGTGTTGCAAGCTCCATGTAGTCCCTGCCGCTCTTGACACACACCAGAGACAGCTCCTTTTATTTTTTAAAATGAATGCAGAAATGCTCATCTAGTAATTGCTGTGAGGATTTTGCCTTCTAAGAAACAAAGTATTTCTGTTCTTAATGCAAATTTAAACAGATGCAATACTGCTCTTAGTGGAAACTGCCATGGGGTATGCAAGAAAGTTCATGTCGTGAGAAAACCAGGCTGCTAATGGACTGTCCTGGATCTTGCTAGCCACATCTTCTCTTTGAGAACTCCAAGAACTGCACAAATGTCTTTTAATTATGCTTCCACAGCTGAATACTCTGCTTACTTTGTGGGAACAACCTTCATGTTAGGCAATTCACTGTGAAGAATGGATGTTGCAAATAGATTCCTCTGCCTTAGTGGATTTTCTTCATGTGAGAAGGTTCTTGGGGAACCTTTACTTCCCTTTGGGGAAGTAAATCCAACAGATGGGACATATTCTTTCATGTGCAGACCTCTTGTAATTTGTTCTCTTAGTGCTCAAGTATTAGAACTTAGGAGCTGAACAAGAGGCTTAGAGATTCAACATTAGAGTACTTAATAAGGAAAGCCTGTGTCTTTCTTTAGTGTTGAATTTTTCTTCAATGTTTTCTTTTGTCTTTAGTCATTATAGACATATCACTTACCAGCATTGCCTGTATACATATCTTAGGGATTTTGGTGAGACCTGAGGCTTGGGAGGAGGGATTTTGTGGTCCTGTTAGCTGCTTGGACTGTCCTGGGGCATAGCATTTTTGGCTTTCAGGACTCCTTTACAGTATACCATGAAACAGCTATAGGAGTAACTACAAAGAGAGGTGAAGCAGCATATGAGAAATGCAAATGTATAAAATCACCTCTAAGTTCTTTGATTATAAGCACTTTCTAAATGTAAATTATTATTATTGTTTTCAATTATAATCCATTTATGGCTCTGGACAGTGTAAACCAACAAGAGACCTTTGCTTTCCTTCAACAATCCTCATTCTGTGAAGCTACTCTCAGCTTCAGAGACACAAATTTCCTTACATGGCTCTTCTTCCTCTCTCTCACCTACTCCTAGCTGAGACTGTCTAAAATGATTATTTCTACCAGTTTTCATTACATTCATGGTTATAGCTTGTCTGTGGGCAAAAAAGGCTTTGGAACATGGTGTCATTGAACTGCAATTCTCTGAGAAATGAGAGCTCTGGTGACAAGGCCTGAGGACTCTGGTACTTGGGGAATAACACTGGCTATTGCAGAACTTGGGATGAAAATGGGAAGTCAGTAATACTTGAGATCACTTTATTATTTTTTCGTCCCCTCTGAACATAGCCACAATTGAATTGATTCTCACTTGAAAAGAACCCTCCTTGTATTTCCATTTTACTTTTAATAATCTGACTCCTTGTCTCCCCCCATGCCTCAAGCTGTGGTAGCACAGAGATTGCTAATGGCCCAGGTAGCATTTTGAGAGTCATGGGATATGTCTTCCTTAAAAATCTGTCTAATGACAAAGCACTTCCTTATTTTCACAGGTTTGTTGTTCCCCTGTGTGAGAGGCAGTCCCTATTTTGTTTCCTCCACTGTCATTCTCATCCCCCATATTTCCTTCACAATGTCTTCTCTGTGTTTGGGCATTAATAGCTGGGCTTCACCCTCCTCAGGGCTCTGACTGGTGGGGATTTGCCTTAACAGCCAGTCCTTTTGTAGCAGGGCTTTTTCTAAGACCACTTACTCCCTTGGGACAAGCTGTCAGCCCACACAGCTTGTCACGAACAAGGGAATATTTGAAGGTTTTACTTAACTCACTTTCACATTTTTTCACAGATTAGTATTTTTTTAGACTCTGTTATGTTGTTTTACTTGAGTCTTGCCACCAAAACAAATGAGCATTGTGTCATGAACTCTCAGCTCCTTTATACAGATGTGGCTAAGAGAGTTTGGAGACGGTGCTACCTGCAGAAATGTTGAAGTCAATACTATGTATAATCGTGATGAATTACATTCAAACTACTCCATACATAAATCTGGTCACACCAGAACAAGAACTGTGGAAAGTATATAACATTAATATATATGCTCATTACATTCTTCCTTTCACAGGCTCCAAGGCTGTCAGGCTGGCCATGGAGTGGGGAACTTGAAGTAATGAGGAGTTGGATTTAGACATTTTACTAGAAAGCATTGCAGTTCTTCATTGGAAGGGGGATGCCGTTTAAGAAACAGTGCTTCTGTGATGTACAATGGCTGCTAAGGAGTAGTGAGGTCTCTGTGTTTTGGTGGTGGTTTTTTTTGTTTTTTTTTTTTTTAATTGGTAGCAAAGGAGCTTGCCCCATTTTTCAAGTTTATTGAAAAATGCAGAGTTAAAAAAACCCCTAAATACATTGAAAATTCAATTTTAAGTGTATAGTGCAGCTTTCTACACTCTTTGACACCAAAGACCAATGTCCTACTGATTTTATCAGGAACAAGACAAAGGCCTGGAAAGATAAGTAATACTCTTTCTCCCTCATGTGAAAACATGTCATTGGGTTCCTCCCTGGATGGTTTTGGCTATATCATTACAAACATACACCAAGGACTGAATGTGGCCTCACAGTTGAAAACATTTTGTTTATTCAATTTGCAAACCTCAGAATGAAGGCCCAACTGGCCCCCAAATGGGGAGGAGGAACACAGAGCAGGCAGCCATGCAAGGGTAACTCCTTCTGTGAGCAGAGGGTGTCCAGAGCAGGAAGTCAGTACCCAGAGAGAATTCTGAGCTGCAGTGCCTCACTTTTGCCCTTGCATGTCATATTGCTTGTCCTCAGAGCTGCTGAGTGATAAATGCCCCTAAAAATCCTTTTCATTATTGCAGGAGGGCTAGTGTGGATTCACTCATCTACCTCAACTCCCAGATCTGAAACTTTTGCTGAGGAGCTTTGCTGGTTTGGGTGGAGGATGTCATGTTACATCAGGTGTTTTTCAGAGAAGAGTGGCACTTTAACAGCCAGCTCAAAAGGAGGGAATTTCCTTTCCGGGCAGAATGAGCAGGCAGGTCTTTTGTTGATCACCAAGTCTGTGGTTTATTTTCTTTGTGTGCTGAGTGCCCTAGCTGGTGATAGGGCTACCAGGCTCCTTTGCCAGCAGCATACTGTGGCACTAGGGCTTATATCTGACTTCCTACAGCTGCAAGTGCTGACAGCACTAATATTTCACAATGCCTGGGACACAACCACTGGGATGAAGGAGAAAGTCTTCTAACTGCATTCATGCAGTGAGAGAGGCTAGGGAAGAGTGGCTTTCTGCAGAAGGGAAAGCTGCTCCTAGGAGAACTATGCTCTGCTTTTAAATTACAAAGTCCACTCCTCCCACTGCTGAGTCCACTCTTGGTTTCTTATGCCCCAATGTGTTTCTCTCTGGACTGATTTTTTTACTTGTATATTCCACTTGGATGTAATTTGGCAGAGCAATTCATGTCTCTGTTATGTTCAGACTGAATTCCTGCAATGGAGGATGAGGATGGATGCAAGTTTGTGCAAAGAGTCATGTGTTAGTTAACACCATTCTTGATTTACTACAGCTGAGCCTTCAAGGTCAGATCCTGCTCATGAAAGCTCCTGTTGAATCCCTTTTGTCCTGTGGTTCATACAGCTGTATTGGCATGCAGTTTCCTTCTTGCCTCTGACTTCAGCCGTGGCTTGCCTGTCAGCCTGCCCTCGTTATGTTAATTGTAGATGCTGGACCTCTCCCTGTTGGGTATTGTTCTGCTGAGGTTTGGTTTTGAGAAATGCTGTCCACCCATAACTGGAGCTAAAGCAAAGCTAAAGCAAACATTGTACACAAGGAGAAGAGATTTTAAATCCTTTATAGATATAAATAATATTTTCAGTTATAAATAAATATGGAAAATTCTAGTGTATTGATAAGCTTCAGCTTTTAATACTGTTTTGTTCCACTGGCTTTCAAGTTTTGTCTCCAGTCACAAATAGGTATTTTCACTGCTAAGACACTCAGGCTGCTTTCTGTTGTGAGCTCTTTCTTAGTGATTCACTTCTCTGGTCTCCTAAGAAGTTGGTTTGCTCAAGGTGGTGTAGCTGTTGTTATCCTTGAGAATAACACACAGGTCATGAATGATATAGATAACAACATAGACACTGTTTAAAAAAACTCCTCAGTTCTGAGAGCCAATGTTGTTAATAATCCTTGATCTCTGCTGGCTGTTTGTAAACTTGACAGTCTGTTTCAAGGGTAGACTGTTTGTATTTTCAGTCTTAACTAACAGGCAGCCATGTTATGGGATACATACTGGGATATCAGTGGGATCAGAATTATTAAACTCTCTTATAATCTAAACTGGGATCACATCTGAGATTTCACAGTCAGCACAGGACTCCCTCAGGTCAGTAGTTGTTAAAGCTGTAGTTGGGAGTCACACAAATAGTAAGAATTTCAAATTGGGGTCAAAGTTGGTGACATGACTCTGTCTCTAATGATGACAGATATGTCAGGGATATACAAACATTTTGTACTTTTTTAAAGGTGAGCTTAGATAGAAAGACTTTTTCTGAGTTTTCATGGTTCCTCATGGTAATTGTATTAAACTCAGTTCTACAAGGATAAATTGGCATGGGAGAACCAGGGCAGATGAGAAAAATAAGCAGAACAAAGCAAATACACATCATGTTACAAGGCCATATGGGCAGATTAAACCCTACTTAAATGTGGGGTGTGCACCCTTGGTGAAGTTCTGCCACAGCCCTACCAGTGCACAGTGCTAGGTCCTTAGTGCTAGGGAGTCAAAAAGTCCTCTTGTGCACTTTAGTGAAGCTGAATCTGTAGGACAGTCTGTATTTATTATGTGCACATTGGAAAAATGAGGTAAAGAAAGGAAAAGGGGTATAAATATAGAAAAATGTGTACATTTATTTTCAACGTAGCATGCTACATATAGCATTTTCAGAGCATGACTCTAGGCTCTGTTCAAATCTTGAAATTCCAAGACAGGAGAGTTTCTTTTGAACTCACTAAGAGAGAGACAGAGAATTTTGTGTGCATTTGAAGTTGATTTCAGATCTGATCCTTGCAATAAAAGCACTTGATGGATGTCTGATTCGTGATGTGCCCAAGTATCTCATCCTGTGGCATAAGTTGATAATGGGCCTAGCCAGCACATACAGTGGTTGTTGCTCCTAAATCAGAACACACATGCAACGATGGGAATGAAGCTTTAGTGTAAGGAAGTCAAACACAATCTCAGACTTTTCTCTTAGGCATGAACAAATCTCTTGATGCCTCTCCCTTTCTAATTTTAGTGGTAGAGATGTTGCTTTTGCAGGAATTTATAATTGTGGTTGGTTTCTTCACTTAGAACTTGCATGGCTTGTTTAAACAACATTGCAGTGCTGGAGATCTTTTGCAACATTTTAAGAGGGCTCTAAAGCGATATAAAACAGACTAGGCCTGACCCCAGGGAGGTTAAGACACGGGTTCAAAGAGTTTTATTCACTCATTCTTTCTGCAACACAAGAACAGCAATCATATTTTGCACCTGGGGTACTAGTTTGTCAAAGGCACAAATTGCCCCCAAATTTTGCTTTCTGTCTTCCTGCCTTTCTATGGCTCTGAAAGAATCTACAGGGTTTTTTCACAATTCTTTTCTATAAAGATGCCTTTGTTTTTCCTGTCACTGCCATAAATGCTTTCCTGTGGGTCCTGGAATAAAGACAAGAATTGTACTTCTGAAAGTGGAATATCTAAATACTTCCCTTGCAGAACACTAGGTTAAAGATAACATGATGTTAATTGCCTGTTGCTGTAATATCATTGTGGAAAAACTGGTGTATTTCTGAAATTTTCTGAAGTGTATTGCAGAAAGTCAGTACAGGTTTAATCCTGTGGTCTGTCCAGACTGTCAGTGTGTCCTTGAGCAGGTTATTTGGTTTCTGGGTAACTCAATTTCTTGTAACTGACACAAGAACACTTCCCTAATTTTTTTTTTTTTTTTAAGCTGGCATAATAAATGCATAAAGACTGTAAAATCCTTGTAGTCTGCAGTGGTCAAACCATTTAAGCCATTAAGGTAGGTGTTAAAATATCTGAATACACAATCTGGCCAGAAGAGCCTGGGTTCTCCATGAGGTATTGCAGCCCATGCTGCAATTGCAGCCCATGCTCTGCCTGCTGTGCCTACATCTAAAGAGTGCTGTACCGCCTAGTGTGTCACTGCTAATCAGCATTTCCCTTCTTGAAAGGATTTGTTAGAGAGCACCATTTTACTCCATCTCAGACAATGCAGGCTGACTGACATATCTGGGAACACTCATTGCAGACAGTAAGCTTTGAGGTGATGATAATGCCTCGTAAGGGACCCACTAGCCAGATGATCCTGCTGGTGCTTGGGTGTTAATGGAAGATGGTCAGGGCTTCTGTAGTGTCCTAGATCAACACACTTCATTGTAGTTCTCTGCATACTGTATCTTGCATCAGATCTGCCCCGTTAAATCAATGGAATTATTTAAATAAATTATTTTTATTAATTTATTATATGAAAAAATTTAGAGCAAATTCCTTTGATGTGTGATATCCTAATCACACCCGTAGGGCATTAGCAAGCACAAGGCACATCTGAGGGTCTCTAATTCCCTAGTGGTGTGATTATATCTCATAATATTCACAACCCCCTGGAGCTTCTTTACTGGTATAAATAAATCAATTATTTAAGTCAAATACTTTGATCATTAGAAGCTGCCAGTGAGTGCTTGAATGCCTGAGCTGTGCAATTCACCAGGAATGATCTTGCTTCTCAAAATGCTGAGCAGCAGAGCTGAGTGCTACCAGCACTTCATTTCAATCTGCTTTATAAATTAGATTAGAAGTCAGTTTCCAATACTTCATCCTGGATAGCAAGGAAGGGAGAACTTTACCAGGGTGGAATTATGAGATATTGCTGCCAACAGATCCTTTTATCATTTAACACTGCTGTCATAGGTTAAATGTGAGCTACTGTTCATATTAACTAATAGCTATTATACTGAAAACTGACACAGGGATTCCAGCTAATGCACCATGAACCTGGTTCACACACACTGCATCATATTAACTATTATTTGCACATATGGATGGAAAGGAGTTTTGAGTCGCTTGGGATATATGGCAAATTAGCATTTTATATCATATTAATGAAGTGCTAATTGCTCCTTGCAACCTTTTTTTGTGCAAATTGAATGGGTCCTATTTGCATTGTCACATAACTGCTGTATTACCTTGCAGCACTTTCATTAGGATGAGGCAGCACAGAGTTCATCAAGGAAAAATATTAGTAATTGTGAAATAATTAGTTATGAAACAAATATTATTTAAAGTAGACCAGAAACACTGCAGTTAACTTTGGTTTAGTCTGGGAGTATTTTTATTAATAGGTTTTATAAAATATCTTTCATTTTGCATACATTAAACTGGCATCTTTACAAACAGAGCTTCCTGCTTCAGTATTTTATTTTTCAGTTCCTGTTTGTCAGGGTGCTTTGCATCTTCTAATGAAACATTAACTAGAGCAAAAAGTAATAAATAAAGGAGTAGTTTATTGCTGGTCATTTGTCTCTAAAATGAATTACAAATCTGGAGCTCTTTGAAATTGCAAAATAAGAAAATATCTCTAAAGATATTGAATTTACAGGTGTCTATGAGTCTGATCAAGCAGCAGCCAAGTTGGTAAAACAATTTAAGAAACTTTGAAGATGTTACAGTCCTAATCATTTGTAGAATCCTGTTAACTATCACAGATCAATTCTCCATAAGTATAAAATATAGTATGTGATATTTTCAGCCAGAACAGGTGTTTTGGTGAAGAGAGACAGGTGGAAAAAATGAGATAAAATCTTTTGAAAGGTAATTTCATGATAACTTGAGGACATTTCAATGATTGTGGAGGAAGCATGATTAATTTCTGAAGCCTCTGTGGGAAAGGCACCCAGACAAAATGACATAAATCTCCATTAGAGGATTTAAATGCTTTTGCCAAGAAAAAAATGAGCTGAACTTTAGGTGCACAGCCCTTTGCCAGTCAATTCATCCAGATTTAGGGCCTGCACCTTTTTCTTTTTCAATGAAGTATTGGATATGGACAGATTGCTAGTTACAGCCGAAGGCGGTGTGACAGCTTTATTGCTGTTGCATGGGCAACATGCTGTCTTTAATTGGGAAATAGGCTGTGGACTTCCAGAAAGGTGTGCACAAAGAAGTGCTTCCAGATATTTTAGTATTAAACAAGGGTTGCTAGTACTCATTGACTAATGCTTTCGTTCTCTCTCTTTTGGCTGTGCATGCTACGCATTTGTGTACATTTAGACTTTTGTGTTTATCAAAAAGGGAATCTCAAGAGACAACTGAATGAAGAAACTGTGCGTAGTACAGTCTGTCAGAGTATATTCTCGAGTCTGCAGGGGTGAGGACTTAGGACTCACACCTCAAACAGACATCCTGAGCACAGAAATAGTTGCACAGGACCTTGTCCCAGGCAGGCAGGAAGCAATGCAGCAAGGAAAGATCTTCTTGCTGATCTAGGTTTAAGACTTTTTCCAAACAAGCACAAGCAGCTCAGCAGATGTTTCAAACTGAAAATCTGGATAGGGACACTTGCAAATTGGTTTGTTTTGCCCTGTGTATCATCCTGGCTTACCTGATGTAAAAAATGCAGATCATCTGGATTTCAGTTGTATTCTGCCCACTCGAGGACAAAACCAGAAATACTTGATTATGGTAGTACTTCATCCAATTTGTACTCAACCAAAGGAATTGTATAAGTGAGCAGAAAAAAAAAATGTCTTTATGCCTTTGCAAAATGCTTTCCAACCTGTCTACATAAGCTGACTTGCTGAAGTCTCTATGGTGAAAAATATTATTTTTTTTCCCCCTTAAAAATACTTTGTAGCTCTTGCTATGGCATTCTGGGAGACTTCAGTAGATGTTTTTGAGAACACAAATATTATTTTATTGGTAAAGTCTGAGTGCATCAGCAAAGCCTTACCTGACAGCACTGAAGAAGCTTGCTGTATTGTGTGCATCAGAGTTGAAGTTTGAATGGGCTGGTGAGTTATCAGAACAAATGTGGACCCTGTGGGGATTTGTTTACTGTGTGTAAGAAGATGAGGAGATCCTGGGTGGACAGGAGAAAAGGGCAATGTGGCAACCTCAAGAATTTTATGGGCTTATGTTAAACAAACAGCTGCAGCAATATCAGATGTTATCAGGAGCCTCAGGAGATCCAGGAGCAAAGCTCTGGTAGAGAGATAGAGGAATCAGATGCACAAACATTCTTCCCTGCTGATAGATAGGACTGCACTGGTATATTCCTCTGCTAGTCCAAATAAGTCTGGAAGAGGAGCTGAGCAGAAAAGGGAACTTTTGGTAAATGAGGAAGGCTGCTTCTTGCTTCACAGGCCACTTCCTGTTACATACTCATTTCTTTTCCAGGCATAGCTGACAGGAGTCCTTGCTGAGCTCCTGAAGCTGACACTGGGCTATGCAGCTCTTAAGCTGTAGTTGAGGTGTAAGCCTAACTTAAGCTCATGGCTACCAAAATGTTTGTTTGACACAGTGTTTGATGACTTGTGGGAAATGAATTCAACTTCACTACGATCCCCTGAAGTTACTTTGCCTGGTTAGAAAAGCACTTCCAATTTCCTCAATTGGCACGGATTTCTTTTTTTCCTGTTGTTGTTGCTGTTGTTGTGCCCTGTGCCTATGGAAGCAAAGTGCTCTGACTGTGAAGTAAAGCCAGAAAGTGTGTGCCAAGGAGGGGGGACTTCAAGTCAGGCTTGGAGACATCATCTTGCTATGGCATGGAAGAGACTTAATTTCTGTCGCTGAGATCTGTAGCTCTTATTTATCTTAAAAAGAAAAAAAAAAGAAAAAAAAAGAAAGGAAAAAGAACACTTCCTTCTATGGGCTGATGAGTAAGAAGCTTTTCAGACACCTAAAATGAGTAATGTGAAAAATTAATAGTTTGGAGTCCAAAGCAAAGTTTGTGTGACCTCGGAAAGGGAGGGAAAGAGAGAGTCTTCAAGGGAATGACAAGAATCTAAAAATATTGATTTCAATTTGCCATGGGAGGGAGCAGGAGAAACAAGCCATTGGAACAAGTTTCTGAAGCTTCCCACTAGTTGGAATGTTGAACAGCAAAGCAAAAACAAACATTTCTGTAAGGTTTGCCTTCTCAGGAAAGATTAAGTCCAGGCCCTCTTGTCTTGCACTCTGTCACTGGCAGCCTCTGGTCCTGTTTGAAACACCAAAGAAGGCAGAACTTTCAATGCTGGTGGCTTGTGGATAAAAAGAAAAAAGCTATGGAGGATGTTTTGCTTTGGGCAGGGATTTCAGTCTGCAGCAAGATCCAGCCTTGCACTTGTGAAGGGCTGTGCAGTGTCTGGGGCTGGAGGAAGAGAAGAGCACTCCTAGAGCTCTTCTACGAGTGCCAGCCTCAGGTAGCCCTCTGCCTTTCCCCAGATTCAGAGTCCTCAGCTCAGATTTCATGAGGCCACATGATTTGATTCTGCATTTTGTGTGTTTTCAGACCAATTGCTGTCTCAGGAATAGTGCTCCAGAGTCAGTAGGCCCCAAAAACCTGCCTCAGGTGGGCCACCTTTCCCTTGATAGGGAAGAGCACAGTGTGCACGTGTGTCTCCAACTGGCCAGACAAGAAGGAAGCTTTGGTATTTGATATTACTTTTTCCTTTTAATACAGGTCCAAGCAAAATCACAGTCTGTGTTGCTTCATATCTTTGAGAAGAACGCAATAACTAAAGTAAGATGATAAATTGAAATTTGGAAATGGAAATGGCTTAAAACCAGTGTATCTGAAGGTGACTGGGCTATTAAAATGAGATCAACTTTCTTGTGACCTATATTCATGCAAAGTTTGATACCTATACAGGATCAAAGGAGCTTATGAAAGACTACAGTACACGAGAGGAAATTGAAAATGTGTAGGTTGTCGATCTCAAGAGTGGCTTTTATTAGTTATTGTACATAATAAGTATTGTGTCAGAAATGAAAGGGATTAACTCTCACCCAAGGTACTGCACCTGAGCAAATATTGTCTTGCCTGGGTGAAATTTGTGCCAACACAAAGAAGACTTGGTATGAGGCTATGTACTGCTTAAGTCTCACTTAAGTTTCAAAATGAGGATTATGCTGGATTTTAGTGATACGAAAATATAAGGACAAATTTCAGCCCTTCTATTGCTACGGTGTATATCCCTGGGGCTTCTGGAATAATGCAGAGTCTCACCAGGAGACATCAAGCTGTTGGAAAGTGCTTTCTCTGCACTGACCATTTTCCAGATTTGAGAGGTTTTCATGTCACTGAACTGAAGCTCTGAAAGGCTGTTAGAGAAAAGCTAAATGAATAAGTGAGTTTTAATGGCTGAATGTTTTATTCTCTGCTGTGTTTTCCAATGGCTCAAATGCTATGGTCTCTGTGAGCAAGTGGAAGAATATTTTGCTGAGGTTCGTAAGTTTTTCTGTGAAACACTGTAAATTTTGTAACAGCAGTTGACAGTTTGTTGTTGGAAGTTTGAATAGAAAACTCAAGGTTTCAAAATGAAAGTAGCAAATATTTTCAGGCCAGAGGAACAAAATTTTATGTCTGGAGATAAAAGGAAATATTTTTCATGCTGAATCCTTCTGTCTAGATCTGCTTCCAGCAGATGATACTTGCCTTTCAAGCACTCTCTTGCACCTGAGCTCAGTTTGCACACCTCTTGCTAAATATTTTCCACTTTGTGGAAGAATGGTGAAATGGTTTCACAAGAATGCAGACCATTGACTTGACATCCGTTCCCATATTTAATTGCCTGTCTTTAGTGATAAGGCATGCCTATGTAAGCTGGACTGTAACCACCAGAGTAGAAAGAAGTAGGATGTAATCTTGTACACACACTATTTCTAGAAAAATATTTCCTAGGTTTTTTTTTTAATTATTTTATTTTTTTTTATGGTTCCCATATTTATTATGTCTGTCCTTTATCCTGTCACAACACAGGCTGAGAGGAAAAGAAATGGGGAGTCTCATGGTGTCTTTCTGTAAAGCTGCCTCTCCTGTGTATTAACCTGTTTCCAGGGATATCTTGTAGTGATGCCTCTGTTTTTCCCATAATATGTTCCAAGACATGGAGGTCACTAATGGGGTGTGAGAGGCTTTGGGACACTGTCATTTGAAACTGTTCCTTCTGAGAGGATGTTGCTACACTGACAGTAGAATATTTTTGAGGGGCTTGTGTCACCCCTGCTGCTCTCATTACAGCTTACACACCATGAGAATGCTTATTTTCCCTACCAAGCTGATCCCTGAGCCCTTGCTGTATGGCTGGCTTACTAGAATTGCTGGTTAGTCTGAAGGATCATTTTACAGTTTTGGGGTTCCCCCCCTGGCCTTTTTTCTTTTTTTTCTTAAATTCTTTGCAACCCAAATATATTCTGATCTGATATTGTTAGATTCATTTATTCTGTTTCTCTATTAATTTGATCTTACACATATAATTGTAAGCACTGTATTTTTTATCTTGCATTTGTGTAGTGATTGTATTCTGAGCTGAAGTGTTTAGTGATCTGAGGCATCCAGGCCAATGCTGGTTTAGGTAAAATGATCACACATGAATAGATCTACTCTGCATGCCAGGAGCCCTATAATGCTTCTCTTGTGGAGCCCATAGGGTGGAGGTGGGCTCCTCTGTCCTTCATCTAATTCTTGCCCAGTGTAAGAACACTGGAAAGCAGATCATTGTCCTCACAGGATCCCTGTGAGGTTGGCAGTATTGCTGTCACCATTTTGCAGATGAGGAAGTTTTTGGCAGAAGAGAATCGAATGACATAACCAGCGTTCCTCAAATATACATTAGATAGTGATCTATAGAAGCATGAATTCTCTGTTGTCTTTTTACCTCCTTCCCAAGTTTGGCAGAAGACTTTGTATTCTTCCTGATTTCTGTCCTAGTCAGAATTGTTCTCTCATCTGCCCTAAATTAATTTCTGTCCATGAGTTCCCAAATAAAAATATTGGATTGTGTTTGTATTGTATTTACAATGTAGATGGAGGAGAGGAGAAGTCTCAGAGGAGTCAGATCATGGATCTTCAAGCTTGCATCTGCATTGTTGTGACACTGTGAGTAAGCAAGAACTTTTCTGTGCTAGGTGAATTTCTAGGGAATCTTTCCTTTCAATGGTCAACAAAAAGTTTTGGAAAGCAGGATGATTGTACCTTGGTATGTTTTGATACCTCAAGGCAAAAGTAACGAAATACCAATTTCTTCATTATGAGGGGGAAAAATGCATTTAGATTTTTGGTTTGACCCACTTGATACCACATTGAAGAGAAAGAGCAGAGGGGACAGAGAAATGAAAAGTTTTTCTCTCTCAATAATTTCTAGATAAACATCAGCAGTGAGCTTATTAGTATGGCATTTTCAGTGGAAATACAGTATTTCAGCTGGACAAAATGCAAGAATGTTTCCCACTCAGGAATGGAACAATCCTTCATACTGCCACAGCTGCCTCAGCTCCTAATATGGATTTAGCAAGTAGCTCAAAAATACCCCTCAGAACCCAAAGGCGCAGTTACTATGGTGTTTTTTCAAATCCTTAAAGGGGTATACAAAAAAAGTTAGAAAAAAAAGTTGCTTTAAAAATTGTTGGTTGTAAAATAGGAGGGACCCTGCATTTTCTCAGAGTTACTAGCCATTTGTTTTGATTTCTCCCATAGCAGGCTCTGCCTTGAATACACTGCAAAATTTGATTCTGTTGTGTTTTATGTGCACTGAGCTCATGCAAAAGCCTTCTGTCATAATGTCAGTGCCATTTTGCTCGTAGAGATTGTAGCTTTCAGCTTGATGCTTTCTTGTAATGATGCTACTCCTGTTCATCCTTGTTTTGATGTTCTTTTGATGTAAAGTGTTTTTTCTGAATGAATGGGTTTGCTCCTTGTTTATAATTCAAGTTGCTGAAGCCTATTTTCAGGGGATTTTTAATTATATAGCATTTAATTCCAGAGTTCATTTTCTTTGCGAAGAATCCTCAGAAGGCTTTTAAATACCAGGGTACCACTTTTTGTTCAGGAAGTCTCTGAGTCACTGAGGGCTGCAGGAGACTCTGCTGAAGTGGTATCACTGTGTGCTTACCCTGATATCCTACTGTTTCCTAAGTTTATGTAATTGGTTAGTGATGCAGGCGTGATGGATATGTGGTCTTAACCTGGTACAGCTCCTTTATATCCCTATACACAAAAAATGTGTGTGTGGCTTCATTCCTCGTGTCTTTTTTGGGTCTCACTTTCTGCATTTCTTATTATATAACTGGAAGTCACTTACAAAAGGGTAAACATTTAGGATAATATCCTAGCAGAAGTCCCAGGCTGTGGCTGTATTGGTACACCGGGCAGGGCCAGGAGCAGTGGCATTGGTGACCTGTGGAGTTTGGGTGTTAGCACACTCTGGGGCATGGTTCTGCCTGTGCCAGCCAGTGCTCTCTGCAGCTGGGCCTAGAGATGGGTCAGGGCAGCAGCGAGAGCCGGGGACTCTTCCAAGAAGGCAGATATGGATGAGAGCTCCTCTTTGGGGAGCGAGCAGGACAGAGTTTAGCCATATGGACATGGGCTGTGCCATAAAACTTGTGCTCAGGGGCAGAGAATTGGCCCTGAACTGCTGTATTTTCTATTCCAAGGCAGGCCTGTTGATTTCTGTGCCGCAGTGCCAGGCCCTAAGACAGAATGCATTTACAGCTCTCTGTATACAGGACGTAATTTTAATGCTTGGCTCTTGCTACAAAAAATGTCACTGTGAACTTCAAGAGGATTGTTTATGTCCCCAGAACCTTAAGCTGGAATAATGACTCTAATTTATTTATGCACATTTTGACAGCTTGTTATGTTTTATTCCGTAAAGCTAAATGTGGTCTCAACACCTTGGAGTTATTGCTACCAAGTAATGATGCCAGGGAGAGATAGGGATTTTGTCTCTGAGCAGGGAAGACCTTTTCCATTCTGTAAGGATTTAAAATTACTGTCCTTGCGTCTGTCTGTGTTTGAGAATGTACAGTGAATCTGAGAGGTGATGTGTCCTAGCTGCATAACTGAGTGGGAACAGATCGAGTCTACATCAACACTGAATGCTTGAATAACTCAGAAACCAGTGACCTTCACATGGGAGCTGCCACACTCAGACAAGAGATGGGGAGCTCTGTCCTAGAGCAGAGACCTGTAAATGCTTGCTTGTTCTGTAATGTGACTCAGTTTGTTTTATATCTGCTGAATGATGCAGATTGGGTACCCCCTGAAGAGAAATTCAGTCTCTTTCTCTATGGAGGTCTGAAAGGGTTGTATAATTGCTGGGTGTGTTTTATGTATCCATAATATTTCCAGTGTCTAATATAATGCTTTAAGTTTGATAATGTATTGACAGCTAATCAAGGTGTTCATAGGAGCATTGAATGGTTTTGTAAATGAGTAGAGTATGATATTAATCTATAGAAGGCTGTTTTGATGAGACGTTTAAATGAAAACAAAAGAAAACAACAGTAAAACACTGGTCACTGGATTCTGTATGATTTTGAGTTTCTTTTCCTGTTGTCTACAGCAATATCTATACTATTAAAGAAAACTGATAGGAAGCATACCCAAGCACCACATTGTCTACAGCTAAGTGTTAGAAGAGTCCCTGGCAGGCTTTAGACCTGGACCAACTAAATTTCTCAAATAATTTATAAGCACGATTCAGGGATGAGTTCCAACCCAGAAACCATTCTGATCTGATCATCTTGTCCTGGAGGTGAAGAGGGTTAAATAATATGAATAGGAAATGTTTGTAGATAGTAGCTGTAATCTGAAGAACTGTTCCAGTTGTTCACTTTTGTAGTGCAGATAGAGCTAATGCAAACTTATTTCTATAGCATATACATTGGGAAGCTGTGTTGAAATGGGGAAGTGGAGAAAGAGTATGTTTAACCTAATCCAAGATATTTGGGGATGACAGAAATCACATTAACACCAACTCTTAATTTCTTCCTGAATACCATCTATTGGCTCTTAACAGTAGTAGCAAAAGGAAAATAACATTCATGTTGGGCCAGTGTAGATCCCTGGAGTAGAGACTGCTGAGAGACAAAGCTGCAAATAAGTCATGATGGACTGAAAAGGAGAAGGTACCACTCTAGGGGGGAACTCACAGCCTAAGTGTTGGCTCTTGTTCACTAACAGGGCAGACTGATCATTGCCTTTGAGCTTTAGTCTGTGTTTTAATGGGTTATTTTTTTAATATTTTTTCTTAAAGTCACTTTCCAGGGCCAAGTTCATTTATAGTCCACATGGAGAACATGAAGTTACTGCTTCAGAAACAATAAGAGGATGTTACTCTGCTGCTGAAAAAGAGGCACAGATGAGAATGATCCTATTACCGTTCAGTTACTAACTCCTTAATCAAAGCTGTAACTAGGTTTATAATCCACGAGAAAGAACTGTGGCCACACTGGAATTCATATGCAAAGTCATTCACCATCAAATTCTAGTGGTAGAAGTTTGGTTTCCTCACTCCTGCCCTGAGAGAATGAACAAAGTCAATCTGTCTACTGACCATCTCTGCACTCCAAGGAAGGAGATCTGCTTGAACATGGAGAGTGAGCTGAATTCTCACCTTTTTTGGGTTGCATTTCATATCAGGATTTGAATCTTGTATTGTATATACCTCTCAGGGATGGTGAGTTTATCAGGATGGCACTTGCATATAGTTCTGTGATCACTGTGACCGTTCCCTGGTCTCTAAAGTAATTTCCTGAAAAAATAATATGAAAATCACAAGTGTTAGTCAGTGATTTTTAAGTAATTAAATGCAGCTAAAAAGATAGATACACAAGATCTTGGGTCAAATCTTGGCTATAACCTTATGTCTGAATTGTGTAGAGTATGGCATACTCCACTATCCTTTTCGTGGGAAGGTAGAAATGGGTTCCATTTCTTGAAACAGTTGCCATTCCTATTGTTAGCAGAGGCAGATCTTGAAGATCATTGAAGAAATGAGCCATTGGGAGTTTGATGTAGGTTAAGTCCTACCATCAGTGAAGTCTGCTGTTGCCATCCACAGGCACTGTGGTATTTTAGCCTTGGCTCCTAGTCCTGGCCTAAAGTACCTGGGCTTGTTTCAGAAGTGGCTGGTCCTGGCACACAGTGAAGAATGCACAGCCTATATCTTGCCCTGGACTCTGTTTCATTTTGCAAAATACACATAGTTAATCTCTGTCCTGTCCCCTTTTCAGAGAGAAGATGCAACAAGGAGTTCCGGACAGCAGATGTTTCTTTTAATTTGGTTGCTATAGTGGTTATCAATATACTAGGATGATTTTTTTTCTTGTTTGTGAATTCATGTGAAAATGAGTTCTGGAGCTGAGGCCTGGACTGCATTAGGAGGTTGCTGTGCTTTAAATTAATTTTCTCTGCAGTCAAATGAGGCCTTTGGATGCTTGGAAAGTCCAACCAGCAAATGCTTCCCCGTTTTATATACTGTGGACAGGAGTTCTCATCTTCATTCCTGCTCCTGAGAAATTGATCTGCAGGAC
The DNA here is from genome assembly GCA_016584745.2 of Phylloscopus trochilus trochilus. Lineage (NCBI taxonomy): Eukaryota > Metazoa > Chordata > Aves > Passeriformes > Phylloscopidae > Phylloscopus > Phylloscopus trochilus. The sequence continues at coordinate 14,461,159 of WQNJ02000062.1, forward strand.
AAGGGGGTGAGTAGTTTCTGTCACATAAGCAAATACATTGTGGCAAACTTGAAGGCTCATCTTCTTTCCTAACTTTTCTAGTATTTTTATAGCTAGACAGGTAAAAATAAGCTGCTTTCTAGATGCTCCTAGTCTCCAAATTGTGTTCATGGGTATTCTGAGCTACAGCCCACAATAACTTTTAGCATTTTGCAGTGTATGGACAAATGGAAGTAGGAGTTTTATGACTTTTATGACTAAAAGTTTTATGACTTCTATAAGGAGTTTGCACAAGGTTATTTAGTTTAATTTGGGCTATATTTTGCTAGCTTTTGCACATATGGAATAGCATGTTTCTCTGCAATATTCATACCTATATAATTCTGTCAGAATCTGTCCTACCAGCTGGAGTGAGCTATTTCACACTGTATTTGATATTGTTTCCTTTTTATCTGTTGAGGCAGAGTGCTTTTCTGTATATCCTGATATCCCATGGCTCCCCTTTTGGAGCTCTGTTCAAACATCTTGATTCCATCTGTACTCTTGAAGAAGCCTGCTAGGTGGAACATGTATCTGTCAAACACATGTCCATTCTGGACAGCAGCCCTTTACGGGTCACGCCTTGAAACATCGCTAATTTGATTTCAAAGGGAGCTATTACAAACTGCCTTTTGTGTTGTTAGGCCTCAGGAGAAGGACCTCAGTTGGACACAGCGAAAAACACTGCAACTGCTTTAGCCATGGTGCTCCTTGTTGGAACAGATACAAGAATCAGTCACGTCTTTGTCTTGGAGTGCTGCACCTCTTCAGGAGAAGTCCCCTGATGTGAGAGGGGATGGCTGAATGTGTGTTAAAAGGTCCAGGGGACAGAATCTTAGTGATCCACAGCATCCATCAGATGCTGTTGAACAGCTTCAGGAAATGAGTGGAAATCTGACTCTTGTTTGACTATCCTGAGTCCTGAGAATGGCGCAGTGGGTGCAGAGGGTTGACATACACATCTGTGCGCTCCCTAACAGTGCTTTGAAGATCTGTGTTGCAGCAGCCTGTGGCTTTTTATGATGCAGTCATGTGCATTTTTAAGACTAAGAATTAGACACCTTTGTGCTTGAAGTTAAGCATGACTGTGACTCATTCAGCTGTCACTCTTATGGACTTGGTGTGAGAACCATATGGAAGGGAAGAACTATCCTAGACCCAAGATGCAAGTTTATGGATTGCAAGACAGGAAGCCAAACACTGAAACAGTATCTAACAAAAGTACTTGGTCAAAATTTCCACTTCTATTTGATCAAATTTCCAGTATAAATCAAACCGTTTTCTCGAAGTAGTGGCTTTTCCCATTGGGAAGCTGTGAATCTTCCCCCAAAGCTTATTCACTATTTTCAGTTACTTACAGTTACTCATAGGCTGCACAATCTCTGAGCACATTAAATCCATAGTAGTCTGTCTGGCATTTGTAAACAGGCAACACTTGGGACTTCGTAATACTCTAACTCTGTGCACTAGTGTGCCAAAATAAAGGTCATTTCAATTTCATATTATGTCACACAGTTTTGAAGTGACATGTGTTTAATGATTTTTCTCCAGTAAATGAATGATAGCAAGTATTAGACTAATACTCTTTGATGATATGCCCACAAAAAAAGGCAAAAGCTTCTCAAAAACATTAAACTAATATTTTTCCAGGAAAAAAACCCCACAAACTATAACAAAAATTCAAACTCCTACCCAAAGCTTCTGCAATGAATAAAATCAGACTTCTTGGCCCTTTTCAGATGAGTTTGCAGAAGTTTCACTGCAATTTGTTTATGTGTGTCCATCACTGCAGAGAGTGAGGCTGATCTTTTGATAGAGGCCAAAGAGCATGAAGGTTGCAATTTGAACTTGTCACAGAAGCTGTATCAAAGCTCATAACAGGACCACTAAAAGAGTGGAAAAACTGGTCCTTATGTGTATGAAGCCTGTAATTGTTCATAGACATGTTTGAAGTCTTCTCATTTAGCAAAGCCTTCTTGTCTTCCAACTCTGCATAGTATTCCAGGTGGTTTCTCTCTGCCATCTTTCTAGCAGGCTATGGGCTCAAACAGGAGCACAGGAGGTGCTATCAGAACATCAGGAAACACTTATTCATGGTAGTGTGGTCACTCACATATTGCCCAGGAAGGCTGTGATGTCTCCATCCTTGGAGATTCAAAAGCCATCTTGACATGGTCCTGGGCAACTTGCTTCAGGTATCCCTTCTTGAGCAAGGTGGTTGGGTCAGATGACCCCCAGAGGTCCCTTCCAATGCCAACCATTCTATGACTGATTCTGTGGCTGCTTGACCAGGCTGCTGACATCTTGTTATTTAAAGGCCTAAAGGCATTGAACAAAATCTGTTTACGCAGTCTTAGTTTTGGGAATGTTGCTTTTGGTGTTAGCAGTTGGTCATGAGCCTCTTTTAAGAAACTAACAGTTCTTTCAGCACAGAATAGGTGAGAGAGATGTTTTAATTCTTGGTGGTGTAGCTTTTGAGTGTGCAGGAGAAAAGGTTGTATTGAGGCTTCCTCTCCCAGGAGGAGATGTGAAGATTCCGGGAAGTAGGATGAACACTGGGGATGTACACCTTATAGCAGTTTGTAACAAAGACTTTATCAGCTGGTCCTTGCAAAAGTTGATTCTTAATATTCTATGCTGTGTTTAGAAGTCAGAGGATGAACTGTCTCTTGAGCTGGTCACACATGAAGTCATGTCTTCTGTTTGGTCACTACTCCCATTGAAATAAAACTGATGATAAAACTGTAGACCAAGAAGTCAATACTGATTGCAAAATAAATTACCTGTCCCCTTGAACTTCCTGTCTGACCTCACTGAGCAGAAGGAATAGGAAGACATCAGAGAGAATTTATTAAGCTGCAATGCTAGAATGAGACAGCTAAATTAATCCAAATTAATTTCCTTTGGCAACACATTTTTCTGTATGGCACTTTGGGTAGTCAAACTGCAAAAAAGTCTGCAATGTTGCATACAGATGATAAACCTTCTTATGTTGTTCAACTGATTTTTTTTTTTTTTTGGTCAGTGGTTATATGACATTATTTAATAGAGGACAGCTAAGTCCATACAAATAATAATTTAAAAACTAGAAAGAGATTGCGTACTTGCTGTCTTAAGTTCACTAGGCCAATTAAGAAATTTAGTAATACAACCATTCCTTACCACTCTCAATTGTTCTTACAACCTATCCTAAAATGTTTTACTATCAATAATCATGACAAATATAATATGATATTCCTATTTTTCCAGTGCATGGCCATGAGCACTTGCATGAGTTTTGATGATGATAATATTTGGCTTAAAAATTATTTTAACAAATTTTGAATTGTTTCTAGTCATATCAAATTCAATGCCAGAAGATAAACAAAATGGTTTCAGGAATACTTTTGATGCTGTGCTTAATGTATTCATAGTAATAGGAAACCAAATTTATTATCTTTTATATGCATGTGCCGGGGAACTGAGAAATATCTTAAGACAACAAAGTACTATGTCTGTTACTTTTCAACTGATACAGTCCCAACAAAGTTGGTAAAAGTCCTCTTTTGCATGGAGATAGAAGGGTAGTACTGCATTTCTCTTCCTTTGCCATGATTTCTGTATAGGTGCACTCACATCATATCTCTGGTTTTAATTGTCTCTCTTGTCTGTCAGGGCAAGTTAAGCTTCAGATTCCGTTTTCCATTCAAGGTGCTGTCATGGTACCTCTGTGCTGGGTCCTGTGGCTGCTCAGCCCTTGGCACTGGGGCTGAGACAAGAGGAATGGTGTAAGGGTTGGTGCCAGGGATGTCAGAGCCAGTAAGGGGCCTGGTGCTCTGGGCTCGGGGGAAGCCCCCCCGGGACTGCAGCTGTGCTGCGGGAATGAGCGCAGGTTGGATTGCAGAGGCACAGCAGCGCTCAGGGCTGCCTGTGCTGTCAGAGCATCGTGAATCGTGTTTCACAAGAGAGTTGTGTGCAGTCTTCAGGCCTTTCATGTCTTGTGTTTTATCCCAAGACCCGTCACCTTTTGAAAAGACATTTAAAAGGTTCTGATACGTATGTGGGTAGGACTTTGTTCCTAGTAGGAGAACATTTTTTCAGACCTTGCATGCAAATTTTTGGAAAGGGAGCATGCTGTTACATAAACTTGGAGCATGGGCAATGTGAATATGTTCTGTAAATTATGCATTTGCTCGAATGAGTGATCACATTCAAACAATGCATCTTAATTGTTTTCTTTTCTTTAGAGTAATCTTGCAGTCTTACAAGAAATAATAAGAACACCATGAAAACAGTCTCCAAACTTTATTATTGATGTTTAATGAGAATATGTACAGTTACTGTCATAAAATCAAAGCTCTTGCTTCCACAATAACTTTGCCAAAAATGTAGAGATTCTATATCTATACTAATGGTTTAAAAGGCTAATGGTGGAAATGCTCCTAATTACTTGCCCGTAAAAATGTGAGTCAGTGGCCAACAAAAAAGTGTAAATTCTCTTTGTTGTAACTTCTGACTTTTTCTGTTACATAGAACTACTACTGAATTGGCACTTTATTTTAAAAATTAATTTTTTTTGAGGGGACTCCCCGAACTTTCTAGCTTACATTAAATCTCTGTTTCCCTCTGTGTGCATCCTCTCCTCCTTAGTGGTTCTTTTAAATTCCAAGGTGCTATGTACTGCCCTTGGCAGAAATGTGTATCTCACAGAAGAACTTCCCATGCTGGTAGGCTTTGCGAAAAGGCAGTGCACAATCCTTCTGACTTGATCTTGATGGGAGCAATTGTGGCATTGGGATACATATCTAAAAAATTAATTCAGATGGTATTGGACTGTTGGAGGTGCTTTTGTTATACAAAGTTGGTTTCAGTACATTATAAGGGGAAGAGGCTCTTTTTAGTGTTCAAGGAGGGATGACAGATTGGAAGTTATGTTTGGGATGGGCTCTTGTTGCTACTGAAAATAACTGTGGAGTCTCCAGGGAGTCTATTCAACTCTGCCATATCTATGTTAAAAGGAAAACACGTCAATTGTACTGAAGAACTTGGATAAGTTTCACAAAACCACTTCAGTGTGACTTAGTTTTTTATCAGTTTTAAAGAGTGATGTACCTTTTCAGACACAATTGGGATATGAAACGTAAATAAACCATTCCTGTATCCAGAATGAAGGGGGGAAAAAAAAAGTGGTTTAAGAGGAGCATGGAAAAGGGTACTGTAAATAGAAGTTTTACTGTAATAAAATATTACTGAGTAACATCTGCAGTGCTAGCTGTGGTGACCAGCTTTCCACTGTCCTGCTCTGTGGGCTGCAAGGTGGCTGTAGAAGTCTGCTCAGAGTGACCATCATGTTTCTGTCTTTGCATGGATATAAATACCCGTTATGTGAGACAGCAAAGACTCAGGCCCAGGTATGGCTTACATGCAAATACTCAGTACACTCCCTTCCAGACACAGGGAGTTTCCCTGCTCAGAGCAAAGGATCCTCAGCCCATTAAGCAGCTGCTCCACTTAGTTGTTCCATACTTTTCTTGGACAAAATATATTTCCCTGCATCGGAAAGTGCACCTTTAAGATTAACCAATGAAAATGATTTTTAAGATTCTTTATTTGCCCTTGACAGAAAAACTCACTATTGAAAGACATTGTGTCACAAATTGGGAGCCATGGTTTAGGCTTGGTCATGCTGCTCCTAACTTTTCCCCACATGACTACATTGTAGCTTAAATTGATCATGGCAAGCAAACTGAAGCTGTTAGTTCATCTAATTGTCAGTTCTGTGTCTGTGCAGTAAGTCAGTCAATGATTCTTCTGAAATGACTGCTGCTACATCACATAGCTGCTCATTTCGCCATTGGATGTGTATTGATGGAGCTAATGGAGTCACTGAGCCAAGCTCACATCTAGCAATGTCACAGCTCTCCAGATATTGGCCATGATGGTGATTTGTTCTGCACAGCATCCTGAAAGCCCAGGCAGCATCAGAATCCAATGAACTGGTTTGGGTGATAATAGCCGCAAGGCTGGGGAGCCTATGTGAAACTTGAAAGAAGACAGTAAACAGCAAAACCAATGGTGTTGATGCTGGTGCAGGATGCACAGGCTATCTTTACAGTAATTTAGATACAGCATCACTTGGAATACCCTAAACTGTGAATTTAGTAGTGATTTTTAAAATATTGAGCTTAACAATAATATTTTAATTAAAAAGAACTTGATGATGATCTTTGTTGCCCATTCTGAATCTGGCAAACATAGATGATGAATTTTTTATGAAACAGGTCAGAAGGGAGTTTTGGTGAATGTTAGAAAGATCAGCAGCAATCTTAGAAGTTAGTCTAGTGAAAATTTAATTTGCCCTGAGTGCAGCAATGGACCTGTTATTCATCTGAAAACATCTTGTAGGAAACAGCTGTTAGGTCACTAGTTCACCTCACCCTGAAAATAGGATTTCTCTTAACTGTATTCTCTCTTGAGTTGTTTTAATGTTATTTTGAAAGCTAATATTAATTTACCCCTATTTTCCCTCTTTTGTATTTCTAATGCTGCTGTTAATAATCTCTGCCTCTTGGATGTCTTGCAGCATTTGCAGACTCACCACTTCTGATCACTGACTACCTCAGCTATATCTGAAGTATTGCTATAGAGATGAAAACCTGTGTCCTCCACTAGTAACCCTTCTCTGCCTCCTTTGCATCTAAAGAAAATTATCTTTTTTAATAGCTTCTTTTTCTTGCAAGATTGCTCGCTCTTTGCTGATCACTTCTCTTAAAAATATCTTTGAGATTTATCTGGGGGACCATAATGATCATCTTCATCAAAGAACAAGAAAGCAGAACAACATGTAGCATCAGAGAATTATTCCTCACATGTACAGTTGGATAAGATGGTACTCATGCAATGTCTCAGAATAACTAATTTTTTCGGAGCAGAGATATTTGGTTGTTATTTACATTGGTAATCATTCCATCATTCTAGGAATTCTTCTAGAAAATGGGATTCTGTGTATAAGCTGAAAACTTCATATTTCTGGGGGGGAGGTTGGTGGTGGTATTTGGTTCTGTACAAATGAGCTGGGGTAATGATAAGTAATTTGCAACCACCTGACACTGTGTGAACCAGCCAGAGAAATGAGCCTGGGGTGTATTAGGGAGAAATTATACAATTGCATATTTTTTTTTATGCTGAGATCAACTATGGGGGCTTGACCCATAGGAGGAATTAGTTCTTTCTCAGATCGAAAAAGATAAAAAAAGGTGTATTCCATTGGGCAGCACTGGAGCAGCACTTAGCTAACAAAGGTGCTCTAAGCTTATGGAAATGTTGGGAGTTAGTCTTGTTTCCCTGCTGCTTACTGTGCTGAAGCAAGGCCATTATAGGACCAAGGCAGTGTCTCCATGGGAACGTAGAACTCAACTTAAAGAAGCTCTTAAGAAAGAAACTGCTTTTTTTTTTTTTTTTTTTTTTTTTTTTTTTTTTTTTAAGGTAATTTTATAAGTAGTATTTGCAGAACTTAACAAATGGTCTAAAAATGCTACTTTATTAATGTACCTAGGGAACAATAGGTATGTAATGGTACTTAAGCAGGATGTTACATCTGGCTCACCCAAGTCAGGATTATTTTGTAAGAATAAGGTTTGATAGTTTGAATAAGTATTTTCAGGATCAGATTGCACTCTGCATTGGAAATTTCTCACAGTTAATGGTTCTTCCAGCTAGTCATTCACTGCCAGGAAGCCCCTCTTTATTGATTATTATTTTATATTAATGGATCTATCAGATATTTATTTGGCAAGTTTCTTGGTTAAATTTTCTTTATTGATTTCCCCCAGGGGTAAATGAGCTGCAGAAGTGGAAATAGGCAGTCCTCTTCTGCTAGATCTGGGTATTTAAATGTATTTTCAAAATATCAGCTCTATTACAGGAGCATTTGGAACAGACATTTAGATTCCAATAACGTAGTAGATTTCAAAAACCTTTTGTTATATAGGGATTAACTCAGAAAATGGATGGATGGACTCTGTCAAGGATCCTAGCATGCAGGGAATCACAGGAGGGCAAATTTCCAGCAAAATTCTAGATACCTGTCTTCAGAAACGTCTGTGAAGGAGTCAAAATTGTAGGTGCAAATCAAATTGCAGATTTTCAGCTACTACTGCTGTGTGTGCAAATGGAAGTTAGGAAACACAAGTTTAGTAATTTCCTTTAAATTGATTGTGCCAATATCTGAGAGGTGATTGGATGAATTTATGGGTGTTCTAGGTACAGCTTGTAGTCGCTGCTTCACGTTATAAACAAACCCATTAACTGAAACATTGCTACATTCACTGAAATGAATTCCATTCACTGAAGATATTGGGGCATATTTAATGCCTTTTTGCTTTGTGTAAAGATGGCAATAAATATTTCACTTTTGCTAATATTTAAATCAAGCTTCAAAGTTAACTCAAATGATTACTTTGATGGAGGAACAGGTTTTATGCATTTAACCAAACCCTCTTTTTTTTAATGTAAACATTTTTTATGGCAGGTTTATTTTTTGATAGCTCCTTGTATAAAGACATTGTCTTCAGGAAGAAACATTGGAATTTTAGGTTTGTCTGAAACAAATGTATATGGATATGTTATATGTCATGACTATGCAGCTTCACAAGCAGTTGGATCAAATGGACTTGCAATAATAATGGACCAAATACGCAATAAATTTCTCTAATATTTCAGTGGATATGATTGCATGTGAAGCTATTTCAGAATGAAGCTCATGATCCTGGACCTCTTTTCTGAATATATGTGTGAAGGTACTTCATAAAGCAAATCACAGTAGAGGTCTTCTTTCAGTGTATGGAATTACACTCCGAATTCTATACAGCAAGATGTAATTTAACCTTATGCATGTGTACCAGGATTTGCATGATTAATTCTAACTGCAGTTAAATCTGATGGTAAAACTAACCTGTGGATCAAACAATAATTGCAATGATGGGGGACATTCAGGCAGTGTTTTTGCTACCTTGTCCTGCAATAAGGTAAAATAACAAATGGACAATATTTGCAGAGTGACTGTCACTTCTCATTGGTCTATCATATTTTGATTATAAACCTAAGAAATTTAAACTTGAGGTAACAAATTTTTGGCTTTAAAAACTTGGTGCTTACTTCTCAGTAATTGATCCAGAATAAAGTATACTTTTCAACAGCTAGAGAAATAAAGCAGTTATTCAGAATATGTAAGTTCACTGACTTCTGTTCTGGAAGCACTTGTCAGAATCACTGTTTTTTATGCAATCAGTTGCTACATAAAGGCAAAACAGGTTCTAAAAATTAGGCTAGTTGTTACCTAGCAAGGATTGTTACACCTGATTATGCCCACACTATGAACTTCACTATCCTACTTTTCATACAAGTATTTTATATGGATTTTCAGACAATGGGCACAATAATTCAAGGCTTGCTGCCTTCATTTGAAAGTTAATTTGGATGAAAGTAAGGTTTGCATTTAAAGCACAAAAGCTCTTCCTGCATAAGTGCATGTGTGGACAGTTCTAATTCAGGAATCAAAATGTCTTCTGGTTACACTTAATCTATTTTTAATAGTAGTGTTTAGCTTAATCCTTCATTGAACTAGAACTGGTCTACATACCAGTCTACCTCTAAATTATGTTGGAAAGTGAGTAGCTTTTCTAAATAACTGCTATTAATTTTAGAAATATTTTTGCAACTATATAGGTCTAAGCTTGATCTCAGTGTGCATTGATATGTACTGCAGCCTTTCAAATCTCAAGTCTAAATTTTTTAACTCATCAAATAACAGGCTGCAATTGAAATGCTCAGAAGACTGGACTCCAAAACCGAATTGTAGTGAGTATCTGTGACAGAAGCATAACTTAGGTTTGTGGCTTTTGTCAATCTCAAGCTTCAATTGGTTCTCTGTTGGTTATGGGTATAGTAATAGCAGTATCTAACCGAAAAAGAGGCAGTGATGATAGCAGTCATTAATTGAACAAATTAAACCATTGATTGTTTTGATACAGAGGAAATAAAGGCATGTGCACAAATGCACAAATCCCATCAATCTCACTTACATGGTGCTACGACTTAGGAATAATTCCTTGTGTCAAGACTTAAGGCTGTCAGCTCTAAAAAGCAAGTCTTGTTATCTGCAAGTGTCTGAACTGTGCTTAACCAACTAGAACTGTTATATGGTTGAGAGTTTTAAACATAATTGCAAAATATTATATAAGTATCTTTTTGGTATTTCAGTAGATTCTGAGAATTAAAAATCAAATCTTTGCATTTAGTCTTTTGGGGGACTTTATTTTTTCATTCTTTATTTATTTTTATATGATCGTTTAAACTCCTTATGCAGTTTTTAGACAGGCTGCATACCTGGGCTACTCTGAAGGTCAAATACTCTGCATATTGAACATTTCAAGCTGCTGTCCTGCTTAAGTTCCAAATCATTAGTTTAGCAAATGGAAGCCTAAATATAAGCAAAGTCAATAGGGAGGAAAAAAATCCACTGCATATTATGACTAGTGATAGAAAAAGCTACAGAATGCAAACATAAATTTTTAATTCAACATTCTTTAATTTTAAAAAAACCAAACAAACAAAACCCACACCACCTTCACTCCCTTCCCCCCTGACAAGCTTGCAAAAACTAGGTCTGAATTCCCAGTGGGAATAATGAGCAACAGCAAGAGTGAATGCTGGGAGAGTAGAATGCAATTGTATTAGTCTCCATCACAATGGGAGGTAAACCCAAATCATTTATAAAACGTAAATGCTGGCAGAACACAGGGAGCTCAGAGCACCACACTGCAGGTGTGATTTATGAGGCTGGGGACTGGCTATAAATCAAACCCTTTTGTTTTAAATAGTATTGCTTCAACGCAGGAGATCAGTTTACATGTAGAGGGAATGATGAAAAAAATGCAGTACATTGCATCCCAAGAATATTAGAGAATCAGCTTTACAATGTGACTGTAAGGACCATGCTCAGACAATGGGTATCTGATGCGCAATTTAACCAATGCTCCCACTGCTGAACAGAGTGCCCTAATCTAGCAACTCAGGTTTGTTTCAAATGTATTAATCATGGGATCTATTTTTGAGACCAGCTGTTAAAATCGTTGCACTTAGGATCAGGAATACATTGGCTATTCCTGTTAACTAGCTAGAGGTGTCCTTTCATGCCACCAAAAGCCCTGCCTGTTTCTCTGTTATCTGCATTTTTCCTTAATTCTAAAGGTTGATGGGTCTCATTATTTAGTGGCCTTGTCCTATGGAAATGGGTGAATAAAGCAATTAATTCCTAAGCATTCAAATAGAGAGTAGGCATCCTGTGAAGTTCTGCTCAATTACAAGAAAATGCACGTCTGGCAAGGAAAAGTGCTTTTCTCCCTCTATTGGTAATATAATTATCGAATGGAAGAGATTTTAAAGGTAATGAACAAAGTGATTTCTTCTGCTCTGCTTTTTGGATTTGCCAGAGTTTATCTTGGCTGCATATTTTGCATTCATTTTACATGCATGCCACTAGAGCCTGTGCTATATGCATAAAACCACACTTTATGTATCATGCAATGTGGGCCAGAGAAGCACTTGAAAAAGCTGAGACAACAAAAGGCCTACATAAAGGTAGATATAGTGGTTATATAAGTTTTCAAAGAAATTTATGGTGAAACAAAAACTGCATGTGCTTTACCTGTGCATATCCTGACCATTCGATGTGATGGCCTTATCATGGAATTGATGAATGGCCTGGGTTGGAAGGGACCTTAAAGATCATCCAGTTCCAACCTGCCTGCCATGGGCAGCGGCCCCGTTTAGTAGACCAGGTTGCTCAGAGCCCCATCCATACTGACTTGAAATGCTTCCAGGAATGAGGCATCTACAACTTCCCTAGATAACCTGTTACCAGTATCTCAACCACCCTCACAGTAAAGAATCTCTTCCTCAATCTAATCTAAACCTACTTTTTTAAAAAATCAGTTTGAAGGCATTCCCTTTTGTTCTATCACTATATGTCCCTGTCTCCATCTTTCTTGTAGTCTCTCTTCAGGTACTGTAATACCACAATTAGGTCATCCCTAACCCTTGTTTTTTCCAGGCAGAACAAACCCATTGCTTAAAGCCTTTCCTCATAGCAGAGTTTCTCTATCCCTCTAGTCATCTTGGTGGCCCTTCTCTGGACTTGCTCCAGCAGGTCCATGTCCTTCCTGTGCTGGGCATCCCAGAGCTGATGCAGCACTGCAAGTGGGGTATCACTAGGGCAGAGCAGAGGGGCAGAATTCCCTCCCTCACCTGCTGCCCACAGAGCTTTGGATGCAGCCCAGGACATGTTTGGCTTTCTGAGCTACAAGGGCACATGGCTGGGTCATGCCCAGCCTCTCACCCACAGCATCCTCCAAGTCCTTCTTGGCAGGGCTGCTCTGGATCTGTTCGTCTTAGATTCATACTGGGGGTTGCCCTGACCCAGGTGCAGCACCTTATACTTGGTGATGTTAAACCTTGTGAGATTCACTAATGATTTAGCCACATGAATGTAAGAAGTTGCACTGAAAAGCAGAGTGCCTTTATGTAAGCAAGGAGTAAAGAGACATCCTTCATTGAAATGCTTTATTACTTTCCAAGAGTCCAAACTCACACACTATGGAAACACATATGCACAATTTTCAGGATTTTTTGGAGGTTCTGCTGTTGATAAAGGCAATATCAGCTATTGCTGGAGGCATTAATATCAATTGAGAGAGGAAAGCATAATTTCTCTGAAATAATTGATTTTTCCCCTTACTTAAAAACCCATCTAGTATCACAAATTTGTGGAGCACTCTTTAAATGTAAAAACATAGAATATTCCCTCTTCAGTAGACCTAGCAGTCTAAATTAGGCCAATATATGAAAAAGATATATTGATGAAGAACAGAGAAAAGAAACAAGGGACTAAAATTGCTTTTACCAATTCCTTTCCAGCTGATAATGGGCCAGACTTTTAAAGGTATTTGGCCTTCTGTTTTCTGAAGATTAAAGTGCTTAAGTGTCTTTAAAAATACAGCCATTTTACATGTACATGTGTAATGCACCACAAGTAGCCCATTATGTGGGGGTTGAGCAAAATTGGCTTTGTGTTTTATGAATCTTACATTGTCCTGGACACTAGATTCAATTTGGATACATAACCTTGAAAGGGGCTTGCCCCAGTTATGTAGTCCTCTCAGGTTGCAATGCCATGTGTAATCTTTACAAAAAATTGTTTTGTGACTGGATTCCTGAAACTTTATTTTTTTTTTTTTTTTTTTTGCGAGACAAACACTCTGTCTCCTTTCTTTGTCTACTGGGCCCTGTGAGAGAAATAGTTCTGTGGGTCAGAAGTAGTGTTTTAAAACCCATTTGTGCAAACTTTTCTGCCTTTTAGACAAGTAAGTCACTCAAGGGACCTGGTTGCAACACTCAGGAAAATATATAATTAAAGCTGGTTTAAACATTGAGTTTCTTTACCATTATAAAGGTTAAATACATGAAAAAGCAAAAGAACATTTATATAGCAGAAGTGATAATGAAGGGTTTACATCTGCAGCCTCCATGAACAGGGGAGGTAGTGGCCTTTCTTATGTAGAATCATCAGGAATAGATGGTAATTACCAAGTTCAAAGCCTATTGTCTCCTCTAAAAAGCCAACTTGTTCTTTTGGGGTTGTTTCAGAATGGTGTGGTGTCTGATGGCTCTATTCCTTTTATAGGACTTCTTGACATGCATTGAATTCTGACCAGAGATGAAAAGTAATTTTTGTGAACATATTAACAGAATGATGTGTAATAGATCTAGCAAAGGTTGAAGGCTGATAATGGTGACTGATGTAGTTCCACAGACTAAAAAAATGTGAACACTGCTCTCTGAGAGGCCAAGGGAGGAGTGAGGTAATAAGAGGTTTCATTGCCCATTTGGGGTTGACAGAAGGCAAGATGATTTTGCTCCTCAAATTGTGCTCAGAGGATGGGAGGCGGTGTACATTTTACATACATGCAGTAGGGGATAGGAGAGACTTGTTCAGTGATGTAGGAGGCATTGTGATACATACAAAGGTCTCCTGCAAAGCTGACGAATACTTTTTCCTGTTGTGGGGGCTGGCACGTTGAATGCCTCCTACAGATCTTGAGCCCAGTCTTGATGTGTTTTGCTTGCTGTAAAATCTCATTAAGCCAAAGGGTAAGGCACTGAGGTAAAATCACAGGAGAGTTTTTTGTGTTCTGTAGCTGACAGAGGGAATGTCCTGGACATTTAAAATTATTTGAATGCTGTGGTTATAATTTCTGATAGGTGATGGCTTGCACAACCTATTTCAAAATGTCTGCTGCAATGGCTGCAAACACAGAATGTTCCAGAGGAGCTTACATAGATACACCTGCTGTCTGTGGGCAGAGTGTGTGGTATAAAGAGGGCAATTCATGACCTTTGCTTTGTAAACCATACCCTTCCACATAGGAAGCTCAAGTAGGTCAGGTACTGAGGGGAGCCAGGAAATGTGCATGCATATGTGATGTGAATCTGATAGCCTGTCTAGTAACCAGGAGTGGCCACAGATATGCATCCCAGTTTGGCAGATGTGTTTATACATTTTCTGAGATGTTGCAGATATAAAGTGTATGTATCAGAGCTTACAATCTGACCTTAAAAAATAGATGCTTTTAAAGATTGTATTCAAGTTCCTTGTGATACAAATTAGTTTTCCAACTTAATCAGCGTTTGTGACTTGATTCAACGGAGCACTAAAGATGTACTTATGGCAATCACCATTCAGCAAAATTTTCAACTTTAAATACATGCTGTGGGAACAGAGCTTAAAATTAAATATGAGTTTACATGCATTGCAAAACTGGGTTTCAACTTTGAGCTTCTGAATGGAAAAGTAGTCATGAAAGTTTGGTTCATAGTGTGAGATTTCTCCTTTCTTACTCATGAGGGAACTGGCATAAGAGGTGTTGCTGGAAACCGCAGCTACCAGTGAACAGTTAGCAGGATGTTTAAGCATCCCTTTTGAAATAAAAGCTAAACATGTGAGTAGGTATAAATTAAGCAGAAATAGGGATTTTTTTAACATTTGGATATTAAAAGAAAATTTTTTTGGAGACTGACATTTCAGTTTCAAAATTAAGTGAAAAAATTGTAATTCAGAAACTGTGCTGTCATTTGCAGCCCTCAGGGTCCATATGCCTGCAGACAGACGCTCCTTTTTTAAAGTCATTTTTCCAAGATCCTGGGTTTGTAAAAATGTAAAATAAATGAACAAATAAAGACACACATGTGTTTTGATATGCTTCCATCTTTTTCTGATATTACCCTGTAGGATGCAATAAAGAAATGGAATCAGACTAAAGGGATCAAAAGTATCAGAGATAAAGTCTTTATACCTTGTTAGAAATATAGACCTGAATCAGCATTTTGGAGGGTGCCCTGTCATTGGACCCTAGTGCAAGTTAGAAATGCCATCTTCAGCTCTGCTGCTAGTGAAGTTCTGCAAAGATTGCTCCAGAAAATTGTTTGCAGGCTGAACACAGGACCTCATTTCGCTTCATTGTGCCATTGGCAGTAGCAGTTATCTTGCTACCACCCCTGACACCTGCACACCAGAGTCATCACTAGATCCTAGCCAGGAGCAAACTGGAGAACCTTTTCTCCTCCCAAAAATGTGCACTGTGAAGAATGTCTCACAGAATTGGTAATTTGCTGAAGTGACTCAAATGCTTCATCCTGACATCTGCAGATGGCTCCTGAATTTTTAAGCATTTGTACACTTCTCTTTAGCTTTGGTATGTAAGGTGCTCTCTTACAAAAGAAGTTCATTAGTTGAACAGTGCTCTTTTACAGCACTCTAGTAATTAGTGCTCCAGATAAGAGCACTTTTTGGCTTGGTGCCTATCTTCAGATTGGCCAGAGAACATCACTGTGTGGCAATGGGATGATCCTTTTTAATTCTGTCTTTAGTGTACCTCTGATAAAGTATTATCATAGTCCCATGACTTATAAGGTTTAAAGTAGGCTGTCTGGTGGGGACTGTGAGAGGCATGGAGAATCCCACTGGACAGCCCGTCTCTGCTGGAAATAGGGTTTCAGAGTAGGAGTCTGAATTTGTTCATAATTATGCATATACATTTTTAGTTTAAGAGGTATGAAGAGTATAAGGCAAAGTAAGCAAACTATTGCTTCCAAGGGAAATGTTTAGAAAAAGTTTGAGAATACCTGTTATAATTGTTGTGTATGACATTTTAATTTCTAATTAAACTCTCAGCTATAGAATATCTTCCATATATCGGTTCTGCTGGTCACCCTTATACTATGGGAAAGAGTATGTTTTGCTATTTTGATATGCTTTGTTTAAAAAGTCCTTGTGAAATTTAGTTTCTGTCTTTAGTTCCAACCCTGGTAGGAATTTCTTCTTAAAAACTCATAAATTAGAGAAACTTCCTATTAATTCTTCAGTCGTATCCCGTGTTAGTAATATTAGACCTTTTTCCTTATGTATTGTGTAGTTGTATATTGATCCAGTTTAGTTCTAATTATCAGAAGAAGCAGAAATCCCTCTAATTTCCAGAGCCTGCTCCACAACTTTGTGGACTCTGTATATTCCAGTCACAGTTTCTATCTGTGCAAAATTTGGAATAAGTGTATTGAAGTCAACAAAGCTGTTTTAGTTTAACATAATTTAATAATAGACTGTCCTCAAACTTCATCATCCTAGCACTCATTAGGCATTCTGGTTTTGTTCATACTAGGACCCATCATAAAGAAATTGATTTCTCTCTGTTCACTCATCTAATTTATTGCAGGAGAACTCCATGTTCATTTGCCCATTACAGAGTTTTGTGGGGTGAGAAAGAAACAAGCCAAAAGAAATCAGCAGAAGAAGTAGTTATCATGTTGGATGAGGCTCTGCTCACATTTATTTTTGGTATAAATGCAGAACAGATCCACTTCTCCAAAAGAAATTTATTTGCATTTGGTGGGTGAGAATAATTCCAGATTAATACACTGAGCCCCAAAATTCACCCTTTCTACTCCTATGTGCTACTCTGAGTTACAAAAGAGACTGCTTAAGATGATGCAGAATATATTTTATGGTTTCCATTACTTCTGCAGTCCCTCCTCCTCCCTCATTGCTAGTTATGTTCCCCAGGCTGGGCAGTCAAATAATGTGTCCTGCATGGCAGTTGAAATCGCATTATAAATAGTCTGGGAAGAAAGATCTTTGGAGCAAAGCAATTGGTGCAGTCCCTTTTCCTCTCCCCAATGGCAAACTGTTGATGACCACAGCACAACCAGTCTCTGTTATCTGGAGAGCGTGACCATGTCGTTGTTTCTCCATCTGGGTGCCTCACGGGTTGCACAAGGCACGAGCATTTCAGTCAGGATGCCACATTGGTGTGCTGAGCCCTGCAGAGTGACGGCCACAGAAGAGGGGAGCCCACTCCTCGCGCGCTGCTCCGTGCTGCGAACAAGATGGCATTCTTGGTGCAGCCAAATTGAAAACTTCTGTACAGCTGTACAGTTATGAATTTGCAGTGAGGAGTGTGTTAGCTGGTAAATCTTAATCTGTGAATTGCATTGAGACTTGGCATGACAGTAGATTAAGTGATCCAGTAGTAGTTTTATTTTCCTTCTATGCCACTCATTGTCTTCCTGTTTAGCCACCCCACATGAAATATTCCCAACCACATTTTCAGGGCCTTACAGATGTCGCCTTCACTGCCAGGTCACCTTCCTGTACTAGTTTAGCAGCTTCATATCTGTTCCCTGCCTACACCCTTATGCTTTCTCCCATGTATTTTCTATCCCTGGTACAATTTTTCCCCAGACAACCCTCCTGCTATTGTGTGTCAGTAATTCTTTGCTCATCTACCACATCTTTTGTGCCTTCTTCATCTATATCATTAGGACTTTGAGTAATGAAAGAGTTTATTTTGGCTTGTTATGGGTGCTAATATATTCATTCATGTTGGGTGTTCTAAGATCAGTACTATTCTTGTAGCATTGTGCTTTTGAAAGCTGTGTACAGGACCCCTGTAGACCATAACAAAAACTCTGAATGTATCTTAATATCAGTGATGTGAGGACAGGGCCTGAGACCAGTACTTTGTGGCATGAGCTGCAGCTAGACTAATTACAGCAGTCTTTTGCAGCTAAACATGTAGATATTGTAGATAAAGTGTTTATGCATTTGTGTGATTCTGGGAGAAATATCTGTTTGGAAATTTTGAATAACAATTTTGATTAAATTAGCGTTGCAGAGACTTTCCCTTTGGAATGATGATTTGTCAGTGGCTTAGAATGAATCAAGTATGAATTTTATACAAATACCAAACTGTTTTTTAAAATGTGTCACAGCATTGGTAGGGCACCTCTGAGCTGGTGTTAACTCAGCTTTCAGACTTACAGTGATTTCCCAAGCTCCATTTTGACTGGATGGTTTGAAACATGGGCTCTTCTTTTGGCTTCTCTGGCAGTTTTCCAATAAACAGTCTGGCAGCCTGTTATGCTTTCACAGCTGTATTAGCCCCTTTGGCCTCCCCACCAAGCTCCTGACTAGTGTCAGCTCATCTTTGCTGAGCATGTTGGTCCTACTGGAAAAGTCAGTTTACAATTTATTCTTTGGGCGTGTGACAGCTGATAGCAAACAGACAAACACTTCTTGCACTCTTTGCACACCAGTAACTTTTTTTATGAAATAGCACAAGAAGTAACACATGCACTCACGTACATGTAAAAATATATAAGTGTACATGCATGTTTTTGAACAAAAAAATGTGCATTTATGCACAAAACTTTGTATGTGTATATTCCTAAAATGAAGAATATATATGCTCCTTTCTTTTTCTTTCCTCTGTTTCCCTACTGCTTTCAGGAGCTGTCTACGCCCAAACCTTCCTGTGGTGCACAGCTCTTCATGGGCTTGGTGTCATTCGGTTCCTACTTCCTTAGTTGGCCCACTGCCCTCTCCATTTTTTTGTCTTGATTTCTTTCTTACTCAGCTTGCCCTTCCCAGCTTCTTAATCTGTGAGATTTTATCAAGGCAAAGTATGTGCTTCTGTAGGACTGTATCAATGCTTTATTTCATTTTTCTGCCTGTAGGAAAATTCCCAGGCTCTAGCTCTGGCAGCCACTACAGACATTCTGCCTTTTCCTAGATTTGAGTCTTAGTGCCCTGCCCTTGTGCCCAGACAATAACTCTTAGAAGAGACTTTTTCAATGATAGATTTTTTTTTGGCCCCACTTCCCTGCTTATTAATACAAACTGTAATGAACCAAGGTATGGTGAAGACAGATGGACATAAAAGTACAAGTGATCCTTACACTGAAGCTAGGCTTTTGTACAGTGTGGAGACATGTCCTGAATGAGTCCTTAGAGATAGATATGAAACTTTTGGAAAAAAGACTGACCTAGGGGGACTAAAGGCCCAGACTAAATTAGTAACTCAGAAAAAACCTCTGAGTTTTGAGTATTGAGCTCTCAAGTTACTAAAATCCCCAAAGTCTTAAACAATACAGCATAAGGATAGTTTTCATTTTCATGCAGTAAACAGCAGTTTCAGGAGTCACTTGGTTTCAAATGAGCTGTGTTTGACAGAATAACTCAAACTGAAACCAGAGTGGACTGTTTGTGAATGCACTTGGGCTGAAACTGAAGAAGAGCTTTCCATGAATCGCTATAAGTGGAAACCACTGTGTTAACCTAGATGGGTGCCCTACTTCCCAGCTGGGGCAACTGGTCTGTTTACTCCCTGTGGACTAGCAGGATAGGACATGACCTTGAGTAAAGAGCTCTGCCTCAGATAAAACGCTGGGATGGAACTGCCCTTTAAGCGCAAACCACATTTTGCTCCTCTCCCCTGTGGGATGGAGGACAGGGGAAGTATAAAGCATTCTGAGATGAGATCTTTCTTTCCTCTGCAAGGTGTGCTTGGCCTATTTTGTCCCCATCCTGCTGAGATTGGGTTGTGCAGCCTATGTGGGCAGTAAATTTCCATGCAAGCCATTGGCTTGACCTCACTTGTGTCTTCTCTGCCTACATTTCTAGGGACTCCTTGGGAAGTACCTTCTCAAGGATATTTCAGTCTCATTTAATTTTTTCACATCTTTATTTTTTTAGAAAAAGTAGAAAGGTTACAAAGTGCTTCCCACACCAGCTGATTTCTTGTAGTCTGCAGCCATTCCTCAATGCACGGCCACTCCTTGATTGAAAAGTGAGGGTAGGTTAACTGCACAAAAACCTCACACCATGTTTATTGCCAGGGTCCTGAGGAAAATGATATCTGGTACTGCAAGTTTATGGCATAACCAAGAATCTTTTTTCTAAACTTATGGCAAGTTTTGGTTTTTACATCACTTTCCAAAGTTGTAGAGTTACTAGACAACTAGATATATCTTTAATATTTTCCTTTGTTGGATTGTATTTTTCTGATTGAGATTTTAGTTTTTTTATTCATGGAAGTTGGGGAACTTCTAGATCTCCAAGTGATTTCACTGTTAATTTTCATCTCAGCAGAGTCTAGTCTATGTCAGTTGTTCTGATTTGTGCTGGTTGTTGCACACCAGCATCAGCGCTGACTGAGTAAAATGGAAAGAAGCTCAGACTGAAGACAGTGCTAAGGTATGTGACTGCTTTATTGCTGCCCCTCCTGCCCCATCAAATCCCCTGAAATGTACTTGAAATCAGCTATCCAGACAGTTGCTGGTCAGGCTTCACTCAGGTTCTGTTGGAGAAATTGTTTGAAATTTGTATGTTGTTTCCATGCTACTGACAGCAAAGCCACAAAGGGAAAAACTGTGACAAAAGCAAAAAGTCAAAGAACAGTAGTTTCTGCACAACTGGACCCCAGTCACTTCACCATCTTTGTGACTCGTTGTTGGACATGCACCAGTAAATCTGTTTCTCTTGAACCGGGGAGTCCAGGACTAGATACAGCACATCAGATATTTTTCACCAGTGCTGAGCAGAGAAGGATCATCTTTCTTGACCTGCTGCCAAAACTCTTCCTGATACAGCCCAAGAAGTTGTTCACCTTCCTTGATTCAGAGGTGCATTGCAAGTGTGTGTTCTATTTTGTGTCCTCAGCAAGATATTTTTCTGCCAATCAACCTTCAGTCTGGTCAGCCCCCAGCACATCTTGTCACATGAGGCTCTTCCTCAGCTGCAGGACTCAGCATTTTCTTTTGTTTGAACATCATGACTTTCTTGATGGCCCATTTGCTCAAGCCTGTTGAGATCCCTCTGGATGGCAGCACAAATATCTGATTCGTCCACCACTCCCATTGGTTGCAAACTTGCTGTGGGTGCACTGTGACCCCATCATCCAGGTCTTTAGTGAAGAAATTAAGTGGTACATGTCCAGATATCAATACCATAATATTCCACTAAGGGCTGGTCTCCAGGTGGACTTTGTGCTGCTGATCAGAGCCCTTTGATCTCAGCAGTTCTGCCAGTTCCCAGTCGACCTCACTGCCCATTTAATCTAGTCTGTTGCTTGATCAGTTTGTCTATGAGGCTGTTACAGGAGATAGTATTAAAAGTATTAATAGTATTAAAATCAAGAGAAAGCCTCCCTATAGCCAAGACTTTCAGGTGTGATTCTGCTGGGTGAGACCTTTTTTTTTTCCTGAGTTATACCACTGTTGAAGTCCTCTGTCCTGGACAAGGTACTAAGCCTCTTTCTGTGTCATGCTTTGTGAAACTGGGTCTGAAATTATCTAGAAAGAAGGAAAGAATGCATAGAAAGTATTTTAATACTGTCAAGTATGATCAGTTTACATAACAAGATTCAAAAGCAAGAGTTAGGCATGGACCGTTCATATTAAATATTTGAAATATAAAAATAAAATAAAAATGTTTATAAAACCAGCGTGGTTTGTTAAAGCTTTTGAAATTTAGTGAACTTAGCATCTACAAATATTAAACATGTACAGTTTACCTTTAAGAGGAAAGGCTCTGCAGTGGGCATTTAGCTAGATTTGTACACCTACACACTGCAGATGGTTTAGTTTTATAAGAGATGAAACTGCATTTGGTGGAACTGATTAAATATAAAAACACCACCATCTGCCATTTATTCTAATATAAAATGGTTTGGGCAGATGCTGACATCTTTTGAGATGATTGATTCATCTCTGACAAGTGAAGATTCTCGGAGGGTTCCAGCTGCCCACTGCTCACACAATACCCACTTACGAGAGCAAGCGCCAATCACCGCGCTGTTGATTTGGATGTAGCAGGTGAACGAAGGGCACTCTAATAACCAGCAGCCTGGAATTCCTAACTGCAGCAGTGGTGGGTTTTTTTTCTTCCTTTCTACTCCCCCCTCTACACTTCTGGTGCACATTAAACTGGAGGATATTTTATGCACACAGAGTACTGTATTGGAGCACAGTGATAACTGGAAGAGTGTCAATTTCTGGCACAAATAGCTCTCTTTTATTTTTTTAGAGTGGAAAACCATCAGATATACTCCACATATGCTATTCATTTTAAAATTATTTTTGCTAAGTGTCCATCAGGATTACATTTAAACTTCCTGGAATATTATTTATTGAGTATGACACCAAATGCTTTGTAATAACTTAAATAACAGATGTCTATCTTGTTTTATTTGATAACACTGTCACACTCGCTACCGGGGTAGTTTCCTTAGGGTAGTTTGCTGTAGCATCATCTTTTTTATAGGTTTTGCTCAACCCTATGCATGTGCATGTTTAGAACATGCACAATGAGTTATGGAAGGATTCTTAAAAAAATTCTCAGGACCAGACTGTGACATTCATACCCACACTGAATAGCTGCTTGCACCAGCAGTAAGTCCAACTGCAGACAGACTATTTCTTATGAAATATGAAATAAGGTCCTGACCCAAAGCTGGATTTGTTGTAACTGCAGTGGACTTTTGGTCCATCTCCAAGTGGGAGAAAGTGCAGAATCATTAGATTGTCATGCAATAAAGAAGCAAATCCAGTCAGTCCTAACACTGCAATTATATAAACTTGCAGGAGTTTTTCAGAACGGCTTAAAATAGGATGCTCTTTTTGTACATGTTAAAGTGTAATCTCTGACTGTGTCCCCCACTTAGAAGTATCATGAAGAACAGCTTCTTCACTATAAAATACTGGTTAAAAAAGAAAAAGGGTCTGTTTATATGAAAGGACATAAAAATGTAACAGTTTAGTGTTGTGCTGGCACAGGACTGTATGGCACATATATATAAATTTGGTCAGAGGGATACTGGGTGATTGTACATTCATTTGAATTTATCTGGAGTAATTCCAACAAAGTCTGGAATAAGCCTATTGTACAGGGTAGTAGTTGGTGTAAATATGGGTAAAAACACTCTGTGGGGCATTTTTAAACTATTGAGAGAATCTGAAAGCTATATAAAAAGCATGGATTCTTATTATTGGTACAGAATCTGTTCTGCTCACCTGTTGCTGAAGATAAGTCTATAGAGACTGTCACTTCCTTGTTCAAAAAGGTAAGGAGTAAAATTAACTCAGGCAGATTCTTATCTGACATAAGTTGGGGTCTGAAGTTGATGAAGCCAATCTTATTTTTTGTTGGTAATACACCTAGGGCAGAGGATTCAGAAATAATTATTTTACAGTTCTTTCTATATTAACACCTCTTTTAATTATGATGTTTCCTTCATTCAGGTATTCCCATTTTCCTCACCCCTTTTTTCTCCAGGTGCTTTTTCTGT
This sequence comes from Phylloscopus trochilus trochilus, assembly GCA_016584745.2. Taxonomy (NCBI): domain Eukaryota; kingdom Metazoa; phylum Chordata; class Aves; order Passeriformes; family Phylloscopidae; genus Phylloscopus; species Phylloscopus trochilus. The sequence goes on from WQNJ02000062.1 coordinate 14,484,891, forward strand.
AGGAAAAAAGGCAATACAACATTTTGCCTCAGGACTATCTTATTGGCTCTTCCTGGATACTGGTTTGTAGGAAGCTCTGGTGCTCCCTGCTGTGAGAGGAGATCTCTCCCATCAAAGGGAGTGACTGTGCTATTTCATCTAATGGTCTGGGAAGGGGGGTGCTTGGAATTGGGTCTGCGGTTGGGTTTGCTGCTGGGAAAGAGAAGTGTTTATGTTAAACTCAAAAAGCAACACCTTAATTTAAATGTTCCAAAGGTTTGTTTTTAAACAATGAAAGAGAATCTGGAAAAGAAGTATGTTTTGGAAGTCAAAATGAAAATCAGTATCCTAATGAATAATGAGTATAGAATTACTTAATATATGGAATGGAAAGCTGACTTCAGGGAAAAGACTTTTTTCCCCCAATTTGACTCCTGTTTCTTCTGATATAGAAACATTATACAAACATAAAGTGTCTAATCCAAGAAACAGGCACCAGAACCTTTATAATGCAAATGATCTGACTGTTCTATAGTGTCTTTCTTCCAAAAGGGTCCCAAAGTGCTATACAAATTACATGTGGCCACATGAATCCATTCCCATACCACTGAATTACAGGCAGCTCTGGGGAGCAGAACATCTTCCTATCAGTACACAGAGGATTGCTCAATATTTTGTAGTGGCAACAAGAAAATAAAAAGGAGGAAAAACAACAAAATAGGAAACGATGAAGCAGATATTGAAATTAAAATTTAAAGAGGACTGAGGAAAAGGATAAAATCAGTTCCCTGTTTTTCTTTGATGCTGTCTTCAGAGCTCATGATGCATATTGTTAATGATAACTATAGCTGACTTTGAAAATATTTGTCAAGATCCTGGTTCCCTGGACTTGGTCAAGGTTGTCTGGGCACTGCTTCTTGTTTCTGGCTCATAGACCTTTTCTCTCTGCAGCCCTTCCACCTGTGTGTCTGAGGTTCCACAAAGAGGCCTCCTAATATAAGGGTGCTAGGCTATATATACTCTGTATATATACCTATACTCTGGCTAGATGTGATTATTTTAGAGAATGCTCTCGGTTTTCCTGAAACAAGGGGTGAGTTTGGCTCCTTGTGCCACCTACTCCACTCCCAACCACCCCAGTGCCAAGCAGCAGGGTTGACTCGTGGAGCCAGAGCCTGGCTCCAACTTCACTGCTGCCATTTTTCAGGGGCAATCTCCTGCCATGCTCCAGCCAGAGCTCCCCCAGAGGAGGAGGGATCAAAAAAAAAGGATGAAGAGAGAAAAAGAAGTGAGTTTCCCACAAAAATAGTTGAACAAAAATCAACAGTCCTCCGTAATCCTATATTTTTCTATTTCTTTAAACAAAATGTTTTGGATTTTTTGTAAAAGTTTAGAAAAGAATACTTTTTCTTTTCTTCAGGCTATTAGCATTGAAAGGTGAAATGTGAAAGATCCCTACATCTGTCTGATTTTTTATCAGCTAAATTTTTTTTTTTTGACAATGCTAAAATTTGCCATACATCTGAATTTTCAGACAGGAGTTTTCTATTAGTAACACTGAAGTATTGTCATTACAACTGCTGTTTCCCACCTAAATTCTGTTAAATGTTGTGTTGAAGAGATTTGGTGTTGTGGTGTTTTTTTTTTTGTTTATTTGTTTGGTTTGGTTTTTTTTTTTTTTTTTTTTGATGGATAACTTGCAATTCATTCTTGTAAAACATTATGTTGGGCTAATCATTTCCAGATTCTGCCTGAATGCAGTGATGGTGACAGTGCTGTTACTCTGTGCATAATAGTTCCTTCATTTGTGGGAGACATGCTTGGTAATTAAAAAAGTCTGTAAACAAAAGCTGAGGTGCAGCTTCTCAGCAGAGGGATGTTGAGTGACATTTCTGTAGATGATTAGTCTTCTTGGGAGCAAAATCAATGAAAGCAGCAGTCAGTCAGATGTCTTCTGACATAATTTTTCCTGTGTGCAGGTGAAGTATTTTATAATAGTCTCAGGACCTGTTGTTATTTTCTACTGGCTCTAAAGTCAAAATTTGCAAAAATATCTGAAGGATTTAAGTGCACTCCTAAAGGTGAAACAGGTGAGAAAAATAGAAAAGGACAAAACCCTCATAATTTCCTCACCACAAACTCTCACTGAAACTTCCTAGGTTTCTTTTGTTGCTGCTGACTCCATCCTTCCCTCACATGCTGCTTATCTGGGTGAAGAATCATGGCTGGAATTTATAAATGCTTCTCTGTTGTGCAAAGAAGCTTTGATAGCATGAAATGAATAACAGGTAACGTAATAAGAAAAAGTATCTGGCTACAGCTTTGGAAATGTAAATTCTTTTATCAGCCCCCTGCTAATTGGAATTTCTGTTTGTTGTTTCACATTTAGTGGATTTCATTATAGTTTCCTTGGTAATTAGATATTTTAACTATAAATGAAAAATACCAGACCAAAAAAACCCAAAGCAAAACAACAAAACCCAACCCCAAACTATCAACAATAAAACCTTCATTAAGATGCAGTCAAAGTTGTATATAGATATGACTTTAATTAAAATATTGTTAGAATGTACTGTTAGGGAAAACAAAAGAAACAAATGAACCACAAATAATTGAAATATGATAAAAAGGACCTTATCCAGTCCTTCCAGTCACTGCAAAGGCACTTGCCATCTGCACTGTGTTTGGGAGGAGTCCACATCTGAGTGAGAGCTTGAACTGGGGGCCAGGTCCAGGAGGTATTTGCCTCTCTTGCTCACTCTCCTGGTGGTGCCTCTTTTGGACTGCCTTCCTTCCATTCTGTATTCAGCTCCAGCAGCAGCCAGCTCCCAGACTGATGGGGGCTACCAAAGACTCCCTGCCTTGTTTGGATACAATAGAGAAGGTGTCAGAAGAGGATTTTTGCATCATTTGTCATATGTCCATGGGGAAAAGTCTTCCCCAAAATGATGCTGTTCCAGCAGGTGGAGAAAGGACTTTGTAGACCTGAGGAGTTTTCTAAATGGAAGGTCTTGTGATTTTTTCATGCTTTATGGATTTTTAAAAATATGCATGACAGTAAGGGTATGATGAAAGTTTTTTTTAAAAAATATGTGTTCCTCTGTATAATTTATGTGAAAAATTAGTGTGATGCATTGCACTCCTGTGCCCATAGCACAGAGGTGCTGACAGACCTGCCCCTTACACTTTTATTGATACTGCAGAGCTAAGTGCTACCAAAAAATGCATTTTGGAAGGCAAATGAGCCATTCTGCATTTGCAACTTCATGTTTAGAGCTGGGCTTGCACATGGAGGAAGGAAAACTATTTCACAAAATGTTCATTCTTTCTGAGGCTGATTTCTGTTGTATTAGCCCAAGGAAAGGAAACCCAAGGAGAAAGTATCATAGACAGATTTGGGTCCAAACTTTTCACCAAGGTTGACCTCTGCTCTGTAAGTGAGGCCTGCCAGACAGAGGCAGTAGTGTCTGAAAGATTCTGAGGTCTAGATGCCAGAGCATGAAAGCAATTTGTCTTTAAACAGGTGGAAAAAAACATAATCCCTCATTTACTTCTTTGTTCTGTGTGAACTCCCTCATTTATTAAGCTTTCAAACCAAGCTCTTTTTTTTTTTTTTTTTTTTTTTTGCTTTAGAGATTAGATTGCTTTGCACTAAAAACATTAGATAAACATGAAATATAGCAAAATCCAAGTGAATCAAAAGGAATGACACTTTCCTCCAGCTGAAGGTCAGCAAGAACACTGAGTGCATTGCCATGCTCCCAGAATTACCCTCTTAATTTCTAGTGTCTCTCTGCTACTCAACCTCCTCCCTTTTGTATCACCCTTTCTATTAGTTTAGTAATATGCTGTCATCCTGATTTTTCTTAATTTCACTTGTGATATTACTTCTCCTTTTCCTTCTCCTATGGGAACAGATTTCTTCTGCCATATGCCCATTTAAACCTGATTGTAGTGTCTGAACATCTTGTGTGCTTAGCCACAGCATCCCTTGGGGTTCAATTGAGGCAGAGTATGCATGTGACCTTTAAAGCCATGTCAATGTGAGACTCTCTCAGCACATGGGTCTTTAAAGCCTGGATGTCTATGCTTTATACTAACAAATTTGACCAGCATGCCTTTTTATGAGGATATCATAATTTTGGGCAAATTCCAGGTTCCATATTTTGAATCAGCATGTAGAGCATTTTTAAAATCTCAATTTCCCAAAGGTCAAGTTCCAGTAGATTAAAAATGAAAAAAAAAAAATCAAAGCAGTTGTTATTTTACTTATTTATTCCAGCAAATTTGTAGTAGCAACTACTTGAACATGACTAATTGGCAATTTGTAAAGTGGGCCGTTCTCAGTAACAAAGTTTTAAGTAAATCAATGCTGTGAGTGTTTCCTTATTATGACAATTCCTTAAAAGTGTGACAAGGTTGTTATAGGAAACAGTGAAAAGTCCCTACATTTCTGGGGATAATAGATTTTGTATTTGTAGCCTAAGTAGTCTTTATTTTCACACTTGTTTTTGCATGCACCAGAAATAGGACTGTTCTGGGTAAACAGTGAGCTGCCCTAATAGTCCTGCCATAATAATGCTTCACTGTGCTGAAGTCTCATAAAATCTCTTTGGCTCAATGAAAGCTGTTTCACAAACATCCTTAGTTTGGGTCTTGTGTCATGCCACAGCATCGTTGCTGAGCTTTGCCTTCCCAGAGAGTCTCTGACATTTCAGCACATAAATTGTCCAAATTTCAGTTCATTGCTAATGTAGAAGTTCTTAAATGTAAAAACTCAGCTATGTCATCAGTACATATAAACCAATATATTATAGCACTTGCCTTATGAGGCAACAATATGTGGGGTCTTAAGGGTATTTTATTATGCAGCTAACTGGAGAGACTGAGAGAAAGCAATGACTGATTTATACTCTGAAGTAGAAAAAAAAGTTAAATTTCAATTAAAATTGACAGAATGCTCTAGTAACATAAGCATAGCATACATTGTACGTGTATTGAAATTAACCCTACATTACGTAAGTACGTAAAGCAGGAAATTTAGTACTAAAATGAAACATTTTAGGCTATGAAAATACATAATTATGACATCCATCCAAAGGATATTAAATTTGCCATATATCATGCAATTGGATTTTGACTGTTAAGCATTTTAATTCACCAATTAAAATTAGGCATTTCAGTATTCATCTTCCAGCTTAGCTTAGTTGCTTTATAAGATATAGGTACATGACCATTTTGTTACTTTCTAATCCTTCATTAAATGAGAATTCCTTATCTGAAAGCTCTCAGCTTTGAAATATTTCTAAATATAGAATTGGTCCCAAATCTAAGTTTCATAGAGTTGAATGTTTTCTGCTGAAGATATAGTAAAGGAGAAATGAATAGCATTTAAACAGAAGACAAAACCAGCAGCCAGAATTGGCAAATATTGTAAGCTGATTTTAGTCCTTTCCTTGTTTTAACTCAATATGAGGAAGAGTAATAGCCTTTGTGGTGCAGATTATGAACAAAATTAAGTGCTAGGGGACTTGTCACTAATGTTCCTAAATCAGCAATCTTTTCAATGCTAATCACTTTCTGAATCTGATTAAAGCATATTTCTGTCCGATGAAGAACTCTATTGATTTTCCTCTTTGGAAGCAATTTTTGTGGGGGATTTTAGAGTGGAGCAGCTTGAGCAGTAGTAAATCTTTTGGGAGGGGTAGGTTTTGTAGGCTCATAATGTGTCAGCCAAGTGTATGTGTGGACTGTTTGCCCTATTGAGCTATTGTTAAGCTCAGAGTTCCTGGAAACGCCATCAAGTTGGAATAGAAGTACCACCTTCCCCTGCAAATACCATTATTTATTTCGGTCTCCTACAACATTTTTGAGCTGCATTTTTTCTTATGCATATTCATTCATAATGAACAATATTTCTTATGGCCTTGAAAAAAAAAGGGCATCAAAGTTTGTGTTTTCACAGAGAACAACTAACAGGAAATACAAGCACCTCTTACTTTAAGAGAATATCCAGACACAAACTCACCAGAGTACACTTGCAGGTGATGTATATGTAGGGGTGAGGAATGGATATCTCATGTTATTGGTGCAATAGGGTTGCCACAGAGGGGACCCCCAGAGTGAATGGCTCTTTTCCTTCTCAGCTTGTTGGCAGAACGTCAGGGGGATTCTGGGGCAAACGAAAACTACTTGTGAGTGGGCAAGGATCCCACCCCTGCATTCAATAACACAACTGAGTGACTACAGCTGCATCAGAGGGTAGTATGCTTATGTTGCTAATACTGACTCACCGCTACACTTTGATTTCACTTGCTGTCTATGTGATGAACTACAGTCAAGATTTTTTTCTTCAGCAATATTATTATATTTTTATTTGATAGTAAAAGTATGTTGCCTTTTAATTAATATTATATTCTCCTACACATAATTTTCTGGTGTAAAGAAAGGTTATCTAGAAGGTCAAGGGCCAGAGAGAAAGATGGTATCTTGTAGCTTGAATTAATGTAAAAGAAAAAGGAAATAGATTTTTAGAGAAGAGAACAGTATGAATCTGGCCTGAATTGGATCAGGCCCAATATCCTTCTGAGGAAGAAATAAAGGGCTTGAACCTTCTCCCACTGAGAGCAATTACAAGCCTGCAGTTTACTATAATAGCTGTGTGTGATAGGGGCATAATAAATTTAAGGTCTGAGATAATCAAGAAGGACTGTGTAATCTTCTGCTAATGCTTCTGAAAGATGCTCTAGTAAAATGCTAGGTAGGGAGAGCCCTACACTGCCCTCTTATCAGAAGAAATAAGTTTAAGCCACTTGCTTGTTGCACTTGGCTATAACTGATCCTATGAGCCTGGTTTTAATTTGACAGTGATTTAGAATGAAAAAAAATTGAAAATAAAATTAAAGGAATGATGACTGTGAATGCTGTAACTGTGAGAAAGTGGGAGGGAAGAAGTTTTGCAAAGAGACCCATTTGATTTTCTGTATAGTGCATAAAGTGGTTCAAAGGCCATTTTAGACAAAGGTTCCCAGGTTGGTGGTCTGTTTTTGATGGAGGATGACAGGAGATGCTGGTGGATGGTACAGGAGCAGGGCACTCCCACAGTGTGCAGTCCCATCCTCCAGCAATGTGCAGCTGGGGCATTTCACATCAATAATGTGCTCTTCAAGGAAAAGCTATTGTTATCCATTTAAATGTCTTCCTAAAACTCACCCGATTCAGAGCATTGCTGATTCAAAGGCATTCATCAGGCATTTGCAAAATGTAAGATTCACTGAACCTAAGTAAGCTAAGTTGCTTTATAACTTTAGCTTCAGTTGGATAGAAATATTAGTTCTGATCCAAAGCACCACTGCAGCCATTACATATCTTTCTGCTGCCTTATGTAGGATTTGGCTCACAACCCCTGTGCCCCCTATTCTTATAAATTTAAAATAACTGTGACAATGGCATTTCTTTTTCCTTTTCCTAAACTGTAAACTTGTGAAGGTGTTACTGTGCCCTCATCTCTTTGGTTGATTGTCCCTAGTTATACCTTAGCTAAAATTTAAATTTTAGATTTGAGAAAAAGACAACCTTGTGTTTTTGGTTTTTTTTTTTTTTTTTTTTTTGTGTGTGTGTTTTGTTTTGTTTTTGTCCTCTGTTTTGAATCCTTTAAAATATTAGTAGTACTGGATCGTAGAATTTTGTCAATACATTGTATGAGAGCAAAAATATATACATAGGTTTTCTGCTATTGAAAACATTAAGTATGATATAAATATATATATCAGAATTACCTACCAGCAACAGGGGAGACCTTTGAAAAGAAAACTTAGAAGTTATTTTAGCAGAGGCTATATTTTCTGCTAAACAAAATTTCTTCAAAAGGCACACATGTTCAAATGCCACTGAAGCCTGTTAAATTTGAGTGAGAGGGTTAATAAATTCTTATGAATTATTTTGATATTATTTTTGAAAAAACCTTATAAATTATTTTTATGGGCTTTGTTTTCCCCTCTTACATTTTGCAGCTTTTGTATTTCAATTGGTACAATTTGTGAACATGAAAATACATATTGGATCTCTAGTGAACAGCTGATGGATAAGAAAAAAAATTTTAAAAGTATTTCAGCTTATTCCAAATAAAGATATTGATGTCCTAAGTCCACACTGAGCTAATGTGCTTTTAATTTCAAAGCTGAAACACATATGAGGTTGTATGTGGAAATGCTGCTGTGGGTGTGAGCAGTATAAATGGGTTTTAACCTTTCACACTTCATACAGGCAAGTTCTGTAAACACCCGGCTAACGAGTGTACACTAATCCTGCTCTCCTAATAACAATTAGATTTTACTTTGAAAGTGAAATGAAGGGTATGAAGCCGTGCATTATATAACATATATATATATATCAATTTGCATGTGCATCAGTTTTTGAATGGTCATTTCTTATTAAATTTTCTGAAAAGATTTGGTTGATTCTTACACTTCTTTAGCATATGCATTTGTATGAATCAGGATTTTATCTGCAGACTGAGAGTCTCCAGTGCTTAAGGGAAATACTGACAACTGAATGCCTAAACCTGTTTCTGGTTAAATGTTATCCTTGGTTGTCTTCAGGAGCACAGACTTTGCAGCCAATATTTTTTCTACACTTTTCCTAGTTTGTGCATCATGTTTTCCTTATCCTTCCCCAGACACAGCACAAATGGGCTCCGTTTTATAAACACAGTAGTCAGCAATTCCTAGAAAAGTGACTATTTGTTTTAAAAAGGAAAATCTTGCAAGTGAATTATTAAAAATTCAGAAGTTTCTAATTTTTCTATTAATAACTGGAAAATTGAGGTTTTTCCATTGTCCATGGTGTTATAACTGAGCACAGCTAGAATGTTATTTCTTTGGCGTATTGCTTTGGACCTTTGGGGTATGATATAAGGCACAGAGCATTCAGAGCACTGCAGCAGCTTTCTGCTTACTGAATAACCAGGGGAAATAGCTGTAGAATGGAGTCAGGGGGAATGATGGTCAGCAATAATTCTGACTACACAGTTTTCATTGGCAAATGTCAGATTGCTATAACCCCAGGATGCCTTAACTGTGATGAGTTTCTGGTCACCTACCCCAGCCTGTACCCCAGACTAATGGCCAGCTCAGTTCTTAGAGGTGGGCAGGAGATGTAGTTCTCTGAAGTGACCCCTGAGCCTTTTTGCCATGGGTCTCTCACTTCCCTGAATGGAAATGTTCCTTTAGGAATCAGGGAGAAAATAGGGACTTTATATAATGAAGAACTCCACAGTAGGTGGAAGATGATCACTGGGATTCCCTTTCCAGGGAATATGTTTTGGCTTACACAAAATGAAGTTATTCCAACAAGGAAGATGGATAGTGCTTATCCCAGAATACCCCTGTACTAGCAATTCAGACATTCAAAGGATGGTAGAAGATTAAGATTTAATATCCAGCCTATATCTGACTTCTAGATGCCTCAAATATGATTTTTCCTGTGGTGTGCTGCCTTTTGTTTTGTATGAAAAATATTCAAAGTATATTGGTGGTGCTGAGAAATACAGAGCCCATGTTGCTTCGTGCCTGGTTTTTGGTGTCAGCCCTGCGAGGCACAGGTGTCTGTGCAACACAGCTGCTCATGTAGATGCCCAGATGGCCAGAGCTCATTTCCCTGATTTCCCCAGACAGAACAATAAGAAGAGAAGAAAACTGCCAATAGTACAATTAAACAAAGAAATTCCTGCCCTGCCACCCTTGTATCTCATATTATCTCCTGCATTTCTGGGTAGTTTGCTCTGTGGTACCGTTGTACGCATGTGGACTCCTGGCCACTGCAGGGGTGGCCAGCACCACTCTTGCTTGGAGGATCACCTTGTAGTAGATGTGTCTGACATAGATCTTGGCCATCTCTGTCTCTTGAGGCTGTTGCCTGTCTGAGATCTGAAATAGGGCAGGTTTGGACCTGCCCATCATGCTCTTCAGTGGAGTTAAGGTGTCTGCTTCCCACAGCAGGGTTTTTTACCCTTAGGTCAGGGACCTGACCTCCCTATACACTGTTTGGAAAATGCTGATGCCTCAAACCTCTCTTTACAGAGATCAGGACATAAAAATTACCTCTTTCCACTTCTTAGCATGCTCTGACAGTCTGAGATGTTGCCTTTGGTAAATCAGGGTGTGTAACACAGAACAGCTTCCCAAGTGTTTGTTTTATGTTGGAACCAGCTATTTTTTAGGAACCAGCTATGAGGAAAGATGGTGACAGTTGCTGATAGAACCCTGTAAAGACAGCCAAAGCACAGGTGGTGGGACCTTCTGCTTCTGTCTCCCTCCATGCACTCCTCAACTCCCACAGAGTCCGCAGGAGTAAGTTTCAGCCCTGAATCCATGTGAGTGAGCAGTGGGACACTCTTCACCTCTCTGACATGTTGGCTGTGTGTTTTGAGGACCACACTGCTCCATGTAAGGCTGTTTTGTATGTCAGGCTCCAATAGTGCAGACCTGTATAGTACCTGCACTATTGGTGCAAAGCTGGGCTGTGCTTGGCTTGCCCTTTGCTTAGATGAGGGTGTTTTTATGTACCACCTTCATTCAAGGGAAGGTGTGGGGTTTTCTTTCATTCTGTACATTTGCCATCTTAGCTGTAAATGACAGCACTGAGGAGTGAAAGCCTTTAAATGACAGAGGAGCCAAATCAAACTCTCATGCTAGTGCTACCATCAGTTTGTCTCTACTTGCAGTATGGGGACAGTTTTGAATTCTTAATATCACAGGAGCATCAGTTCCTGCTCTCAATAAAGAACTGTTATAGAACCCTTGAAAGGATTTCTCTGCACTGCTTTTAACAAATCTGATTTGTTTACCCCTGTGTGTTTTCCCAAATTGCAATACACAAAGGCACAGTCTGTCTGTGAGCTCTGTGCCTGTCTAGCAACTCCTGAGAGCAGTGGATGTGAACATCAATGAAGCAGTCCCGGTTTACTGCTGCTGGGGGTCTGTCCAGCATCTGTAGCTTTTTACCCTGTGAGTAGTGTGGGCAAAGTAATTCCACAAGGAAAGAATCACAACTGGATCCCAGCTTTTGTATCTAGGGGGTGGGGGGATGTTTGCATTTCATTAGTGTTAAGTTTGCTATTTCCAAGGACTGGGAAGAAACATCTTCCCAAGAAACCTCTTTTCTAGAATATAGAGTGATGTTTACTTTCTCATTTTGAAATTTTTGCATCTTGTGTAACAGCTGCACTAGGGCAGGACTCGCTCTCTGCTGAACTGCTGCTTTTTTCCTTTGGCCTTTGTTAAAATTTCTGATAAATAACAGACTGTCTACAGCTGTTCAAATGATTTTGCTTTTTCTAAGTGTCACTTCGGTGTTCATTCCCACCAATGTAGGCTTTGCTTTAGAAGGTAAATAAGGGAGAAATAGGGCTTGCTGTTGAGTAAAATTGAACATGTGGGCAGTGGGAAAAGAATCTGAAATGTGAATTGCCCAAGCCTACAGAAGCCATCCACCTCCAGCTGTGATGTAGACACTGTAACATCTTGGCAATGTTGCTGTGTGCAATTTTCTTTAAATAACTAGTGGGTTTTTTGTTTGCTGCAGTTGGTGCAATTTCTTCACATTTTCTCATTTGAAGGTAATCTGCTTCTAAGAAGTGATTAGTGTGATTTGTACATGGAAGGCTTCACTGGGCTTTGAATTTTTGCAGTGGCATTAGCTATGCTAGTGATACTGGGCTCATCACTGTAATAAATAATGAGAAGATAATATGTGTGATTTAATAGTAATCTATTGTTGTAAAGACAACTTGTATAATTTATATTAATCCATTATTTAATTTATCTGGAAGCTTGCTGTAAGAACTTTATAAAATCACAGTTCTTGAATAAAAGGATCTTATGACCAAAGATTTTCCTGTATCTCTCCTTTATACAGCAGTTGTTCTGTTCATTTTTTGTTCTTAACCCTTATGTACAAATCTCTATAAGATTACAAATCTCTATAAGATATCTCTATAAGATATACAAATCTCTATAAGAAACTGAAGGGCAAAATTTGATCTGGATTTGTGAAAAATATATCAACAATTTTGAAGAAACAATATGAATGCAAAGTTTTATCTGTGATTGAGATTAGAAATTGAATTTCTATAGTAACATTTAGGTGAGGTAAATATTCAGATGAATTTGATTTATTTCTGGTTGCAAACTTCTTATAAAGACAAAAATGTATAACTTATAATTCCAAAGAGAGAGGAAAGGAAATGAACTGAAGTAACTCAACTCCGTCCTTTCCACAGCTGAGGACACAAAGTAATAATTGTTGCTTAGCTAAATTATCACACAAAAGAACAGCAAGTCATTCATTTCCACATGAAAAAGCACAAAAATAGGGTTTCTGTAAGATTGATTGGAAGGTTTAATTTGAGAATGTCAATGTGAAGGTTTCCTTTTAAAGGTATTAGGTCTGCTTGGGCTGGACTCGGTCTTGCTTTTGCTCAAGCATAGCTACAGTAAACCTGTAGTAATTGAATAAATGGAGAGCCAGTGCCATTGTTTACACAAATTTTTTTGACAAATATGACCAGAGTCCAGAACCTCTGCTCTTCTAGTTTTTGAAAACCTTTCTCAATGTTGTTGTAACAATTTACATCATATATAAGCCAAATATGTTGCTTCCAGTATAGCACCAGCACTTACTGAGAGACAGTAGATCCATTGGTTCTGTAACTTGCTCAGTGACTCTTTAAATACAGGATGCTGGCTTACAGCAGTGCTGCAAGACAGATAGACATAATTCGGTTGTTAGACATCAGATTCTGGTACTTTTGGAAAGAAGCTGGGTTTGTCAGTTACAGGGAGATCTCCAAAAGGAATCTGAGAATTTTGTGAGCATGTGCTTCAGGTTTGCTCAACATTTTGAGGCAAGTGTAAATCACTTCTAAGTAAGCTGTGACGAATGAAATGTTCCTAATTACAAGCTGCTAGACAGTCTTTACACTATTTTTGCCTTAACACTACTTAAATTTCTGCAGCATATTTTATAGACAAGAAAGTGTGACTAAATACCTGCAATATCAGTAGACTCATGTAGGAATAACAGTGAGAAGAAGCAGAACTAACTCCTTTGATTGAATATGTTAAATATTTCTTAGATTAAAGGTGATAAATTGGGCGATAAATCTCAGCCCAAATCTGGGTGATCAGCCACTTCAGGCACTTTCCACCAGCTTGGCAGAGGGGCCAGGGACTTAATGGAGGTAGAGTGTGAACTACCCTCTGGTTTCCTGAGATGGCTCCATTTCTTGAGGTTTATGGGCAAAATTGTGACTAATGAGAAATGCGTGTCCCGCTGGAGCACAGCTGCTGGTGCTCACTGGATGAGTGAAGGCTGGCAGGCCATTTTTCATTTGCAAGTGTTTTAATGGTGTCAAACACTGGATTTTTAATCAGCTTTTCAAACAGCATCAAAAACGAACATGCAAATTGCTGATCTTGGTTGATCTTGGGACCCATTTTCCTGTGACAGGTGGGGCTATCTTAGAAGAAAGCAAAAATAACAATGCGATAAAAGTGTTTCTCTAGACCTTTGTAGTTAGTGGGAGGATGTTCAGTTTACCCTAGATTGTGGCCATAATGCAAAAACAGCAGGGCTCATGTGTGCTATTTTCTGATGTGTGGTTCAGGAGGCTGACCACCAGCTGCTGCTCATGGGGTGGGACAGCCACACTCGGAGCGTTGGGCAGATACACATCTAGGCCTCCGCCGCCAGGAGCCAAAGATGTGTGGCTGCAGCCACCCAGTGAATCTATCTCTGATGCTGCTCTTGCTCATTTCTAACAGTTGTACTGAGGCCCTACATCTGCAATGAACAGGATTTTTGGTTCAGTATTTAAATGTCTTTGAAATGGGGCTATCATGTGAAAGAGGAACTGAGGTTCTTCACTGTGTTCATGCAGAAGGGTACTCGGAGATTTGTAAGATTTTCTGTTTATAGGGTGAATTATTTGCTTTTTTATAGATATATGATATTTGTATCATAGAGTCAGTCACTTTATTAGCTGACACATCAACCCTGTTCGGTCTCAATAACTTGTAGTCTGTTTTGAAAGCAGAAATGTAGCCAGGAATACCAGCAGAATCAGACAGGGCTTTGCTGTGTCAAAGCTGGTATTGTCTGGCATTTCACCTTGAACTGGCTGGTGAGAATTTTAAATGTGGAGATATTAGTCAGCATCATGGTTATGGTATGCTACATTTTCATTGCCATGTTTTTTTCATGAAAGGTAGCTTTTCTGTACCTACAAATGGAAAGCATTCATTCCTCATGTGTACTGTGTGGCTGCAAAAACTGTTTTTTTAACAAATAATTATCTTTTCACAATAGGTACAATAGAGATGATCTGCTTGGGCAGGCAGTCCTTTGCTTTTACACAGAGGTACTCCACCTTTTGCAACTGAGTCATAATATTTGCTTGTGTGTTCAAGTGAGATGTCCAACACAGGATTTCTATATCCAGAATTAGAATTCAAGGGTTCCTGATTATAATTCCTTTTTCACTTGAATTGTTTTTTAAATAATTTCCTAAATATCCTGTTAAAAAAAAAAAAAAAAAAAAAGGAAACAAAACCCAACCATCCCCCGCAACATTTACTACACTGATATTTGTGGAAGAAAAGCTGCAAAAACACTTTATGCAGAGCATATGAAAGGGAAATGGTTTTAATTTTTAACCATAATATTTTACTTTCCTGAAATTTGTCTTCTCTCTTGGAGGTTCTGTAGGAGGAAAGAGAATCTGTAACCCCTGTGCTGGCATTATTTGGAATATCTTCTACATTTTCTATAATTACAAATGTCTTTGATACATTGAGGAAAGAATTTATTGGAACAACATGTTCAGTTAAATTATGACTATTTTGACTTGTGCTGTATCCCAATTCTGTTTTATTTGCCTATTTTTTCATGCACATAACATTCCTATTAACTTCCTATGTCATTATATTCTCTTCTTCCCGTAGTAGAATAGGCTTTCCTTACCTTTTCATTACAGCAGTAAGCAAAACGTGCTAAAAATGTACATGTGTGTGTGTGTGTGTGTGCGTGTGGCGTCCGGTGTTTACACTTTTAGTGGACATTTCACTCCCAGCCTTTTCCATCCTCGACGCTTTATGTGGTCAGCTGTGGCTCCGCAAACCTGGCCAGCACCCTGTGGGAAGGCATGAATAGCCCTTGTTGTGCAGCACACCTGTGTTCTGTGCACAGCTGTTTGGTTCACAACAGGGTTGCTGTTAGCAGTTATGAAACATTTTCACACCACCCACCCACTATCCACTGGCTTATAACATTTGCTGGCACTTCTGTCCGGCTTGAACTTTTTTTTTTTTTTTTTAATTTAAAGGACACCAGGATACTTTATGCATAGGAATAACAAGCCAAATTGGCACAGCACCTTATTAAAATATTCCTTCTCTCCTGTGTCAAAGATTGCTCTTTTTCTGTCTGTAGTAAATCTCCAACCATAAGAAAAACGTGTTGCTATTTGTTTTGCTATTTTTATATAGTTTTCTATTTTTTTCCTAGTTATCAGACAGTTTTGTGCTGGGCTGGCTAGAATTTAAAGAAGCTGGAGCATTACTTTGTTTTTTTCTACATATTATTGGAGATGCAGAGTCACCCATCTTGTTCTATATTTTCTCTGTATGTTACAATAGGAAGTTGTGACACTGAGCAATAAAAGTCTGCCAATGCAACATTTTTTAAGCCCCCAGAACTGATTGGATGGATAACTTTAACTCTTCTGAGAGGAAGAAAGCTAAAAGCTCACTTTCCTGTTACTTGTCTTCAAAATGGAAAACTGAACTAAAAAAAAAAAAAAAGGTAAATACAAAATGGGGTGGCTAAGTGAAGCAGGTGCTCCACATGGAGGGGAAGAAAGACAAATTAATGTATAAACCGCTTCACTTCTGTAGGAGAATGCTATTTAAATACATAGACTGGGAGGGCAGCTGAACTCTTCTGTGCAGTTTTATCAGCTGTGTTTTGTATCTCTCCGTGACACAGTATGGGGCTCTTTTCTGAAAGCAGGACAATGTGTTTTGACAGCCCTTGGCAGTGAGAGCAACAGTGAGAAAAGCAAACCAAAGTGATTCAAATTAACACGAGCTGGCTGTTGTGAAGCTGGTCCATCCAAAGCATTTCCCATGAATAGAGAACCTCAGATATTTTAAGATGCAACATAGTGAACTGGGTTAGAAGCACTGTGCTAGTGCTGCCCACCATGCTGCCACCCATGGAGAACTCCACTTCCCTTTGGTAAGGAATCCTATAGGGGCATTTAGCTCTGGCCCTGTTTGACAAGGTAAACAGGTCTTATATTGAGCTCTATGTAGGGTCTGCAGGGAAAACAGCATCAAGCAGAAAGGCAAATCTCAATTAAAATTGCTTTGGGTAACCTTGACCATTTTGGTAGGGGATGGCTTGCATGGGAATTTGTTGTTTTCCTAGGTTACACATGGGTGTGTATTTATTTTGCCATAACTGCTGATGGTTTTTATTTTATAAACACCTTAATGCTGATCAGAAGGAAAAATATTGAGAATTTCCTATGTCTTACTTGTTTTCTAAACACTTTCTAATTCAAAAGAGGTAAAAGTCTTAGAATCTTTAGAAGGATTTTCTGCTCAAGCTAGAGCAATTTCCATGAGGTTCAGTCCTGCTGATTTTATTCAAATATAAATACTAGTTTGAGGAATTCAAAGAAGTCTAGAAAAAAAAGCCCTTTAAAAAGGGAGCTGAAAAATCTGTTTCTTGTCATTCATGTCCACTTTCGCCTTGCAGGACAATCTTATCCTTTCATATTCCTTTGCTGATGGTAAGAAAATGTTATTTTTTGAGATGTACAATCCTATGACCCATCCCTCCATTTTGTGCACCACAAGTTACTTTCCCTCATTTTCTGACTTCCTAAGAATACTCCTTTTACTTAAGATCCTTTCATTTTTCTTCTCTTCTGAAGAGGCACTCGTCTTCTCCCAGCTCAAGTCACCGAACAAACCTTAATTTAGATAATTCAAAGTATCTGTTGTTTTCTTCTTATTCCTACACCTGCCCACATTCTACTTCTCATATCCAGTGCCTTCCCACTCTCTTTTCCAGCTGGAAGACCTCCTCTTCCCATTGTAGTAAAACTCCCTTATGAATTATGAGAAGGAAATTAACCTTCCACCAGTACTTTAGACCCTCACGATCCATAATTGATTTTATCTGCACTGTGCCCTGTGAAGAGGAAATTGTTGCAGATGCAAGAAATTAAGTGAGTTGCCCAAGGTCATCAGGAAAGTTAATGGATAAATTAAGAGCAAATCTCATGGATCCTAATTTGGGCTGTGGAAGCTATAATAGCAATGGTGAGGAGAATGGAAAGTCCAGGCAGATGATTTTCACTTCTTACTTGTGGCCAAATGTGACACAAATAGAGGCAACCCCCATTCCCGATGAGGAGAGGCGGGAGAGTGGGACATGATTCAAGCTATTCAGATTCTGCTATTTAGCATTTGCCGATCACTAATGTGATATTTGCAAAGTACAATATTTTCTAACAGCTGTAAGAACAAGAGAGCCTAAAATTTCTCCCTATACATAATATCCATGAAATTGCATTGAATATTGTAATGATGTGTTATGCTGCCATTAGCTGCCCGTGAATACCTAATTTGGAAGGTTAATGAAATTGACAAATGTGTGTACTGTATGTGCATTGTCAGTACTAGTTAATGGCAACTATCACATTTTTATTTGGAAAATTATATAAAACTGAAAGTGACAATTACTGTAACTTCATCTTTTTTGGAATCTAGCAGAGTGTGCAGTTTATTTAAATAGGGTTGTATGTGTTTTAAATTTGTATACCATCATATGAAGTCCTTTGCTCATCATGTGATTATATACTTAATTTTTGTATGAATGAATACATGTATTGTGGTCTTTTACAGCATATTGGGCCATTTCTTTTTTGGCTTTTTTGTGTGTATTCCACACTAAAATACCATGAGTCCTTGCCTTCCTGTTGGCTCAACAGTGCTTGATTACAAAACTTGTGCCAGTTAATTCAAAGAGACATCACACATTCAAAATTAATTTCCCCAGGCAAGGAAAGTATGCTAGAGCACAATGAAGGAGTATGCTCTTGTATTTTCTGAACATGACTGAGCACCAACAAAGTCACTTGCAGCTGCTGCTGCTTCCATAGATGAATGTGGTGAGATCCTTGAAGTTTGGCCCCTAATTATTTCTGTGGATTTAGAGAGCGCTTCTTTAGGTCAAGGTCATATTTTTAGTCATATATAGTCCAATTTGATTTCTTCTTTTGGTCTACAGCTGTTCAATTAGACAGTTTCACATAGTGAATGACCCCTTATGGTCCTGGAAATCTCAGTTTCATCTCCCGGGAAGTGAAAAGAGACATTATGGTAATCCTCTGTGATGCACCACAGAATGGATAATGTTGCCACATCTGAGCCTTGCAGGCCAGAAAAGAGTGTATGGATGGAATGATAGGTGCACAACCCACTTCCCCTCTTAATTTTTGTGTATCTCTTCAACTCCTTGTGCAGTTTCTTCTGAGGAGGCAGGTGTGGCAGAGGAGGGTGGCTGCCCTGAGGAGACCATATGTGTCACTACCAAGAACAAAGCAGTCTTTTAAACTCAGCACTACATTGAGCCTGTGAGTCATGAATCTTTAGATCAATAACCAAAATATTTTTAAAGGTGGGGGCAGCCCCAAATAGAGTGACTCAGCACCACAGTTCCACATTCAGCATGCCTTGGTTCAGGGTCTGGTTTCAGATAACTGGTCTCTGGAGCAAGGCCAGGTGATGTGTGGGGGCTGAGGTGCTGATGCAGGCCCAGCTGAGCAGAATTTGCTTTTTGATACTCAGTACACCTGCTCTGGGTCATCTTCAGGCAGGAGTTGTGCTTTGGGGCTGTCTAAGGGTTGCCTGCAAGTCAGCAGCCCATCTGACATTATGATGTTTTTTATAAGGTGACTTGGAGTTGCTGAGGCTTAAGATGTTCTTAGGCTTAGATTCTGCTGTGGCTTTCCCCCCTTTTTTCATGTTGTATTAATAAATATATTAGTCAGAATCTGCTGGAAGAATACATCTATTCAGATCCTCTGTTGCAGATGCCATAGATTCCTGTAGCCTAAAACTCTAAAGAACTATTAAATGCTTGTCTTTCTCACACTTGACAACAAGGACTCTTTCTGCTTTTGCTCCAGGGCTGGTGACCATGTCACACTGGGCTCATGGTAATATTCAGGGAAAAGCTCGAGTGCATTAATCATCTCACAGAACTCTACCCCAAAAGCACAGATCATGCTTTAATGTTAGCATCAGCTGTGATTGTCTATCTATATGCTGATTTGAAATAAGAAATTTGTAGCCTGGAAAATCTTCACACTGAGATTTGTCCTGATAAGTGAGAGTGTTTTGCTCCTCTGTGGATTAATGATTTAATGATAAGAGATATTTGCACCTGGCCTATTGAAAGGAGATTTGCATTTGAAAATGTTAGGCCAGTAAATAATCCAGGGAGATGACACTGAAGCCAACACCTGAATGAAGGAGAGGAGACGAATTTGAATGAACCCTCATGCAAAACTCCAAGAAGGAGTACAGGGTTATAAATTAGCCTTCTTCCTTGGCTGCAAGTTCCCTTCTGTGAATATATATTTGTGATGGAGGGTGTACACCAGCTCTGAGACACGGTCCCTGTGGGTCAGATGTGGTTTAGATCTTGTTTGGCAGTTAGATACAAAGTGAGATAGGAAGGAAAGAGATGATGGTGGGCCTCTTGGATTTGATTTTAGAGAAAGTTTTCTTTCCTTTTTGTTAGCCATATGTTAAAAATCTCTACAACTCTGTTGCTTATTTTGGATTTTATAAGTAAGTATTTTCTTTGCTTTTGAATTGGCTTGTGCTGAGGATGATTTCTAATGTTGGCTAGCATAAAAAACCTATTCTGAAAACTGGTATATAGGCACAGTGACATCTAAGTCCTCATTATCTCCCATACCAGCAGAAATTGCCACCTGTGCATACTGTGGGACAGAAAGGCAGCTCTTAAAGTAGGAAAACTATACTAATGTAAAATATTTTGTTGATCAGCACAAGGCAGGGGGGTCTTGTGCACACACAGGGTGACAAAAAGTACATCAAACCTCAAGTTTAGTGTTCCTTTCCGGGGCTTTTGGGGACCACAGAAAACACAGTTGACATGCTCTAGCTTTCCTTAAAGAGCTCTGCCTCCTGTATATAGAAACATATTTGGTAGCTCCTGCCAGCCTGAACATATTTGATAGGCATTCTTCTGTTCTTTTCTGACCAATATGCTTCTGTACTATGTGTGTGCAAGGGGGAGATAGATAAAATTTCTGCAAATGGATCAGATTTCCTTCAAGGTCAGGAATTAAAGTTATGTACTCTTAACTCATGACATTGAAGGAAGTTGGAGAAAGGAAGTAATAATGAGGAAATGTTTCAAATTAAATTATTTTTCCTCAAGAAATATAATAGGGCCACCAAAGTTTTTCAGCTTTTTGATATTTCAAGCAGAAATGGAAGAAGATAAATGATGAGTAATACTGAGAGATGATGCTTCAAGAACACCAGAGGGAATGGGCTCAGAAGTGTCAGGGGACTCTCTAGGCTGGGAATGAAGGAGTTTTACCATCCAGGGCTTGTCCCATCACTTCCAGCAGTGATTCTTTCTAGGAAGCTTATTCCTACCCTAAGGGTAGCAGGTATGGAACCCTGACTCCTCAAAGAACACTGACTTTGTTAACAGCTAAGATGCCATCAAGAGAAAGGAAATCTCTCTAGAAGAATGTTCACTTTCATTAAACGGAGGAAAATTCTGCTGGAAATTTGGCTACAAGCAGAGAGTGTCCACACAGGCCAGTAGGAAAAAATGAAAATGAGTAACATAGCAAAAAATTCTCTTAGTATCTGTGGAACACAACAGAGATCCCATCTATCAAACAACTGTGGATAATTATTGATTCATTATGAAGCATTTTAACATTCAATGAAAAAACTCTCACTGACCTCAAAAGATGCCAAACCAAACTCAGTGAAGGATAAAATTGGTCATTTAGCCAGTAAATTTTGAGAATTAAGGTTTAATTTGCTTTCTAAGAAAAACCACCAGGTATAACACAGAGTCATTTGTTTTCTAATAAAACCCAACAGATATAACACAGAAGAACCATGTTTTAACTCCCCGTTCCTCAGCTTGAGACACACCATTAGTGAATGTGTGAATGTGTGATACTTGAGGTGTAAGAAATGATACTACACTAGAAGAGGCAAAAATTAGAGTTCACAGCCCTGGGAAGGACAGTTATTCTGTTTCTTCTTGAGTGTATTTACTTTAGCATATATTCCTAAAATGACTGTACTATTAAAAACAAAAATAAAAGAGGCAGGATGCCATTTCTCTGACTGGTTAATACAAGTCATAGCTCTGCCTTTGCAGCTGTGTCCCAAGCTAGAAGGAAACAATGCTTTAGCACCCAAGAGCAAAGAATCTTGATTAAAAAACTCATGGTTTAACCTCTGGCTTGCTCACCTTTGGTTTTAAATGTAAGGGGGAAATACCTTACCATTATAGTTTTATTGAATCAAGTGGATACATACAAAAGACCAATGTTTATGATGTGAATTTGTGTTGTGGTACCTTCTAACTGGGAGGTAAAAATTGAAATATTGCTTCTATCTGAGTTTGGGGCCAGACATCCTACTAAATCCAACCTATCCAGATTTCTCTGCTAATCTTATGCTTTTGCGTCTGATGAACTACAACTCATTTATCTTTGTTCAGACACTAACAGTATGGAAGTTTTTGTGGCTTTCATGGTTCTTCTGTTCTTTTATCTATTCTTTGATTAAATGTCTGTTACACATAATAGCCAGCTTTCAAAATTTCCCTCTATTTCTTCCATGAGTTGGTTTGTCATAGTTGAACTGGAATTTCTGCCAGGTGGAAGTACTCTATCCATTGTCTACTCCAAAATGGTTTAGACTATGTGGAATTAACTTTCCATTACCACAATCCAGGGTTAGCAGTGTCTTTCACAATCCCCTTGTCTTCCTTGTTACCCTGGTAGAAAATCATCTTTCTGGATCATACATGAGGAATTCAGGTATCACAGAGGTCAGAACAGAATTTACAAAGAGAGAGACTGACAGCACTCCCTGATGAGGTTCAAATCCTTGCCATAGTGCCATGCCACTTCCTGCCTGAGTTGATGTCCAGTGTATAAAAGCTGGAAATAAATAACTGTGCTTATCCCAGTCTCTTTCTTTCCTATGTGGGCTTTGTGGGTTTGGCTCACTATGCTAGCCTTTGCTGAACTTCTAATTTGTTATTGTTTTCAGGACAATGATTGCTGTCTGAACAGGTTAGTCCTGTAGGGACAGGTTTCAAGTGGCATCTGTGCAGGATACAGGCAGCATGTGGAATACAGGGCCTGAGGGATGCTCAGCACCCAGCTTTACAGGATTCTGCTTCTTTTCTTGACTTTGGTGATTCTGCCTGGGTGAATGAGGCTTACCTGTGGGAGTTGTAAAGTATGTTGCTAAGTTTATTTTTGGTGTTTCTTTTCAAAAATCTTCTGTGCCTGTTGCCAAACATAAGACATTTGTTTTCAGACTCTAACTTCTCAGGTAAAGCTGTCATGTTTATTCTGACTCACTATATCAATACATAAACATGAGATTTTTGTTTACATTTATTGCTCTTTGTGTATCTTTATATAGCCTGAAAATATTTTTTCCAGTGTATGAAAGAATGAAGGAAAAAAGTGCTAGTATAAAATCTAATCTCAGAAGTTGTATTTGAGCTACGTGTTGGCTGTGACACAGTAGGATACAGTTAAACCTGAGGCAGGTTTGGGTTTACATCTTCTGGTATAACTGACAGCCTTAGCTTTGACCATCACTTGACATTTAAAACAATTTTCCACTTTTCAACGTGAAAGCCGTGAGTCAGCCCTGAAATGAGTGTTGCCTGTGTAGTGCATTTGAGGAATGGTTTGAGGCAGGTTAACTTGCACTCACAGGTTCTATAATCTATCATCCATTTTGCAGTGCTTTAATATATTAACATTTTCACAGGCTGCAGACAGTGGCTCTCTGCTCAGCTTAACCACAAGCTCATTCTGCTTCACCACTGTTTGACCTCTCTGATGAGCCACACATTAATGTGTTTGTAGACTGTGTATGTATATTTGGCTTATAGACGTGTCAAGGCATGCACAGCACAGAATGTTTTTTTTTTTTTTTAATTTTTAATTGTGTTTGGTTTTGACTGTGATCTGGCTGGTGATTTATTCCTGGTAAATGATTTTTGTGGTGTCAGATAGTCAGTTGTGAACTGCTGTTAAATATTGGCCCATTGTTTTCAAAAAACCAGAGAAGATTATTTATGGAGGGTGTTACAGAATCAGGTCAGAAAAGGCCTTGCCAGGTCATCTAGTCCTGCTGTTTTGCCTTAAGGTAAATAATTTGAAGCAGTTAGTCCTCCCAATGTCTGCTGCAGCTCACTCCTGGTATCTTGTCCTGCTCCCTGATGTCTGTCTGACTATGGATGCTCAGCATGCTGTGACTCACATCTAACTGGAATGGACCTCCACTTATCTCACAGAGGTGAGCTGCAGGCTTGTGGAAACTGGATGAACCCTCCTGCTCCATCTCCTTGGCTAGGGACACAGAGAGAGGCAGAGCAGGCAGCTGAAGGTCAGGACTGAGCTAGGATAGCTGAAGAGCTCTGCTGTGGCATCTGCATTCATATCCTTGCCCTGGGTTTGTAACTGCTGAGTTTGGGGCCCTGCTTCTCATCTGCACCAGGTCCTTCAACTGACCTCAGCAGAGGCTATTCTGAAGTGAGGAGCAGGCTGATCCTGCCATCCATTGAGTACTTGTCATACCTGCAAGTAGCCCCTATGACTGGAAAAATGACTAAATGTTTGAGGAGGACTGTAATATGCCACAGGAATGCACGTTCTCACCTGAGGCACCAGCCCCTCAGAGTCTTTGCCATGCACTGCAAGGTTGGCATCTCCAGAGGGTGATGGGGTCTCTCATCAGATCAGTGCTGTGAGGGATGTGGTTACTTCCAAATGCTTTTGCAGTTCCCTCCATCCTCAGTAACCTCTCCATACTGAGACATGCTGGGCTGTTTTTGGCAGCACTTTCTCCCAGTGAATGACAAGCAGGGGGAAAACCTGGATGTCCATCCTGCTAGCCTGTCACAGAGTGCCAGGTAGGCTGCATTCAGTTGCTGTGCTCTGTGGCGCCCAGCCCCATCAAGGTCTGTCACCCCATGCTGGGGTGTGGGGGGATGGGCTGAGGACAAGGCCAGGCTTAAAGATAAAGACACTACCTTCTTATCCAGCCTGGTTTTTAATTTTCATTGCTGTAGTTTTAAAGGATTTTGTCCAAATGGTCAAAGAGCACTCCCAGGAGCTCCTTCAGGGGTTTCAGATGGTTTATTTTTGAAGAGCACTTTCTCACTTGCTTTGACATGAGACATGCAAAGGTAATGTGCTCCTCTCCCTTTTTTTGATGGGGTTTTTTTTTTTTTTTCCCCAGCATGTAGGAACTTGTTACGGGTTTCATTGTGCAGATGAAAAATTGTATCTTGAGCAACCTCTATAAATGTCACAGGGGTGTTTTTTTTCGAGTGTTTACTGAGAACATATTATGTTTTAGTGTCTCTATCATAAATACCTTTTTGTTAATCTTTCACCCTCACTAAATCTATTACAAGCTCTAATCAACCTTTCTAAGCAGTAATAAAATGTTATCAGCAGTTGGCAAAGATTATAAGTGACAGACCCTAATGTTTTCTAATGATTGTCATTATTTAGAAGGCTGTTTGTAGTTTTACAGAGAAATAATTGGATCTATCACATACATTTGAAGAGAGGGGAGTGTAACTCCTCAGATAGTTTACTCTCAAGAAGTGTAATTGATAAATAATTACTTAAAAATAAATAAACCAACAAGCTTCAGCTGAATGGAAATTCAAGATCTATTTAGGCAAATGCAGGCAGAAGAGAACATGCTTTATGTTTAAAAGACAAGATATTCCCCTGGTGTATACACACAGTTCAAGTATTTCACCTACAGGTCAACAAGACCCGAAATCTGAATTTCTAAGTCTACAGCACCTTTATCATCTTGCTGTGTTTTAACACACATAGAAATAGGCTTTGCAAAACTATTACTTTGTATTATGCAAATGGTTTTTCCTTTTAAGAAACAGTCAATACTGTTTCATTTACATGACATGTTTCTGTAACTGGAGAAGTGAAAAGCATAATAAATTAAGGTGAGAATTTCTTGGTTTCCTTAAAGTTTAAACATTTTGGGTGGGTTTCTTTAAATTTGTTTTATTTTGTTTTCTTTGGTTAGATTTGGTTTATTAGGGAATATGGTCTAAGCACAGTGTTCAGTATTGGTGTACTCAAACAAGATATATTTAAATGAATTCTCAACGATGTGACTGTATTTTAGTTCTTACTGTCCTGATCCAGTTGTTGCTGAATCTGGAGAAAATGCAGCCCTAGCCTTAGCACAAGCTAAGTTTGATATGTGCTCCATGCATGGTGTTCAGTCAGCTGACCCACACCTCCTATCTCATCTACCTATCCGCTGTGGTGCAGGAACTTCCTACCTCCAGGTTCTGATGTGTTCCTGAAGCCATAGAAGTTTTTTATGCACCCCTGGTACAGCCCTTGGGCTTTAAGAGGACCACAGCAGGACCTATTCTTGGGCAGCAGTCCAATAGCATCTTCTTCCCTTTTTGTTTTCTCCCCTGTTGTATGACCCTCAGATGTGTGCCAGTAGAGAAAGGCCACCTGTGAAGCAGCACATTAAATACTCATAGTGAATATATCTACAGTACTCCCAGATACTTGCTTGTGCCACAAAACTGAAATCCTCACCAGCACCGGGCAGGGAATGTTTTATAGTTTAATGTTGTTTCATGCCCAGTGAATGCTCACTGCTGACCTGCTTTCAGAGGGTGTAAAAAACATCTGTGCAGGTGTTTAGGTCTTATGGAAGTGTTCCCAGAAGCAAGCACACATGTACACCCCCGCACCCCCCCTCTCCACCTACCTTCAGTCCTTTAGGCTAAGTGATCAATTTAAGCACAAGTGTGGACCAAATCAGATCAGTGTAACTGAACTGGATCTTAGCTTTGCAGTCGCAGACCTCATCCTGCTACTTTTGAGCCTCAAAACTGAAACTCATTGCCCAAGTGCACCCTTTTCCCTGACATCAGTTTTCCTATTGCTCAGCACGTGCATCAGCTATGTG
This sequence comes from Phylloscopus trochilus trochilus, assembly GCA_016584745.2. NCBI lineage: Eukaryota > Metazoa > Chordata > Aves > Passeriformes > Phylloscopidae > Phylloscopus > Phylloscopus trochilus. Next base: position 14,511,239 of record WQNJ02000062.1, read on the forward strand.
CTCAAAATGCACTTGCAAATGATTATTAATTTCTGTGTACCTTTTGAAAAACTTGGTTTATTTCTTGTGGTGGGTTTCTGTTGGCCAGTGTAGATGTTGCTATTTCTGTCATCACCTCTTAGGCATCGTTGCGTCTCAGCCCCAGGGCGCTGGGTGCTGCGACTGTGCGGTTTTGGCCCAGCTCGATATTCAGGCTGGGCCCCCGGAAAGTTCGTTGGTGGGGTTTTTGGTTTGCAGGCAGTCTAGCTCACGCTGACATGGCGGTGGTAAAAGAGGGGACTTTGAGAGGCTTTGAAAAAGAGGCTTTATTTGGTGGGGGAGTCAGGGGTTCCCCCAGCTTCAGGTCAGTGCCTCTTCAAAGACCCCGGACCTGGGCTGCAGGGCGTTTTATACAAACAATCTCATGGGTGGGTATAATGTGTTTGAACCAATAAAACAATTAAAACGATACATGCCAGCTAGATTACATAAACACTAACAAATCCTGAATAAGTTGGGGAGTGGTCTCTCAGGGCTTTGCCAACCACGGGCCGAAGCTCTTGGACCTTGAAGATAAAAGTTTTATGATAGACAAAGGGAGAAAATCATACATGAAACAGGGATGTAACAGAAAGGGAACCAATAGGGAAGAGACTCTGTACAGAGACTCTGGTTGTCTTAGCAACTTTATCATTTACCTTGAAACAAAGGGGCCTTTTTAGGGTATCTACTATACTAAAACTTACAATATAAAAAAAACTATACTACATTCAAAACTAAAACTTACAAAACATTTTTTTACACAGCTACAGGCATTTCTAGAGTGTTATGCTGATTGCCTTATTTGTCTCTAGCGATCTCTATTTCTGCATGTCTCAGAAACTTTCTTGTTTAATTCTGTTAACAAAAAAAGAATGAAATGTTTAAAAAAATTAAGACGATTTTTAACTCCTTAGTAAATATTAAATGGTGCACTTTTTCTAAGCAAGCTAGGCATTTTCAGCAATTAATTTCTTTTCTCAAACTCTCCATTACTCTGGAGAAGGATGTGCATCCTAAAGATATTACAAAGTAAACAGAAAACCCAACTCGAAAGGACTGGCAGTGTTTAAAGTTAGCATTTGGAGTATATCTACAAGAGCAGCAGCAATGTTTAAATGGGAAATTCCAGACTATAAATTCTTTTTCAGCTAGATTATATGCAGTACAAGTGTTGACTTTCAATTTATACCTTTGATATGACTCATTGAATGTTCTGATTCTTAGTTTATTTGTTCTGTCTTCAGCAAAATTGATTGAATATAGGGTTATCCAACCATGATGTGTTGTCTCTGTGCCTCAGATGTTATATTGGTGAAATCTTAGTGTCTGGCACTATCTAAGAGGAGTATAAAAATTTGATTTGGTCTGCAGCCAGTTTTCCTCCCACTCTGGAACAATGATGGAACATCTGGAGAACGCTGTATTCATTAACCTAAATCCTGAACACTTCACATAATACCTGATCCTGTAAGAATCTGCTTAGTTTTCCAGCCTGTGTAATTTGTGCTGGATGCAGCTAGAGCATATTTAGTCAAAGCACCTTGTCTCTTACATTTTTGAGCTTTTATGTGACATTATGTTTTGTCATAATTGATGATAACAAGATTCCCATTTGTTTTCTGAATTTAAATGCCAGTTATATGCATGGTGGCTCACTCCATTCTCCCTCCTCCAGAAATTTCTCTTTATTTGTCTTTGTATTTTCAGCTGGAGACCTTGGGGTTTTATTTTACCCAGGGTCTCAGCTGAAGCCATATGCCAAGAGGCCTCTTAACTTTCGTGAGGATGGATCTTGGAATATCAGACTGGCACCAGTGTGCCACCTTTATTGTTTTTCCTGCTTTCATAATCTCCCCTTCTCACAGTGGCAGATGCACACCAGTATTGTGGCTGTCAGAATAGCCATTTTCCTCCTGGGGCTTGATGCTGTGCTCTGGCCAGCTGCTGTGGGGTATACAAAAGGGATGCAGTTGGTACATCCCAAGGTTTGAATATCCCCTGTGATTTTACATTCTGTTCTTGCCTAAGAAAGGGATTTTGTTTATGTCTTCTCATGACCTCAGATCCTCTGCATGGATTTGACTTTTGATGAGACTAAATAAAGCTAAACTCCTTAACTCTTATTTTAAAATGACTGTCTTAATGCAAAACATGGGAGCTCATCTGTTATAGGAAAGGAGGAATAAAGCAGTGGTTAGAAGATCCTGTAACACTTTTCTTCCTTTACATTATAGGTATGATCTGTGCTTGACCTTGTGCAAGTCACACAAGCTGAGATCCAGAAAATACTTATGCACCTAAATCCCACTGTGGGATTTAGCCATCTGGATAGGAGAAAGGTCCAAATTTTCAAAAACCTAAGATTTTTAGAGCACCTCATCTGCAAAATGAACATGGAAGCTCATAGTTTTCTTCAGTGGGCTGACGTGAGAACAGATGTGCCATGTTTGTAACATGTAAGCCACTCATCGTTGTTAAGCCCAAATGCTGAATCAGAAGGACATAAAAGTGTATGTTATCCCAGTACTCACCTTTTCTACTGATATTTTCAAAATGTATCATTTGCTGACAGGATTTGGCAGAAGTGGAAGAGGATTTGGGACCAAACCTGAAAACTCTTGTCATTGCATTTTATCAATACAGCTTCCAAAGGTTTTTATATAAACAACTCAGATGGGCCCCTTTTCAAGGCCTTGACATTAGCATTGCTGAAAGAGTTAAGGCCATTAGCTGGGTGCCATAAAAATACTTATTATCTCACATCTTCAAAGCAATGTACAAATATTAACTAATTAATCTTCAAAATAGCCCTACCTCCACACCCCACAGTCAACCCTGATTAAAAAGTAAATATTCCTCCTGCACATGCAATCAAGGCTCAGAGCTTTATGCTGTAAGAGTGTAAATGATTGTTCCTTGTTTGTGATTTTGATGAACAATTCACAGTAGCTAGAAGGATGCAGAGCCAGAGGGAAGGTTAGTAGCAGTGTTCAGGTACAGAGTGAGAAGTGTTTCCTCCCAGATGTCATCAATATTTCTGGACTTAGCTTTCTTTTCACGTTGATATGAGAGAGACAATATTTATGGTATGAAATACTGTGTCTGCAAGCCTGAACTACAGTGACAAGAATGGTACTTCAGTATACCTTTTTAGGTAGCTAAAATTTCAGCTTGCCATCGCTCGGTGTTTTTATTGGTATGCAGAAATGCACCACAAGTCAATGCATTTGCTTCAGTTCTTTCCTGAGAGTGGACCCATCACTGCACCCATCCAGTTACAGAGTGTAATATTGAAAGCATATTGATGACCAGTGCAAAATTACGGGAAATTCTTGTACTTAAAAAGGTATGTGTTAATTAATCTCAGATGAGGTTGTGTCTCTTAAATCTGAGCCTTAGAACAGATACATTGCAGGAGCTTCATCACAATTGATTTGTCTTGTGCCACTGTGACATTTAAAGTAGAACCACTTTGTGACCACTTGTTAAAATCTATTCTCATCAGACCTGAATGCTGCTGCGTGAGTGAGACTCTTCAAAGAGCACTTACTGCTTTTAAATGTCTTGGTAGAGTAGGGGTGCACAAAATCCCATTGCAATAGTGAGGTATTTACATCTGCAAGCATTTCAAAGAATAAATGCAAATAAATACCAAAGATAGCCTCAAGCTGTGCCAGTGGAGGTTCAGGTTGGACATCAAGAGGATTTTTTTCAGTGAAAGGGTGGTCAAAAATTGAAGGCTGCCCAGGGTGGTGGTGGTGTCACCATGCCTGGAAGTGGTGAAGAAATGATGGGACTTAGTACAGTGGTTTAGTTGGATTGGTGGTATTTGGACAAAGGTTGGGCTTGATGGTCTTGGAGACCTTTTCCAACCTCAATGATTCCGTGATTCTGTATGGGAATATAAATGTCAGGCCTGCAGCCAACACCAGGCTTACAGATTCTACATGTGGCACAAGGGCAGGTCCATAGCCCTGTGGGCCAGTGCAGAAAAGGGAGGAATTCACGATTTATGATCCACTACAAGTCTGTGGGATCAGTCAGCTGTAGGATCAAGATATTGCAACAATTTGGTGCTGTTATGCTTATCCTTGATTTTAGAGCCTGGGTAGTCTGTCTGCTGAACCTTAGACCTTGTATATATTATCACAGACTCATGTTGATATCTTGTCTGGCTGAGATCTGAGACTTAAAAGATGACTTTTTAGTTTGTTTGAGAACACAGTCCTCCTGAATGACTGCAGTAGGTTGCTCTGTTCACTCTGTTGCAGCATGTGGTTAGTTCTTTTCTACTTCATGCTTTAAGGATAAAGATTTCAGGTGCTGAAGTGTATTACTGCTGGGGAACAGAGATTATTGTTGTGTGTGAATTTAAAAAAAAAAAGTCTAAGGTGGTTGAAAATTGTGTAGCTGAGTTAGTGGGGATGGATAACAGCATCAAGAGAGGAAATGTACTTTTATATGGAGCAAGTTTAGGCAACAGCCATAGTTGCATTGTGACCATGGTATTTGGTCTTTGGAGGGCTGGGCTTTGGACTATGAATTACCATTGCAATGCCTTTATCAGCAAAAATGCTGGATACTTGTGTAGAGGTTTCATGTTAGCCAATTTCTGTTTGCAAAATTAGTCTAGTGGTTTGAGTGTCTGCTAGAATTATTGCCAGCCCAATAGTGTTCTGATTATCTGAACACATAAAGTACCATGTATATCTTCTTGAAAAACCAGAGTTTTAAAGTTGACAAAGCAGTTCTAATAATGAATAATATTTATAGGAAACCCAGTTAATTGGAACACTTGATAAGGTATTAAAATATGCTGCGTGAAATTCAGGTGTGATTGTTTAAAATACTTAAAAAGAATGGATTCTTGCAGTGCCCAAATTGAGTTTAGTTTGCAAGATATGCCTGGTCCTGCTTTTGAATATTAAAAATTCAGTATTTGTCACATAACCACTTCAGCTCAGTTCAACACACCTGGGTGCATGCCACAGTGGGATTAACTCTGATCTAATCACTAAGGAAAGTGATATTTTCAGGTCAGGACTGAGGTCATGATTAGATTGTAGATAGAAAATTATTCCTCCTCTCTCTGAATCATGCTTATTTACAGTATCAGGTGGTGTTCACTCATGTCTCCTCATTTCATCATTGAAATGCTAATACTCATTCATCAGTGTCACTGATAGTCCATGTGTGTGGGAGCATGTTTTATATTCTCAAATAGGCATTGCAATATCATTTTCAAAGGTAGACCTTTGTTAATACATTTAGGTAGCTCTATATGTTTAATTAGGTCAATGGCTTCAGTGGACATTAAGTTTCCATCCATTGTAATAATATTGCGCCTTTGTATTTAGCTTGTCTTTAGTGAAGCTGGAAAGTGCATATGCAATGCTCTAAGCAATTGTAAAACATAAAGAAAACATAAATTCTTATCTTTGTGTTGAAATGTTAAATGTTCACGTGTCAAAAAGCTCCATGTACCAAGGATGCTCCAACAGTATGAATTAACTGCTTGTCTACTCTGCTTTCTGGTTTACATCATCCCATAGCCTTTTCAGCAAGTAATTGATTAAAATACATATATTTAACATGGACAGCATTCTTACTAGAAATGAGATTAATATTTCGAGATAAAATATTGGAAACAAGTTGAAAAGTGGCAGAAGGTAATAGCTGTAAAATCTTTTGATCCTTTCTGTCTCCTTGCTATCAGTTTCCTGGTTCTGTTTTTGTTTAGAAATATCCAGAATCTCTGTCTCTCACAGCTCCTCCACTCCTGCAGACTACTACATCAAAAGTAGGTGTTGTTTCGCTCAGCTCTTTGGATGTTCCATAGTATCAGCTTGGTGATTCTCACTTAAGGATTTAAAATCCTCTGCAAATGCTAAAGCCAAGCTGGATGTGATATGGAGACAAGTTGTAGTGTCTTTCTTCCACTGGCCTACTCATCTGCGTGCAGAAAGTAACTGATTTTCATTGGTATTTCAGGATTTTGAGACATGATGCACTCATCAAATGATATTAAATTTCAAGCTGACATGATATTTACCACTACCTTTGTAGAGGGATGTCTCAAAAAGTGTGTGGTTCCAGGCAAAGTGGAAGCTGGATGTATAATGTACCTGTACATAGATAATGATTAAAACTGTGGGCTAGAAATAGTAAGGATGCAAGAAAACCAGGGCTGTCAGCAACAATGTCCATGAAAATGGAACATAAATTGGTGGAGAACATGGTAGACCATAGATAACTGCACTGTGACTCCTCAAAGTCTAAGCTCATTTTCTAGACATACTTAGCAGTCCTCAGAGAGACATGAGCACTACTGGGGCGTGATTGGTGTCACCCTGAGGCTGACATCTGATTTCGGATTATAAAGCCTCTGTTCCTCTCTAATGACTGGAATCTAGCCTTCTGCATCAGGCACAAACACCTACTTTATAAACAATTGGAAACAGGTGAGGTGATTTGTGCTCTGATCATGCTGGAGACACACCATGTGTTTTTCACCCATTCCACTGCAAAGGGAGGGTCTGAAAGAGCTGTTTTGTTCTGGTAAATCAAAAAGGAGAGAAACCATCCACAAAAGGCCAAGTGGGTTTTCACAGTATCTGGAATATGGCAACAGGAACTTCCCAACAAACTATACAGTTTATTTTCTTTCCCTTGATATCAAAGAGATTTTGCTGCTGCATCTGGTGAGGGAGCGTACAGGGCTGGGACCAGAATTTCCATTTTGGAGCCCTCATTAACCTCCTTTTGTAACAGGTGAAGAGCAGAATGCAGATGTTGCTGGAGAAATAAATTCTACATTAAATTTTCCACAGGTATCTTTGCATTAGTCCTGCTCACATATGCTTGAGGGACAATGTGTGTGTTGAACTCTGTGCTTTTTCTTAGGCACAAACTGGTAACTTGGGCACCCATGTTCACCTTTGACACCATGAACACCTGATAGAAAACAATCCAGTTTTGTCATCCAAATCAGAAAGAGTATTTTCTAAAGCTGGCAGAAAAAATATGTTCTTGGTTTGTGAATGTACAGTTGTTTGAAAGGTATTTGCTAACTGGAGACTTGTTTTGTCCCTTCCCCAATCTCTGGTTTCTGTAATGGATTTTCTGCTCATATGTATCTTGGGCTCATCTGAGCCAGTGTCAGCAGTAAGCACTTAGAGCAGCACGGCTGCAGTGCCACTGAAAGCCTTCCTGGGGCTCATTCCTGCCATCACAACAATGCAGTGCACCGAGTCAGGAACTGCTGGTGTTTCAAAGGTGCTCAGTGCTTTAATTTTCATTGCCTGTGATCGTTTGCTAAAAAGAAAATCCAAACCATTCCATTTTGCAAAGGAAAACCTTTTTCAAATCAAGCCATGCATTCCTGGGGTACTTGGATTAGTAGCTAGTCCTCTGTTTATAGACATATTCAGCTGGTATGGATCTCATTCCACATTTAACAGTATTGCAGCTTAAGTAGTATTCCAGAGTAAGGCTCTGTAATCAGGCAGCACCGTTTACTCTGTGCTTAAAAATGGGGAAGAGTACCTATTGCGCTATTGGAATATCTCCTAAATATTGTCAAGGGTGATCTCTATAAAGACATCATTACTGTACAAGGCAAAAATCAATCATAATATTTAATTGTCAAAGAATTTTTATATCTGACTAGCACGCAGATCCAAACCCAATTGAAAAGAATGAATCTTCTGTACACAATAGACAGGTAGGATGTGCAATGGTTTGCCATAATGTATTTTTTACATTGAGTTTGGCAAAATTAAAAACTATAATAGGCTAAGCAGACTCCCACTCTCAGAAATGCAAACTCTATTTTATTCATATGTGAAGCTATAGCCAGCTGATATATTGCAAAATAGTACTTTCCTTTCTTTTTCTGTCTTTAATACAAGCACTGCGTGACAAGTGCTTGCATGCAGCAGAAATAAGGACCAGTTAAATATTTAGCTATCTTATACCTTAGTATTTCTCATCCTGGGACTCTTATACCCAAAGGCATGTGTTCCCAGGGACCATTTTTTGCCATGCAGTTTGTACTTTCCTGTGCACGTGGTTACTGACTAGAGAAACATCTAGTGCTACAGCTGCTTGGCTTTAAACTTCTAATTAATTCATCAGAAAATGAAGACACAGTGAAATCAAGTGTGAGTCTTAGGGTCACTGAATGTTAGTTTATTTTCATGTTTTTTTGGGCCAGTATGGCCCAAACTGGAGAGGATAACCACAGGTGTAAAGCTCAGAGGAAGATAAAGATACCTTGCTCCCAGGCTATTCAGGAGCTGTGTGCAACTACCCCTTCTGCAAACATATTGAGAATGGTATTTTTATCTCTGGGGACATCTGGACTCTGCAAAGGAACCTCTCTGGTATTCGTGCTGCTTAGAGATGGCCCAGGATCTCAGCGCCAAGCTGAGGTGTAAACAGGTATATGTGGGACATGTGAACTGATATCACCCTGCCATATCACCCAAAGCTGTGGCCCTTTGCACTGAATGCAACCTGCAGTCTTTGCCTTTTTAAAGCCTAGAACATTTCATAGTAGTTTGGAAGGAAGAACGAGAGTTAATGATACATGTGTAAGAAACAGTAAGATCTGCCGTGCAGCTGTGTAAAAATTTTTACCTGACATGCTTATTTCATGGAGAGTCACCAAAGACAGAGACAGAGGGTTCAAACTGCTATTTACCACTGGGAAAAAAATTGGCAAGTGAAACACACTTCTCAGTGTAAAGCTTTTCATTAAAGAATTGTGATATGAAAGAAGAAAAAAAGGGTTATACTTATCCTAAAAAATGTGGAGATGTTTTTAATGCCGTGGCACTTGCAACTTGATTTTCCTCTGTAAAAGTCAAGGTTTGATTATAGTTCCTGCATTATTATTTATAGTTTAACAGTTATACATGCCACGTCCTTGGCTGTGGCATTGCAGTTTGCACCATCTATGTCTGCTTCCTAAATTTATTGATCTCATTAGAAGATAAAAATGACAAAGATAGCTCATAATACTTCTGAGAAATGTAAAACCATTAGCAGGTCATTGTCAAAGTTATAACATGTCCTTTTAAGCTGCTTAGCAAACTGGTGGCAGCCTATGATACAGGGATTAACCTGTGCCAGGAGTGACTGAGAGGATCGCAGTGGATGGTTAATATTCAGCCTGCCTACAAAGCTTTGAAACTGCTTCACAGAATGATACAACGAAGTGATAAACAGAAGTACATTGAAAACAAAGGGAACAGAAGTTTTCTTTTTCTGTCCTTTATCCTGACCTCTGACATATAACAAGCAGAATGGGTGTTGGAGCTTCTGTCTGAAATTAAGAGTTACTTTTTAAAGTTGGGTTATGCTCCCACCGGGCGAAGGAGCCTCTTAGGATTTCCTCTGAGTGCAGGCTGACCTTGGCCAAAACCCTAAACCAGCTTTTCCTCAGGTGGGACCTTGAACTCTCCTAGAGCTGTGTTTAAGTGCACAGTAACAATAATGAGTATTTCAGACACACAATGCACCACTGTATTTTGTAGCCAGCATTTGTTGCCCCAGACGTTCCACACTGCCTAGGATGCCCACCAGAGCAATGGACATAACAAGACTTGCTGCTTTTTTGCAGAAGACCTATACAACTGCATTGTTTTTACTGTTGTTTACATTTCTTCCCTTAGAGAAATGGCTGCAAGTGCTGGCTGATTGCTCTATTGCTTACAGAATTGTCTGGACTTCAGACAACTAATTTAAACTGGGAGAACACATACTGCTGTATATGTTTTGGGCTGGAGGGCTGGGTTGTCTGCATTGGCTCTCAGAGATGGAGGAGGATTGGTGGTTAAGGAGAGGAAGATGTCAGCAGAAAGGCTGAAGCCTAATGGGTCTTTTCAACATCTCACCTGACTCTTCACTCACTATGGAGTGCATGTCATTAGCATTAGACACAGTTACTGCCAAATCCCTTTGGGGTGATTGAGCATGCACAGGTGGGTTCTGACAAGAGGAGTAGGAAGAAGAGAAAGAACAGAAACCCAAGCCCCCATTCACTGTTGTTGAGCATCATGTGACCTGATTTACACCAATGCATTATTCTCTTTTAGGAGCAATTTATATGCACATTCCAGTAACAAGTAAACAAGCATTAGGGCAATGATGAATTAGCCTAGACAACTGTTTACAGATTACACAGGAGAGAATAAGGATAATGACAGTATTAATCATTTCAGTTATTCATTCTATTTTTAACATATTAATGGCTATTTATTTTATCTATCAGGAAGTCAGAACTACCAGGAAGGGGACCCTTGATCACCTGTACACAGATCTCTCCCAACAAAACTTGTTTCTGTTTTCTTTTTCTATGTAGCTAGCAGTAATTTCAATTTTGTGCAACAGTACAATTTTGGCTGAACCACACATCTATAAATTAGGTGCAATAGATTTCGATTGTCTAAATCACCAAGGTGGGTTTTGGGTTAACTGGTGAATTTCAAATAATCCGAATGCTTCATAACCATGTTGTATAAATATTAATGTATATAATGTAATATAATGTATATATTAATATGTACATAATGTATATGTATATATTAATGTATATAGTCACTGGAGTCTGATCTGCTAATATTTGACTGCAATAGAAATCCACTTGGTTTAGCAAAGTAATCTGTAAACTTTAAAGAGATATTTTCCCAATCACAGACCCTGTAAATGCTGTCATGGGATGAAGTCAATAAAGAATTGAAAAAAAGCTAGTATCTTTAATAAAATTGTGTGAGGAAAGCTGAATCAATTTCCTAGACATTTCTGAGATTAAAAAAATTTGTTTGGTTCAAATTCAGACTGAAAAAATATAATACATATAAATTTTCCTACTGAAGACTAAGTTCTAGTGGCTCTGGCTCTCAAAGTTTTTGCCTTTTCTCACTTCTAGCCGCTGGGTCAAGAGAATTCTTCAATTTCCATCATAAGAGCCTCCCAGCCTGACTTATCTGGAGCCATGCAAAAAACTGACGGCCACTGATTTTAATACTATTCCCATCAGTGGTGCTCCAGAGCTGTTAGTGTTTCCCATGGCTTTCTATCCCAGAGTCCTGTAATCCTTTTGCTGAATATCCTTACTTCTGAAGGATTAAGACAAACTCGAAAGGTTGCAGAAAAGAAGAGCAAGAACAATTGAAAGTCTGAAAATCCTGCCTGACATTGAGAGATTAAAGAAGATCAGTGTACTTAGATTATCTGAGAGAAGGTTAAGGGATGGCTTGATCATGGTCTCAAAGTCCCAAGCAGAGAAACAGTTTTCCAATATATGGGGAATCTCTAATTTAGCAGACAAAAGCCATAGCAAGGTCCTGTGATTGAATGCTTAATGTGGACAAATTCACACAAAATGTATCACTTTTGAGATTGTAACAGGTTTTTTTTTTTAAGGTATTGTTGAATTATTAGTAATTTTAAGATTTCAAAACGTCTTTTCTAAAAGCTGTCCTACTTTGACTAGAAATTATAGGGTCTATGCAGAAGTCATTGAGTGAAATACTATGGGTATATGTTGTGCCCAAAGGCAACTTATATAATCATAATTTCAGAGTTTATTAATTCTTTGGTAATGAATGTTCTCTACTACTACATAAAATAGGCTCATATAACATACAATGATTTTCAGTTTTTAACATTAGTGTCATTATTCAGAAGCTATCAAAGCTGTTTTTGTACCTCTGTGTGCTTAGCCCAAAGAAAAGGAAAGCTAGTTAATATAAAAAGATATTTTTAGCATTTCTGAAAGCTTCTTATGCCAATCCCTGAAAAGAAACAAGAAATTTCTCCGAAAATGCAAATGCTCTGTCTAGAAGCAAGAGTATCATTTTAACTACTTCATCATTATGTGTCACTCCCTATGTATAGTAAGTGCTTCATGACAGTTGTTTCTTAGAGACAGTCGGGGACTTTTCCAATAACTATGCAATTATATTTTATAATATATATATATTTGTGAGACATGGGTCTTTATGCAAAGCACTTAGGAGTCATTAGCTAATGCTCACAGCACCTCTATGGAATAGGTAAGACTATTTGTAAGGGCAGATGATCCTCAAGACCACATAAAACACTGCAGTCTGAGAAAGAGATAGAGATTGGTACTTTCCTATTTCCAAATTGCATGTTCAAGTCTCCAAACATTGTATTAGATATATAACTACAGCAACACTGCTTTTAATATTATGTCCTAACCCTCCATCTCTTACACTGATTTTATTGCCCTCCTAAACTAATACATGGAGTAATGCTATGACACTCTACCTAATTTGTCAGGATCAGCAACATTAACCTCCCTAGTTCTTTCAAGGTCTTGACCTTACTTACTGAGCTAGTCCTACTGAAATTAAATCGCTGCATGAAAAGTACATTTCATTAAAAATTACTGTGAAGAGGAAGTGGTACTACTTCTTTTCAAAGTTTGCCTTTATTTAACAGATCAATGGCATTATGGTTTGGCAGTAAAGTCCATAGAGCAGCAGGGACTAAGTGCTTGCTCTGCCAAGTCCAGTCCTTGCTGTTAAAAGAAAGCTTTATGAAAGAGACCACTTAAGAAACCAATAACAGGATAGCATAAATAAAATTTATGAAAGAACCTCAAGACTATTTAGAGTCCATTCTGTCCATTTTTATGTGCAGAAGGAAAGAATATCTGACTGCCATAGATGAATAGCCTTTCACAAGGGATTTCTTGGGCCCAATACCTACCCATAGTTTTTCTCTCCTTGACCCTGCATGTCTGGCAAAAGCATCTTGGAAGCACATGTAGCTGCTGTGATAGCAATGCAGACTCCAACCAATTAAGTCTTATTCACAAGTAAATCTCATGCATGACAGACTTGGAGGAGGAACCCATCTCATCCAGAAGCTTTCCAGTGACATGTTATGTGTTCTTGTTATGTTTTCCATGCATTTGGGAAAGTGATTGGCAAGGCAAATGTAAAAGACGTGGTCTAGGGTAGAAATGTGTGGAAGGAAACCATATATTCCAAACCTCACCTCTTGTCTGGATTGGTTTTGCCCTGAGTTTTGGGCACTATCAGGAAAGGCTCCTGGACTTCCTTGCTCCTAGGGATTGTCACTGTACCTTGGTGATTAGTAAAAAACTTCTGAGTAGTGGACAAAGGAGAAAATAGAAGGATTGCCATGCTATCACCTCATGGCCTATCACAAATATTTATAGCTCTGTTTCAGAGATGGATAACCAGATGAATAATCTCATACCAGGCCTTTTTGTTTTGACCACTTCTGATGGAGACTAATCCAAAAAACCTAATTAACAGCTCTGCTGAGCTGTTAATATGTGTCTTTTGAATTACAAAAGGAAAAACCTTACCACCAAAAAGACCAAGTTTCCTTTCCTCTTTTTCGTTTCTGGCAAAAGACGTGCAAATATCAGAGGGCTGAAACATCCCACTCAGAAGAGAATATTGTGTAGTCAGCAATATAAAAAAGAAAAGTTTCTTGAAAATGCCAAACAACCCACTAACACAAATTCAGTGTTTCACCATAAAATTAAAAGCAAGGTACAGAGAAGGCAGAAATCACAGATATGTTTCTTTCATGTTTTTAACCTCATGTTTTAACTTTCTTGTTTTACCTCATTCCAGATAACTTCTGGTCAGCTACCTGCCACCTAGGCTCATCTCAAAGACTTGTACATGAGGAGAAGAAGAACAGTGATTTTTGCAGAGTATGATCCTTGCATGTGGAGGGATCAAGGACCTTTGCAGGCAACGGTATACAGAGCAAAAGCAGATCATTAACCTTGTAAATGAGAAGAGAAACATAATAATGGTATTGTAAAATACAAGACAACCTGGTAAGATACACACATCCTCTGCATTTACAAATGTTTATTGAAATGCAGTCTATGTTATGGTGTCATTTTATGGCTTGCCAATGCAGCTTACTGATCATATCATGCCTCCAAAGGAATCTGATAATTTGCAAAAATCAATAATTACAAATATTTTGCAATTGAAAAGGGCTGGATAATAACATTCCCCAGTACTTCCTGTAGAAGGGAAATAAAGCATTTAGAATTTCTAAAAATGTACATCTAAATTATTTGTTAAACTCCTTGGTAGCATTTGAAGACTAGATATTGGATTTCTTCTGAACTCCAAAATTACTCAGCTCAAGAAAAATTAAAAATAATAATAAAAATTAAAATACACAAGAATTGAAAATAGTGGGACATGACTGAGTTTTTCTACATGTATCTTGCAGCTATTTTTGAAGGGCAAGTTGTGTTCTGAGTATGGAAGCTCCATCGTTGAACTTGTGGCCATTTTACATGCTGAGAAATAATATCTTAGTACCTAGCCAGAATGCCCTGCTCAGAGAGAAGAGAATAAGACAAATCATATACAACTGCTACTAGTCACCACTGTGGCACCATTTACAAGTTTAAGCCCTTTGGGTTTCGGGGATTTGTTTTCAGAATATTGTATTTCCAGAAGAAGTATATGTTTTTTGTGGAAAACTGACAGTATCCCCATACAAAAACCTTTCCAAAGCTATTAATGAGAAGTTTAATGAAGGGTTCTTACCTAAAAGCTATTATTTTTAACTTATGACATAGTTGCTTGATCAAAGATCCTTAGTTCTGTAGTGTGGAGTGTTTTAGGAAGAGCTTTTATTTTGTAAACCTTTTAACACAGGTACTACAACAAGCACCAATAATGAAACTTGCAGCGCTTCATCCTAACAGACTGATTTTTAATATTTATTTCATTCCATTCTTCTGCATCTCTGCTTCTCCACAAGGACTAGTTAAAAGCATAAGAATAAACTGTCAGCTTTTCCAACAGAAAATCATCAAAGTCCCTTAAAGAGACAGTCAGTAGAAGATTGGCAAAAGAAATATTGAAATAAAATTGTTTTCAAATAATATAAAGCAATTAGAAAAAAATTATATGCTGAAGAGAATGGCAGAGGAGTATGATGATACTGACTGACTGTCTGACAAAATGTCAGGTGCAATTCAGTAATTAGAAGTGTAAAGTGGTGTTAACCTTATATACACAGTAGTGGCTTTTGAACTGGCTCTTATCACTCAGAAGGAATATATGAGTTCTCCAAAACCATCAGCCCAGAACTCAACATTGATGAAGGCAAGAGAGGTAGTCAAGCGTGTGGAACAGCTTCTTCAGATGGAGATAAAATAGGCTGTGGGTCTTAGGTATGAAAGGAGCAGGTGAAGGGAATGCCTGAGATCCTGGAGGAAGGAGGTGAATACAGAATTATTATTTAATCCTTCTGGTAACACTGGATATAGAAAGCACCACATGTAAACCACTGGATAGCAGGTTTGAAACAAATACCAGGTGCATAGTTGAGCTGTGGAACTCATTATTTCATGAGTGCAAAAGAAGTATAGACATGCATAGAAAGCTGTTAAACATGTTTGTGGAGTAAAAATCCACAGAACTATTAGAATATCTTCTTATCAGAGAGTGTCTGACAACACATCATGAAGGGGTGAGTAAACCAAGAAACTATGAGTATATATTTGCCCTGTTCTTTTGCCCTTCCTTAGCTCCATTGCTGGAAATGAGATAAAAGGCTGGAAGTGCTCTTGGTCTCATGCAGCAAAACTGTTCTCATGTTGAAGGGTACTTTCTGTTGTTCTGTTTTGTAATCTGTGTGATATGCAAAGCCCACATATGAATGTGTGGGGCAGCTGATGGCAGTTGCTGTGACCACAGTGGGGAGATGCTCAGACCAGGGCCCCTTCTTCCCAGTCACAGCTTCCTCATTGTGTCCTTTTGTACTAATGAACCTGAGAAGAGAGAGGGGAATTCAGACTGTGCTTCTTCCTTGATTCCAGGAAACTTGTAAAATAAATGGTAAAATTATTTTTATGAATTGGGGAGGCCAGTATTTTGTGGTTTGGCTACATTATTTTTCCCCTGTCCTGATTTAATTTAACCAGGCAGCCCAATTTCAGTAATTGTCATCACTTCTTAGCTCCCTGTTTTATGTTGATGTTTATTCATGTTCTCCTGCTTGTAAAATTCACCAGTTCCCTCTCCTTAATGTGATGATACCAATGTTCAGGGATGATAAAAAACCAACCAACCAAACAAAAACAAAAACCAAAAACAAAAAAGAAAAACACACAAAAAAACCCCAAAAAACAAAACAACAAAAAAACCCCCCAAAAAACCCAACACAACAAAACTGGAGGGAAACATGGTCATTTACTCCTTCTTGACTTGTTTGTTTGCTTCAGAATTACTTGCACTGACACAAATAGACTTTCCTTGTGCACGGCAAGAGATAAGGTTGGGGTTTTCTGCTTTATTTGTTCTGTACCACACATATTTTCCCCACCCACTCCCTCACTTGCTTTTATACATGCTCACACACAGATGTACTTGCATACTATAAGGTTTCAGAGAATTTCACTCAGCTTAGGAGAATGTGACCAATGGCTGGGATGAAAAGTTTGTATTTTCAACCTCACAAGTAATTTCCACCAATCTTACAATCACAGGTGGGCGTTTCTGGGAAGAGTGCTAAACCACCTAGCACTCAGCATTCAGGACAGTGAAATACCACTAGTGAAAGCAGTGCTATGAAGAGCTAGGGTGTACTATGTTGTGACGAACTATTTGCTGCCTGCTCGGTTTAGCTCCATGTTCAGAAGTAGAGAAGTGATTTAATTAATAGGTGATGCAGTTGTCTGTGTTTTTCTGCCTATTTCTTTCTGGAAAATGTTGGTATGGCTCATAGCTCTGCCTCATTGCTGTATCTTTGACTAGTACTTCTCATATGGGAAGCTGCACACAGATAATTTGGGTGATTTTATGAATAAAGGGATTTTTCTGAGCCTGCTGCATTTTGCTCAAGTATTCTCCCAAAGCTGCATCTCTCTGCTGATAGATGAATGCATCTGCAAGTTTCAAGATATGTGGTTTCTGTGGGTGGAGTGGGATGAGTCTGGTGGGTTGAAAGAAGAGAAGAAGAAACGGTCTCCAGCACCAATAAAGTTTCTGGTGCCTCATGAATATTTGCTCTTGCAGGTTTTGCTTTTTAAACACTGACCTCAGGAGAAGATCTGTGGCATGAGAAGGTTATTATGTGACTGGGCACCTTGAGTCACTTGGGTAAATTGCTACAGTGTCTCAGTTAAGACCTTGTGTTCTGGTGAAATCAGTGGAGCTTGTTCTCGCTGGTGTAGTATCTGAGCCATCAAGTTTAATGAATCGTTACAAATAGTTTAATCTGCACTTGCAGGTGCTATTAAAACTAGGGTGGGTTTTTTTATTGTTGTTTTTTGTTTTTGTTTTCTGAGAGAAATTTTTACCTAGGAACAACAGTCTTTCTCAGTCACAATGGTTTAAATATGGAATAGTGGGATAGGTTTTGCTCATGAGAAAGCCTGATGCTGAATTCAATATTCCCTTCTGCTAAACTTACCTCCTCCAGGATTTAAGACTCTAAGTTGCAGAGGATAAAACATAAGGCCGTGGTTAATTGCAAATAAATAGTGCCAGAAAAATATACAGATGGTACCTGAAGTTCATTTCTGAAGACTATCCAGTAAACTATATATAATTTACATGAAAAGTATGTAGAGTAAGAAGGAGAACAATTTTTTTTTTGTGGTTTCTTGCATTTTTAAAATAACAAAACAACAAAAAAAGAAATAATAAATGAATACCCTCAATCAGTGAAACTTCTTGTTTGGGAAAAGAGCAACCTGTATTTCTATTTATTTACCTTAATCAAACTAATTAATTCAACAAGTCTGAAAATTTCAGCATTTTACTGGATACAGGTATAAATATCTGGCAAGTAGAGTGTATATATTAAACTACATCTACTTAGCTAGTAAATATTTTGCTGCATTAGTTTGCTCATTCCCAAGCAATCAGTTGTGAACTCCAGTGTTGTAACGGGTCCACAGGGAACATTTGTGCTTTGGTTGGCACTTCGATTAAATTCATCAAATTATTTTTTTCCCTGTTCAAGGCTGACATTTCAGAATTTTTTTAAAAAGGTTGTGTGCCAACTGCCAAAGTCAATTAATTAAATGGTAAATCTGAAATTTGTAAGGGGAAAACTATCATTCCCTTTTGCTGTGCGACCTTGGAAATGTGAACATTTAATCCACAAAACACATGGTTTACCACAGGGTCCTGATCTGCTTGCACTGAAAGTAAAAGCAAAGCTTCCTGAGATTTTTTTGAAGATTAGGAATTACCTCAAGGATGGCATTTTACCCTGCATTTTCCTTCTGATTTTGATACTTGGTAGTAATGACAATATGCTTCGAAGTCCTGTTATGCTGGAGAGCTTTAAGTATTCAGCACTTAATAGGAGAAAGCAATGCAAATTTGTGGACTCATTTTCCATATATTTGAGATACCACAGGTGAGGGTAGGATGTGCAGCTCCAGAATTTGCTGGCCAAAGAACTCCATCTTAGATCTGTAAAGGAAATCTTAGAGACAAATTTCAACAGATTTGAGCAGATGGTGATCATATTCCTACACAGCAAAAGTATTACAAATCTCTTCTCAAAACTCACACCTTCCAAGGAGGGTATATACCCTCATTGTCAGCAAAGACAGTTCGGTTTCAAAGACTGGACTGGATCTTGCTCTTCTGGCTCCTATTCTGTATGTCTCATTTTGTATATCTCAGTGGACTCTTCATTTTTTTTTTTTTTGAAGCTTTATCATCTCAAGGTGCTTGAAAATGAGTGCAGTGCACTGACTGTTCTTCAGGTGTTAGTTCTCTGTTATTAGTTTATATTAATTTGTGTTTATTTTTTCCCTGCCTGAAAACTGGTGCAGCTGAGAACCCTGTATTTGGGGCCCTGTATATGCATGGACTAGAAACACAGCCCAAAACCTATGTAAAAGACAGTAAAAACAGTGAATAGGGCAGATGGATTTAGGCAGATCAGATACGTGACCTATGTATCCTCTCCCTTTACCATTTGAAATTCTTTCATTGTGTTTTGCTATGATTTTAAGTTCAGGATTTTTTTTTCAGCCTTACCACTCCCCATTTGTTTCATAAAATTACATGTTTTTTATCTTTGGGAAGATAAAAGATGCCTAAAGAGATTGACTTCCTGTGCATTCAGAAATTTGTTAGGATTTGGTCCCTAATTTGACAGCTTGGCATGAGGGGAGCTACAGTTTAAGGAAAGGCATTGATTAGCTCTCAGTAGTAGGGAAAAATGGTGGAAACTGCTAGTGCCAAGGGTGTTTCTTAAATACTTGCCTTGTGGGTATGTAGACACTACGTGTATTAAGATATAGGAAGCTAAATCTTAGGATTCATAATCTTGTGCCTTCTTCTACCTCTTTGCTTTATATAGTGAATAAATACCAGTTATTTCTGTCAAAGCTTGTAGTGCAATTCTTGGAATTGTCCTCCCTGTCCAGATATAGGCCATTTTGCAGTGAGGAAATCTGATGTTTTCCTGTGGAAAATGTTCCTCCTTGTGAAAGAGACTTACAGAGGTGGTGGCCCAGAGGGACCAAGTCACCTCTGTATGAGTAGAAGTGGGAGTTCTTCAGCTCTGCTTTTCTGGCATGCTATTACTGTATTTAATCTTGGGGATATTTGATGTAAAACATAAGCAAGAATGCCTTCAGGAAGAAGATAAATTAAGGATGCCAAGCTGTGGATAATGCTTGGAGTCAAAGCTATTTTGGATTCCTGGGTTCTTTATACTGTAAAATTGAAGTGTTTCTATCTATGTGTAGAAGAAGAATCACTGAGATGACTAGAGAAACTTTAGTCTTAACAGTAGAAGAACTTCAGATGGTGCAAAGACTAAGCAGTAGATGAGGGAAAATTTAGAATATTTAATTAAATGCCAGCTGAGGCATCTAAAATGTTGGATTGGGTCTAAAACTCAGCTGATGAGTGTCTAAATTCCCTTGCTGGAGGATGGATTTGTTGATATTTATCTCAGGGCAATGCTGGACAGTGAAATGTGTCAAGTGATCACTTATTACAGTAATAACTGTACCATGTATGGACTTAGATAAAACTGTGTTTTAAATAGCTTGTAAAATTTGGCAGAGGACAAATCCATGAATGTTTCTAGGTGATCACTAGATTACCAAATTTTCCTTAACCAGTGGTGCTTATCTATATGGTTTCTGTGCAAAATGCCTGTATCTCCCTGTGATATGTGAATCCAGTTTTACAAGAGATAATGAAACATGAAAGAACTAACCATCCTAGGTTTTTTTCCCCTAATGTTGTATCTCAATGTTGTCTCCATCAGTAGCCTTGTCCGCAGGAAGTGTAAAGTTTCCTGCTATGACTGTTTGACTGCTGCCAATTATCAGATCTGCTTTTGGCAGCTTTCCCTCCCAACCTGCCGATTAGCTAATGTGTGGTTACTAATACAATATGGGAAACTGGTGTAAATGAAGAAGCAAAAGATTTATTAATTTCATG
Organism: Phylloscopus trochilus trochilus; assembly: GCA_016584745.2. Lineage (NCBI taxonomy): Eukaryota > Metazoa > Chordata > Aves > Passeriformes > Phylloscopidae > Phylloscopus > Phylloscopus trochilus. Next base: position 14,531,737 of record WQNJ02000062.1, read on the forward strand.
TGCTAATTACTGTTTGTAATATAATTATCAATACTGCAAAAAAAAATTCTGGCTTAAGGAATAGCCAGGTTTCTGTGTCTTGTGAAATGAGGCACAAGAATTTTGTGCTGTAAACAGGTATATTTTCCCCTTGATACAAGCACATAATTTTCATTAGATGCATAGGTTTCAAAGGCAGAAGAGAGATCATTAGATTTTGGAGTCTAACTACCTGTAAAACTCAGGCTAGAGAATTTCATCCAGGTAGCTTTTATCTGAGTTAATAGAAAACAGGAGCCAGATCCTGGACTGGATGTACAGCAGTTTTACTCCACTAGACTGGAATAATGGTGATTTATACCAGCTGAGAAATTGGCAGTAGACTTAAATGACAATAGATTCTTTTTTTGCATAAACCTAAATGAAAATGGTCATATATTTTAATAGCTGTGTTGAAAGAGCCTTGCTGGGAGTGAGTTTTTGAAAAAGTATTTTAAGCTTTAGAAGAAAATGAGGGGTTTTCCAAACCTTTATGGGTTGATTGTGTTCCCTGTTGTAATTTAAACTTGTCCCTTCACTGAAGAAAAGACATAAATTTAGTAGAAAAAAATTCTTTTTAAATTGAAACCTGTGCCAAGCTTCTTATTTGTAATTAAATCATGCACAAGGATTTTAGTGGGGGAAGGAAGAACAAAATAATATAATAAAAAGCTGAATATTCTCAGAGCCAAGAGGAACTTGAACTCAAATGTTTAAAGATTAAAAGTCTCAAGAGCTTAAAAAGTCATCTCTAATTTCTTTCATTAGGTTGCATATTTGGCAAAACAAGATGCCTCATTACTCTTTTTTAGCCATCTGTATGTGTGTGTGGATGATGTTATTATATTTACAGCAGACACAGTCTTATCATTTAGGTACAGACAGAATCCTACCTGCTCAGAGCTACAGAGTTTAAGAATGCAGACAATATTGACATAGACAATGCCATTACATCCTGCAATCTGCACAGAAGCTGAGACTGTGCACACCAAAGCTGAATAAAAGAATTTTCTCCCTGCTCCCCTAAAATGGGAATGTTTAAAGGAAAATACCAGTGTGGGGAGAATATCCTTCAGATTCCCTATAAATTTCTGTCAGTTCTATCTCAGGAGGAGGCGGTGAAGGCTTTTGTGCTTAGTGATACAGAAATCTGTGGCTATCACATCATCAACATGTAGAATATATAGAAAGAAAGACAACTTCTTATTAGAGCAGCTGCTCATGTGAATGGTAAGCAGAGAGAATCTTGTCTCATAATATTCCCATTCTCATTTATAATAAATCAGATGCTGGTTTGGCTGATGAACTGTTTGAGGTACTTTATATTTGATGAAAAAAATCCTAGCAGAATACACATTTTAATGCATTTCCTATACTTTTTCCCCTTAGTGTTTTTCTCCTTCAGAGGTGGAACTCTGCTTCAACAAGTCACAGAACATTTTGATGGCTTTGTCACATGGAGAAAAAAACCTGATAATTTACTGCAGAGGTAAACATCAGAAGACATGGTCTGAACCAAATCAACCCCAACTTTCTCTCTCTACTTTAAGCAGAATTAGAACAGCCAATCCTTCCTTGAAAAGCAGGGTTTCTTTTTGTCCCTTATCTAGAAGGATTTAAGTGTTCCCCATCCTTGAGGATCCTCAGGTAACCCCATCGTACCACTAAGTATTTTGAAACATCACTCTTGCCTACAAAGTTTGCAGCAACATCGCATCCTTCAGCCTGTTGCAGACATCTGTCTCATAAGGAACATGCAGCTGCTGAACTGATCTCCCCACAATGTCTAAGCCCAAAGTTAATTCAAGACTCTGTAAGAAAACGGAGAAAAAAAAAAGGATAATTGTCTGTTTTATGCAGCCAGGCAAGAGCAAACGTCTATCAATGCTATCTTGAATTCTCTGCCTTTATGAACATCAGACTGTTAGCTTATGTTAGGTACTACTGTAAAATGGATCCTCAGGGGTGAAACACTTGAAGCAGTGGCTTGTGAAGGAGAACAGCCCTTTGCAGCACCGTACAAAGAGGTGATGCACTGCAGCATGCAGAGACCACTGCTCCTTCTCATCCTGCCTCATCATTGTATCTTTTGCCTGAAGGTGTCTGTAGAGTGTGCCAGCATAATTGCACTGTGATACAAGGAGAGACAAGACAAAATCAGTTCCTTGGAGAAGCCAGGCAAGAGAGGCTCTGATGTCTGAACTGCATATTGTGCAATTGTATGCTACTTGTTATGACCGTGTTTTTATTGCTTGGTTCAGTCCTACCGCTCTCAGACCACTATGCTGACTTCCAGGAAACTTTAAATATATTGTTTCCCAAAAGGTGAAGTTGGGCTATTGTCATAGAAAAAATAGCTGTGGTTTATGGTCTTGTCAATTAAGTTCAGCTTCAGCAAACATGACATGAAATCTGGACAGGACAGCCTCACCAGTGAATAAAAAGTCTTATTCAGCCTAGTCATATATAAATATCAGTAATATAAAATTCTGACAATTGTAAGAGAATTGCATTCACAGAAGCTTTGCAGTTCCAGCCTGATGAAAGGTGATAAAGCATCAGTCTGTGTATAGTTCCATTTTGTCATTTGCTTGTGGAGTACTTCCTTCCCACACTAAAATTAAAATTTAAAAGACTTTCACTTTGGGGGAAAAGAGCATCATTGAAGAGAAATTCTCCCTGGCAAATTAATAGATAAGGTCTGCCATGCTAACTCAAAAAAGCAAGCAAAAGGTAAAAATTGAATCTCTTTATCACAGTTGAGTCATTTTTCTAAACTGGGGAAGTAATATGGGATGGAATATATAAGACAGATTCTCTTACAGAAAGTGCTTTTAAACTTTAAAAGATCCATAACTAATATTGGGAATGGTTATAAATGACAGTCTTCTCTTTTAGATTGTGTTGCGTTTATTGCATTCTACCAGGACTTTATAGAGACTCTCAAGGAATTAAAGTTATATTTATGATAAAAATACGGAGCTGCTTCTAAATAGCATTTTCATCATATTAACTGTTGCCTAGATAACAGGCATATCTCCTCAAGCACCTCTATTCTGGTTTAGCACTACAGCTTGCAAATTAATACAGTCATTATAAGGCAGCAAAGCTATATCACTTACCATTTCATTATTGTTCAAGTCAAAATCCATATTTTTTCAGTTTTCCCTAGGGTTACAAACTGGATAGGGAAGTGTTATCATCTTGCAGAATAATCTCTCAAGACTCACTCTCTTTGGTGTTAAGAGGAGCTGTTAATCATATTACAATAATTTTCATATTAATAGGTCCCGTGTAAAGACAGAGTTAATGCTCTCCTACATTCAATCCTCCAACATAGTTTTTTTATATATATATGTTTATATATACATATATATATTTAAAACTGCTTGAGACTAGATTAGCATGAAAGATATCACGTCCTACTCAGTGTATGAATCGGGGTCAAATCAACAGCAAACCCTTAAATTTTTAATCAAAATGGCAATCTGTCATCCCTAAGAGAGTTAAATAACATTTGAGAGAATAACATGAATATGTTTTAGTGGAAAATGCATGGAAGAACTTACTGCAGCACACAGAAAGCATTCCATGGAATATCTAGAAGATATATCTATGAGAAGCTGTGATGCTAGCATGCATATCCATTCTAAATTAAAAATTATCTTTACACCTGAATTTTGTTTTCTGAGGAACCAATACACCCTTTATTTTTGTGCTCTCAGACACTGTAGGTTTCTGAAAGCTTCTCCTACAATATTGTACATTTAATAATATAATATTACTTAAACTCAGGGCATTTTCTGTTATTTTTCCTTTTTCCAGTCTGCTGACCTGAGGAATATGGTCTGCTCAGAAGAAGTTGGGTCTGAATTTAAGAAGTGTCCAAGGGGTCAGGTGTTTGCCTAATTTTGAGCAGCCTGAATGTGAAACAAAGGTGGGTCAGGTCTGCAGAGACATGGAGGTGACCCAGCTCTACTCCTGCTCTGCCCCTGTGTGCCCTGGCTCGCTGGGAAACCTCTCCGTGTGGGAGCCTGAGCACGGTGCTGGTGCTGCGGATAATGAGCTCCGTGGAGAGCAGGATCAAGACTGGAGCACGATGATGATTTAATGGGGCAGTTTGGCTCCTGAAGCTGGTCATCTTAGCCCAGGAAGGAGCCTGCTGCCTCTTCCTCAGCAGTGTGGGAAGATGCTCCCTGGGTAAACCTTCACTTGCTGTCAGCATCCGCTCTCCTTTTGCTAAGCCCTTTCACCGTAATGATGCCATCTCTCTCCACGTCCTTCATTATTCTCCTCTCTATCGTTCCCAGGGGGTCTGATTAAAATCTGTGGAAAGCTCTCTTGGACTTTACTGGCTTTGGTACTCTGGCTCTGCTCCTTAATTTGCCTTTCTTTTCTGTTTTTAACTGCTTTCTATTTAGGCTCACTTCTGCTGTGTTCTAAACACCCCTCACCTTTCCCCCCTTTTGTATTTTGTACTCTTATTCTTATTCCTGACCTGCTCGACAACTGTTAAATTACTTAGGTGGTGAGTAAAATGCAGATTAAAGAAGTGTTTTCAGCTTTGAGCCAAAATGTGTTGACAGGACTCACAAGAGGCCTAGAGGAGACATGGGAGAGCAGCATCATTTTGGGAGAAGAAAAGCTAGAAAAATTACTCTCATCAGATCTGAGGTCTCACCGTGATTCTGTGGCAGCACTCTTGACTGCGTTAATGAGGTCATGAATCCACTAGCAGTGTGTAGAAACAGTTTTAATTGGTGATAATTTTAGCACTTGTTTAACAAAATTTAAGGCAGCTGGAATGGGTTTCTATCCACGCTATACTGGTGTAAATCAAAAGTAATGTTATTCAAACTTATGTTCTTCTAGAATAGCAGCACTTTAACAGAAATCAGATTCTAAAGCACTCCTGAATTTCAGATATTATACTGTATTTCCATTTATAACCTGACATAATTCCCACACAGCATATGGTATTAATCTGGTGTAAACACCATGTTATGATGATACTCAAACACATACAGCTGACATGAAAATGTCTTCAAGTACAATATTTCCAAAAGCAATTATGTCTATATGGTTGGTAGTTAGTTAGCTTGTGTGAAGTTTTATTTCTTATTCATACATATATGAAGGTTCACAGGATGAAACATTATGTATAAAAAAAAGGAGATATTTTCACTGGTTGCAAAAAATTGAGAAAAAATCAGGAGTGTACTTACTTTGGCCTGTTGGGCTTTTATAAGGAAATTTCACCTTCATATGAACACAGGATTTTTACAGTGTTGGAATTTCCTTTTGTTTGCATTAGAGGGTAGATATATAGATGAATGTAAGGAATACAATGACACAAAGTGAAACTAATGATATTTTTGTTAGAGAAAATGGACTCCAAAATAAATATTTAGGGAAATTTTGTAATTCTCAGAGAAGATAATACTCTTGATGTGTGAATGCCCCAGACATCAATCTCTGCCAGTAACTAAGCATTTTTCACTGTTCTCTGATGAGAAGTCTAGGAGACCAGCACCCCTTGTCCAGGCAGATGCATGTGTAAAATCCTTAAAAAAATTGCCTGAGTTGAACCAATAATTTTGTCAAAAGGAGATAAAGAAACACATGTCTTTTGGAAAGCAAATACTTATGGATGGTAATACTTTTGCTTGAACACTCGCTAGTAGGGCCAGATTTACAAATAGTGTAACTTTTCTTGTGTCATCTCACCCTTTAGAGATAAAATAATTTATTAGGATGAAGTGCAGCTTTTTCACAGATTGCTTCTAGCTCCACCTGCTACCTAGAGTTTCAAAATTTTTAGCCTTTCCTACCCCCTCTTTTTCTTCCTGAGGATCCTTTCTTGAATACATTCCTAAGACAAAGAAAATAAGGCAACCTCAGTATCACATTCTCAAAACAGAAAGGGACTGCAAGAAATTGCTTAACAAACAGCTCTGCATTCCTTAGCTTTAGTATAAATCTGCAATGACTTTATTTTCATTACTTCATACTGGCACTACAGTGAATAACAGTAGGTTAGACTGTTGATGGCATTGTAAAATGAGCATTTCCATCTCATCCCTATTACCCAAAACAATATGTTAGTTTTAAAAGACACTGCTAAAAGACTTGCAATGGGACAAAGGTAAATGTGGAATAACTCCACTGAAAATTTACACCAAGAATTGAATTTAGCCCACTTTGTTGAATGCCTTTTAATGGTTTCTGCACGTTCAAGCATCCACCAGAGATTAGATGGGAGGCAGCAGACCCGCCGTTATCTGCGATGCAGGCAGGACACCCGGGGTGAAAGGGTAACGCATTATCACACTGCGCCACCTGGCCCATCCAACACAATTTCAGCAACCATAATTGTATTGATTACTTCTTGTGCTCATGACTAATGACCTCTAGCTGCAACCTTGCATTTTCTAAATCTTTTATATTCTGATTTAATAATAAGATTTGATTAAAAATTGCCATTAGCCAATGCCAATGATTAGTCAGCAAGACTCAATGCCGCCAAGTTCCAATGAGTTTCATTATTCTGGAATTAAAAAGCACAGAGAACTTCTCTGGGTTAATAATACAACGATTCTGTCTCAATCAGGAATGAAAGAAAACAGCTCTAATATACAAATGCAGCAAAATGTGTGGCTATTACTAATAGCCACATTTTACAGAGAAATGTTTGAAGAATTAAAGGGACTTTGTCACAGATGGTGGGGACAGTTTGCTTTTACTTTTTATATTTGATTGGAAAGCCAGTGTCAGATGGTATGTAAGGGGGCATTTTCCTGAGGAAAGACATTTCCTTTGGTGCAACAAGAACATGGGGCTTATTCAATTTCTGTATGGGAATACCTGCCACAAAAAAACAAGGCAAAGTGTATGTCTGCAAAAATAGATTGTGATGGCTTTAGAAAATGACAAGAGGTTTGTCCAGATTATTTATCTGCTGAGAATATGTTTTACTATGTGGGGTTCTTTTTTATTAAAAAAAAAAAAAATGACTAATTACATAAAGGGCGTATTGTCACATGTTTCACAGAAAATAAAGAAGTCTGCCATCTTCTTTCAAGAAGGTAAGATATTTAAATGCACACTAAACACATTTTTAGACATGTCTCTAAATCCTGCTGAAGAGTGTTAGACTAAGGAGAGACTTAAGCATATATCTAAGAGCTCTGCTAGATCCAAATTGCAGCCTTCGTGTTTTTGTATTCGGGGTGCCCTAGAGGAGATGCTCTGTGGGGTAAACATCTGCTATGGGATGTGATGTTCCCTCAGATCCCATTGAAGCTAACTGAGGACTGGGTGACACTGAAGTCAATGAGAGCTGAGAGCACTCAGCACCTTTCAGGTTCAGGTCTCTAAATAATTAAAGACTCTTGAGGCACAGTAAAAGCATTTCCTGCCTGTCAGACAGGAGCAGGAAAGCTGTCCTGTCTCAGTTTCATCCTCCTGAAAACATGCCATATCCCAAATGGGAGTTCCACAAGATTTTTAAGATATTTGAATTGAAATACTTTTTTAAAATACTGCTCACATAAAATGTTGTATTGGGTTTTCATGCCAAGGTTTTGGTAGAGGTGTAGGCTACCAGGGGTGGCTTCTGTGAGAAGCTGCCAGAAGCTTCCCCATGTCTGGCAGAGCCAGACTGCTGTCTCTAAGACAGACCAACTGCTGGCTAAGGGTCAGCCCATCAGTGATGGTGGTGGAACCTGGCAGATGACATAGTCAAGAAGTGGGAGAAAACCCCACCAAATGGGTACAAGAGCTGCTGGAGGAATGAGTGAGAATATGTGAGAGAACAATCCAACATTCCCCAAGGTGAGTGCAGAAGGAGGGGGATGGGCTGCTCTAGGTGCCAGAGCTGAGTGAATCAGGCAGAGCCCCTGCAGCCCATGTAGGTTCAGGATGGAGCACAGATCCACCTGCAGCCCATGGAGAAGAAGGGGATGTCAGAAGGAGGGTGTGACCCTATGGGAAGCCTGCACTGGAGCAGACTCCTGCCAGGACTTGTGTCTCTGTGCACAGAAGTGTCCATGCTGGAACAGGTTTGCTGGTAGGGCTTGGGACCCTGTGGGGTACAGTCTGGAACAGCCTGTTCCTGCAGGAGTGCACCCCATGGAAGGGACCCATGCTGGAACAGTTCATAAAGAACTGTTGCCTGTGGGAAAGACTCACTTGGGAGAAGTTTGTGGGGACTGTCTCCTGTGGGGTGAACCTCACGCTGGAGCAGTGGAAGAGTGTGAGGAGTCCTCCTGCTGAGGAGGAAGGGGCAGAAAGGACACCATGTGGTGAACTGACCACAGCCCCATTCCCCTTCTCCCTATGCTGTTGGGATGGAGGAGGCAGAGAAATCAGGAGAGAAGCTGATCCTGGGAAAAAGGGAGAGTTGGGGGAAAGGTGTTATAAGATATGGGTTTATTTCTCCATGATTTGATTTGTAATAAATTAAACTAATTTCCCCAAGCGGTGTCTGTTTTGCTGATGATGGTCACTGGTGAGTGATCTCTCCTTGCCCTTATCTTGACCCATGAGCCTTTCATTATACTTTCTTTCCTCTGCCTGGCTGAGGAGGGCAGTGATAAAGCAGCTTTGGTGGGCATCTGGCACCCAGCCAAGGTCAACTCACCACAAATCTTTTGTCACCTTCAGGAACATAATTTTTAAACATTCTTTTTAAATAAAGTTTGCTATTGGCAACTGTTTTCCTAGCTTATTATAAGTGCCTTTAAAATGTTTCCATTAATTAAGGCTGCTTTTATGGACTACATCCATTTAGTGAAATTGCAGAAAGAAGTGCTGCCGACACATCTGCCATTGACTTCTGTTTGCCTGAGCATTTTATACCCCCGTGAATAGCACAGTGGGGAGAGAAAGCCTGCGAAAGAGAATGATAGAAAGTGGTGAATTCTGTCCAGCAAAACATGGAGGTCAGGGGAGACTCAGCTGATTACACAGTCATGTTTTCCAGGATTTCATGAGGAGAGTGGAAAGTTGGTTAAACTCTGGTTACAACAGAATAGCTCTCAAAGCATACTCTTTTAAAACATACATGAAATACTCAGAAAATAAAAATGCATAAAATGTCAGTTTGAATATATAAGATTGTGCTTTGTGGGATCAGGCAGGAAGGAGGTTGATCTGATCATCTCTGTATTAACTTACCGAGGTTTTTATACACCCTCAGCTGACAGCATTACTAGCCAGATTATAATTATAATTACCTTGGCTTCATCTCAGTGTTTATCTGCCATGACACCCACCCAGCCACCTGCCTGCTATTAATTCATTCAACACTAACTTCATCTTTTTTTCCTTTTATCTTGTTTTTTTCCTGTTATCCTTACTTTAAAAAATGTGTCTGTTATTAGAAACAAACTAAACACAATATTTGTTTGTCCATGACATCATGTATTCCTTTGTTTAAAAAAAGAGAAAAAAAACCAATCAAGAATTCTTCAGATTATAAAAATAACCTGTTTGTGTTTTATAGTGAAAACTGGAAAGATCTGGCATTTGACTCAAAAACTCAGAACAGCTGATAATCTTCTTTAAATTGAATCTTTTTTTTTTTCATCTATAATACTGCCAGATATTCAAATAAGAGGAAATTCATGACAAAGGGCAATAAGCACAATACACAGTTGGCTTGTAGGATTCCACTGTGGGTGCAGTTCTGCATGAGTGCTGGATATTTGTTGCTGTTGTTACTCCTGAGGTGTTGAAGTTTTTTATTTGTTCTGATAGAAAATTGAATGTCCAACTCTACTGTAAAACGATGTTTAAAAAAAAATAGAAAAACAGTAGAACTTGAAAGAAAAGCCGTGCTCACAGTGCTTAAAGCCTTGGAAATACTTAACACTGCATTCTGCTATGCTGTTTATGGGACAGAAAGCACTTCTCAGTATGCCAGGAGCTGTGAACTGGTGCTGTTGTGTGGATGTCCTTTTGAATATTTGGTGAGTGGTAGATTGAAGAATACACTGTAATGTGTCAGAGAAAGCTAATTATAATAATGGCTTGGGGTCAGGTAAATGCTTCACTATTTATCTGACCCAACCACTGTTTATTATACTCCTTGTGTCAACACATTTTTACAGAGTGAAAATTAGCAACTAATTAATTTAATTTCAGGAGTTAATGCCACTGTAAAGAAAAAAATAATCAAGGTTTATATTGAATAGTGATGTTTCTAGAAGAGAACATTATAAACATTGCAGTGAAGGGTCTTTAAAAGCAGCTTTGAACTGAATAATGTAAAGGTCTTGTTCTGCAATCATTCATCAAGCATCAGTTCATCAAACTTCACTTAAGTATCTGGTCAAGTCTTGTTCAAATCAAAACCACCTTGTTTAAATGCTTTCTGCATTAAACTGGGGTCTTAGACCTGCTCAAGCAACGTTTCTGACTTTGCTGAGCCTGCCTCCCTGGGCAAATGTGTCAGGGTGAAGGCCTAATTGCCCATATTCCTCTCTCATCTGTTGATGTTCCCTTTTCCAGTGGCATTTCTGCTGCTCTCTGTCAGTTAAAAGTTTGGAAATGTCAGAATCTAAGACACTACTCAGACCTCTGTACAGGTTTTGGGGGCACAGTTCAAGCAAGCTGAACTGAAGGAAGGGAATTTTCTGAGGTTGTATTATTGCTTATTATATTTTTCAACTTCCCAAATTAAGCAAGCCTCTCTTTAGCATTGGTTCCTTATGTGTTTCAGCCAACACATTCTTCCCTTAGCATAGCCCACAAAGACACAGTAACACCTTGTGTATAAAAAAATACAAAGACAATAATTATTTGTATTTTTACAGTCATTTTATTGTGAAGACTTTGAGTGCTTTAAGATCTAATGGAGCTGGAGATTTTCCCATCTTTCCTTCTTTCTGTCTTTTTTTCCTCATATTGCCTTCCCCATCTTTCCTGTCCTCTATCCTTGTATTTTTAGATGAGGTCAGTACTGGAGAAGCTTAGGCACACTTTGCCCAGATGATGTCTTTGCTTTCACTCCAAGCTGTGTGGGACAATGAAATCTCCTCTTCCCCTGAAGGCCATAAGAGACCCCCAGTGTGTGTCCCAGCTGGATCTCCATTCTTAGTGAATGAAGGTCCAGGGCTCCAAAGCACACTGCAGGCTGCAGCTGCTGAGCAGTTTTCTACAGTTTAAGTAGCCAGCCCCAGGAGATGCAAAAAATCTGTGGCAGAGCTTAGAAAACAACCCAGATGTCTTAGCTGTTCTTCCTAGACATTAAACATCTTTCACTCTCAATGTGCAATCAATGATTGCTGGGATTATTATCTTACCTTTTAAAATTCTGGACCACTGCATGCAAGAATCAGTATTTTTAGACTTACTTTTTCTAATGATAAATTCAGGAAATATTTTAATAATTGTAATTATCAGAATGCAGCTATCAGTCTAAAATTTTATTCAGACCTGTGCTGATTTGGCAACGTGGCTGGTCTGGCTCTGTCTTCAAAGTCATCTTTTGTGTCAGATAGCAACTGCTACAAGGGAAGTATGTGCAGCTACAGCTTTCACCAAGGCATTGACAGCTCTGAGGCTGGGGACCAAGAGGGCAATGCTTGGGTCTTATGATCTTCCTCATCTTGTTGAAAAAGGTCACAGAAGTCATCAGATTGACTGCGGAACATTCCCTCTGAGCAATGCACCTTTTGTACTGCAGAGATGCTGCAATTTTTGAAGCCATGGTCCATGTGGAACACAAATCTTTCTTTAGCATGTATATCAGTGCATCACAAATGCCCTCTGGGGACAGGGAGAGGCTTCTTGTTCAGTGCAGTAGTCCAACAAAATATGCTAAATTAGAGTAATGTGAAATAGGCAAGAAAATCCATTGCTTGATTTTGTTCCTTCTTTCCAAAAGCAAGTCAAGGAAGAGAGGCATGGAGATATTTGACTGTGGTCAGCAAATGTACTTTTTTCTTATAAAGAGGTAATAATAAGAAAAAGATTGATATAATGGAAACCTTTGGATTCTTTCTACATTGCAAAGATCATCAGGTTAAAATGGGCTGGGGAAGATGGTGCTTCAGGGGACAGCACAGAATACCATGGACCATGTGTTTTATCAGAGAGCTTTGAATGTGTCCCAGGTCCTCTGCTTTTACTCCATGAGCCTTGAGCAAAATCTATATTGCAAAAAGATCAATCTATGCAAAGTAGAAGGATTTCATGTGGTATATAACACCCTTGTTCAAGAAGTGTCTGCAAAAGGATCACCTGCCTAACAGACAAATATTCTATTATATAATTTATAGGGGTAGAAAATGGCTCTTCCTTTCACATATGGATGGGAGTTACAAATGGAAAAGCTGCTAAAAATGTGCAGTCAGGTTGTCCAAGAGTATTTTCTTCTGCACTGTCAGAAAACATTTTTGAATCACAAATATTTTCCTGTTCACCTGTGCCCTTTGGAAACACTTGATGAATAGATCAGCCCTCATCCTGCAAGGGTATTTGCTGTGTCTCAACATAGGTTTGCTAGCAAGTGTCCCTGCCACAAACAGGTTTTCTGTCTTCAGACACTGGCCCTGGCCCTTGGCTGATGCAAAAATCCCAGTCCTGCTGGTCACGTGCACTGCACCTGAAGGAGAGGAGTGAGCTTCCTGGAGGCCTGATCCTGCAATGACATCACGTAGTAATCATGAGCGACCACCAAAAATTACTGTTTAGTTCAGTCTCTTGATCACTGAATGAACACCATGAAGACTCAGTAAGGCTGAGCTTTGTTACTAGGCTTGTTTGATCATCAATATGTGAATACTCAGAGGTGTGAATAAACCCAATATGGGAGGAAAAAACCTCACCAAACAAATTATATTTAATGCCTAAAACATGCTTTCTGTTTTTTAGACACAGCATTATGAACTTTCTTTACAGGATTTAAAATCCATTTAACATTTGATGTCTATTAACATAGAAACCAGAAGAAAACCCCCCAAACTTTTTCTGATTTCAGTGACTTTTCTACAGACTCCAAATTTTATTTATGAGTATGTCATCTTATTAGTCAATGTTTCATTAATAATACAATTTTTACTGCTCCCTTCTTGTATTATGAGCTTCTGGAAAGCATGGTATTTTTTTTGTCATGGTATTGGAAGACATACAAAATGTACAGTCGAGTATGAACCTTCATGGCATGACTAGAATAGAAAGAAATAATAGTAAATGATTTTTAACTGTTATTTAGGTTATGGAAAAATGTGCAGGAAAAAAAATCATGCTAAACTGGGGTGTTAAAGCACTGGAAATTGACCCAGACAAAGTTCTCAAAATCAAGATAAGCCAAGGCTGTTGCTGGTTACTTCTTAATTAACTAACTGAAGCATACACAGCCAATAAAATCTAACTTTTGCAAGGCAAATAACCCTGGACTTTTATGGATGTCAATAAAATGAATGTTGTCTGGAAGATATTCATTAACCAAGGGAAGATATCTGTAGAGGCTATGGTCCAGAAAGTTGGTGGATTTAATGACACAGCCACAGAAGATTGTGTAATAAAGTGAGTGAGCTGGTAAAAGAAAAGAAGTGGCTTTTCTTCAGTGTGAATATGTTTCATTAAACCAGCAGTAAATTGCATGGACTTTTATTGTTTCTGGTCTACATTAGCCAAGGTCTGTCTAACGTTAGTGGGTCTACCCATTCATTTTCAGAACAGTAAGATTGGTTTACTGTTCTTCACAAGCTGAAGGGTAGATGACTAAAATATAGTTGGATGCCTACTGTGCATGTGGGAAGGTGAAGAAAAGCATTTGTGAAAAAGCATTTGTGAGCAAAATCTCACATATGTCTAATACCTCTTTTCTCCTGTTTGTAATTACGTGGTTAAACAAGAAAAATGGAAATGCTTACCTTTACAGATGTGGTTTATTCCTACCCTGACAGTGTTCTCCATGCAGTTTGGAAACATCTTCATACTGTGACAGGTTGAGAGGAGAAAGGAAGGAAGGAAGGAAGGAAGGAAGGAAGGAAGGAAGGAAGGAAGGAAGGAAGGAAGGAAGGAAGGAAGGAAGGAAGGAAGGAAGGAAGGACGGGCGTTACTTTCTGGACAATGAAAAGGATCAGCATAAGGAGAAAAATGAGAGCGTGGTCAAGAGCAGCATTATGTATATACACTCTGGTGTCAATTCAGAGCCACGTGTGCCCCTGCTCTTTGTTAAACTGTGAGGGAGCTGGTGACCTCCCAGTACTGGCTGCCTTTTAGAAACCCCCATGGTGCCCTGAAGCAATGTGACGACTAAAGCCATTTCTCCAGGGTCTAGCTGCTTTGTGATTTGATAGTTCTTCAAGTGATACATGAGGACCATGTAACTCAATATGTTCCAGTGGCTATGTGGTTATTGTGCCAGAATAATGGTTTTATCTGGCTCTCTTTTGCTTATTCTTCCCCAAGACCTCCTTGTTCTTTGCAACATTTTACCTTCCTTTTCCAGTTTTAGTGTAAGGTAAACCAGTAGCAGAGCCAGAAAGAGAACATCTCATGAATTTCATCACCATCACCTTCGGTGTCTCTTATTGCTTCCCAGTTGTTGGCTGAGATGCTGGTCCATGCTTCCTTATATGGACCAAATAATTTTTTAAATCAAAAAATGTCTGGATCCTGGAGTCTTTAGTACTTTGTTACCTGGTGCCTCATGTATCATGGAAAAAAGATAGTTTGGCATGTCATCGTATAGCCATCCATTTTGTCTCCAAATGAAATGAAAAAAGGCTGGAAAAATCCCAAGAAGATCGAGTAAATTCAAAATATGTGTTAATGATCACCTATAGATGCGATATGCTTAGTGTTTGTGCTTATATCTTTGTATCTTTAGATAAAAAGATCCCACAATAAATACACATGTAAAAGGCATATAGGTACTGGGATAGTAGACAAAAAAATGAAAATTAATTAATTTTCTAATTAAAAAATTAATTTAATCTATTTTTTTTAAGTCTCCCCAGTCTATTTTACCATTTCTGACAAAAAATACCTGGCAGAATTTGGGGATGATGGGGAAACTATAAGTACGTTCTGCATTGGATGACAAAAGGCTGCATGAATTTTCAGCTGAAATGGGCAGAGCTGTGGAACAGTTAAATAGATGGTAAAATTTTTCCCTGGTTCTTATCTGGGAAGTTTTGTGTCTAGGTTGTCAAAAAATCATTTAAAATCATATGTTATCATTTTGATGGCAAAGTAGGAACTAGTTCAGCTTAAGCTTTGCATCATAGGACCAGTAAAGTTATCCATCCAAAAGAAAGGAGAAAACAGTAACACTTCAGTACTGAAAAACTATGTTTGGCTATTTCTCTTACAACTCCACAGCTGTTCTACTACCTGTAATTGGAATGCCAAGATGAATATTTGTTTTAATTGGGGTGGATAAACATTGATGGCAATCGTATAATATTCTGAAAGAATAGATAGAATGTTTTAGTTGCTATAGTAGGTCAGATTTAGGATCTGCTACCGAAGTTGTACTGTGCACATGAGTAACTGCTCTTTTGGTGTGACTCAGTTGCTAATTGTTTAGCTCTGATAACCCTAATATTTACAGTTTTGAAGCCTTTCTGGAATCTGTTATTTTTACTCTGGCACATCAAAACTTCTTGAATAAATCTTGACTGCAGGCATGAGATACTCTTCAAACTGTCTACAGTGGTATCCAGTCTGGTGGCTGTGGCTGCTGTTTCCTTGAGAGTGAACGGAGACTCAGGGTGTGACAGCAGTAAGCAACGATGCCTCATCAAACCCTTTAAAGATAGATGCTCTAGATGCTCTAGCATATGATATTCTGCTACAGGCTCCCTGAATATGGTCACATTTCCTTCCTTGATACAAATGGAGATGAGCCAACCCATCAGAATTGTGGGTTTGGAACTGTCATATTTGAAAGAATTTATTGAAAATACCCTAAAAATATGACTAACTATATTTTGACATGAAGAACTAAAACTATAGAAACCTCTTGTTCAATTTTCTCCAATCGTTCCTCCAAGCCACTGATTCAAGAAGAAAAAATTATCCTTCGCTCCCCTCAGCCTCCAAGGAATTCATATTAATTTTTAGTTAATAGCTGAAGCACCAGTGCAAATGTGAGTTGTGTCCCTGCATCTATTAGGATATAAATACCTGTCCTTTCTCTCTCCTAGGGGTCACTCTATTTTAAATGAGACAATGGTAAATTTAACATCCAAACTGTCATGAGGGGAAGACTAAACACAAAGAAAAGTCTTCTAGTTCTGCTGTCTTAAAGTATAATTTTCTGATTTTTTTTATGATGAAGCTTTGAAAATGAAAGCATTGCACCTCTACCATTAGAATAGAAGCCACACTCAGAGCAAGGCACAGCTCACTGACATATGCTGACTACAAAAACCACTCTATTTCTTCTTGGTTTAGCCTCTTCATCTTAAGCTGGAGGCAGAAAAGCAATCATAGAATACTTGCAGAAAATTAAAAGAGCTTCCAAATTGGTTAGATAAATGGAGTATCACTCAGCACAAATTGTGTTTGTGTGAAAGATCCCACTAATGGTCATAGGTGAGGTTTCCAGTGGTATATCTTCATCACTTTGAGCCTACTTTACCTTCTTTGAAAGGTGAGGTATTTTGGGTGATAATGTTATTTCCTATTTAAGCAAAAAAATTCTATTGTGTTTGTTTAAATCTTTGCTTCCTAGTGAAACTCTTGAATGCATATTGATTCTCTTGCTTTTCTCAGAGATGAAAATGTTCTTGTTCTCTGAACCTGAAACAATAGTTTAGTAACCACCATAGTCTCAGGAATATAAACTGAAATGGATATTTAAAGACAGGTATGTATCTTTTATCAGAGGAATGGTTTCTTAGGCCATGACTAGAACTTTTGGCTGTTGCAACTTTGCACCCCAGTTCAGGATGTATCTGGATTCTTTGGGTGCTGCCATAATTTCTGTGTGGTACAGAGACTGAAGAGCTCTTCATATTAACCGCTTTATTTTAAGGCAAAGAGCTCTGCAAGCTATTCAGCTGTCCTGCCAATTGGCATTGCCTTTTCTTTTCCTATACCTTTCCTAAAGCACAGATCATCTCCTCAGACCCCAGTGCTGACACCACTACATTTTTGGTGGTACACCAATGTTGCAGCATGATTCTGCAGGGATTCCACACACCAATATTTCTAATTCTTTATTACAGAACAGAATTTCTAATTCTTATTACAGATAATGTAAGCATTATCTTTGTTGTTTTCCAGACTGCCTTAAGCATTACTATAAGCTTTGTGAGAATTCAGCATTAATTTTTGATGCAGGACTGACGACAATTATTTCTGTACAATTTTATACAAGAAAACCAGATCACTATTACATTTCACATTGACCACCATTAAAGAGACATTAAATGTGTCTCTCTAATGATCCACATTTAGTTTGTCTAAGTTACTTACCTATAACTAATAAATATCACTAACCTGTCAGTCCTTAGAAGTTTTGTCTCCATAACTGGTCAATTAGTTTCTTGATAAGAAAATCTAAATGCTTTACATTTTTTTAAAAAATCAATTAAAAATCCCCAACTTTTACCTTTTCAAATGCTAATAGCCATCACCTATTAGCAAATATACTATCCTTCAGAACATGAAAAACTATGCTTTAGTTTTTAAAACACATTTAAAAATAATTGGGACTGAAGAGTCCTCCTTAGTTCATTCCTTTATGGATACATCTGCAGCTTGACCTCATCATGTCTTTTTCTATATTGAGTTACTTTTGCTGTTTTAATAGGCACAATATTACAACTTCACACTGTGGCATAATATTTTGCCTTCAATTTCATACACATAGGCAACACAAGGGACTGTTTGTTATCTTCCATGTGTAAGAACAAGTGCAACATAAGATAAAGCTGGAAGCAAAAGGCTTAGGTAGTAAAACATGTTTTCTCCCTTCTGTTTTTATCCTGATGAAGTTACAGGAAAGATATACAAGTTGTTTGTTTGTTAGGTTTCCAAGCTGCCAATATGTACAGTAGAGAAAAAAAAATAAATCAAATTTCTGACAGGTGCAGAAAGAGAGAGCTGAGGCAAACTTTGGCTCCCCAGGGTATTTAAAAAATTTTTCTCTTGCCAGACCCAAAATAAAATTCAATCTCTATGTCCAAGAAAATAAACAGTTCTGTTGACTTGCTAGATATCAGGGCTTGTCTTGGAGATTTTATGAGATTCATGCAAATGAAATTCAGGGTTGGTTTTTTTTTTTAAATTTTTACCATAGATTCTGTATTGAAACAATACAGTTGTGGGAGAAAGGTGACATCATATTTTGGAAAGTAAAGGTTTTTAACTTACGGTATCTGATTTACATAAGCTGTTCTAGTGATGCCTGAGGAAACAAGCTTGAGAAAGAATGTTTCACTTCTTTCATCCTCTGTTGTCTTAGTTGGTGCTGTTTCCTATCTCCAAGTCCCTTCCCAAATAGTCTTTCCTTCTAAAAAATGGCCAGAAAATCTGCAGTCCAAAAAACTACCTAAAATACGTGTGATTTTTGTGAATATCTGGGGGATTTGATGGAGCAATGGAGATGAGGTGAATCTTATTGTCACCTGCACGAGATATAGTCCCAACACTACCATGATGAATGATTGGCCCTCTATTGCCCAGCTGTACCCATAGGAGGAACCCTAGGTTTGCTGATAATAAGTTATGCTTATGTGTCCCTTTGTGGTAATTTGTGCTGGGAAGGGATGTGCTGTTGAGTTGGAGTGGTTGTAGGATCTCCACTGCCCACTCAGCTGTAGTTGTCTGACCCTGTACATGCAGCATGGCTCAGGTACCTTCCAGATGGCCACCCCAATCCTGTTTGCCTGAACTAACATCCTAGTAAGGCCATAATTGTACTCACTCTGTTTTAAAACTCAGTTTTGAGGAGGTATTCCTGGTTCTATCTCAAAGTCTCATAAATTAAATTGAAATCAGTCACATTTATGACTGGTTGTTAAAAAGCTGTAAGTGTTATGAATTTATGACACTGTGCTCATGTTCAGCTGTTCACTGCTTCTGCTTCTAGGTCTTTTTGTCCTATGTGGGATGAAATTTATATTTGTGGGTGAGATCATTATAAATCTTTTATGTACCACAAGTGCAATTTTAAATGTTTGCAGGCATGGGGAAATGTGCCCATGAGATATCAACTATATTTCATGGGTTATTGCTCCATAGAGCTGACAAAAAAAAGAGCTTTGCAACTAGTATACACTCACACACCTTCTTAAGTTTACATGTTTGACCTTTAAAAGCTGGTAGGCAGCATGAAATGTGCAACTTAGGAAATAAAATGCTCCATGGTTCATATTGTACTTGGATGCCAGTTTGCCATGTTAATTTTCTTTCTTCAGCAAAAAATACCTTTCTCAGAAAATGTATCCATGTCTAACCCTTCAAAGCTTCTTGCTGATTCCAGTGACAATTGAACAGCTTTCTCAAGAGTGAGTGTATCTTGTGTACACCTCTGCATGAATCAGTGATGTAACAGAGGCCAGCAATGAGGAATGCATGGCTCACACTTGATGCAAGCCTATTGCTGAGATCTGTAGCCTTCAATCCGAGCTTCCCTTCACAGTTCTTATAGATTAGATATTAAAGGCACTGCGGAATATATTTTTCAAAAGGATTTTTTTCGGGGTGGGAAGATGGATGGGATGGATGTATGACCTGTTAATACATGACATGCTGTGAGCTGGGTTTTCAGTGTGGCATTAATTCAAAAGACCATTTGGGAAAAATATGCTTTAATAAAGCACAGTGTGTTGGGAGCTGAGAAGCCTGGGGTTTTGTAGGAGGACTACATGGACAAATAACTTCACTTCTCTGTGGCTTACCTAGGCTTCTATTTGCAAGAGGAAAAGAGGTTGGAGGGGCTTTCTCTCCTCACCCAATTGTCAATTACCCATAGCATATTCTGGCAGGTGCGAGCACTTTTCTGCTTCTTGGCCTGTGTCCCAGCCTGCTACCATTCTCCATGGTGAGCAAAGCTGGGGAGAGCCATCCTGTAACAGGCATCTCCACAGGGCTGGGGACATGCCTCTGAAACATGATTCAGTGTGAGCATCCACAGAATGCATCTACATTGGCTTCATCCTATTACTCACCTACTTGCTCATTTTAGACAAAAAAGCTGCTTAAGACTAAGACTCTCCCTCACTGTAGGTTGCTGCTTTAGATATACCTTGTAAATATAAAAATTGAAGTTTTCTAGGTCTTTGTGATATGACTATGATGAATTGGGAATGGAAAAGTGTCAGCTAACTCTAGGAAATTTTTTTTCATGCTTCACCTATGAATTTCCTTTATATTTTATTGGATATTTGTTAATTCCCTTATTGCTTTCCTTTGTTTAACAATCTATGCAATCTCTTTAGCTTTCATGATCATTTTACCCCAAGGCTTTATATATTGTATTAGGGAGAATAAGAAACACACATATCATTGTCTCTGCCCCCTGACTTGGGGAAATGAATTTTGATGAAGAGGTGTCAAGAGGCCAGTGAGATTGTTACCTCCATCAATATTAGCACAAATGTGCTTGTAAATGTTTCAATGCATCCTTTGAACATATTAACAGCACAACGTAACTACTGAATATTCAGGAAGTAGAAAGTAATTGCATCCATGGTTTCTATTTTAACAAATAGGCACAACCTTTTTTAATGCAACATTCATCCAACTTCATAGTATGCATCAAAATACATTTGGATTGTTTATGATTGATGTGGTCATCCTCTTATGGTTCCTGTGGGCTAGATAGAAATAGAAATGTAGGGCAGGAGTCTCCATTATTGTGCAGCTGCTTTTCTCTGCACTGTCAGCATAAACTCACACGAAAGCTGGAGGATCTGGCTCAGCATAAATGTAATTCTGAGATGATGAGCTGCTATGGGGCACCTACAATTCTCTTCCTTAGTGTTACTGAGATGACATCAAAGGGGTGGTTGTCCAAAGGGAGAAGGCAATGGGGGAGGCAGTGTAGTGCTTCATGCACACTCGTTCATGTTGACTATTGGTTGTGATTTTGGTTTACAGTGTTATGGCCAAGCATAACACTGGAGCAGCTTTTGAGCATCTCTGATAAGAATGGAAAGCAAATGGCCCTTTCAGACAGCAGCACCAAGTTAAGCAAGACTCAGAAGTAACCAGCCTAGGTGAGGTTTGAGGCCAGAGCTCTATATTCTAAAAAGCAGGTAGGTTTCTGAAGGCTCGTATTACTTTCCAGTGATACACAGTATTACTTTCCAATAGGGTTCATGACTGCAGAAATACTTCTGAAAAATACAAATAAAAAAACCCAAATAAATACCTGATTTCTGGAAGTGACCTAGGAGCCTGATTCTCCCTTTTTGGTGAAGCTCAGGCTCTTATTTTCTTGCTTTTCAAAGCAGGGCTTATCTGTGGAACTTAGATTGCTGATGAGCTTAGGAGGTTCTGAAATTGTTGACCTCCAGACAGAAAACTGTTTGTATCTTTCTGTAGCTGTGATACACGGTGTCTGTAAATGTCCAGATCCCAGGATTTGTTCACTTTCTGTTTTGTAAATATATGTATTAAATAAAAATTAAATACTAGATCTATTTCTGAAGCTAAGCAAGAATGGAGAAAAGAAATAGTGTTGCAATACTTCAGTGGAAGAAATTTGTGTGATATTATTGGATGTACCTTTCACTAATGTAAATGTTTCTAAGGGAAATGGATATTGTGGAGTTTTTTGTGCTCCATGACTTTGAATATTTTGCATTAATTAATCTCGTCTCTTCATAGTTCTTGTCCTCACTAGAACCTGAATCCTTAACTAAAAAGTAATTAGGCTTTTAATGTGACTGTGAAGATTTAAACAAACAGACAGGCAACCACTGCTTTCCTTAATCAAAGTAACTCCTCCTCCCCACCCTCCTATTTTATGTACTCTTTTAATCCTTCTAACATTCTCTAACACAAACTAACTACTGTCTCTGTGTACCTAGGGGATTGTGCAACGCAGACAGAGTTTGCTGCAGCTTTCTTTCACTTCCAAAAAAAATCACAATCCACTTAATCTGACAAGTGAAACCTTTGATTACATGTTACCTACACAATACTGCTTCTTTTCATGTTGGGGCAGGGAAGGAAATGCAGAAATGTGTCTGTTAAATTTCCAAGTTAGCAATCTGTTGAAGGAAACCGTGGTCCTGACAGGTGCAAATGCTGGACTCTCGGGCTTAGGGAGCCTCATGAGCCTTTCAGAAGTTTTTCACCTCACTGATCCAAAATAAACTTCAGTACTTAGGAAAAATCAAAACAAGCAAAATGTTTCATGTAGCACAATCTGGTACAGAGCAAAGAACAGGAAGAGAGAAAGTCCATAATTTAACAATTTGTTCAATGATCATCATGGACACAAATCCCTGTATTGTTGCCTTCCTTTACCTGAGGAATAATTGCAGGTTTTGGTTCTGGACTACAGAGGTTTGTACCACTGTACATCTCTCATAGTTAAAAAAATACACTGCAAAATGGAGAGATATGCATATAGTTTTATCACATGAGGTGCAGCCTGCTTGACAAATTACTCTGTGCACATATCTTGTCTTCAGGTTCTAGTAGAAGCCCTGCTGGGAACTTTAGCTAACAGTGGACTAAAAAGGAAAGAAAGAACCCAACTCGACACTGTTTCACTGCTTACCTTCAAAGTACAATCACTGATCAGCATCTTCTGCCTAAAAAATGTGCTTTCACCACAATCCTCAGCCTTAGCCATCAGGTTTCACCACAGAGACATGAATACAAGCTTGTAGAATCATTGTGCTTACCGATAATAACAGCAACAACAACAACAATAACAACAACAAAAATAACCTGCTTTGCTGAAGGGCCTTCTGAGATACTAGTCCAGCCCTGTGCATATCCAACTTTAGCCAGGAGATAAATGTATAATTTTCCTTGCCACATGTGTTTGTGTGTACATATATAAAAATTGCTTTAGTTTGTCACACATAGATACATAAGTATCTCTCTCTCTGTCTACCTCTCTGTATAACTTTTTTTCAGAAACAAACAAAAAAAAAAAAATACATGGGGCCAACATACAACACAGAAATAGACCACGTTCCTGTATCAAGTAGAATAAATTAGTGCTGAATGCTTAGGTTAATGTTCACTCTGAGCTGGGGCCTGCACAGCTGGGCTTCTCAGTGCTGTTTGATCTGCCCTTTCAAGCTCTGATGATCCCACTGAATTGCATTTAATGGATACAGGGCTGAAGTACAAAAAAATGAGAGAGCTTGTTATAAAACAATAGAGACAACTTAGCTCACATGCACACCTGTTCTTTGTACTTCATGAAAGACTGTCCTGATGTGGGGAAGAGATTTCATGAAGCACTCCCCTGGCATTGTTTGCTTGAACTTCATAAGTACAACAGCCATTTTGGGGTAATCGGATTTACAGTCACTACAGCCATGGATGAATTTTATGGGAGGATTTGTGCCCAGATGGTCACATCAGAACAGGATGTGACACACCTGCACCCTACACTAGTAGAAAGAAAACCACTCTGAGCACTTATTAGCTAGACACAACTGAGTTAAGCCAATTGATTTCACCCATGCAGGTTACTGAAGGCTTATGCAACTGCAGTAATGCTCCAAACTTTCCCTGTCCTGCAAGATAGCACTCAAAATTTACCCCAGCTGCAAAATGGAAAGTTTGTATTGATGTTTTTTTGACAGTATCCTGGGATATTCATAATAGGGGGAGGTGCAAACTGAAAAGTATAACCTTTAATTTCTTTGAGGATTTTAGTAGATTTTATTAGATGTTTGTTTCCAAATAAGCATAATATTTTTATTTTTTTTTACTGGAATTATTGAATCGAATTTCCATCTTCTTAACCTTAGATTTCTGTATCTATTAATCTGTTATTCACTAAATTCGTCTGTGTGCCCAAGATTGCTCTTGAGATCCTGTTGCTGGGCCTGGTCTTTAAATTCTGATAATAAAAATGGTCCTTGGCAAATCACCATGATCCTTAAATCATCATGGTGCTATATAAATCTAGAAAGACAAAAGGCATGCAGCTATTAGAAAACAGTCATCATCTGACTCATCCATATTGAGTTATAATATAGAAATAACATAGATTGTCTTCCCCATTTTGCACATAATCGAGACAACAACATTTAGTCTGAAAATAATAATCTGAAGACTTTAGATCTAAACTACATGTGTATTTTTTCTGTATACAGAAAGCCAGGAAAATGTGCAGTGGAAATATAGACAAATTTATGCTGATTGCATAGAGATCAAACCTCTAATATGTGCCTGATAGGGGAACAGTAAGGTCTACATGTGTCCCTATATCACATATATTGATTTCACTATGACTCTTTGTGGAACTGTGTAAACCTGTCTGAATGTTTCCTGTCACAGCATGCTTGATATTGCACAGAATCATAGAATGGTTTGGGTTGCAAGGGTCTTAATCTAGTTCCAAGCTCCTGCCAAGGTAGGGAACCTTTCACTAGACCAGGTTGCTCAGAGCTCCATCCATCCATCCTTGTCTTGAAAACCTCCCAGGATGTGGAGTTCACAACCTTTCTGGGCATCTTGTTCCAATGCCTCATCACCTTCACAGTAAACAAATTTTACACAATATCTAGTTTAAACTTACTCTCCTTCAGCTTAAGGCCACTCTCCCTTGAGTTGGTTGAGGAGAGTTTTGCAGACTGGCTAATAAAAAGGGGCTTTTTTTTCTGTAATATTTTCCATGTGATAATAAATTGTTGGAGTACCTGAGTGATAGTACGTACTGGTGATTTCTGTGGCTAGGAAGTGTGTGACAGCATTATATAAAAACTTCTGCAGGACAACAGGTCTACAATTGTGTATTTTAAACCTACGATCGGCCATCATGACAATCCAATTTTACCTTTGGTATATTTTCTCCTTTTTCCTGACCTTGTTCCTAAATTAACCTGAATTAGTTCCTGCTTCAAATCTATGACTGATGGCTAAGTCGGAATATTAGATAAATGCCTGTGACCAGAGAAGCCTGAGAGGTAGATGTAATGAGATGTTTCCCAGAGAGTCCAAAAGTGGAGTTTTCTACTTACTCTTCATAATTATCCACTGGATAGTTTCCACTGTAGGATGGTTTCCACTGAGAATAAGGGATAGTGCTTCTTAAACTGTGCATTTCAGATGCTTAAAACTCACTCTGGGGAAGCACCAAGGTACTTTACCTCTCCTTCAAAGAAGGACTACATCACTCTAAGTGCGGAATGTTTTTTCTGGGAAATGAATAGGAAACATGCTTAGGAAATAGTCAGCGAAGGTGAAATGACAATACAGAATCATAGGTGAAAAGCAATTAGCTCAGCTACTGTAGGGAGATAGTTTAATTAGATGACTCTGAGGAAAACAATTTCCCTTCCCTTTCCTCCCCTTCCCTCTCCCCCTCCCCTTCCCTTCTCTTCTCTCAAGAATACAAAGACTGTCAGTAATAGGTAAAAGTGTTGCTTTCTATGGTGACTGGTTTTGAGGCAGGTTGAAACTGTCAAACTGAAAAAATTACAAAGAGGGGGGCTAAGGTTAAAAAAGAGATAGCATTGTTCTCAGTTATATTCTTTCTTCAATTCCAAATGTCTGCATATCATGGACTTAGTTTGGCCTATTAAATATCTAACCTTCAAATCTGGATTGAGATCCAAATCATTGCTGAATTTATGCTTCACTGAAAGGAAGAGATTAGATACAGATCAGTGATCAGCAGTGTTTGCTGTGGAGAAAATGCAGGTGTGTTTACTTAAGGCATTAATTTATTAATCTTTACCTACTGCCTCCAAATAATCTGCTCTTAAAGGTGATCAGATATGACAATTATGAGAACAATAAGTTGCTCTGGACTGAAGCTTTCTGAGTGATTATCGGTAAGATACTGTTGCTTAGTAAGGCCAACATGCCTGCTTCAAAGCTGGCCTCAGGTCACTGAAAGCAATAGTGTTTTCTATCCAAAATGTTCTGATAAATGTGTAGAATGTTGCCTAAAAAACTGATTTTTCTCCCTAGGAAATTTCTTTGATTCCACTTGCCATTTCTCTTTGGATAGTCATGTTTAGTGGTATAGTATGAAAATGACTTTTGATGCTAAGAATGGTAGGTGACATGATAGAGCTCTATTTTTTGCCTTAAGTATCTTGTCTCCTTATTTACTATAATGAATACTCCAGGATGGAGTTTCCTCTAAATTAGAACAGTAATTGTATGCAGCGGCTGTTGTAGGGCTGGTTTGAGAACCTGCTTGGAGCGTTGAACAACAGGGGCTTTGGGAGGGAACCTCCATGGAAAACACTGGACATTACAGAGGACTGGGAGGCAGGAATGAACTGCTGCAATTTCAGAGACATGTGCCTCCTTTTACCCCTGCAGAGGTTCCCTAAGAGCTACAGGTAGTGGTAGATTACTGATCTGATCTGTTGTAAATAACACTTTCTATTAGAGGGCTGTTTTAATAATACGCTAGTTTATCAGATATTTATAAAAGAACAACAACTGCTGTTGTTGTTGTAAACAATAGTTTAGTAAAGAACAGTGGTATTGTTGTGTAATAATTGTGACATAAACAACAGTACTTTTGCTACAAATACATATAATTTTATGTAAAAAAAATAAGGTAGTTATGTGAATTTCCTTGTTAGCATTATCTAATTATAAAAGATGCAAAAGTAGTAATCTGAGTAGGGACCAAAATACCTTATGATATTTTTAATGAAAGAGGAGGCATAGTGAGCTTGTTAGGGATCACAATAATATTAATGTCATTCACATGCCTGTGTAGATTTAGTGACCTTCCCTAGTCACTGAGATGAAGATTTTCAAACACAGATGAAGTGCTTATGTCCATGGTTTAGCATTTAAAAAAAGTGGCTTGATTTTCAGAGTGTTTGTGTCTCCCCATCTCCTAATTCCAGTGCAAATCATGATTACTTGCAACTGAGGTGAATTGGCAGCTGGGGCTGTAATTACCCTTCATCCTTCCCACTCAGTGCAACTGCAACTGATGTTAGTGGTGTTCTATGGATTTACTGAGCAAAATTTCACTCTTGGCTGAGCTCTTCAGACTAATATTTTCAAAGGCATCTACTGGGAGTTAATGTGCAGATCTCACTGAAAATCAGAATTGATAGTTTATTCCCTTCAATTCTTTTGGATAAAAGAGTCTTCATTTGAGGACTTTGATCATTCAAAGAGATAGTGAAATTTCTTTTCACCCTGCAAGAAATTTTTATCAGGTCTTACTCAGAACTCAGAGCTGAAATATTCCAAGTGATGCAGTATTAATGATGATACTATAACTATCTCAGAATCATGGAATGATTTAGGTTGGAAGGGACCTTATAGATCATCTAGTTCCAACCCCCTGCTGTGGGGGTGTAATGTGACTTACTCCTAAACAAGAAAAGAAACTTTTTTTTAGGCTAAGTGCAAAATCGTGTATTATGCTAATGCAGTTCCACCCAGCAGTGGGAGAAAATTTTTTCCATTGCCTCTTAAATTACTATCCCAAAGGAATGAAATTTCATATTTCTCCAGAACTGGGAGAAATATGCCTTTTTCTACAAAGAACTTGGCATGTAGGACTGACTTAGGAAAAAAGGATTGGCGGAGGAAGAACTGCAAAAAGTCTGTTTTCATTGTCACAGGTGTGGTACATGTGAGACACCTGATGAAGAGTCCAGTAAAAGTTACTGCTGCTCAGTCAACATCATGGGGAAGAATATCAACTCTAGGGTGTCTATGGGTAGTTTTCTTCTCATTCTTCCCCTGAACAGAAGACAACTGTTTCCTTATCCCAGAGGGACCTCTAACTTTAGGGTTGAATTTGATGGCCAGTAGGGATCAGCTAAATGAGACTGCCCTACATTTACAGATGTGCTACATTTACTGTCGTACATCCAATCTGCTATCACAGGGCAGCTCATGCAGGGTATACCTTGTCAGAAAACTGCTGGTCATGCACCATGGTCATGTGAGGTGACTCAAGGTAAGTGGCTTTCTTGGAGATCGTGCCATCCTTGTAAAAGGCTTGTAAAAGAAGAAAATTGGTGCATTTTTTACATTGCTTCAAATATATATGCAATTTTTAAACTGTGAATAACATCCTTTAATATCTATATTTGGCTTAGCAACTACAATAAATCTGACTCTGGAACATAAGCCTAGAGACCGTCTGTTTCTTTTTGTTGGAAGAACTAAACATGATAGTTCTGTTTCTTTCATAGGATGTTTTTCAGCTTTCTTTGCAAAATTTTCATTGCCTATGAAGGGTTTTGTCTGTGTTTGCATCTATCACTGAAGCTTGGAAGTACTTTCACAATATGCCAGCAGTCATTTTCCTTTCAGTTCTGTCCATTTCTAGAAGAAAGAAAGAAAGTTGGCACGCTGTGGAGCTTGAATACAGTATGTTTCCTCTGTCATACTGTTCCAGCAGTCAGGCAAAGATCACAGATTTTTTTTTTTCCCCTTAGATGGTCATAAACCATTTTACATTAGAAGTTTTCAGGTAACTATCTGTCATTAAAACAACATACAAGCAGTATGATTTATCACAGTGAACAGAGCTGGCTTGAAAATGTTCATGAGTTGGTGAACACTTAGAGCTTGATCTAAAAATGTTGCATGCAAGAGAAAAAGGAGAGCATTTAATAGAAACTTCAGGCTTTAATCTCTCTCGGCTTTACAGACATGCTAGCATATGGATTCACATGTGTCTGCCATGTGGTAGAGTTTGTGCTTCTCAGAATCCAAAGCAAATAACATTTAAAGCTTTCTTTTTTAGGGGAAGAAAGGGACAAAACATTCACATACTAATAGCTCATACAGCTGAAGAGAAAGAAGCTCAGACTTCTTGATCCATGTCTATGGAGGGTGATATCCAAAGCTCCAACTGGGGATGTTTAAATGGACTCCCATGTGCTGAAGAAAGTGAGGTGAGGCCAGCTAATGCTTCTTTGGGAAACCTTTGGGGCAGGAGATCTGGACAGGGAAGGTGAGACCTGAAAGTCAGTGGGCTGCTCCACTAAGGAGAAGATAAGTGCCTGAAATGGCCCATTGCTCCAAAGGGAGCTGTGCAAGGGAAGGCATGCTGCACCAGCTGGAGAGCGTGGCCACAGCCCCACGCAGAGTTATCCTAAGCATCCTCTCTGAGACCATGCAGGGCTGAGTTCCGTCAACTGGCAGAGAGTAACTGGCAAATCCCAGTCTGATACAGATATAAATATAGCAGTCAGCTCAGAGCAGGTGGACTCTTTGGCTTTCAGAAAGGATGGGCCTGATAGGTCTGGTTGCAGGACTGGTTGTTCTTTATTAAGAATTTATTTAGATCTATTTTTTGTAATGCTTTATTATTTAAACACTGCTTGTGTATTTTGGAAGCAGAAAACAAAAACTCCATACGCTTCAGTGCTGTCTTATAAGACATCAGATAGAAAATACACCTCATTTGATAACAGTTCACTATTTAAAAAATTCCAAACAGTATATTTATTAAAAAAAAAAATTACCCTTAGGGATTTTTTTAGATTATAATGTTCAGAGTGTTCCTATATAAACAGCAGAAGGGTTATTAAAAATAAATCAGATTCTTAATAATGGAATCCCTCCCTTGAATGCAAGAGCTGAATGGCATTTGCCAGTTGAAGGATGAAACTTTCTGTCAAGGTGGAGATTCACAAACTTAACAAACCCAGTGAGACTCCTTCCTCCTCCTCCCTTGCAGGAGAGAAAGCCTAGTTAGCTGCCAACAGGAGGTGTATTTAAACCCACAGTGATGGCAGTGCATTAGTTTGATAGGTGACAACTTCATCAGACCGCTCTGGTTGCATGACAGCTGCCTGGGGTCAGGCACACACTGTAGGTATAGATAGATGCATTCTCCCGGCGGGACCCTGCAGACAGCCACATTCTTCATGCCTTGTGCTATAGTCAGCTCATTTCAGCCCATGGCTTATACTGTAATCAACTACATTCTGATATTAATATGTGATAGCCCTTCCTCCTCAGGGCTGTGTGTTGCCCTGCCAAAGTCACTTGCTGTAGTCAATCAGACAGACACAGCCTGATAGGTGTGTGAAAGAGACAGAAGTATTGCTGGGAGAGAAGCACATATGCTGTGGACTGCTGTAGCGTTATAAACTCATGATATTTCCAGACCTGTCCTTTAAAATATAATAAAGAGTCAGATGGCATAACCATATGCTGGCATCCATACGTTTTCATGGAAGTCACTTTACTATCAAGGACCATGCTGCCAGTTCCCAGGGGCCTCTTCTCCAGCTGATTGCTGGAGTCTCAGCACTTGATTTGTTTTTTGTCCTTAAGATATACCTCCCTTATTCACCTACACACTTGTGGCTGTGTAGATGTCACCTAATGAGCAGCTGAGGCCTCTTAATGTTTCTCAGTACTATATACTATTATATTAACATATATTATTATATTATTATATATTAATAGTATATCAGCATATACTATTATATTACTATATATTAGTACTATATACTGTTATATTGGCATCCTTCCCCTCTCCCCTGAACTCTGTTCCCCAGAACAGAGTTCCCCAATTCCGCAGGTCTTATTTTAAGTACAGGAACTGTCATTGAAAAGAAGAAGAAAATGGACGACTAGATAAAACCTAGATAAAACCAAGTGAAAGGCCAGGATGGAGAGGAGCTATAAACTTCTCTGATCTCCAGATTAAAATGAATCCATTAGTATGAGGGAATGTTCAGAGTGCTGACAAGTAGGTATCATTCATTAGGTTGTCTTACTTTATATAGCTAGACATTACTTACAAAAAGCCAAGCGTTTTGGAATTAAGCTGTTCTTTTTTTTCTTTTATGAGTTTATAAATAAGTGGTGGATTGTCTTTCAGACTGGAAGAGCTTTTGACAAGCTCATATATTCCTTCATAACAATTCACATGCTCTAGAAGAACCCACAAAAGCCAGATGTTTTCCAGTGACAGCAATGATAACCTTGGGACATATCAGATATTTCCTGAGATGCTGCTGGTCTAATATAAGGGTTTCTGGAATATGAGAGATTTTCTGGAAGTAATATTGCCTCATTTGTCTGTTCCTAATTCACCTCCCACTAATATAGTCAGGTATTATTGTTTTGTCAACCATTATTTTCTTCTGATGTTGCATTTAGGTCATCACTTTCTTCCTTTGAGATGTCAATAGTACTAACTTGCATGAACTTGGCTGTTCCCTTCAGTAGCCAAAGCTGTGCACCCTAATGAACTTATTTTATTTATCCTTTTTTAAAGACAAGAAGCTATCCTACTTTTTGTTACTGGTTTAGCACCACATATGTTTTTTATACTATATAAATGCTAATATATAGAAATTTCAATGTATGACAAAATTAATAACTACCATACATACAACTATTATACATAAGAATTACTGCAGCTAAGGAATGATAGTTCTTTGAGTCAGCAATACACCTTTAGGACCACTATTTGCTTCACCTCAGTGTCCTCACCTTTGGGACACTATGCCAGATAAGCTGTCTTGTCTATATGGTAACAAGACAAGACCACCATTATGTGTGATCATTAAAGGCTCCAAAGGTATTTCTCACAGGAGTAGAGGTGAATTGCTTGCATACTGCCCAAATTCCTATACAGGTAGTTGTAGTTTCCCTACTATTTCTGTCACTTTAATAAAAGATTTTGTTGTTGTATGAAATTTCTGAAGCTGCTGGTTAAGAGCTGTTAAACATTAGATACATGTAAATAAAGCAGAGACTTGTGTAGCACATCACTTTTCAAAGAATCTGGAGATTCCATGGGGTTGAAAGGTGTTATCTAATTGTAAGCTCATTGTCACAAATAAAGTAGTCCAAGGCTCCCTTTATTTACACACACTGTAACTTTCTTTTTTTCTTTTACTGTAGCTGCACGCTGTGTGAATCAGAGTAGAATCTGTTTCATGAATTCTAATTCTGTTCTGGCTGGACAAACAGACAATGTGCCCAGACAGAATTATCATTGCATATAAAAGAAGTGCTTTACATATTTTCAAAGTATCATTAAGATGCTTATTTGGGCTGCAGTCTAGGAGCATCTCAGAATGCAACTTCAATGACAATGCAGCTGTTGTGCTTGGACATTAAAAAGGCAGTCTTTCCTTTCATTGTAATAATTTAAAAATTACCAGTCATGTGCAGACTCTTAGAGCCTGACCCTCAGCCCATGTGAGCCAGGATGGAAGTCAGGGCATGTCTCTCCATTGAAGTGTGCATTCTTTGAATCATTCTGTGGATTTTGAGTGCCTGGCCATGCACACCAGGTAGCAGACTGTAAATTGAAGTAACCTGAAATTGTTTATATCTGAGACCTGCCTTCATGATAGCAAGCACATCATACATGGGAAAAGAGGCTTTTTAAGCCCTTCTGTTCGTGTAATGTTGGAATGCCTTCTCTCAAGTGAAATGAGGCAACTCTTTGGCACTGTTAGCAGCAGGACAACCACCCCCACAGCCTTCTACTCTTCAACAGTCCTTTGAATCTGCTGGAATCTGTAGTGGTTAATCTGTGATTCATTACAATGTGTGAGTGTGTCTGTGTTGGGGGGGGCGGGCAGGAATAACATCTCTATTCCTGCAAACAGCAATGCTGTGAGTGTTACGTTATGCTCCAAGCAGCATTCCCTTCCACCACATGCTGTATCTGTTGTTAAGTTTTGTCACCTTCCACAACTTTGTCAGCCCTATTTTTGTCACAAAGCGGGGATCCCATTCTCATATTGCTCCAAATCAGTGTTGCACAACTGTTGAACATGGCTGAGAACTGTTCTGTTCCTGGCAGTAAAACCCTTGTTGCTGTAAAGCCCCAGGAAAGGTGCTTCATGTTCCGTTTTCATGTGTGGGCTTCTGCTTAAGACATGTAGTACAGTGCACAGACATTGCTAAATTGTCAAAGAGTTGCTTAGGGTTTATTTTAGCTCACACTCTCTTCAAGAGATTTTGTTGTGTGGGCTATATAATGAATTATATTATTTATAATTTACAAGCATATTAATTATAAAGACACATATATTAGTATTTTATGTGGAAAAGTATATTAGAGGAAGACAATTCACATGATCAAGATGTGAGCCCATGCATTACCTCACCTCAGATGGCAGAACTGTAACAACAGCCTAGTAATAACAAACAGTAAATCCTCAGGTTTCTGCAGGAAGAGGGTCTCCTGTCTCATGTACTGCATCACCACCATGTCTCTCACAATATCCCCTCAGGCAAACTCAGGAAGCATGGACAGTGAGGTGGATTGAGAATTGGCTGAACAGCAGATCCCAGAGGACAGTCAGTGGCACAGAGTCTAGTTGGAGGCTGTCACTAGTGGTGTCACCCAAGGGTAAATATTGTTTAACTTATTCATCAAGGACTTGGATGAAGGGGCAGAAGCCTCCTCAACAAGTTCTCTGATGACACAAAGCTGTGAGGAGCAGCCAACACCCCAGGGGGCTGAGCAGCCCTTCAGAAGGGCCTCAGCAGGCTGGAGAGAGGGACAGAGAGGAACAGTCTCAAATTTAACAAAGGCAAATTCAGGGTCTTGCACCTGGGGAGGAATAACCCTGGGCACCAGGGGCTGGCCTGCTGGGATGCAGCTCTGTGGAGAAGGACCTGAGGATCCTGGTGGACAACAAGCTATCCATGAGCTGGCAGTGTGTTCTTTTGGCTTAGAAGGGTGCATTTAGGAAAAGCATTTCCAGAAGGTTGAGAGGGCTCCTCAGTACAAGAGAGACATGGAACTCCTGGACTGGGTCCTGCAGAGGCTACAAATTAAGGATTGGACATGGAAAAGCTGAGGGAGCCTATTCAGCCTCAAGAAGTGACTGAGAATGTATCTCATCAATGTATTTAAGTATCTGAAGGGAGGTTCTTAAGAGGATGGAGCCAAAGTCTTCTTGGTGGTGCCAAGCAATAGAACAAGAGGCAAAGAGAAGAAACAGATACACAGGAGATTCCACTTCATTTTGAGAAAGAACTTTACTGTGTGTGTGACCAAGCACAAGATTGCCCAGATAGGCTGTAGAGTCTTCCTCACTGGAGATACTAAAGAACCATCTAGACACAATCCTTCGAATGTGCTCTGGGTTGACTGCTAAAGCAGGGATGTTAGACCAGACGGCCCCTGTGATCCCTTCCAACCCGAGCCATTCTGTGATTCTGTGATCTATTTAGAGGAATGATCTTTGGAGGTCATTTAGTCCAATCTCTGCTTCACTTTTCTTTGCCACTTACTGTACAGAAAGTACATTCATAAAGGCAGAGTGGATCTGAAGTAGTTTCAGCTGTGAGTGGTGAGGTGGTGTCTCCCATAGTGATGCTTGGCAGTGTGTTAGTGGGCAGTGGGTTAGCTATTCTGCAGGAATTAGTAGCTTTAAAAGAGCCACGCAAACATCTCTGCAGATGACTGAACATAGAGATGACATTCTGGATATAAATATATGCATAGAAGCCTACTAGTATTATGGAAAAAGTGTCTGGCATTATTCTAGGACAAGTTCTTCAGAAAGATAAGTGATGTTTTAGGTAGTGATCAGCAGCACCTACAAAATCATTCCCTTTTTAAGTGAATTTCATGCACATGGATTTTTTTTCTGCCATATGCATCTGTCTGAATGAATTATTTCAATGTTTTCTCAAATATTTACTGTGTTCAGGTAAGGATGCAAAAGTACTCAATGTGGGAACCAAAATCTAAGATTTGCAAAGAAAAAATGTAGTGAATGTTACTGTAAGAAAAACTAACCTTTCAAATGTTTATTTTGTCATACATATAAGGTTTATTAGGCATCACAAAACAATGCTTAAAGTTCACAGATGTTTCATAAGTCACTATGAATATGCTACGGTGCTAACTGGTTCGAAGAATTTCTATTCTTGCCCATTACCTCCACAGCATTTTTTCTTCCTTCTTCATCAATTTTCGATTGAGAAAACCCCTGTAGGAGCTCTCTTAGATCACCCAAGAACAGTTCAATCATGGGTATAGAGGTCTACAACTGGGCTGGTTGCTTTAATTTCCTGAGAGCTGATGAGTGAACCAACTAGGGGAGGTTTCCTGATGGAACATATGTTCATGAACAGAGAAGGACTGGTGGTTATGTGATGGTCAGAGGCTATCTGGGGCACAGCAATCACAAAACGATAGAATTTTTGGTTCTTTTGAGAAGTAAAAAGGGGGATCAGAAGAACTGCCACCTTGGCAGACCATGACCTGTTTAGGAGCCTGGTTGGCCGACTCCCTTTGAAAGCAGTCCTAAAGAGTAAAGGAGTCCAGGAAGACTTTCGTCAAGAAAAGGCATTCCTCAAGAAAATCCCACAGGTACAGGAGTAGGCCATCCCCATGTGCTAAAAGATGAGTCAGTGGGAAAGAAGATTGACCTGCCTGAACAGAGAGTTTTAGCTGGAACTCAAGTTAAAAATGAGAGTTTATGACCATTGGAAGAAGGGGCAGGCAACTCAGGATGATTACAAGGATATCATGAGTTTATGTAGGGAGAAAATTAGAAGGGCCAAAGCCCAACTAGAACCTAATGTAATGACTTGTGTAATTTTTATGTTAATGACATAAAAACAATCAAAAATGTTTCTGTAAATACATGAGCAACAGATAGAGGGCTAAGGACAATCTCCATGGATTTTGGATGTAGGGGAAAACACAGTGACAAAGAATAAGGAAAAGGTTGAGGTAATAATGCCTTCTTTGCCTCAGTTTTTAACATAAGACCATTTGTTCTCAGGGTTAACCAGGCCCCTGAGCTGGAAGACCTTGATGGAGAGGAGAATGAAGCCCTGTAATCCAATGAAAAATAAAAGTGGAAATAATTAACAACCTGCTACACCATTTAGACACACACAGGGCTCAACGAGATCCACCCAAGTGTACAGAGGGAGCTGGTGAAAGTGCTCACCTTCAATTATTTCTAAGCAGTCCTGGTCATCAATCCTAGTCAGTTGTGGTTAACTGGAGCTCAGCAAATGTGATGCCCACTTAGAAGAAATGATGGAAGGAGGATATGGGGAGCTACAGGCCTATTAGCCTGACCTACTGAGGAATGTCATGGAGCAGATCATCCTGAGTGCTGTCCTGTGGTACGTGCTGGACAATGAGGCCATCAGGCTGCCTTATGAAAGGCAGCTCCTCTTGACCAGCCTGATATCATTCTATGGCAAGGTGATCAGTGGATGAGGAAGAGACTGTGGGTGTTGTTTACGTGGATTTTAAACAAGCCTTTGACATAATTTCCCAGAACATTTTCCTGGAGAAGCTGTCTGCAGAAGGATCAGATGGGTGCACTGCCCACTGGGTAAAATCTGACTGGACAGCTGGACTCAGTGAGAAGTGGTGAATGGAGTTAAAAGCAGCTGGTGGCCAGCTGCAGGCAGGTATGATGGTGTTGGTGCCATATGCCTCTGTGATGAGGATTTTGAACTGCACTAACTGTTAATGGGAAAAAAGGTGGCTGGACACATGGCCTCTTTCCTGATGAAACCGTCCCATGGTTCTCCTCCCTTACAGCAAAGATGACCATTGCTGCTTTCAGGGACATACTTAACATTGCCTGGATATAGTATTGGTCTTTCTGGAGACAACAAATGGTTTTCTTCGGTAACTAAAAAAAAATTTCCATGTGCAACTAATATCTGATCAATGACATATGTCTGCAGAGGCCTGTTGTTTTTTGTCTGGTGTTTCTGCTTACTGATTTAAAGTCAAATTCTACAACTTTATATCAACACAAGCCCATTGTCTCCGGAGATTGGGAACAGAATTTGGCTCTGTTAGAGAGGTCTACCACAAACCATGTAATTCCAGTGTATGTATGATGTGTGACTTGTAACCTTGTTCGCTGCAGACTAAGTGGTTTGTACATCTCTTATGAAGACATGGTAAAGAATTCCAGTACTGCATCTGAAATTCATTCTATTTTAAATTGCCCTTCTGTATATGCAAACAACTGAGTTTCCCTTGCCCACTTCTATATAAAAAAATATTGTGGTATAAATAACCTTCAATACTTAGTAGATTGAGTGTCTAAATGGTGAAAGGTCAGAATGAGGCTGAGAGAAAACACTAGCCGAAAAGTATAAAGAACACATACACAAAAGCTGTGTGGTTAAAATAAATAGATAAACCCATTCTGCGTCATTGTCAACTACTCTTCCTTAAAGAAGGAAGTTACATATGAATTCCAAACTTGGGCTGCAGATTTTGAAGCTTTCCAGTTAGGAATTATTATTTTGAAATGTTGGTCTATGATGCTATTTTCAATTGAAGCAGTTTCAAAGAGTTCAAATCCCAAATTCTAAGTAGCATTTTCTCTGTATTTTAAACATCTGTGCTGTTTATTAGAAATGGCATCAGATTTTGGCAATCCAACCTTTTTTCTTTTCTTCCTTTTTGTTTTTATTGGTAGAGCTTGAAAGAGTTGCACCACTCTTTTTTCAGTGCAGTTGTTGGGGTCTAGGGATTTCCTAAAATTACTAGTAGAATATAATCCTGGAAGTAATTTATCCTTTTTTTTTAAAGGGCAAGGACACAAAGGAGAAGAAGAAAGTATCAGATATGTTCCTGATTTGTGCAACATTAGACACAGTGCTGAAATTGTTTGCCACTTCAGTTGTACTTCCAGT
The DNA here is from genome assembly GCA_016584745.2 of Phylloscopus trochilus trochilus. Taxonomy (NCBI): domain Eukaryota; kingdom Metazoa; phylum Chordata; class Aves; order Passeriformes; family Phylloscopidae; genus Phylloscopus; species Phylloscopus trochilus. Next base: position 14,569,492 of record WQNJ02000062.1, read on the forward strand.
TTCGTATTTTCTTAGGGCAAAATTGTAATTTTGTTAAAAAAAATTAGCTGATTTATGATAACAATTACTGTAATATTATCAACTGTGATTTTTTGAATAGCTTTTTAAAAATCCTTTCTTAAGCCTTTCTTCTTCAGTTGAGGTAATAAAGATATTGTTTTTAAATTACCATTAATTTAAAGCAGGAAAGCTTCATTAGGAGAAGTTTAGTCCTGCCTGCAGTAGAAAGCCCTATATAAGCTGCTCATGAAATGGTGAGACATACAGTTTGTTAGACAAAGACAAGACTCAGAAGAAAATCAGAAATGGATATGAAAACTGCCTTTACTCTGTCCTTTGTAGTGCCTGCAGTTTAAGTTCTGTCCTTTTCTTGAAAAATAAGACACAAACCAGATAATATCTGCAGAACATATCAACACTATAACACAATTTTGTGTGCTTTATGCATGCATTTTGCAGAAACTAGAAGAATCCTCTACAGGCTATTAAATCCCAGTATTTCCAGCCATTTAGCTTATTGTACACTTTGAAACTTTTTTTTTATCTCTATATATAACCTACTTACCCACTCCATACTCCTTAATTGAAATGTTAGGGTGCATTGTGGCCTTGCCTTCATTTGAAAGAGTGAAGGTCTTTGAGCTGAAGAAGCATTAGCACTTCTCAGGTGCTCAGCTTCTCTGGCATAACCAGCCTGTGGAAGCCTCCTGTGGTATGTGCAGCTCAGGAGCAGAGGCCCTGGGAACAGCTGTCCCCTCATGAATCATTCATGGGGGGAGCTGTGATGATGAATGATCAGCTGCAAACAATGCATAACATTAGGAGAAAATAAAGGCATTTCACTGTAATTTCATTTTTTTCCCCAGAGGTGGGGCAGAGCCCCAGGTGTCTTCATAATGGGATAACTTTAGTTAAGGAGGAACCTTTAAGTCCTTGGAAATGTTTTCCAGTGACCTTATAGGTCTTCTCATGAATAAGACCTTACCAAAAGGAGGTAAAATAGTAGCAATGATAAGGTAAGACATTAAGTACAGATTAGAAAACAGAAACATTTGTTCCTACCTTTAACTTTTGCTGTATTCCCAGATTTTGGAAAATTCATGAAAAATTAAATGGGTGACTATTTTCTGGCTGGCTGAGGAATGCCAAATCACATGTTGTTGCTCCTGCTCTTTGACTGGCTGCCTTCTATAGCTAATCAACACAGTGTCATTTTGAAATTCACATCTGGGAACTCTTTGAGCTAAATATGCACTTTTCATAAGCTCTGGCAACTGTAAAGCACCAAATGCTTGAATATTGAAGGAAAATAAACACACATGCTAAGAACGTGACAAAATGGAAATCTGTGTCAAGTTTGAAAGAACAATCTAGGATATCCTCTGCCCTCTGCTCCCTGCTCTCCACTCAGCTGTGCTCAGTAGCAGGAGTAGATGGCAGAAATGTGTGTCCCTTATGTAAGATGTGCTCACAATGCCCCTGAACTTTTGGCATCAGTTCAGAATATTGTTAACTGGATGGTGCCAGTTTAAATATATCTGGTCATTTTCCAGTACACTGCTCAGCTGCCTACCTTTCAGCGCCCTTGCTGGCATCTCAGTAAGCTCAATCTGCATTTCTGTGTTTGTTAATGCTACTGGGTTCTCTAGTGGGAAACAGGATATTATTATATTGAGAGCGAGGGACTGGGAATCACGAGATCTGGAGTAATTTTTGGTGGCTATTATGATTTCCTGCAAACTTCTGGAGACTTTCTTCTGACTTTTAGTATTTAAAGAAGATTCACAGACTTCTAATGGAGCACACTTCTAGTTTTGAACATGTGAGTAGCCACATAGCACTTAGAGGAATGAGGCCTTGGTTTCCTTGGAGTTCAGTTTACCACAAGTATTTCACACTATCTTGGGATACTGAAGTACAGCAGTACTTGGGAGACTATTAGGAGGATTCATACAGTCATGGGTCAAAATGACATGCTTAAAATTTCTAAAAAATCTGCAGGCCTTGATATTGTTTGTTATTACTTGTACTGCAGACAAGAAGGTTCTTCTGAAAGGAAGAAATGTTCTCAGGACCTGTTGCTGCTGACATCAGGCTAATTCCTCATCCTGTCCAACTGACTCCATGAAAGAGATGATTCTTTTCTTATAGCCATTTTCCCCCTTTTTACTATGTTCCAGTGTGATTGTATGGAGATGTGCACAAAGGCTGTGACAAGGCAGTCTTCAGTTATGCAATTCAGATGTAAAGGTCACTGCCCGCAAAATTTCTCTATCCTGTGGAGAATAATTCTAATACCAACCTGCTTGGACCATCTCCAGTTCAGCTCTTCTACTGTTCTTGAAAAGGTAATAAATAATGTTCATTAATAATAATAATAATCATAAAGTACAAGACAAACATGGAACTGATGGAAATGTTTAAACCCAAATTCCTTGCTGTGGCTGAATTGAAGTGCCTGTCATGCCTTGACACATTCTGAAACCAAGGTGAATAACTTAATTTCTAGTTGTGGATTCTATGGATCCCCCTCATATACTGCAAAAAGCCAAGTCGGAAGATTAAAAAGATCAGTGCCAATTGTTTGGGGAAGTCATTGTTTGTCTGCATTTAGCAAGAAAGGGACACCATTTGGGAGCATGGGGTGCCACCACTTTGGTTCCAGCTAACGATCACTGTGAATTGAGCTGTAAGGAGAGCTGCCCATTGACCAGCACCAATTGCTATCCTGGAGAGGTGCTAATGTTCAGAGGGCAGATCACAGCTGCTTGCACAGGGTTCCCATTATCCTTTGCTGGGTATTGATTCTCCCTGTGGGATGTTTCCTTCCTAACTGTGTTAATTTTCAGACCATATATTTGCATTGGTCTAGGCTGAGAGGGGCAAGCAGAGGTGTCTAGCCTATGTTTAATGACCTTCCTTGTCCCCCTACTCCCCCCCTCCCTCACCAATCTCTCAAGTCATTAGAGACCATGTCTGTTGGGATCCAAATTTCCTCTAATTATGGTGCACATTAAGTGACAGACTCTATGAAGAATACCAGTACTACTCTTGTAATTGCTTCAGGTGCACTCAAAAATTAATCAGAAAGAACACAATGGGGTTTTTGTTTCAGTGTGTTGTATTTTGAATCCTTTCTAAGTCTGAAGACTTGGTGTCTGTGTGTAGAGCTCACACAAGTGTAACAAGTAGTTGTGAGGCCACCAGGGCGGGGACTGTTGTGTCCCTCAGCCCTATTTTTGTGCTGCACACAATTAATTAGCTGATGGACCTCAGTTACCATCAAACCAGAGTGGCAGTATAATACATTTTGCACTGGTATAAATATCTTTCAGGGTTGAGTGGGTATATGGATTTATCTTTCTGTAGGTGTCTGCATAGCTCTTAGAGCTGTGTTGGGATCTTGCCGAGTCTTTGTACTACATAAAGCTGCTTATAAAAACTGTGCCTTAGCTCTCTACTTTAATAAGTTAAAGAAGTTTAATCCAGAATTTTTTCAGAGCTAGGAGTAATAGCATATGACAGAAAAAATATTCGTCCACAGAGGATTTTTCTTGTTTTGACAAATATAACCACGTCAGTGCAAATGTTGCTTTCACATATGAAGACACATTATTAATTTTATCTCTGTAGCAGGGAAATGGAACAATTAATTTAGGTTTTCTAAACAAATGTTACTTTTGCACAGATAAATGGACACCAGTTTCCAAGCCTTCTTTAAAGCATCTTTGTTTTCTGCAGTCTTCACAGAAAGAAGAGGGTACATCTGAACCTAGTTAGCCCTAGGGTGAGAATAGGTTGTAGTGTTTCTGTTATCAATAACAACCAAAATGTGCATGTAATTATCTTCAGCTCCCCAATTTAAATGGCCAGGTAGTCATTTATAGCTGAATGTCAGGGTGGGTCCAACACTTGGATTAAAACCTCTATAACCATTTTGCCAAAATTTTTGAGTTCCTTTTGGTGTCAACAAATGTAGCATTATTATAAAAGTAGCTGTACTTTGAGCTTCATGGTACTAGAGTGCTTACCTCACCCTGGAAGCATGAAGTCTCAAAGCCTGTATTCCAACATTAGGAATTTTCTTCTTTTTCTAGAACACGTTTCCTATATACTCTCTGTGCATAGGAAACGTGTTTTAGAATGGTGTAGTCTACAGACAAGAATTTTGGGGTAACATTTTTAACTCTGGCAGGTTCAAAGTCCACCTTACAAAAATGAAGCATGGGTGGGTGGATTAAAAAAGGATGTGAAGATACACAAAAGAGTGTATAATTGAAAAGAAAATGGTAGGGGATTTCAGCAGCATCTGAACAGCAGGGAGACGATATGTTCCTCTTTTCATTTTTCTACTGCTGAATTTGCTTTACCTTTAATGCACAAGGGCTTCTGCTCATCTTGGTTTCCCAGGACTGCAATTGCTTCTGTGGTTGCTGGAGTGAGTAGCTTGTGCTGCAGTGCATGCAGGATTGAAAAAGATGGTTTAATCCTCAGTTGCAGCACATCAACTCATTTAAGCAGCCGTAGTGATGCAAGTGTGGACAAGGGTACAAGTCATCTCATTAACTGATAACTGCTGTATGTTGGAGAGTGCAGACTTAAGCTACTCCTGAAATGAAAAAAGCCATCTGCTTCAGATCAGCTGGGACATCAAATTTAAAAAGTAAACGAAGAAAAAAAGAGAAAATCGCAGTCCAACAGAGAGCCTGAGTCTGCTCTTGCTAATGCTTGTATAACTCAAGAGAAGTGAACAGAAATTAACACAGTAGAGGCAGAGTAAAAGCAGTGAAAACAAGATCAGAATCTGTGCTCATAAGAGACATCGTATGTGAACTTTGTAGAAAGAAGATGAGTGGGAAGAGAAATGTTGGTAGGGAATGGATAAAGAGAAGGAATACTTATTATCTGCTTACTGCAATGTTCTTCCCCCTTCACTGGATCAGAAATTTGAAAATTTTTCCTACTATCTGTCATACTTTGAACAGTTGCTTCCCACTGTGTTCTAAGGGAAACAACTCAGTTTTCTTAACTGGGTTTGCTTTGTGGGACTGACCCTTCTCTACACCAGAAGGGTATAGATCTGATATTGCTCATTTGGGACGCACAGAATTCCATCGATGTAAGGGAAGCGAAAGGGGAGAAACATAGGCTCTGTGTCTGGAATGGAAACTCATGAGTTAAATAAGAATTATTGGGGGGAGAGGAATTAGAAAAGGAAAAATAAATTAGAGAGTTGAGAATTCAAAGAGGCAGGTGAAGCTGAGAGACAGAGCTTTATTGAAGGGGGGTGGTGAGATAGTGCTCTATGTAAGACAGGAGTTAACTGAAAGGGAAAAAATAATTAAATTCAAATAGAAAGCTAATTAAAAAATAAGAGAGAAAAGAATACATTAAAAATGGAAAAAGGAAATAGAAGGAAATATGAAATAAAAAATGCAAGTTCTGAGAGGTAAGAGATGAAGAAAAATATCTTTATCTAAAGCAATTGTACAAAATAAAAAGCAGGCATTATTTTATAAAAGTCTTCACCTTTGGATTGACAACTACCCTAAAAGATCCCTAAGAAAAGCAATTCAATTCAAATTTGATTCTAGTTAATTAAGACAGCAAAGTAGATTACTGAGTTGGGCAGCAATTCAATGCAGTTGTAGTAGCGCTGTCAATCAGTACAACTGCAAGCCAAATTAGATACCAAAAAAACCCCCAAAAAACCCAAAAAGGAAAACAGAGCTTGATCATATTTCTCATTGGCTTCAGTGGGACAGGAAGAAACCATTGTAAAGAAAAAAAACCCATTACTGAGAAAGAGAGAAAATGACAGAGATTAAAGTCAAAGAAATGATTTGGGCTACAAGCAGTGACGTGAAGACGGAAAGTGAGAGCTTCCCTCATACCAGGCCCTTGGTTTCTGGCCTGTTCTGGCATGCTGGCTCTAGATCAAGTGGAAAGCTGAGGATGGGGCTGTCTGTATTTTCATAAATTTATAGAAGATCCTGAGTTGGAAGGTACTCACAAGTCCAACTCTTTATTCCATACAGGGAAACCTGAAACTTAAATTAGGTGTCTAAGTGCATTGCTCAAATGCTGCTTGAATACTCAACGGGCCTGGGGCAATGACCTATTCCCTGGGGAGTTTCTTTCAGTGCTCAGTCTCAGGGAGGAAACCTTTTCTCATATGCAGTCAAAGCTTCAACTGATGCAGCTTAAAACCATTCCCTTGTGTTCTATCACCAGACACTGGGCAAAAGAGATCAGCGTCTTCCTCTCTGCTCTGCACCTTGAGAGGTTGCAGATAGCAATGTGGTCACTGCTCCATCTCCTCTTTTCTGAGCTGGACAAACCTAGGATCCTCAGCCAGTTTGGATAAGTGATGATCTACTGTCCTTTCTCCACCTCTGTTGCCCTCCTTTGGGCACTTTCTCAAGTTTTTATATCCTTCTGATAATGTGAAGCCCAAATCCACACACAGTGCTTGAAGTGTGGCCTCACCAATACTGAGTATAGTGGGACAATCACTTTAGATCAGTTAGCTATGGAGTGCTCAATGCACTCCAAGTGTATGGTTGGTCCTTTTGACTGCGCATTGTTGACTCAAATTGAGTTTATCATCAATCAAAAGCCTTAGATCTCCTCCTGCAGGGCTGCACTCCAGCCTCTCATTCTCTAATCTATCTGTACATCAATTTCTCTCCTCTCTTCAAGGCAACCAGCATGGATAGGGTAGTAAAGAAAACAGGTATTCTTCTCTCAGCTTGGCACACACAGAAAGGAGGTTTGAGGATACCTTAGAGCAGTGATGCTGAGCACAATACTTCCTCAAGCTACTTTGAAGATGGTGTAGTTTACTCAACTCCTCTATTCCAAGTATTTCCTGAAGATCCAGTGTAATGCCTCAACATTAAAGAGACAAAGTCTTGCAACTTCTTGAACATGCAAGTCATTATCCATAGATTAAAATGGAAATAATGACCTGTGAAACATGTCATATACTGATGTTCCAACTGGTTGCAGCAGTAATGGGTCTGTAAAGAAGTTTCTGGCCAGGAAGCTGCTCAGGGCTCAGGCTGCTGAAGGAATTTGCTGTGTGCAGATCATATCTTCTGTGTGTGAATCAGTTTAACCCCAGGGAATTAAGCTGCTCTTTTTCTTATTCACAAAGGTGTTGTGAGAATAAACCTGGTGCATTTTAGGACAGAGCAATAAATGAAGCCATTCCAATTTATGGCATAGCCACACAGTAAAGATCTCTAAGTGTCTTTTGGACAAATCTTGCTCTTGTGCAGATGGATACAACATGGGCCATGTCTCAGAACCTCCTGTTAGTCATTACCTGCAGCTGCTGAGCTTTGGTCTTTGGTCCCTGCCAGCCAGGGGAAGCAGGGGCACACAGTATGACTCAGGTACTGAGCTGTGGGAGAGGCCATGCTGCTTCAGGGGCTGAGGTGTGGGAGAGGCTGTGCTGCTCAGGGGGAGGGGGTGTCCAGGTGTAATTCAGGATGGTAAATAGCCCAATGAGTTTAACAGCACTGTTTAATGACATCGTTACCATACTACACAAACTCCCATTGAAATTAATGGTATTTCACATAATAAAGTACTGTGCAAATACTCAGTTATGTAGAACATTAATGTGCCTTTAAAAAGGTCATAAAACCAGAAAATCAATTTCGTCTCTGTAGTTACATTTGAAGTGGAGGCTCATAATAGAAACACCAGCACACCTAGAGATGGAAGTCCTCAGCTCCTGAGGCTTGTAGTCATTTGTTTCCTGTCACTTCAATCCAGTTAGAGATTTTGAATTAAGAATTCTTTCCTCTCTGTTTTCTTTTTTTGCCTGTCAAACAGAATTTCCCCTTGGGTTTCTCTAGTGCAACAGAAAACATAGATCTATGTTTTTTTGTTTTCTTGTGTAGATGCCTGACTCACAAGTGGTGCTAGCAATGAAGTATATTTTGCTGTTGACTGCATTGGAAAACAAAAAAATGAAACATTTGTTCTCATCCAAAACAACTTTTTTTTTTTTTGTTCTCTCCACTAAACAAAGCACCAACTCTTTAGACTTCACAAATTTAAACATGTTTTCCTAGAAATCACTAGTGGGAAGTATGTGAGCACACTATTTTATATTTAAAGTATACAGGGTGGCATGGGTATATTTATTAATACTATCTCAGAGGTCTCTGTTCAGGTTTTCTTTTACTCCTTACTTACTAGCATAAAATAAATGTGATAAATCCTATATACTTTTTTTGCCTTTTCCTTGTTCCCTTGGTATACCATTTGTGCTGGAAGCAGGTACTCTTGCTTCTGTTTAGATATTTATCTTGCTGTTTTCTGTGCAAAACAGCATTTCCACATCTTGAGCTGATCCATTAGCTAAGTCAGATGTTCCCCATCACATGAATGTACATGTTTCTTTGTCCTATGAGTTTTTTGACCCTTCTCCTTCATTGCTTTTGTGTATGTCTCTAAAATACTTCCGGGATTTTTTTTTTTTTTATTCCTCATTTCTCTTAATAGGCAGTAAAAGGTGGTTCATCAGTCAGTCAGTCAGTCAGTCTCTTCAGCCAAAATTGGTAAAGTCATGGCTGTTAAGATTAGAATTTCCTCAGTTCCTCATCTTGTGAGGACCCATGAGTTGAATTCATAGAAACATTTCAGAGCCCAACAATTTGCCCTGTAAGTTCATCAGTGAACCGAGTTTGTCAGTTTTACTGGGGCAGAGTCACCAACACTTCACAGGAGGCACCATCACAACATATTTCATGACCTCATCTGTAGACATTTTTTAACAAACTGAGAACTAGTCTCTATAAGAGAAGAAGAAGAAATGGGAAAGCTGGCATTGTATCATTCCTGTGACAGGGCACATGCCTGTGATGCAAGACAGCAGTCTCAGAGACCTGGACTGTTGCACAAATCTGCCCTGTAGCCTTGTGAGGCAACTAATTCCTGACACACATAACTAAGACAAATAGTAAGATCTGAAGAATTGCATACGGTGCACTAAGTGCTCAGAAATGCTCCCAGCAGAGCAGATAGTGGTCCTCTTTGTTTGTCTGAGTCTAAAGCTCTAGCACAGGACTGTTGGATTACTCTATTTTCAGTTCTATAATCATCACCCCAGACAACCCAAATTTGCATAAAATCAGACAGAGATAGTAAGGGTATTACAACAGAGAGGGGAAACAGATTGTAGGGAGTTGAGGAGAAGGGAGTTAATGCAGGAAATGAAGCAGTCAAAGGAGATTGAAAAAGTGTTGAGGGAAGAAGCATCTAGGTTAAACTTTCCCTTGCATGACATACAAATATAAGTGTGTAATGTACGCTGTTCCTGTGGTACAGCTCTGTGCCTTTTTTAGTTTGTTTGTTTTTGGCTTATTTTATTTTTATTTTCTGAATAATCTGAAGCATATATTTATGAAGATATATTTATTTTTTTAACCTCAGCTCTGCTGAGTAGGAGTCAGTACTCTGTAGCTGCTCCACAAACAACCAGGAGACTGCTAAGACTGTTGGATATCCCCAAGGAATTTGGGAAATGCTATGCATCTAGGACCCCACAAAAGGTCTGAGGAAACATGCTTGCATTCCAGTTCCGATAACAAGGTTATGTAGTCTCTTTCAAAGTATATGCAGCAGTGTCTCCCAGGCCTGTATCCAGAACTCCAATCATAATTGTGCAACTAAAGAAAGAAAATATTATTCTCCAGGGGAAAATATTTCAGGTGGTAAGAACTTTTGTCAGTGGTAAGAACTGGCCTCTGGTTGCTTTTAAATGTAACTGAGTTCTGGGAAATAGGGACATGAAATTTCCTGTGTCTTCTGTGAAGAACAAACTCTTTTGTTCTACTGGACTATATTGATGCTCATTTTTAGCATCTTTGACACATTAGACATTAGAATCTGAATTGAACCTTGTAGTTCAAAGGAGTTTTCCATTTTTTGTTACTGACAAAGACAAAGACTACTTTGATGAGCACTTTTGAGTTCTTGATGTTTTAATTACATTTGGTGTTCCTACTTCATTTCACATATAAATCTCACCATAGGTTAACTTGGGGTTTCTCAGTTTTCTTCAGTATTTTTCTTCTGGGATTCCATGACAACTGCTCTTTTCTACTAATTCAGACGCTCAGGCTTAAATCAGTCACAAAGTCTTTCACTGCTTTGCTTCCTTTTTTTTCTTTCCACTTCAGATCTCAAACAAGTTTTGCATATTTTCTTTCACTGAGCAAGCTACTTATTCCTTCAGTAAGTCTACTCTCCCTGACTTCACTGAAAATTTGAAAAATTGTCAAGTGCATCAGGGTTTGGACTTGATCAAGGAAAAAAACCTGGGTGTTTTTCTTCTCATTGGCACCTGGTGTTTTCCAAAACCAAATGCACTGTTGTTTAAAAGACATTTGTTTTCATGTTTCTGAGTGAGTTTCAGCTTCATGGAAACTCTTACTTTGGTGTTTTTCTTTCAGAGGATTTTGACTTCTTATTACCTCTGTTGCCTTGCAGTAGTCAATAAGATCTTTGGGCCTGGAGTTATTTAAACAACCCTTATTCAGGTACTGGATAGTAAATCAGAAAGATAGTAAATCCTTCTGATTAACAGAAGAAAAGCCCCAGAGATACCCTTTTGCCTGGATTTTCCAGTGTCTGGACTAAAAAGTACAAAGTTACCTGCACATTTAGTCTTGTGGGAATGAGAAAATTTTCCTGCCCATAAGGCTGGTAAAGATTGGGAAGAAAACTGCACTCAGTAAAGGAAATTACAGTAATCTGCCTGAACTGTAGCTCTGTAGTGTTAGCTGGGCGTTCACAATCAGCATGCTCCCAGCTAGGTTCCAGCTAGCCCACGTATTTCATCTAGAGCTATGAGGAATGGCAACAGTGATGTCTTTTAAGAGGAAAGAAGTGCTGGTAGAACTTACTCTCAAGGCTAGAAAATGTGCAAGTCCTTAGAATCCTTTAAACCAATTTATAATCATGATAACACCATTCATCATAGCAATGCCCACCCCCCTCCCCCCATCAAACCAGCCCCTTCAAACACAACTCTTCCTGCTGTATAAAGTTTTTCAATGAAAGATTTTATTACTGCTGTCTGTACTATTTTTCCAGGGTGCTACCATAAGAGAAATCAACACAGCGAAATCAGTAATAATCACACATGTTTCATATTGGTTCCCATGTGGAAAACATTTCAAAGGTGTCAGTGCCTGGAAAACCTGATGGTTTCATTGAATACCAGAATGAAACTCCAAGGCAAACCCTGAGGAGAGATTAACACTTGGAAGTATAAAATTCAGGTAGTAATGAGAAGCCAGGTGTTCACTGTCAAGGATTCCAAGTTTCCCTAATTATGGGCAAGTATCTGACTTTAACTGCTTCTCTCAGGTGAGCTAGTAATCCTTTGTTGACAAAGATTTATAAAGAGAAAAAAATAACAATAGGAAAAGAAATATGCCTGTTTCCTGCTATGGAGAAAATATTACACAAGCAGCCGTGTTTCTAACTAAATTAAGATGAGAGAGGGAGTTGGAAGTCATGTTGCACCCACAGTGATCATTCTGCAAATTGCAATATGGATCTAGAATTTCATGTTAATTACATTTTATTTGAAAAGTGCTGCACTACCCAGTATTTTCCACAGCAGTGGAGGCTTGATTCTGCTCTCAATTATGTAGGTGTAAAGTGGAGTATCTCTAGTGAAGCTAATGAAGTTAGAGTAGTTTAACACTGAAATGAGGGGGATTACAATAAGGCCCTAGAGTCTGCAATATTGCTACTGCAGTTAATGATCATTACTGCAGAATGCTGTAGCCTGGTAATTATTTCGTTCGTGCAGGTAGACAGATACAAAAAACTGGCACTGATTGTGTCTGTGAGAGAAAGGGTCCAAAATTTTCCAACCTAATATTGCTTCTCCAAATTGCATTGCATATTCCTGTATGTGTGGATTGTGGTTCTGTGCAGAGGGGAGTGTGTTTGGATTTTGAGGAGGCTGATTTAAAAGGCTGCGTGGAAGCTGAGTATCAGTGACAAAACTGCCTTCTGTTTCATTAGTCCTTTAGGCTTCTCTATTGCCATTATGTGGAGACCTCATTACTTTTTCTTCTTTTGGAGTGCTGTGATACACACTTTAAAATACAACACCTTAGCCAGTCCTCGTTCTAACCGCTTTCCAAGTTTCAGTTTATCAACCACAGTGTTAAATGCCACCCAGGCTTTCCTGACCACCATGTGTGAGTGTGTTTAGGGCAAAAAGTGGACCCAATTTTTTCTGGAATATTGAGTGGAGCAGGCCCCAGTGAGACACTGTGTTGACAGCCCAGGACAACAGTGGTTGGGTAAACCTCTCTCTTGGCAGCTGAAGACACAGAAGCTACATCTAAGCTAGGTTAACAGTGGTGTGTGATCAATTACTGATATGTGACTGTGTGCACATAAACTGCCAAGCAAGGCCCCTGTAATGGATTTAAGCAGCACATAGCTGGAGACGGATGGGGACAGAACACGTAAAAAGAATTATCCCTAAAAAGCTATTAGGATATGGCCATCCTGTTCAGGTCTTGACTATGTGTGAATGAGGGCTGGGCCACGCTTAAGGAAAGACCTCTAGTGAGAAGAAGGTCTCCAGTTTGCCCATATTTGCATAGCTGTAACATAACACAGATACAGCTGGAGCAGAGATAGGTCATTACCAATATACTTTGCTTTTCCCCTGGAGCCCTGTAGAGCCGAACACAGGTACCCCTGGAGTAGCCCAGTGGATAGCATTGAGGACCTAAGACCTCAAGGGCTGAATTGTATGCTTTTGGGAAAAAGGATACTCCACAAGGACAGGTCTGGATGCTCTTACCTGGTGGTAGCACCCAGCTGACACAGTGTCTGAGCAACTCTGAGCACCAGCACAAATGTGCTACCCAGAGAGGCCCCAGCATTAGGGGAGCAAGGTTGCAAAGGAGCAGTAAGCAACTTGATGAAAGAATTGATGTGAGTTGGGGGTCTCAGGACACTCAATTTTGCCTGTTCCTGGGACTACAAGATAATGCAAATTCCCTACAGATTACAAGGTAAGACACAAATCCCTATTGTCTTGGAGTAACTGGTGTGAATGTAAAAAGCTGGATTAAGGCACCTAGCACTTTAAATAATACTTAAACAAAGTCTAAGTGTATATCCAATGCCAGCCTCTTTGTTAGTCTTGCTAACTGTGTTGTATATGCCCCATAAACTAATATTTATTTTTAAGAAGGCTATTTTTTGTAACTGATTTCTTGAAACTCCCATGCTAACCTGTTTTCTCCAGCCAGGTGACACAAGCTTAGCATCAATACTTATAATGCATTTTGAGCATATGGCAACATATCTATGACAAGAGGAGAACAGATAATTTGAAAAGATGTTATTAAAAGATTACTATCTTCAGATAATCTGTTTTCAGATAGTGCAATCCAGGTGTAGTAAATTTTATAATAACTCTAACATCCACTACATTTAGAGGGTAAGTTTTCAAAGACATAAGAAGTGAAAAGGTCCTTAGATCAATTTGGCTGGGAGAAGGGAAGCTGTCTTTATGTGTCTTTCAGGTTCCTGGAGATTTCCCACCTTCATACTTTGCACTGTGGATGGCAAGTCCAGAAATTGTTCTGGACTGGTTTGACAGGCACACTTCTGCCATTCTGTGTTTGGAGGTGTTGAAATACTGCTGACTTGTTTGTCACAATATTAGTCCTAATGCCTTAAAAAATTACTTTATGTTGTCTGCTCTTTCTTCTCTCTCAAGTGATGGTGAATTAGGGGAAGCGTGGAACTGAGGTGGATTTGCTTTTGCAAACAGCTTTGGTAGGAGGCAGGCAGGGACCGTGATGGTTTTACATCATAAGGCTTGCTCTTTTTCCTTTGTCTTCCTCTGAATGGAAATGTACTACTTCACCTCTCCCCAAAGAGAAAGACAGACAACATAAAGTCTCATCAGGCAAAGGGTTATGAATCTCTTCTCATTAGGCACTTGAGTACCTGAGAACTGAATTCTGAGAGGCTTCTCCTGAAAGGACAGCCAGCTTTATCTGTGAGATAAAACACAGCTTTTCTTCAGGAAGGACATCACAGTTCAGTTCAGAAGCACAAGCTGGAAAAGTCATACTGCACATGTTCACCATGTAATCTATCTTCTAGGATGCACAACTAGAGAAGAGTTCTTATGTCACTGCAATATGTCCCCTTGTTTATCTTCCAGACAGAGTTAATGTATCATGTTGATAAATTGGGCAATGCACAGGGCCAGCTCCCTCCTACTGAGGTGAGTGGGAGCTGCATGGTGCCTGATACCAAAGCTAGGGAATTATTCAGATTGACTATCATATCTGAGTGCATGCCAAGCTTGTTTTATTTTCTTTGACAGATCTCCTGGGGACTTAAGGATCTGTGGGGTGATTGAGTTTCCACAGCAGATGAAAGGAAGGTAGTACCACTCGCTCAGTAGCACCCCACATATCACACACATGGGTGGCATTGGCAGTTTGGGGAGCAGCTCAACTGCAGGTGCAAGAGAGTCCAGCTTCAGGGAAAACAAATACTCCCTTGCTCTGCTGGAGCTATTGCTTAGGGTTTATCCTTTTTGGTATTTGTCCTGAAGGGTTGCTTAAGGCATTACTATGACATAAACAATTATTAATAATGATTCAGCAACTATGTTACCCTGTGTAAAAGAAAACAAAACCAAATAAGGCTAATCTTTTGCAATACTACTTGCAATTTCCTACAGGGACTGTTATTTATCTTCCAGCCATAAGATAATTAAATCTTACTGCTTTCCAGTTGTGAAGGAGCTGAACACCAAGTATTCGATCCTCACACGGCTTATAGCTTTGGGACTCTGGGTCAAACATTAAGATAATATTTTACTAAAATGACTTGTTTTTATTGTTTGTTTGTTACTCAAACAAAACAGTTTCAAATGTTTTGGTTCAATGTCAGTGCAGTGAACATTCATACACCTGGACTCTGCTGCACTTGTTCCTCACATTTGTGGAGTGTAACAGTGACCATTTAAAAACTGGAATCCAATATGTAGCAGTGAGCAGTGTGTCCAAGCAGCTGCTATCTGGTGCACATCTCTGTTTAGCCCAGACTCTGTTCTGTATCCATGTCTGTCATCTCTCAGGGGCTCACAGGGAGAAGACTTCATGTGCAGTCTTCTGCTGGGGGTTTTCCCCCAGCACTTGATGTTTGCTCAAGGAGCACTCTCTTTCCATAATGTAGGCACAGTATTGCCTCATGTGTTATATGAATGATTTGTTCCTTCACTGATGGATTTTGTGCTATAATGGATAGAAGAGTTCTAGTGTAATGAATGCTGCTGATCAGTGGGCTCTGCAAGACTGCCCTGGATAGAATCCTACTTACATGTTTGGGAAAGTGAGGGAGAGTGAATCTGGATGGGTATGGGTGGAGGGTTATAGGAGTTGTGTGACTGTCTCTTTTTGTCCCTGACAGTGTTCTGGTACCACAGACATATCACTAACTCTGAAAACTTCCCTAGTGTCTGGCTAACAAACACATTTAATTTTGTTTCAGCTCTATCAGAAAATAAGAAGGAGTTAACACAAATGCTGTCATCATGATTGTAAATACAAATTGGAGAAGGAAGCAGCTAAGTCACTAATTCCTTCTGAATTCAGCCTGGTGATACAGAGAGAAAAGTGTGTGGCCAAGAAGAAAAACACTGTGTATATCAGAACACTCATGAAAAAATTACCTTGAGAATGGGAAATGCTGAAGATAAAGAGAAAAAAACCCAAGAGAATAAAAGCAAAAGAAATAAACAGCTACAGCCAGACTCAGATGCTCTCTTTCTCAGAAGGGATGATTTTACCAACATGTATTACCTCACTGTAAAGGTATGTAAGCAGGTATGATTCAGAATCAGTCCAAATGAAGCCTATTGTTTTATCTATATTAAAATATAGAAGTGAATAGCTCTATATGGTACCTGAATTACTAATTGCAAGGGACTGATTCCAACATGTCTTAGGGGTTTAGCCATGGAAATCCCACTGACCTTCAGTAGTGCCTATGCACCTACATGTACTCTAGAAAATCTGTGTGTATTTACTGGGCTCCACGGAAAAGTCTACTGCTGTCATTATAATGTGACTATGATTTTGAGACCCTGTAATGTACTGAATTTTATACGAATTTACACAGTAGTATTTGTCAGGTCAGGGTTGTTATCATTGAAGTGAAAAGCACAAATTGGTGTGAATTACTGAGACTTAACATTGTACATTGAATTATGACTTTTTGTATTTACATGAAGGTGTCTTTTGAGTCACATCTGGTTTTTGTGCTGTTTACAAACTGCTCTAAAAAGCTGAGCTGAGAATATCTGCAGTTAGTTCAGCATGTCAAACAGAGAAATAGAATTTAGCTCTATTCTTAAACCATGATTATTTATGTAGCAGGCGTGTTGGCCAACAAAAAGAATGAAAGCTGACGGGCATGAAAATAACCAGTTTGCTCATACATGCGATTTGCTTGCAGTGGTCCCAGCAGGAGCTTGAAGAGGACTGTGTAAATTGTGAAATACAAGGGTGTATAGTTAATGCACGCCAGAAATGACCATTTGTGGAGCTACTTAATGCTACAAATCCCACATGGTGATGAGGCAGTGAAAAGAAGAGCAGGAAACACAGACTGGGTAAGGTTGGAAGGAACCATAGCAGGGCATCTGGTCCAACCTTCCTGCTTAGCAGGGTCATCCTGGAGCACATGGCATATGATTGTGTCCAGATAGTTCTTGAATATGTCCAGTGAGGGAGACTCCCCAGCCCCTCTGGGCAACCTGTTCTAGTGCATGGTCCCTTGCACAATAGAGTTCTTCCTCATATTGAGGTGGAACCTCCTGCTCAATCTATTTCTGCCCATTGCCTCCTGTCCTATTGCCCAGCACCACCGAGCAGAGCCTGGCTTCATCCTTTTGGCATCCTCCTTTCATATACTTATAGACATTGATGAGACCCACTCTCAGCCACATTTTCTCAAGTCTACAGGCCCAGCTTCCTCAGCCCTTTCCTCGTAAGACGGATGCTCCTGTCAAGTAATCATCTTTGTAGCCTCTGCTGGATCTGCTTCAGGAGTTCCATGTCTCACTTGTACTGAGGAGCCCAGAACTCCAAGACACAGCACTCCAAGTGTGGCCTCACCGGGGCTGAGTAGAGGGGCAGGATCACCTCCTTCTACTTACTGGCAATGCTCTACCTAATTGAGCCCTGGAGAAATAACAAAAGAACTCAGAAAGCTACAGGAGCTTGTGTGCCCATGCTCTGTGAGCACACGATTATTGGTACTGAATGTGGGCTGGTGCATCATGTTACCAGTTTAACCTAAAAATGCAGACTAAATACAAGAAGACATGTAGCTGTATAGATTATGCACACTCAAAGATAAATTAATGGAAAATTACATTTAAAACAACTTACAGTTGGGAAGTGAGGTAATGAGAAGTGTGAATGAATTAGTATTGTGAGACTCACAGGCCTTGATCTGATTCCTGCTGACATATCCATTGGCACGTGTGCTATTAAAACTATTATTTGATCACATGAAATGGTTTTCCAAAGTGTGCCTGAATTGGTTATTGAACGGCATGGACAGAGACTGCTGGATGAGACAATCAAAAATTAGCTTTAACTTTTTTTCTTCAGAAATTAGTATTTTGTTATTTTCTGCTGGCCAGTCCTCTCTCTGACGACTTTAAATCAATTGGACCATCTAATCTAAACTTGATGTGGGGAACGGCGAAATAGTGTGTGTCCTCCAAACCTTGCTAGGTTGGCTCAACTAGCATATTAGGCATCAGAGAATCACTCACTCAGAATGAAGCATGTTCAGTTAATACTGCCTTTCACAGTCTATTTGTCACTCTTAGTGCTCATATGCAGTCCCAGCAGCAGGCATGCACTAGATAAGGAATTTTCACAGTGCCATGAATTTTCTTTTGGCAACTGCAGGTCTTATCAACCAAGTACCTTGCAAATACAAAGTAAGCTTTACAATGATAAAGGGAAAGATAAGTGTTATTATCTACATGCTATGGAAAAGGATCTAAATATATAGTGCCACCAATTTTGTGGCAATTTCTATAGTCATTTGTGTAAAATGGGACACAACTAGATTTTTCTGGTGTTCCAAGCACTGAACATTCTCAGAGAGAGCTGAAACAAGTCAGAACCACTGACAGGCCACCCATCCCATGACCTTGGGGAGGCAAATCTGTCAGTGCTGCTCTTTTGCACTGTTGTGTTGTATGAGTGCATCTCTGCTAGAACATGTATGGCTTTGTGTGACTTGTCCTTGTAAACTTATTTGTCTCTACATAGTGGACTCAGGTGAGGCTGGAAACTGGAGGAATTGAGAATAAATTACTGTTCTTTCAACACAAAGTATAAATTGCAGAAAGGTGGGAATTTTGGCATTGAGAGTGTGAAGAATATCTTACTCCATGTAATAACAAGCTACGATAAGAAGCAGTTTGTCCACTGCCAGTATCTGACATGCCTCTTGCTCTCTCTTGCATCCACCGTTTTTTAAATCACATTTCTGAAGCCCTGGAAGCTCTTCAGTCTTCCAAGATCCATCTCACAACGCCGAGGCAAGCTGATGGAGTAAAGCAAAATTTTTCCATTAGTACCTATATTTCTCTTACAGTGTTCTTTTTTGCCCTTTTCCCCATGGGAAAGAATTTTTCTCAGATTAATATTTCTCAGACATACCTCATGGTACTGTCTAAGGGACAAACAAAGAAAGAATAAAATGGACAAAATATGTTGTAAAACCAAGAGTGTATTTATTGCACTAAAAAGGCAGCAGGATGAACAGAAGGATAACTGGAACAACTTGCTGGTATGGTCATCTTCTTGATGTTGGAGGTTATTCATTTATGGAAGTTTTTTGGGATCAGAATACAAAATATTCTCATATTTTGTCTACTTCTATTAATCTGTCAGCTCAAAATTGTCAGGGTTTATGAAGTAATTTGTAATTGGTCTAATTTCTTTATATATACCATAGTGTCATCTATAAAATTGACTAAAATATATAAAATACATAAAGACTTTGTCTAAATAGGCAGTTGAAATCTGCATTTTAAAGCTTATCGGTCCTGTTTCCTTACCAGAAGGAAAGCTTCTGGTATATTTTTCTTTTCATTACTTATATAGCATTCCATCACATATTGACTCAAATCAGCAAATTCATATAAAGTGTAAATTTATATAAAGTGGGAGAAAAGAAGACAGAAGTCTGCAAAGGTTTTGTTAATATGTGATGAAACCAAAAGTCTTCTCATAAAGCTGATACTAAATTATTTTGGGTTTTAGATGTACATAATATTATGCAATCAAAATGAAGGTGCCTTTTCCCATATTGCACTGTTATTGACATAAATAAAATTTATTTGCAATATTTTATTTAATTTCATAAAATTAATCCAACAGCAAAACGGCATAATTTTGTGTGGCAACATAACTTTGTATTCATGGCTGATTTTCTCCCCTTTACACAGAAAAATAATGTGGGTTGATGCAGTGTCCTAACACAATAGGGGCTAATGAATAGAGCTTGCTGTGCTCAAGAGACTGCAGTTCAATTACTAGTGGTGCCAATCAAGTCAGAAATATTAACCATGGTAACAGCAGTTTTGAGTTACATGGAATGAGGCCGTGGGTTCTTGGGGAAGATCGCCTCTTGGGAGGGAAGGGAATGTTCACAGTAAGAGCTGCAGAAGGCCAGAGACTGCTTCTTTATACCAAAGGAGAACACGACAGCTCATGCCACAGGAAGGTTTCTGCTGCTTTTGTACCTTTTCATTGCAAGTGCACCTGAGAGTTCATAATACGTAAGTGTGACTAACTATGTGATCCATGCATAACCTATAGAATTGGATTTCCTATGTATAAGTGTACAGCAATTAGTCAATCGTGTGAATGATAAATTACAAATCAGATTAAGTCCTAAGCAGGAGTAGAATGTTGCTGAAGTCAGTGTGGCTAGGCTGAATCACACCAATCGATTCTGAAGCCTTTTATGAGGATTTACTTAATATAGTGCATTTGTTCTGCTGGCTGGTGATCAGAGTGAGGATCCCTTGATGTGATACACTGGCAGTGTTATGTATTAGTAGCATGAACAGGAAGCAGCTGGCATCCTGTTCAGAAAACAATCTCAGTTTTTATTGCAGAGAACAATATTGAAAAACAGTGTGTGTGTGATGGGCTTAATCCTTAAAAATGTGTGAGTTTGGATACTGTCCCTTTTAATTGACTAGTCACTTCTGGACTAAATCTAGATTAGTTTCTTTTCACAGAAAGCTCTTCTGCTGTTTGTCCTTTGGAACACAGAGAAAACCAGCTAGAGCCCCAAAATGGCTTTTTTGCACCTGCCTGCTTCCTCTCTGTCTCTTCCAGCTGGTGAGTATGCTCAGTTGTGGAGTGCTTTTCCCCTTCTCTTATTCATGAAGAGATGACACATCTCTTTGGTCAGCATCACTGAAACATTTTCTATTCTTTGTCTTGGATGTCATTAAAAAGCCAGCTGTTAAGGATGGTTACTGTGTTGTTGGAACTTAGTCTTTGTTAACTGAAACTTCCGTAAAAATTTAGGATGGGTGTCTTAAAAATTGAAGACTAATAGCAGCCTATAAATGAATTTGAATCTGACTGCAAAGTGGCGGAAATGGCGCATACTTGATACCTTTTCTGAAGATTTTGGAACATGCGGTAACTATCATGATACCTCTGTAGGGTAAACAGCTGTTGTACGTGGACAGGGCAGCTGGATTATAGATTTTGCACAGTTCAGGCATTTGAAATGAAGCCATCCTAGCTCAGTTTTACCACTATAGGCCACTCTTTTAGTCAAACACTGCAATCTGGAGAGATGTTTCACCTCAGCTATCTTAAAACGTATCCCAGATTAAGAGGAAGAAATATCTCCAGAAATGGAGCCTAGGGACAATTTGTCAATGCATGTTTGGGCTCTAAAACCAGTGACATGAAGTGGCTCCATTAATGTGTCTGATAAGGTAGGAAAACTAGAAGCAAAAGAAATGAGGGCAGGCAAGGCTTTGTAGTAACTGAGTCTGTGTTTGGCTGACAGGAGGTAGAATTTTAATATCACTTTTAACATACTGTCTATTTCATCTGAGACAGGGTCATTTCCCATTATTACCTCCTTTTTACCTCTCTTCTTCCTCCGTGCTTAGTCTGTTTTAAGTATTGTTCATTTATTTATTCAGCGTGGGAGACATTCCCTCTTTTCTCCTAGTGAAGACTGAATCCTGGTGTCTTACTCATAGTAGGAAATGTGAGCCATTTTTACCAAGATGTTCTAGTAAAAATGCTGTTAAGTCATTACTGTTTCAATTGCATTAATGACTTTATCAGTGGAAGAGGATGAGAAGTCACTTTCATGTTTCTTAGAGCAATGCCTTGACCACTGAGCTAAACTGGATGGATAAATAACCAATTAATGTCAGATGTCACCAGAAGCAGATAGAGGAGGTTAGTGTTTCGGTTGATTGGCAGTCTCTTGTTGAGACACTTTCTTGAAAAAAGGAAAGATTTTAACATAATACTCAGCTTGTATTATAGTGGTTCAGAACAGTGCCTAAGGCTAAGGTAGTCTACAGGCTAAGTAGCCATTAGGCTACTGGGCTATTTTCTTGTCAACTCAAGGAATATTAAAATAACAGTAGAGAGTGTCTGAGTAGTCTACATGCCAAGTTCAATGTCTTTGGGCATTCTCTTTGGAGAAAAGTGGTTTGGGTTAAAATTGTGTTTAGTGAAGGACAGAATGGAACCAGTCTCACATGTCTGGATTGAGCTGTAATAACTGGAATAGAGTAAGTAACCAGAGTGATAGCGACATTATCAGCATCTAGCTCTCAAACCCTTTATTGCACTTGTTCAGTGTAAATCCAGAAATAATTTCAGGATTCCCAAAATTATACTTCTTGGCAAATGCTGTGTGTTATTTCACCTGATCTTGATTTGTCATATAATCAGCCCACAGCACCTATTGAGTTACTCATAATGGCTGCTTTAGTATGCAATATGTGAAAATACAGGAAACAAAAATTTGGAAACTATGTACCCTAAATTGCATCCTTGGCTCTGTTGGCTTCAGTGGAACACACTGAATTATCTAAGATCTTCATTCCTTTAATTTCTATTTTTCTTCTTCTCTAATGAATCTTTATCAAATAATCTCAGCCATTTTGGCAGTATTCTCCACAGTAGAAGTTGTTAATTAGCAAATTAAAAGGCACCATCTCAATTTTTTATTTTTTTTCCTCAAAAAAAGAAGCCAGTTAAAATAACTCTTTTTTTGGAGCCCTTCCCCCTCATCTGAGTGGAAATGTAGGAAAGGAAATCTGTTTAATCTTCACTCATACTTTCCTGGTTCACCCAGCTGCACTTGGGAATTTAGGGGAAAACAGTTCAGCGCAGCAGATGAAAATGACAAACTAAGTTTTATACAATGTTTTAGGATGAATGAGACTCCACTGTTATTGTCCCTCACTATTGCTTCCTCTCAGCTCCTGTCAACCATATGAAGAAAAGTCCTAGTAAAATATTTGTGCTAGAATATGGATTTAATAAAAGGGTAACTGTTATTTCTGACCCTATTGTGGAAGTTGAATGATATTCAGGTCAGATCTACTATCAACAGTATATCCTTTGTTATTAACAATATTGCACTCTCCATAACAAAACAAAATATCTCCATAACAAGCAAAAAGTCCCAAAAGGCCAACCAACAAAATAAAAATTGAGGGCCTTGAGTCTAGTATACCTCATACATTTTTTTTTCATGTATTTTACTTTTACTTATTTAGAAAAGATAGGACAATAGTTTATTTTCAGAAACTATTGTCCTAACTTGTTTGCTGTCAAATAATATGAACTAATCAGTTATTTCCTTGCTGAAACCACAATTCATGATGTGCAATATGATTTTGCTGGTCCTTTTAAATGATTGCAGACTACCAGCTATAAGTTGTGCACTTCCTTGTAAAGGATACTTTAGCTTCAGTATGAGGTTTATCACTGCCTTGTGTCTGAACAGTCGCTGGCAGCAGCCAGGCCAGAATGACAGCAATGCTGTGCTTGGTTGAAATATGCAGGATGTTCCCCTGTGTGGAGCTAAGTTATTCTTTTAACAAGTGAAAGTGGATTCTGTGTTATAAACAAAAAAACCCATGAGCTTCACAGAGGTGATATACCATAAGCTAAGAGGCTGGTGAATCTGGCCCTCAGCTGGCATAAAAATGAAAGAATTACTGTCTCAAATCAGCGTAAGGAGCCAAAGTGAGGCAGAGGCAGATTAGAAGAGTGTGGAAATGGGAATTGTCTTACTGCTGTGACAGTAATTTACCTGCACTGCAGCAATCTTATGAAAAAAGGATGTCAGCACCCCATGTGAATGAAGATGCATGTCTCTACAAGGGCAAAGCACAATGTCTGCTTGAGGCAGGAGTGGGAGAAACTAGGAGTTGCCTATGCCTTACTGCATGAACTTCAGCTGAAAGGCTTTCTGGTCCAGAAGAAGCTCCTTGTTTTAATAGACTTATTATTTTCTTTTGTCTCTATCTGAGTGGTTGTGGAGGTGACACAGACTTTATGTCCAGTCTGCTGCAGAGGAACTGGGAACAGGAGAGTTGACACTGTAGCCCAGAGGAGGAAAACTCTATAGTGGACAAAGAGCAGTCAGTGCATATCAGGGACTTGAAGAAGAAGATACTAACTGATTCTGCTACCAAGGTAATCATATACATTAACACAAGTTTCAACACCATAGTCTTTCCTATTTAATAGCTAAGAATGGAACAGAAGATAATTATCTAATTCACTTCAGGGCAGTGAATTAGATAATGGAGGGTAAGCTCAGTGCAAAGAGTAAATGCAATCAGACATCCGTGTGCGTGAAAATCTTTCTGAAGCAGAATGTGACCTTGTTAGCAAAGAGAAGATTCCTTAGTGCTATTATCCTACTAAACACAAAGAATTAGCCAGGATGTCATTTTGTTATGTTCTTGTTGATCTTTCCAAAGAGACAAAGCCACAATCAAGGCGGTGAACAAGTCAAGAAGAGTGGTTTGAAGAATTGTAGATGTACATAAATACCAAGCTATTGTAAATGGCAGGGGAATTATTCCAGTTTTAGAAAAGAAATGTGACTGCCATTATTATTGTTTGTTTAAGAGTCTTGCAGTTTCTTCACAATTTGTACAGATGTGTTCAATTTCAGTCGTTTGCCCTGTCAGGTTTTCTGATACATGGTACATCATTTTCTTTAAGACTCCTAAGTGGTGGTGATTAGTGGTGTGTGATGAATGAACAGGGAAACTTTACTTTAAAAGGAAGAATTCTCTATGTGTTCTATATATGAAAGTAAAATGTAGACTCTCCATTGTAAATTATATGTTGCTGTAGTTCCTGCTTCATGTTATGTTGAAACACCACAGCCCAAACAACACTGAACATTTGCGATGGCTGTAAGATGTTAAAGTAGAAGCAGAGAGCCATAAATCAGTGTGTCAACATCCTTAACATCCAGTCACTTAATCCCTAGCAGCCTCTGGTACAAGTTAGATTACCCTGGAAATATGTGTAGAGTTTCTCTCTTTTAGCAGGATGTCTGTGTAAGTATGAGCTTTCTGATGTAAAAACAGAAAATAAACTGTATTTTAAAAGGATTAACACTGATGGTGGAATGCTTTGGCTCATTTGGTTTACTGAGTTTAAAATGATGGTTGTTGAAATGTTTAACTTTGCCATCTCTTAGTGACTTTGCAAAGGAAGAGTAAACTACGATGTGGTTTTCATGTCCTTCAAGGGACAAGGACCTGGCTGTGAAGAGAAGCTAGTCACTGACCTGCTCAGGCTGGAATAGCAGGTTAGAGGGACTTTGGATTTAGCTTCTCAGTCAATTCAACACAGCTGACCTAGGGGTGCAAATGGCTGCTAGATGCATCTACTTTGCAATGCCTCATTTCCATTCTGAAAGATCTCCTATACTAACAGGTTCTATGAGAACAACTGTAGCTTGCAGATGATTTGGTGGTGATGCAGTTGTAGGTTAACAGTGAAACACTTCTATATTTATACATTATGTCTATGGAACTACAAAAGTGATGTGTAGTATGGATAAATGAAGGGAGAAGTCGGGCTTTGACAGACTGTATCCACTAATGAAAGGT
Organism: Phylloscopus trochilus trochilus; assembly: GCA_016584745.2. Lineage (NCBI taxonomy): Eukaryota > Metazoa > Chordata > Aves > Passeriformes > Phylloscopidae > Phylloscopus > Phylloscopus trochilus. The sequence continues at coordinate 14,594,753 of WQNJ02000062.1, forward strand.
GGAAAAATTCCATCCAAGATTCTGAAGATCCATGCTGGACTCCTATCCCTTTCCTTGGCTTGCTTCAGCTTGCTTTGATTTCCTTTCTATTCGGAAATGAAGCAATTTAACAGAGGATGGAATCACCAGATCTACTGGAGTAACAAAATCAAAGCAAAAGACATATGTATACATGGACTTAAGTTTATTCAATGAAACAAGGCAGCCTCTAAATTTGAGAGGAGGTGACAAGAGGCAAAGCTCCATCTCTTCTATATTTACTTCAACCAGGATGTTGAAATAAATATAGAAGCATTCCAGAGCATATAAACATTCAGCTTGGTTCTAAGTACTGAAAAATCTAACATTGATGAAGTTAGAAATTAAGCAATATGACCTACTATAACGCAAGGGGCTACTTTTTCTGACATGCTTGCAGAATGCAGATGATGAAGAAAAAATGTCACCATTTCTGCATACAATAGATCAGTAGATTTGTATTCACCAGTGACTCATGGTCAGTCAATGGAATCATGGGAGATGATCTGCAAATGAAATTTGGAAATATATTGAGAATTTTTCCATTCCCTTCAAGTAGATTGTAAGAGTATTAATTAACTAATTTTGATTAATTTGAAGGACAGCAATGATCAACTCACCCTAAATGTTTGGGAACCATCTGCTGAAAGGCAGTTTGTCGCAAAGAAATGCTGCTGGACGCATCTATAAAATGACTGAGATAGGGAAAGAGTTTGTATTCATTAGGTTTAAAAATCTCATGAATGACCAAGAAAATGAAAGAAGGGAGGACTTATCAGAATTTCTGTCTGTGAGAGTAAAGAGAAAGAAAATAAGTGATATGGTCAATAAGCATAAAACTCACTGTTTGAGGGACTGGATACTACTAATAGTACTATGTCATCTTGGAAAAATTATGTCAGTTTTGGAATCCAGACAATTAGTCAGCTTTTCTGGCATTGTGATATTATTTCAGTCACATTATTTTTTGGGAAGGAGCTAGATTTATGGCGTTAGCATCTATTTTCTTGGACAACTAGAAGAATACTCATATGTCACTTCGTTTTCTCCTTCTCATTCTCTGAAATGTCAACATGTCCCTAGATGAAGTGCTTTAGAGGGAGGCCACTGTGAGGCTGCACTATCATAGTAGACACATATGTGGAGTTAGCAGCACAAAACCTCCATAATTGCAGCTACTTGGGCTTTCCTTTTGAGAACAAAAACATCTGCCTGGAAAGAAGAGATGACTCTGGAACATGCCCTCAAACTTGTTCTCTCTTTAAAAAAGATGATAAAAATAGTGTTGGTAAGCAGTTCCTCCAACAACATTATTAACATAATTTTTTTGTTCTTGTTTCCATGAAGGAAGAGATTGTCTGCACCTTTCTTTCAGCTTTTTAAAACTATTTGCTTTTCAAATAGTAAGAAAAAAACACATTCATTGTTTTTGATAAGCCAAATTTAGGTTTAATATGAGTTACTGCTTGCAATTAGAGACAATATAAAGGTATGTAGAACTATAAAACTGCCATGCACAGCATTGTAGTCTGGCTTCATGAAAAACATGTTTTCCTTGCTAAAAATTGAGTTATAGTGACAGTGGAGCTGACATGCCTTGCAATCAGGCATTATTTGATCAGGCAGTTCGTGTTGTACTGTACATAGATACAGAGTTTCTTTAAATACAATAAATAAAAGTAAAATCTTACACAAGGCAGCACAGCTTAGTAATTGCTGTTTTGAAGCTCACGTCGCTGCAGTTATTTAGCTCAGCATTTCATCTCCAGCTGCAGCACAATTTTTGCCAAATATAGATAAATGAAGTTAAAGTTATTGGCAACGACTAGTTCTGTATCCCTGTTTCGAGTTCATAGATTTCATAGGAGAGGCCTCCTTTTATTTTTGTAGCAAGCAATTGTTTTTGAACTCTGAACTTCTTCATGTTCCAGCACAGCACAGTGTTTTCAGTTCTACTTTATCAGGCAGATACTGGTAAACAGAGAGAATGAGCAGGTTCCCTGTTTGAGAAATATACCACATGAAATATGAGGGAGGAACAAACTCAGAAACTGAACCTCACTCAGCATATTTTAGGAGTTTAATGTAACCTTGATGTTGAATTTACAGTCAGGGCCTTTCAGTGTGGGATGTCTAAATCTACAGTGTGGAGGTGTCATTGCTCTCTGTGTTGTATGAGGTGACCTGGTAGTATGGTCTGCTGCAGACCCTCACTGCAAAGTCACTACAAACTACATAGAGATGACTTTCTGGTTTCTTTAGACATTCTGTAGAGTAAAATTTCTTTCATTTGAATTTAATAAATGAGACAATACAAATAAATGGTAGAGACATAATATTGAAGGTATTCTAAATCACTATAGAAACATTATTAAACAAACTCAAGACCTTCAAATTTAGACATATACTTCTGTTTCTTTAGATTTATTCAATTCTCTTTCCTTCTTGCTCTTGTGAAAACATATTGTCACTTTTACAGCTGTCTGGTGTTTATCTGTAAACAAGTAATGGGGTCAGGAAATGCTGGTGTTTCCCTCTGACCCACCTGGCTGCTTTCCTTTGATCTGTGATCCCTTCTGTTAAAAGGGAAATGAAATGTCCTGCTATCCAGAAAACAAACTCATGGAGCTTTTATTTTGAATGGATATGCACGACAGAACACATCTCAAATACTGCTGTGAAATAGCACTTCCTTCTTTGTGTCCCAGCATTGGCCTGGAGTTTCTTTCCACAGAGTTTCTATTCCAAAAGCACATGCAATTCTTTTGTCATATGCTACTTTTGTCATGATAAATTCACTTGGGACCATAGCTTCAGAAGTAGTAAACTCTAAATTTACATTGGGAAGATGCCTGAATTTTGCCAGTGACATTTCAAAGGAAAAAAGTATTTTCAAAATTAGGAGAGCAAGAAATTACTAGTTTTTTTCATCTGTGAAATTTGCCTGATTCATTCAGTGACTGGTTTCAGTTAAAGAATAGGCTTCTCCTTTTTGTGATTTCTCACCAGCTTTACTTGTTCTTGTGAGTTTCACTTCACAGATCCTATGTTACCCCATTTTCCAAATGGAGTGAAGTTAAAGGCTTTTAAATGGTAAAAAAAAATCTCTAAGCTGTCTAACAAAATAATTGCTGCTGATCACACAGCAGCGAACAAAAATCAGATATTTGTATTTGCTTCCATAATATGGAAGAGAGCAAATGTTTCATTAGGTAACACAGAAATATTTTCAATAGATGTTATGGAATAATCCACTTTTCAGATTGCACTGATCAAGATATTACTTTAGACACGTTCAGCTAAAAAATATCTCCTATGTCTTTTGAAATTCATGGGATATTATAATGTATAACTTCTTACCATGCTATTAATATACTATTTTATACAGCACTTTTTACCTGAAAAGCCTGAAGCATAATAAAAATAAAATTAATTAGAAATGATGGGGGCTTTTGTATAAGAAATGTTGATGAAAACAATATTTTTCACTTAAAAATATTTTATTAAAAACCGAAACTTCTATTAAGGACAACATTTTTTTTTTTCTTGAATGCTATTTTATGGAAAAAATGGTACTGTTTCCCATGGAGGAAAAGAAAAAATATTTCTCTTTCAATAGATGTCTATAACACAGCAGTAAATTTCCAACACAAAATTCAGGATTATTTTGATCAGGACCACTGTTTAACCCTCATGTTCTCCCTGTAATATGTGAATAATATGTATTTTACAAAGGAGTGGATAGAGATATTACTGGTTCTCCAGGCTTATAAGGTGAATTGTGCAGTCGAAACAGAACAGCATGTTTTACATCTCTATCTCCTGTTCACAATACTAAAACACCTGAAAGTTGGAATTTTTCAATATGGGGAGAAACTGGAACTTTTCCCAGTATGATTCTCCTTTCTAATGAGAGCAACAAGTAGTAGCAAATAATAGTTTTGATGTTCCAGCCAATTTCTCTCGAATTGTTATTTCTGTTACTAGTATTGGTGAAACTTCTCACCTTTGGACTGAAAAAGCTTTTTTTTCTGAACATTTTACATGGAGTATAACTCCAACTAATGCAGCTGTCTCTAATTTATACCAATAAATGAAGTAGATAGGGATCAGGCTCCTCCTAAAGAGGAGATATTTCTTAGGGCTGGATGTGTATCTCTGGTTCCTACTGTCTCTCACAGGTTGAACTTGACTGCTTCAGATAACTGTACTTTCTCATGACTATTCATACATATCACTGCCCATGTGATCCAGAATATATTTTGTAATGTTTGAGCCTTTGTGGTTTTACTGAGGAGGGCATCAATCCATGCTGCTTGTGTCTGTGCCAAAACCCACGTACGGCCAGGCCCAGCTTGGTGTCCTGTGGTCAGAAGGCAAATTTTCACAGTCAAATGTAACTATTTCTCATCTTGGTTATTTCCCTCATAATTAATCAACCTGACTAGAAGGCTGATCTGGTCTCATCTGCTACATAGCTGTGAAGCAGAGAGCAAAACCAGAGCCTTTTTGATATGGAGGCTGCATTCCTTCAGCATGTCCCTCCTGAAGAGCAGTTTACCACAGGGTCTCTTGTTTGAACATACAGGGCTCACCTCGCCCTTTGAGTGACATAACAGCAGCATGATGTGAAAATAAAGTGAAAAACTCTCAAGAACATTCCTCTTCAAAGCACACATGCTCATACAAATGCACACAAACGAGCTCGTTTGCACACTGAGGCAAATGCAGGCGTCTGCACACGCACAGACTCACACCCTGTCACATTTGGCTCAATAGCCAGCGTGGTTAAATAATGTCAATAGCAGAAAGTCTTACAGTGCTGACACTTCCTCTGGCTGTAAAATATTTACTGTTCCTTTAAAACTGTGAATAAAAAAAGGTCAGTCTGTATACTGAACAAGAAGTAAAAAAAAAAGAAAATCCTTTTTTTTATTAGAAAACACTTGAAACTTATCATGTGCAGCAGATGGGAGTAGAAAATGCAGCTTGAAGACAGTTATATAAATATATCCTTGATGTCTGTTTTGCTTTTCAATTTGCAGTGAAAAGTACAAAGGTAGAGTAGAGCGCCAGTCAGGGCTGCACTGTGTCTCTTGATATCCATTCCAGATGTTGGCTAGACTTTGTGGAGCCAGGCTTATGGCACTGAGGCTGGAGCTAGTTGTCTTTTCCTCCAGGTGTGATGCTTCATGCTGATCCCCCCACATGCTAGCCTGTCTTATCCAAACAGTCTAAGCTCTGTGACAGGCATCTACCACCTTTTTGACCAAAATTCACCTCCCTTCCCCCCCGCCCCCACCTCAACGCTTTCCACCCACCCCAACTTCTTTCAGTTTGATGGGCTCTGCAGACAAGCCCACTTGTCCCTGCCTATCATTCTGTCACTTCAAAAGCAAGCCCCCCTAAAAAAATGAGCTCTGACGTGGTTCTCAAATAATGCTAGTCAGTTAGTAGCTGCTTTGAATATTCCTCTTTGTGTTTTGAGAGTGTCTGGAGGTACTATTTGACACCGAGCATGTCTGCCAAGCCTCTAATGGTAGTTCTCTGTTTGTGCATGCTTGTAAAGGATTTTACACTGTAATATTTTAACTCCCTGATTAAACATTGCTAAGCACAGAAGTATATCATAAATCTCACAGGCGCCAACTCCATTTATCTGAATGTTAGTTACTGTCTACGGTGGGTAAACAAATTACAGCACAGTTTATTACAATATATGGGGCCACGATGTAGCTCTATTAATATCTTGTACCCCCTGGAAATATATCGTTGGCTCACAGTCTTAGTTTTTTCTCCTGAACAATTAAAACCAAATTCTGAATGGAGGGTGGGAGGGTGTGTGAGAGGGAGGGGGAAGCATCAGGCACTTCCAAGGGGAAACTTGCTGGGAGTAACAGTAATGAGCTGCAATATCAAATTACTACTATCCTGGGTTTGAGGTCAGTACATATTGAGTTAGTTGTAAGATATTGAAGCAGAAACTTTTCTAGTTTGGAATGCATTAATGCTGTTAAAGCTGCCAGAAAAATATCTAGAAAACATCTGAGTTGGAGAGGGCAGAAACAAAGAAGAATGTTAACAAGCAAGAGCATTGGAGTCTTTTCCTTTCCCAGCTACACGCAGCAGCACATTTGCAGGGATCATTCTCGTTCATACTAGCACGTCTGAGATGCATGGAACCTCCACTTGTAGACAGGAGGTCAGCACTGGAGAGGTTAGAATATTTCCACATCCATTTACAAAAACAGTCGCTTCTAATTTTTTATCAATTTTCTTACCCCACACGAATAATTCCAGCTACATGAATGTGTAGCAATCAATGGAAGCTCTGTCTTCTCAAAGTGCAGAATAAATGACTGAATAAAGTAGGAATTCTGTTGGGAGGCTTTTGGAGGGACAAGATTAATGCCGTTTAAAATGGTTTGTGATATGTATCAGTATAGAAGTAGGAGCAAAGATAGAAACACTTTAAGTTTTAAGAAAGTTCATAGCAACTACTAAAAGTAATTTCACTACTAAAAGAAACAGAATCAAGATTAAAATAGTATGTGTAAATCCCTGTTTACTTTTGATACTATAAAAGCATCACTGCTACTCATCCTGAAGCATGAAGTTGTAGCTAACAAGCTGACTATTAGTGGAGCTCTCAGGCTGGAGATTACTTGCAGTGGTGTAGTCATGATGGTAAAATAAAATAAAGGGATGCTCCTCCCCTAATTCTGCACTGATGCCTGCAGGGGCCTGCAATCTGATACAAGCTGACAACCCTGACACCATGTTCAATGGGAGCAGGAACAGCTAGCTGCTATCTCCCTTTCAGGAAACCACAAAACACCAACATTTTACAGCCTGGAAAAGAGTTCATTACTTGCAGGGGCTGGGCAGGATAATGTTCTGATGTTCTTAGCTGGGCTCCAGTGGCCAATAACGCAAACACCATCCTCCATAAAAGCAACTGAAGCTTGGTAAAAATAGAAATCCAAATATTTTTAAATATTTGCGTATTTTCAATACTGCAATTCATCATATAACATTGTATAGAAAATGATGAAAATATGTCTGTAACTAATAAAATTAACACTACAGAATTTCACTTAAGGAATTTGCCTTCACATTAAAAAAGAAGTAAGGTTAAATTAATTGCTAGTCTTCTCCTACAAAAAACAGTGCTTTTAAGCCAAGGCTGAACTCAATTATGAGATTCTTAAAGAAATGCAAGTGCTACATTTGTGTCAGTTTGTAAAGATCTTGTTTATATACATGCTCACTGCTTGATTCAACAATGTGTTCAGCATTCTGGCCTGATCCACCAAAGCATTTAATCACATGTGCAAGCATGTAGGAGATTTCTTTCACATCGGTTAAAGTATTTACATGTCTAACCTTAAGCACATTGAAGGGCCAAAGCTGCAATGGAATTACTTTTTTTCAGAGAAAGCCATGCAATGAAAGCAATGCAGTTTGCAAAGGTACTGTCAGGACATGTACCACCTCACCATAGCAAAGGAAGCCTGAAGGTGCTTAGCCCCACTTGCTCATGCTCTAATTGACTCCATGCAAGTAAGGAGCTCCAAGGATCTCTCACAATGTATGTAGGACACAACTCTTCATCACTGAGGTGGAAGGTTCAAGTAAAATATATTCTGACTTTTAAAAAGTTAGGAACATTTTAAGAATAAAATTTGATTCTGCACCCTGAAATATTTTGAGTAATCAAACCAAGACTTTGGAAAGCATTCTGATCCTGGAGGGACTTACCCTGTACAATCCTGTGAAGCAGAGGAGTGTTTGTCAGAGGGATGCCAAATAAACCAAAGTGTAATTTCCTGTGGTTGAACATTTGCACCTCAACTGGAACTGATTAAGGATATTGAACCTAATAACTGCAAAAAGAGGGGCAGGATGGTCACAGACTTGCAGAATTTTTTTGGGAAATCAGTTGCTGGTGAGGGGACTCTCTGGGGACATCAGAAGATATTTGGGCAAAATCTGAGAGGTGGGAGAGTAGGATGGGAAAGACAGGAGGAGGAATGGACTTTTTAAAGCTGGCAAGGAAGAACAACAGAACAGGACAGGAAACAGTTAAGTGCAGGAAAAGGCTTGAAGGGGGAGAGTAAGAGGGTGGTGGGTGTACAGACCTCTCCCTGGAAGAGTAATTGGATAAACCAGGAGGCAGGCTGGCTGCCATACTGGCATCCTCAAGAAGCTTCCCATTGTAGGCTGTAAAGAGTCACTGAAGGGCTTACATCTTATGGGTCTTGGAGAGAGGAAGAGAATATCACGGTGAATACAGAGGTGAGCAAGGAAAATAAGGTCTTCAGACTGTCTTAAAATAAGAGCTTAAATGGAGCTCTAGGAACCAAGAAGAAAGGCCTGATACTTGGGATACTGTGTTGATGTACATGCTGGGGCATGTAAGTGCAGACCAAGAAAATGGCTTCGTTCTGAGCAACAGCTGTCAGGTGAAGGAAATGAAAAGCTCCCAGTAAGGACAGCTTCATCCTACGTTATTTGATCAGGAAATTTTGGATGAAATAAAGAAAGGGAATGATAAATGGCAGTCCCATTGTACTGATCAGTTATGACATAGATAATTTTGACCCCATTTTCAAAGATGTGAAAGATTCTTTTAAGACTGATCCATCTTGTGAATTTAAAGTTTGGACATCATTTATGGTATAGAATGCTGATCTCTTGATTTTGTATTTACAGACAATAGCAAGAGACAAATCTATCAAACACCTGAAGATGTTTGAATGACTGTGAAAAATGAGTGATTCTGCTACTCTTTTCACTGTATTGAATGGCATAATCATGGACTGGTGAGATTGATGAAGGTTATCAAAAGGGACTGTAATGTTTATTGGTACTATAATATTAAGCTCTGTTCTGGATATATATTGGATTTTTGTGAATATTCACCAAACATGTTAACTGGCAAAAATATTCTGATGCACATTGTGTAAGTATAATTCCAAATGTCATTGTCAAATTAACAACTGTTTGTATTTGCAATGAAAACATTGTTGCTTTAATTAAATCAGGGAACAAACCTTGGTAACATAGGACCTCAAGTTCAAACCTAATTTATATCACTTTTGAGTTTTCAAGTGCCATGAAATTTTCTGGCATCTCTCACAACAAAATCACATTGGAGGTAGAATATATCTGACTCAAATCTGTGTTGGTTTTTCGCTTAGTCAGCAAAGGGATTTTGGATCAAGCTTTTGAGCACATGCACAATTTGAAAGTTAGATTCATTAATCTTTTCATTGTTACTTTCCCAGAGGTTTTCTGGAGCAATGCTGAGTTTTAAGATGGGAAGAATCAAATGAAGTAATAGGCAAAAGTTATTTCAAGTGCAGTGGCTGCATGGTAGAAAGCATGGAAATGCTCATGAGAGAAGGAAATGAAATGAGCCCATGGTCTGAACCATAGATGTAGTGACCAGTTAAAATCTGGAGCAGAAAATCGATCAAGCAGTGTTAACCACAAAGTTAGAACATCTGGCTTATGAAGTCACTTATCTACACAGCACTAGAAGCTGGAATGACATAATAGACAAAATATCATATTGTTTTCCTAGCACTTGAACTTTCTTTAACCATTTTTCTACTTTTCGCTGCTCTTTAAAGAAACTCCTAGATGGACCTTGGGTTTGATTTCTGTGCTGGTCTTGCTGTCTGTCCTGGGAAGTCCCTGTCACACAGATCTCTTCACAGCATTTGGTGACAAACATATTTATGGGCAATTGCCCACTGCTCACAGAACTCAGCACCAGCTTAAAAAAAAATAAATTGAGGAATAATTTACATAGAATAATTAATGGCTGGGAATACTTCCTTTATTTGAGAATTCATTCAGTGTCTTTGTGATGAATTTTCTTCAGAAGAATTTCTTTTATAACTTTTGTTGGTGGCATCCCACCTGTATTTTCCAGAGGTTAGACTAAGTTTGTAGTCTTAAATCAACATCCTTTTATTTATTTATTTATTTTTACTTCAGGATTTTAAATTCTATGTCACCTAAGTTCTGCTTATGCTAAATGTTAAAAGATGACATGTTGACTGCATGATACTATACAGACCTTCCATAGTTTCAGTGAATTTCCAGAGGAAAACCTTGTCTTTCTCCATGAAGATACAGGGCACTCCAGGCACAATGAGAAGAACATACCTCACCCAACACTGGTGGAGAAAGGCATAAAATGCTGTTCCACTGGTGCTACGGTGACAGGTGTCCCCAGTGCCTGCAGCCAGACCTAGGGAGGGAAGCTGCCTGCAATTGTGATCCATCTGGTCATGTTTTCACATGGCCATGAAATGCAAAAAAGTTGCACTAGGTGGTTTTCCTGCTGCCCTCAGGAAGCCCATGGACCTCTTGGGTCTCTGATGGAGGCTTTAGAGAAGGTCAAAAAGGCCCCATCTCTCCATCTATTGCACCTTGGCATGATTCATAAGAGCAGTCAAAATTGAGGCCTGTGTGAAGACTGGCTGTTGTGAAAGGGAGAGCCTGTGACAGAAATACTCTTGTGGCTTATAACAAGGGGAGTCAGTGTGCTAAGAAAGGAACACATAGCTGCAGGCTAGATGAATTAATTTTACTAGGACTGTGTGTGTCATAGCCTTGATAAAGCTCAGTTCTCTTTGTACATTCCAAGCTGCTGTGTTTGGGTAATATTACAAGATATCTAAATGTTTTAAGCTTTCTTATGATTTAGCCTCTCTTTTTGGCAGACTTCTTTGATATGTTCTTTATCTACTATTGTTTCAGAAAAGGAAGATTCTTAGAGCCCATTGCCTCCTCCCCTGCTTTTCTATGCCTATCTTTTCCCAGAACTCCACATTATGGTTGAAATAAACCCACAGTTTATTTTCTCAAAGATATGAAATAGCTGAGGTGAAAAAATGTGTGATAAAGATTATGTCATTTTCTGTCAGCTAGCATTAGAAACACACATCCATGGACAAAACATTTCCACATTCAGCCTTCTGCTTAAGTTTCCTTTTTAATTTGGATGGTTCTCTCCTTTGGTCAGAATTTTCTGGGTTGTCCATGGCATTTCTTCAGTTTCAGGTCTGAACCACTGAGTTTTTTTCTGTCCTGTCTGCTCCCTCCTTTCTTCTGAAGTAATCTCAGAGGGAGCAACTTCTTTAAGTCCCTTGCTATATCTCAGGTGTCTTTAGATAAGGTGTATCAGATGATCTGCTTCTTGGTAACTAATCTGTAGTTCAATTACTATCTTTCCTGGGAATCAGACTTGAAATAACCATTTGGTCTGGATAGCTGCCATCTTTTATCCAAGTGTGCTCCATTTAAATGGAGGATCATCAAAGTTTAATGGCTCAGTATTTTTAGCCACGAACCAGGTGCAAGCAACTTTTCTGTCACCTACTGTGGGTTTTATGTCAATATGGAAGAACAGGATCAGAAGGAGCGGAGTGTGCCACATTCCTGCTGGAACTTACATCCTGACAGATGTCCATAAGATTCCAGTGTCAAGAAGAAATCATAGTAGAGAAATTCCCCAAACTGTCTCAATCTAAAATGCTGTTTCACCATATGTCTTGTTATAATTAGCGCTAGTAGGATGCATGTATTCCAGATCTGAGTTGATAAAATATATTCATTTTGATAGGTTGATTTTATAGAAATCTAAAATATTTTCTGCCTGAATGTGGAGTGCAATGAGTGTGGAATGCAACTGTCCTTGCCAACGATCTGCAGTCAGTCTCTTTGAGATGCAAGCAGAGCCACAGGAAATGGTGCCTAACTTCACAAAACACTATGATCTCCTGTGGCTCCATTGTATTCCCATCCTTGCCAGCAGTCTACAGGTCTCTGTCTAGGTCCAGGAGCCAGCAAACTGGTCTGGTCCCTTCTACTGTCAGGATGAGAGAGTCTGTTGCAGAACTGATTATTGCTTGCTTCACAGGAACATGCCTCTTCTTTCTTTATCAGTGATATGAACCCTACATATCAAACTGTAATTATTTTTGGGTGAGATAGGAACAGTTTCCAAATTAAATTATGAATTACCTAATCATTATATATGCCTTGCACTTGAACGTGTGCAAAGCATAGATGCAAGCTGGACAGACAGTCTGTGGGCTCTGCAGGATTGGAATTCATGTATTTTTCACATACAAGGTTTAAAAGAAATGAACTTCAGAAATTCTAGTTCAGCAGGTCCAAATTCTGAAAAACATTTAATCTAGGATTGTAGTGGAAACATATTGACTGAAGAGACCAGCTAATTGTTATCACTGTCATTCTTATGTAAGAAGTGCCTTCGGCTGCTATGTGAAAGGAATTAGAACATAAATTCTTGACAACTTTAACACATGCTACCTGAATACCCATCTGCTTAGCTTAAGAACTAAAAAGGGGTTCATTAATGTAGTATTGAATAAATTAAACGTGCTGCTATATGCATTGAAATGTGTTACAATATTTAGCACTGCTTCCTTTTTTTCCCTTTTTAAAAACTGTATCTTAAAAAGCCGGCTGTATTTTTTCATATGAAAACCAAACAGCAAATTGGATCTGCATCTAACAAAAGAAATTCATGTTTTGAAGTTTCCAAGTGGTGGCTGACCACTCATACATACGGACTGACTAGAAATGTTGCTTAGAAACACCACGTTATCAAAGAGAACCCAACATCAGGTTGGAGTGCTTCCCAGACAGCCGGTTCGTAGTGATAATTTGCAACGGAAAATTCTAATATCTGTTCCAACAATTCTTTATTTTCTAGATCTTCTTACTTTTCCCTCTTGAGATTATTTGTCATTAGACTTTACAATTTTCTTCCAAACTCTGATTTGGAAGATAGCATAGAGGTATGCAAACAATATTTATGGATTGGTAAGTCCTTCAGCAAATACTAAGAAAATGTTGTTCATCTGAGTAAAATATATGGAAAATACATCCTGAAGAAACTGTGTAAGTTAATATTTCTGAATGAGAACTGACTTAGCTAGATTTAAAGATATTATTTTCCCTGTATATATTAATAGTAACTGCTTATTTCGGACTTTTGGTTCTAAACATAATAAAGTAATTAAAAAATTCTGTACAACTATAAAAATTACCTATCTAAACCTTGCAATCATCTCCTGTGTAGAACAAGAGGTTGATTTTATATTTTAAAACAGAAGTTATCCAAAAAGGGCAAAAAAGGAACTGCATTTGTCATGTTCTGTGCAAACAGGAAGATTTAACAGATTCCCTTCATATTCAAAAGCATTGTTGTATTGCAATAACCTGTGGTCTGCTCCTCTGGTCCATTCCAGGCCCCACAGCATCTGTTATTCCAACCACCACAGCTGGAGTTAGAAGGAAATGGGTCACACTGAGACATATGGAGAAAGGTATCTCCAGGCAAGTTGGGTCCTAGACTGTTAAAGATTTATACATATTTACAGCTTGAATATAAATGTTTTTGTGTACATGTGTATATTAAATCCCAAATCTTATAGAAGACATTTTGACCCCTTCCCCTTAGTACAGCTTCTAATTCATATCTGAGCCCCAGTGTTGACTCAGAGGGAGGAGTGCCATCTACTGAGGCTCCCTTGTGAGTTTGCACTTCATCTGCCAGGGTTTCTTTTGAGATCCTCAGGGGAAGTGCCCAACCAGAGTATAGCAACTCCTCCTTTTCTTAAGAAGAAACTTATTTATTAAGCATACACTGTAAACTTCTAGATTTCTCCAGAAGCCCTTCTTACTGCCAAACCCAAGTCTCTTTTGTGTTTACCTACTTGTACTTTTTATTTATTTATTTTTATTTGAAGGGAAATATGTAAAGTAATGCCACATCAGTATTAAAGCTGGTTCCCCAATTGAATCAGATGGTCTCAGTGACACTTTTTATTTCCTATCCTAAAATAAGACAGTTCTCTTCCTTGAAGTCCCATTGAATCATGTGCAAATAGACCTATGCTCTCTTCTAGGCCTTCATTTGCATTTGAAGTTTATTCTGTAGAACAAAATAAAAAGTTTAAGTTCTATAGTCAAACATGAATGTAGAGAATGGCAGAATTGTGCACTTGGAGAGTTTAACAGACAGTAGGTCCCATGTACATTACTTTGTGTTTTCAAGGCCATAGAGGGTTCTGCATTTCCCCATTGCAATAAGGCTTCTGACAGTTTTAGTGCAATAAGTGCAAACTTAAACTTTCAGGTTACTTTCAATATAAATGTCCCTTGCCAGAGATATCCTGCGTGTGGGAAGGTGAAAATGAGTTGTGAAAACAGAGCACAGAAAATGTAGATGACAACAGAATGTGAGTGAGACAGATGACACAAAAATATTAGAAAAATGCAGATCCACCTTTAAGATTTTTGTATACTCCAAACTACTAAAATGAAGTTGGTACAGTCTATATCCTAGATTAAGGTATTTTAATGTTTCCAAATGTAGTAAAGGGAGATGAATTACCTGAAGGAGAGCAATCAAAAAGCCATATGTCCACATAGGGCAGGAGACCCCACATTTTCCATACAAGCTCACATTTTGTCTCCAGTGTCTAAGTGCTGAGTCCCATTGCCACAGAGGAAAATGAAGTCTTTGTCACATAGGTCTTGTAGCCCACTGTGGGTACCACAGCATGAGCAGTCACTGCTCTGGGACCACCTCCTGTCCTTCTGGAGCTCAGCTGTAGGGTGAAGACCAACAATAGTATCATGCAGGCACCTCTATTTGGCAGCCAGCTTGAATCTGCTCCTGTAAATGTCACAGAAAAAATTGTAAATTGCAGTAGAGATGAGGATATTTCTTTTCTCAAGGAAAATAAAGCAGCTGGGTTATATCTGAGTGGAGACAATTTCATGATATAGTACTATAAGCTCACACTCCCAACAAAGGTGCACGTCAGGCTGAAGCTGCAGGATTAAGGATAGCTTCACAATCTCATGTAGTGCAGCAGTGTGCAGTGGGTCTGGGTGTGCCAATTACTGTGGTGCTGATTGTGTTTTGCTTATCCCAGATGAAGCATGGATCCCTTCATAGTGCTGTGCTGCATTGAAGGAATTTTCATCTTAGAGCAATATTAGTTCAGGCCACTTTGTCCTGGCTGGATGTCATGATGTGACCATGTCTCAGGTCTTGCTAAAGAGAGGTTATCCACTCAGGAAAGAAAAATCATCACACACACTTTAGAACACCATTTATCCTGCTCAGGTTCTGGTTACCTCAAGGCATTTCCAGTGAATCTTTGGAATCAAAAATTTAAGTTAAAACAAACCCTAGACATTTAAAATATGCAGAGGGGATAATTTGATCCATGTAAATGAAGATGCCAAACAAAGATAGAGAAACAAAAAGTCAAACTGATGATAGCCTTGCTGACAAGAAGTGGTGTGTGTGACTCAGTCCTGAGCACAGGACTGCAGCAGCTGTGGATGCAAGAGCTGCAGCCCTGCACTTCCCATGGCTCTGGCCCCATCCGCTGGCATTCCATAGCTGCCTGCTGCTGCTGCAGAATTATCTGTCTCTGATGAGGGTTAGGACTGCTGTCAAGAAGCAGGGCTTAGAGATTTCCATTTTTTTTAAAGGTTGAGCTTAATTATTTTTTATGCTTTTTAGCACATTGTGACACACACAAATTTTGGAGAAGCGAAGGAGCCCATTGTACAACCATCATCCATCATCAACTTAATTTTCTTCTGAGGTCACTCTACACATACCCATGGAAATAAACATACATATGCATCTGTAGGGATATGTAGACACACACAGACATGTTTACATATATGGATTTTTTAGTCTTAGTTTAGTTAATGGACATTTTCCATTGTCTTCAGCAAGGGAGGTCAAGGACTTAGAACCTATCTGATCTTTGTGTTCACTGATGTTAATCCCCCCTTTAAAAGTGAAATTCTGTGCGTTCTATATATGCCCAAGTTTTGGTACATCTGAAGAATTTATGTCCCTAAGGCCACATTCAAATTTAGACATGTATTGTGTAAAATATCCTTGTACAGATGAAAAAAAAAAAAAAGTGCTCAAGGAATAGCAAGGTATTTCACTACTTGGGGTGTGACATATTAAAAAATGAGGATTGTTTTGTTTGTTTGTTTGTTTGTGGGAAGCCCACTCGTGGCAATTTTTCCCAACCTGGGAACTTTGTGCTATGTACAGTCCTATAATTTTTTTTACATTCATGAAATACATGTCTTAGGAAAGGCTTCTTTGCTCAGAATCAGTCCATATTTATCTTATGACATGGTTTTTTTCAATGAAATAAGAATATTTTTGCTGCAAGAGACTAATTTGAACAATAATGATACTTTTTCAACTAAGTAATTTAAAATACTTTCATTTCAAAAGCGTCAGTGAATCACTTAATGGTGCAAAAATCTTCTTTTCAATATGTTCAATTCTGTTTCAAAAATTTGTTTCTCCCTTGAGCTTACTCAAGAATCATTGGAAGAACACATTATTCTAAGAATAATTAATTTCAAAACAGTATACAAACAATTTAAGATGTAGAATAGTTTATACAGATTAGCATCAGTGTTTAAGTATTTGAAGTGCTTCTCAGATAATTTTCGTTTTTTAACACCAGTGCTGGGATAGCAGGTGGTTCTTGCAGGGAATCACCAGGTGGTGCTGTTGTACACGTCGGCCAAGTTATTTTTCTGTGTTTGAGCAAATGTTCAGTCTTGGGAAGAAATGCAAAACCCACTGCACCTCAGTGGTGGGAATGACAGGGGTGGAAGAACTGTTTGAGTTATGCTGCTGCAACATCCTTAAGTTTTCAGACAAAGTTGCTTTCAGCCAACCATATTTTGCTGTCGTACAAAGAACTCTGAAGTAGAGATGTACAGTACCTAGATCCAATTCAGCCACTACTCATTCAGTGTTTGTGCACGTATGGAACTACATATGTAAACTCTAATATTCCCAGATTGTCCCTGAGTTTTTACATCTTATGCACTAAGAACCTGCCCTGTAAAGCCCTAGGACACTATGGCTTAGAAAAGGGAAACATCAGTACCTCATTGAGTCACTGGTGGCCTTTCTTGAATGGAATGCTCTGCTGTAAACCTACGCACTCCTCGTGAGCACGGACAATACACATTAACAAGGCATAGGTGTCGTTTCTCTAAACGGATGTCAAATTCAGCACATAAGCCATGGCAGGCATGTCCAGATGCCTCTCTTTTTACCAGAAGAGATACTGGGGAGAGAGCTGAAGCCCTGGTCCCAGTTCAGGCACTGGTTTGTGCAGTTACAGGAACCAGAGATAGAAGAAGATTGCAAAAATGACTCAAGGCTGAGTGGTTGGACTGATTGAGAGTAGGGGTTCTTAAGAACATGGTTAGTGGAGAACTTGTGAGTGTTAGGTTTACAGTTGGATTTGATGAACTTAAAGCTTTTTTCCAACATAAATGATTCTATGATTCTGTAAAAATTTCATCCTAGTTCAGTTTTCCTGAAGCTGCATGATTGTTTGCTCTGCAATGCCCTTGTAAAACGTATATTGCATTTACATAAAAATAGATTATTTACTGTAATGCTTCATTACCTGTTTGGCCCAAATGAGCAAAATTCGTATTGTGGACTTGTCAAAGACCGTGTTGGACAAGTTTAGTTCCATATGATAGTATTATTGTTTACAATCCTTTCTATAGGACATGGAAGAATTTTAACTTTGTAAGTAGAAGGCCAGAAAAGCAAGAAAATACCATTTTAAAGATATTGATGTAATTTTAATTCACTTGTTTTCCGTATGTTAATTAAGACAGTTGACTAGAAACCAATTACCTATCTCTTTTAAAGTTGCAAATTTTTAAACAGAAGTTTTGTATCTGGTGTTCAAAGATGTCCCAGTTACAGAATATTGTAGAAAATATGTTTATCATTGAAACATGCCTCTTTATCAGGAAATTGTTTTTCCAAATTTATGTGGTATAATAGTACCACATAAAATTTTATTTATGTGGTATAATGATAGAAAGGCTTGACAAGTGGGCCCACAAGAACATCATGAACTGTAAAAAATCCAAGTGTATGGTACTGCATCTGGTTTGGGGCAATCCTAGACATGAGTCCAGACTGGGAGAAGTTGCCCAGAGATGTTGTTGCTTCCCCCTCCCTGCAAGTGTTCAAGGCCAGGTTGGATGGGGCCCTGAGCAAGTTGGTCTAGTGAAAGGTGTCCCTGCCTACGGAAGGGGAGATGAAATTAGAAGATTTTTCCAACTCAAGCATTTATGTGGTTCTATGATTCCCTAACCTGGTTTTATTACAGGATATTTGTATCTTCTATTTTAAAAATATTGCTGTTTATTTCAACAAGTAAATAACTTTTAAAAATTTTATTTTGCTTCAGCACCACTTTTATTTAGTGCATCAGATAGGTTATGCACTTGCTCGACACATATTTATTAAATAGCATTCTCTAAACAACCTAACCTTGTAAGCAGGCGTGGACAAAGAGCCAAGGAGTTGCAGCAAAGATGAACAACTTTCTGGCTCAAGAGGTGAGAAGAAATGCAATTTTACTCTGTGATTACAGTTCTCCACATGGTTCTTTTGTAGCTAGGCAAGCATTGTTTAAACCCACAGTTTTACTCTTGTTCACTCTTGTATGGGCCATTCCTGGCCCTTTTTATATACAGGGAGCTTAACATAGGATGCTGTTAGAGGTTCACAGGAATGTTGACTGCCTACAGACACAATTAATTGTTGCTGCATTTGAATATAGAAAGATCTCTAAAACATTTGTTATTCTGAGACATCTGGTTCCATATGTCTTAAACTAGATTCTTCAGCTGACAAACTCTTCTAAATAGAAAATTTTAGTTTTAATATCTCATTAATTCCTAAGTTATATGGTAGGTATTATTATTGTTATTTTTTCCTTTTTTTTAAAAACTCTTGTGGTGTCAGACAGATACATTCACTCATGCTTGAGAATAATTCAGTTACTCTGGTGACAGGATGGCAATAATGCTCAGAAAGAAGTTAATAATCCTATACCCAGGACATGACTTCATGCCATCACATACTGAGTGAAGAAGGCAAGGAGAATGAGTCAAGGTCCCATGCAAAAATAGAAGGTGGTGCAGTTATAAAGTCTTGTATTGTCTCATGATATATATTCCCAAAGGGAGGATGAATTAAGTTTTCATGAACAATGCTAATTCTGCCATTAGCTATTTTTGAGTTGTAGGTTGTGTCTTTGTTTCTTTTATATATATTTGAATATATACATTTAAGAAATTTAATTCTAGGACTACATTACAATGTGTGTGTGTGTTCAGCCCGATGCGTGTCCATCTATATTACATAATGCAATGTAGATTCAGAACTACATGGAAAATCTAAACAAAAAACATCCCAAGAACAGTACTGGTTTAATCCTTTAATCTAAAATCTATTTTTTTAATAAATGTTTTCTGATCAAAGAATGTTTCTAAGAGAATGAGGTGTCACTCTCTGTATAAAAAAAATAATTAAAAAAATGTTGTGTAAAGGAGGGAAAAGCCCATCCCCCTTTCTTTGCATGGAGGAGGAAAAAATCTCAGCTGTTAGAGATCGTGAGATTTCCAGCTTATTGAAGAAAAGGAAAAAGGTTTCAGACATAACTCCCCTCCCAACACACCTTACTAACTTTTTTTCCAGATGATTGTAATGGAGAGGAAAAATGAAGAGAAAATGAAGATGTAGTTATCTAGCTCAGAGAAATGTGGGTAGCTGGTTCCAGATTTTTCTCATTTTTTGCCTTTTCACTCTGATAACCCTTGCACATTGATTTGTATTTCACACAGCCCTTGTAGACCTGTAATAATGATATGTACATTGTGCAGCTGTCTGAATTTTTTTGTGTGAGATGCCTTTTTTGTCCTGCACGAAGTGAACTCTGTTCAAACAAATGTATGTTTTAAAGTTTTCAAGCCACATGATTAGGAGTAACAATTTCGACAAAGACCAGCAACTTGAATGAATGCTTAAAATTTCTTGACTGTCATTGCTGCTGTTATGCAAGTCCACGTTTCCAGAGGTTGGCATTTATTAGTCAAAATATTAAGGACTACATTGTGTTATCAGTAGCAGCTTTAATCTGTTATTGGGGTATGCTTGGAAGGTACTTCAATTTAGAGAGACAGTTGGGAGGTTGCGTCTGTGCTCCTTCTAGTAGCAGTAATTGATTGCTGGCCTTTATATAAATGGGTAACTGTACACATATGCTTAGCTATTCTAGCATTCAAGTGAAAAATGGATCCACTGTCTGTATGCTCCACAAAGGGAATACGGAGCGTAGTCATGTTACAAAACACTCTGCATCTGCAGTTAAGGCAATAGCTGCTCACAAAGGGGTGCAAGTCACACAATAGGCTACTTTTCAGTAATTACTCTTGAGTTATTTAGGCCCCAAGTGCATATAAAATGAATTAAAAGAAATAAATTTGAGTTGAAGGTATTATATGCCTCTCCTCTTAATTTCAGTGGAAACCTTTAAAAAATCCCAGCACCCTGCTGTTTTGGAGAAGCAAACCTAACAGCACCGAGCTAATATACATGAACCAGAAAGAAAGATTGGCTAGTTTCATTTCAGTTACAGGCTGAAAGCTCCAAAAAAAAAGTGGATGAAAATAGACCCCAAAAGAACATAACTGAGAAACATGGAACATTCCAAAATGCTTTCTTGTTGTGGATTTAGTAGGTGGGATTGTTCTCTATTTTTTTAGGAAATCTTGATTTTATTTTTCTCTAAAAAGTACCATATTCAAAGAGAAACATCTAGAATTTTTTGTCTACTATCTTGCTTCTTACATCACATAACCTGTCTTGAGCTTTTGCTTTTCATTTAGATTATGAACCTTTAAAACAAGTATTTTGTTTTTAATTATTAGTAAGGTGTTTAGTGCCCTGTAGATATTACACATTTAGAAGAAGATTTTTTAAACAGTATTTGCTTACTGGAGTGAGCGTCACATTGATGTAACAATATGCTTTTGGAGGAGTCATTATAAAATTACAGCTAGAGTTTGACCCTATGGTTCACTTTATGTCTGAAACACATGTGTCTAACACCATCACTGCAAAAGCAACCCATGAAAGTGCTGCCTGACTGGTGAAAATGAACAGGCACCATCCCAGAAATGTGGCTTTTCTGTGTGTCTGGGTGTGTGCACCTCAGTGTGCAAGCCTGCTCCCCATGATACTTTGGACATCACACTTGAGACTTACTGAGTCAGAGCAGATTCCTTAGGGACTGGAAATCAAATTAGGTTGTTTTTTTTCCACTACCAGTGGTGAAGATGCAGAGGTATGTATGCCAGGAGGTATAGCTCTTTTCTAGGATCCCACAAAAATGGTCTTAGGAATGGTCAGAGAAGGGAGGCCTTGCCCATGCCCATAGATCATGTCTACACTGAAACAAACTTTATCTTGTCCTACATGCATTTTTGGTTATTGGATCTCTGTGCTGCTTCTGTGTAGCCTGTTCCTGTCAGAAAACCATGTTTACTTCTGAGCTGTGTGTTTTTATTTTAAAAGCTATTTTTTTTTTCATGAAGATATATCAAGTGACCAGAAATGGATGAAACCTATAATTTTTGAGTAATGCCTTTTCAGGTGAATATCTCATGTTATCATTTCCTCCTTTGCTCTTTCTTTGCATTTCTTCTGTCTTTTTCTATTCATGAATTATATTTGTCCTGTACTGTCAAACATACGATTACACACATTTTCTAGGGATGAATTTTAGCTTTACTCAACTATACAGCAAGCACTGTATTCTTATATATGCAATATAAAATTGTATTATGATAAAAGTTCTATGGCATTTGTTCTCACAAATAATCTGGTACAAATATGAACTTTTTTGAGTACTGGTAGGTATGGTGGAGTGAGAACTCAGGCTGTCTGTTGCATGCTGCTGTTTGCCGTGGTCCTGATGTTGGAAATGCTGGCTTGCTCTCTGGCCAGCTGCAGTGGGAGGGGAGAGTTCTTTTCTCTCACATTTTTCATTTTTCTTGCCGAGATTCTTACCTGAAGGAAAACTCTTAGGATTCTATGGTGGTTAGCCAATTCGTGAAGAGAAGCAAGAAAACTCCTTTTGTTTCTTCAAGGCCTGTTAAAGATTGTTCTGTGGAATGCTGAAAACAAGTCTGTTACTCTGGACTTTTGTAAATGTTGCTTGACAGGACTCCTGTCCCTCTTTCCATATAAGTGGTATGTTGTGGTACACAAGTGATTATATTTTTGGATAGCATTTACATGCCCACATTTAATTCTCCAAAAAGACCATCTGATATGAAAGTTTATAAAAATTATTTTATAAAAAGTATTTTATCCAATCAGGTACCTTGTAGGCCAATCATTAGATATACAGCCCATGTAAATCAACGAATCTTTAGCCTTTGCTGCTTTTGGAGAGGGTCAGTGTGGGCTTTTCTGATCTGTTTTTCCTTGGAGCCCTGGAAATCAGCATTCAGAGACACCTGTGTGGGTTTGCATGGAGTTGGATGAGGTCCAGGTCTGGAAAGGCTTACACATTTAGATTTAATACTACCTTTTCCACAGCTGATAGCAGAAGTGATTTAGATAAATAGAAGGCTCTGACACCTGTGGAGCTGGAGAGCCCCGTGAGGCACTGAAATAGCAGGTTTTCTAAGTGAAGCTCCAGAATCAAGAAGTGGGAAATACTGCTTTCCATGATGTAATGCATAACAACTGCAAGTCATTATCCATTTACAATGTTTCTCTGTACAGTATTGTGATTTCACAGTATATGCTAGAAAGCTAGGGTTAGGAAAATAATAACATTGAAATAACTTTGATTTGATCAGGACAAATCTAAAGGCAAATCTTATGATTATAAAAAAGGAGTTTCAAAGCTTATAGTTAATAGTTTTATTTGAATTAAGCCCCCTATTATTTTGTGCAGAGGTGTTTATATACATTAAATATGATTGATGGCTGATGTACAACAGATTATAAAAGGAGAATGGACTAGTTTCTGGGAGCTCTTTTAAATAGAAATATGAAATTTAGCACTATAGAATGGATGGATTTCCACTCTGCAGGCATTGTGCTTTTGATTCCTGCTTATCCAGACAGAGCGCTTCATACTGTTGGTAAGACCCTTGCTGAAGTGTTCCCCTTCCCTCTGCCCCCTGAGGCCAGCTGCTAGCTCAGAATTTAGGGAGGTTTGGGTGAGAGAATCTTCAGGATAGGGAAGTAAATCCAAAAGAGGCTCTTACCTTGAGATATGTTCCAAGGTTCATTCCAAGAAGGGATCCCAAGGCAAAAGAGGGAGAACTTGGAGGGATGGGGGTTTTATCCATTTCAGGGTAGGGGGCGGGGTTACCTATGGCCAAAGGCCATAGGTCAGAGTCAAGGGGCAGGTAGGGTTTCACGGGGGAGACCAATGCCAGAGTGATACAACACCTTGCATTAAAACTTCCATGGCAAGTCTCTCACTGTTTTTTCAAAGAGAAAAATGGCAGATTCCATGTCTGGCCTGTGACTAAGGATGTCTTTGTTTACCAGAGCAAACTGACAAAACAATCCCCTATGAGTAATTATACATAAAGCTTCTGTTTCCTAGTGAATTACCAGCTTCAGCATACAAAACTGGTTACCAGAACTTAGTTATCCATGTTGTTAAATTGTTAGGCTGATCATAGGAATGGATTTTGCCTGAGCAAACTGGCATTCTCCGAGATAATGTCCAAATAGGAATGCAGAGTTAACTTTACTCAGAAAACATTTTAGATGCAACCATTTTGCTTTGGAGAGTAAGAGAACCAAATATGGCCACAGACCAAGTTTGTCATTCTCAGTGCTCAAAGGTCCCATCTCATCCCAGAGATGTCAACTGAGCTAACAAGAAGAACTTGTCTCCTGTGTGGAAGCTGAACCTGGATGTCTTAATGCAGCTTGATATGCCTGAGAATTCACATCTCCTGATATGCAACTTATGCTATGGCTTTAACTTCAAAGAAAAGCATGACTAACAACTTCACTGCACATAGAGTGGGAACTAGAGGTGTCTGAAGTAACATCAACCCTAAATGATAAATCTACCTTACTTAGCATCTCAAATTGTGAGGTGGTGTTTGTACTGGACTAAACTCAGAAGTTCTTTTTTAGAGGGCAGTTCCAGGCTTTTTTTTTTGCATAGTATTTTTTTAGATATGTCTATACTCATGTTTTAATCCTTCCTCATGTCTCTTGTCAAAAACCTGTTTCTGCACTGTTTCTGATCAAGGAGTTACTGGCACACACTGGTTCAATAGGAAGGTGTGGCTTACTTTCAAGACTGCAATTGCAAGAGACTATTATGCCTATTATATGAAAGACACCATACACAAGCAGTCATGGTAGTATTCCCCCGATGTGATTTTTTTTTTTAATCAACTGTACCCTATAATTTATTACAAGCAAAAGCTTAATGAGTCTGGCACACTCTGATCTCTTTGAAGAACAAGTTCTCATTTGCCTGATGCTGTCAGGACACCCTCGAATAAAATCCTGCCTACAGAAGCAGAATAAAAACTTGCCTTCAAAATTCGGGCAGAGGGTAATAAAGGCAGTGGAGCTGGAGTCAGATCCGAATGTTTTGTTTGTTCCACCCCATATAATGTGCAAATTAAAATCTAAAGTCCAAATACCTCTACACTTTGTCAGAGTATGAAGTGGGTCCTGAACTCTTCTGTTCTAGACATATCTCTAGTAAAGAACACAATTTATTCAGGGGATGTTGTGTATAAAATCATTCTTGGTGTATGAAACAAAAATCAGAGGAAAATTACATTATTTTAAATACAAACTGAGCTAGAAATAAATTGTTCCTGACCTTTTTCTATTAAGGAGCTCAAACTTGATTAATTCTTGGCCTGGATGTTCCCTTACCTTTAGCAATTGCATGCCACTATTACAGTAATTATTTTATAAAAGCTAATAAACACTATCTGGAGTTAATATTTGCTCCTGAGGAAAGTTTGCCAAGAGCTTAGAAGAAGTTTACAGAAGATTTTGCCCATTAGGTTTGTGTACAACATTTGAAATGCCAAAATCCTTTTAGCATCATTAATCACAAAAATGCAATGTAAAAACAGTTGTACCTAATAAAGCTGTAATCTGATACAAAAATAGGCAAACCCTCAGGAATTTAACACAATAGGCCAAACATTGTCCATTCTAAATGTGTTCCAGTAGTACCACTATTGATTCGGCTTTGAATAGCCTTCTGCTCTTTTTAAACAAATATATATAGATAAAATAGGGTTTTATTTTCTGCTGTACAGATGCATCTGTTATTAATAATTTCTTTCACAAAGGATTTTGGCTAATGCAGTCCAGGAAAGTTCTTTTGACCAGCTTGCCACAACTGCTTTCTCGTTCACTAAGCTTACATCTTCCCCTGTCCTTATGAACCCCCTGGGGTTTGCTCTGTCCCTGACTCACGAGTTGCTCACGTTTAGGGTTCACCAGGGGCTGATTCTGTCTGACCATGGGGAAAAGGAACCATCTCTCCCAGTTTCTGACCATGGTATAAAGCAAGCACTGTGGGGGACTGACTGCTGTCATGCCATGGTAGTGCCAGAACAGAGAGCTGGGGCAGTGGAGCGAAGGAGCGGGAGCAGATGTATTGCCTTCCTGCAGTTGGATCTGCTGCTCCCAAAAACCTGGAGCTCCAAATGTCAGAGGAAAAGTGACATTTTAGACAACAAGGCATCACTCCCTTGCTTCCCACTGTACTCCACTATTCTATGACCATCTCAACTTAACTGAATATTTACTGCCTGCAGTGATCATTTATTATACTGTATCCTATTTTTCAGTTTTATGTGGACTTGCCTATTTAATGAGCCAAATCAGCCTAGCAGTGGGTTAAGCTCTCCAGAAAAAAAAAAAAAACCAAAACTGTAGAGACATTTAGAAAAGGTAAATAAAATATCAGTTTCTATTGTAGAAGACATGCATGATGAGACATGCTCTTATTTGTTTAATCTCCCTCATCTTGAGCTATATCTCAACAGACCACTGTTCACCTTGTGATCTGAATGCTGGGCTTTTTCAGGGTCTAGGTTTAAAGGTAGTACAGAAGATTGATGGGGTTCCCTTTTGAGGTCATCCTTTGCTTTCAAGATCACAGTCTGTCTCTTATAAGCCAAACTTGATTTTAAGAGTTATTTTGACTTGGCTATCTTTCATTCTCAGATTCTGACTCTCCCTATTCACCTTCTCCAAGTCTTCACCTGAATTAAATCTTATGTTGTTTTTCTTGTGAGGATACTTAGAAAACTATCTAAATGAAATTCCATGAATTAGATATTATAAAAATTATTATTTTTGCCCTATTGCTGTTCCCACAGTTCAAATATTGGAGACCACACGCATCACATTAACAATGTGGATGATGGACTGTTAACAATGTGCATTGTCCAAAATAATTCCTTCCATGCCTTATTTTTCTATCATAATCATTTTCTGTCATTTTAAAAGACATGGGAAGACTAGATCCCTTCCCTTCTGATACTGACAAGAACTTGGGAGCTCCATTGCCAGGTTCTTGCAGAGGAACTAAGTGAAAACCTCTTCTTTGGCTGAGAAGACTGATAAAGGCAGCTACAGTTCTCATCCTTATTCTTCTTTTTTACAGTCAAAGTAGAAGATACTCACTCTAGGGAGCTTTATGGCTCTCCTCTCCTGATAAACATGAGAAACTTGATGCATAGGAAAATGGGACTTGATGATAGCTTGACACTTTCACACCTTGAGACTCAAACTCAGATCTGTCAGAGGCGCTTGCTATGAATATGCTGATGAAACATAACCCACACAGAACACGTTACAACCCTGGTTAAGAGGCTTTGTATTTGTCTACTACAAGTTATTCTTTCATCCAACCCACACTCAATTGCATCAAAGGGTTCTATTATAAGTTTCTGACCACATGGTAAGGACAACATGGAGCAGATGATTTGACACGTGAGAATATGACAGCACTTAAAACCTTCTGCCATGTTGCTGGCCTTGAGATAGCACTTGCAGTACTGACACTTGCATCTCCCACAGACTCTACCAGCATTTCAGGCTTAATAGTGACAGGTCTTCATTTGCAGCTTTGAGGTTATCGTGTACCTGATGTACACAGAGTTAGCTGCATTACTTGTTCAGCTAGAAAGGCTATCCAGTAGTCACCAATAATTGATGCTTGCCAGCAGTTATTTAAATTCAGCTGTCAGACACAATCAAAAGTAATTGATAGAAAGCTGCTTCATTATAATTCCCCCATTTCTATCATTTAACATTTTTATGTGGAGTTGGATTTTGATCTGGAACAGTGCAGTAATGTGAGTTGAAAGCAAGCTGGGAATGAGCCAGAAAGTGAACGCTTAACCCAGAACCAGCACCTCTGGGAGAAAAGACTTCAAGAATAAGATGTTTTGTATTTGCATTGCTTCCAACTTCATATTGGAGGATGAAGAAAAGTGATGGAAACCATCAATAAGATCAATTTTAATTTTTTCTTTAATATTTCTCTTTCCACACTTTATCCAGTTGGGAATTTCAACCAAAATCTAGGACTGTGTTATCAGCCTCATAAGCTACAGACTAAAAGGTTAATGAAGTGTAGCTCTAATTTTAGAGATATCAGTTCATTTGG
The DNA here is from genome assembly GCA_016584745.2 of Phylloscopus trochilus trochilus. Taxonomy (NCBI): domain Eukaryota; kingdom Metazoa; phylum Chordata; class Aves; order Passeriformes; family Phylloscopidae; genus Phylloscopus; species Phylloscopus trochilus. The sequence goes on from WQNJ02000062.1 coordinate 14,622,409, forward strand.
AATCTGTTTGACAGGGACAATGATGCTAGGAAGCTACAACTGGAACAAACCTGAAACAGACAGCAATGATGCTTTCAGTTTTCTGTGTGTGTGACTTGAGATTTCAGGGCTGCCAAATTTCACGCATTCTCACAGCTTAACAGTCACACATTGAGCTAGGCTTCAGGGATTGATCATGTTGATCATCAAGAGATTGCTTGGGTCTTGCCCAATTTCATTTGAGATATGGTTTCTGTCATATTTTTAATAGCATCAATCCCTTGGGAGGGACACAATTTTCTCTGAGATTTTGCTGTCCACATTGTAGGCAAGAAACCTCTTGTAACCTCACTTAGACATATTTCTTTCCCCACTCTGTAATTTAAACCAGAAACCCTTGATAATGAAAAAACAAGCTTGCTTTTAGTTCATGAAAACATAGAGAAGCAGTATTCTTGTTTACATAATACTTTTCTCTATTTGAGTCCCTTGCTCTGTGCAGTTCTGTAGATGAAGAAATATTGTAGTGTTCTTTATTTGTTGTGGCACCTAAGAGTGACAGTTCTTGACTCCATTATGCTTCATTGCATGGAGAGAACAGTAAGATGTCTTTCTTTAAGAGCTTGATTGAGAAGCCTTGAGAAATGAGAATAACATGCTAATTGGAGAAAGAAGGGAATGTCACAACTTACCCAGTGCTTAACTACTATTTAGATTTTGGTTTCAAGGAATTTAATGAAGTAATTTTTGGATGTTTACTGGGAGACCCTTTAAACAGAAGTTAAACAGAAGTACAAATCAGGCATTAGAACACTTTCATAATTCCATCATTAGTATTCAGATTGTTTGTCTAACATGATTGTAAGAACCACTTAATACTTTCTGAAATCCATGGTATAGCAGTGAAAAAACCAATTTAGAGGTGGTGCAGTTGAATGTAAGAGAGTATTTTCATTGCACACTTGTAGCTCTGTGCTTCACTCTGTAGTCAACAAAGAGAGGTGTTCTAGGGAGGCAAACTACCTATGTTTAATGTGTAAAACCAACTTGAAGTAGAAAGCATGAATAGCCCTTGTAAGAACTCAAGGATATTGATAAATACTGAAGTTTTCCACACATTTCTCTTTCAAATCCTTCTAGGAATATCTCACTAAAATATTTATAATATGTTCAAGGGTTTAAAAATAAAGCCATTTCTAAACCAAATTAGACTATTTAGCTTACCTGGAATATATATATATTAAAGTGGTTCCACACGATTTAGCAAAAATCTTAGCAAGTATGTTATTGTAGTCATCACTTCTGTTCATAGCTATTTTTTAGGTTGTATCTAGGGGCCTTTCTGCTGTCTTCTTTCAGACATCTATTTTGGCTGGTTTAAATGTGAGGATGGAAAAAAACCCCACTATAAAAATTCCTACAAATAAAACCTTTTTTTGAAAAATGAGGTGTCATGTATAGTTTAATTTAATCTTTGTGTGGTTTTCTTTGGCATGTTGCTCACACTTGGGATTCATATGGTGTATCACAGCAGTTCAGTTTACAAACCCACTTGTTGCTCTACAAACGGTTATAAAAAATCCAAGAAAATGCTGCAAAAGAGCAAGTTTGCAATCTTGAGAGAAGTGAGTGACAAATATGTTCTTCAGAATAGATAAAGTTGAATTTCTGGAGCACATACACTGTGAAAAGACCTTAGACAGTACTTCTGGTAAATAATAGATTGTCTTTTTTCCTTCTGCCAATACTTTGTCGTTTCACTCCTTTGTCTTTTGGTGTCCAGCAGCGGAAATATCAGGTCTCAGTTCATGCATAAGGAAGATGTCATGTATCTGAAATTCATATATATGCTGTCAGCCCCTTTTTCCACCAAGAGCTTGATAATCATATTGCATTGGAGACATGAGGGCTTGTTTTCAGGAGGGTTTTCAAGCCATACCCCCCGAAATGTATGGCCTTTTGTATATGAAAAAGGCAGTTTACACAGTTGTGTAGTAAAGACCATATTTTCTTACATTTAGGAACAAAGACATGTCAGGCTTTATTGAGCACATCACTAACTATATAACTAGCATTAAACACTCTATTTGCAACTGTTGCTGTGTATTTTGTGTGTGATTATCACCCCTAGATCTGCATCCTATAAAAAGATATTTCTGTTTGCTTAATTATAAAGCTCTTTATGAACAGGCTCATCTGTAAATAGCTTGGTGCAGCTGAAATAGAAATATAATTATAATGAAGGCAGATGTTTCTGAGATACTTCTCATGAAACTTGTTCTGAATATACAAAGGAGGAAGGCTTTTCTAGCTGGTGGAGTGTTGGCCAAATGTGGTCTAATCATCCAAATATGAGGGGGGGGTTCACTTTGAGGGAAAAATCTGAATAATAATAATGATGACAACAGCAGTAACACCGACTATGCTAACAACAATATGAATAGTATTTCCAAACCCATATACAACCGCCCTGTCCCTCAGTAAACATCCTTGTTCCTGAATCCTGAAGGGGAAAAGAAATAACTTATGTAATTTATTCTCTGTGGATTAGTAGCCAGAAAATGCTGGACTCTTATTTTACAATACTTCATTAGATTGATGAAACTCTCATGGAGCCACAAAGTTCAAGGTCATTTATATACAAATATAGCACTTCTGTCTGCCTCGTTGTCTCTGCATATGCTCTTAAATCATTTAAAACCTGTCTGTGAAATAATGAGATAATTTTTTAAATTTGTTGTTTTTACATTCAAGGACTTATAAAACTACTGAATCCTATTTCCCATGGAAATTCTATCACCAAATCTTTAGAAAATCTCACCTTTCAGTCAAACTACAGGCTTCTTTCCCGCTTCCAGCCTTCCTTCACCAACAGTAGATGCTTGTGCTATGACAGCTGACTGAGAGCTGTTGATCTGAGCCCTCAGCCCTCACTTCAGTGGAGTTGCCATCCTGATCAGCTCCCATTTGTCCCATCTTTAGTGACTCACCAGCAGAGCCAGTCGCTGTCCCATCGTCTTATGATAAGGGTGCCCAGACAGCTACAGCCATCTGGCAGGCTTGTGAGTTGGAAACAGCCAGTTTAGTCCAGGATGAACTGCTACAAACTCAGTTATGCTGTGGAATAGGACCTTCCAGCCCAGGACAGTCTTGTTTTGCTCACAGCATGTACACAGGAGTCACTGGCTAACACTGCTGCTCTGCCCATCTTCCTCTTCCTCATTACAGACTGCATGACTGAACAGGGAAGTAGGGAACTGGGCTGCCTTAAAATAGAGAGGCAAGTGTGAAGCAGAAAACCCCTAAGGATGATTTGAACTGAGCCAGAAGCACTCCTGATATCTCTGTTGTGGATATTTTTCAAACATAAACATAGCCCTCTGACTAAAGTTTACAGAAGTGGAATACAAGTGTTTGTACCATGAGATATCAGGGATTTGATTTAAAAGGAATGTTGTGATTTTAAAGGGCTGTGTATCAAGTTTTAAATGTAACTTTGGGCAGCCTGTAGTAAATCCTTTTACTCCCTCACTCAGGTGGCAAACTTAGTTAGCCTCATCTGGATGAACAGAATTGGACAATATATCTCCTTTGCAGGAAACGTATCCTTAAGGATAACAGAGCAGAATCCAGTTCAGAGCAACTCCTCTTGAGATGTAGCATCTCCGCTTCCTGCTCTCATTTGTGAACAACTTTGTGTCAGTGTCAGCTACACCTACCGTGCCAGGACCTTGCTGGTGTGGTTCTCTTTGAATGGGCTATTGGCACTGCTCCAGATTTTGGGAGAAGCTTTCACTAATAACATGTATCAAGCATATTTCAGTTTAAAAACTCATCACAGTTCTCATTTTAAAATTTGGATTCCAGGTCACTCCTCTGCAAAACAAACCCTGGGGAGAGATTTCCTTGTCTGCTTGGATAATACTGCTTTCTGTTTCTGATTTCTTAATGGAGAAAAAACAAAATATCAGGTCTTTCAGAGTAGGTGCATCAATTCCATTAACAATAAAAAAGATTACATATGTGCTGAGGATGAGAATGAACCTCTCAGACTGTACATACTTGTGCCTGAGGCCAGACTGTGGGGCCTAACAAATCAGCCTGGCTTTCTGGTCTCTTCTGACCCCAAGGGAGTCAGTGTAACTACTCTACACATATGGGATAGAAAAAGACAGAAATGAAAGGTGTTGCACTTATCTAAAAAAGAAATATTCAGCAGTAAATCAAATGTAGGAATTGAGATTAAAAATAATGGAGTACCTGATGCTACAAAACACATTCTGCTAATGAAATGAACAATTATTTTAAATTTTATGCAGAACAAATGCATTAAGAAAGGTCATGACAAATACTTGTGCATCAGGAATTATACATGCTGTGATAGGAAGAAAATTACCCAATTGTTTCTTTTATTAATGGGAAACAGAGGCCTAGAGATATGATTTACTAGAGGTTTCTCTTTTTCTCCATTAGACATACAAAGGAGAATGGGTAGTTTCCTGACTCCTGTGCAAATATTAGTTTTTCTGTATTTGTCCCAAATTTGTGAACTGCACTCAGACTCCCATATATATAAAACTGCCATCCACAGGACTGCTGCTGATAGAAATTGTCAAGTCTGAGGCAGACATTTAACCTACCAGCTGTGAGTGTGCATCTTCTCTGCTTCTCCCCCTCACCTTTTGCCTGCTCTTCATTGTCCTTGTCAGACATTTCTTCTAAGAACTTCTACTGGAAATTGTGTCCTTATATAAAGAAGATGTTAAAAACCTACTCTGGCTACTAACTAAAAGAATCCATTTAATGACTAACCCTTGTCCTTTTAGGGAATAAGGTAGAAAGCAGTCCATCCAATTTTGGCATAGAGGAAGAGTATCTGAAAGTCTCTTTCCCTGAAAAAGAAATGTTATCTGTTTTTCACATTTCCCAATAGCTGCCTCTCTAAATTGACACTGAGGCATTTTGTCTTTATTAGCTTGCTCACTCTGTTATATCATTAATATAATTTGTTTTAGAATAGCTTGTTAGTGAAAAAAAATGCAGGCACAAAAAACCTTGTTATTCTGTACTTTGCTACAAATTTAGAATTATAGGCCAACAAATTAGTCAGTTTTGAAGAAAACCTAAGTATGTCTAACTTAAAATATTTTGCTGCCATTTTTGTTTTACGGCTTCCTGTTTTACTTTTTTGCCTTTGTTTACGGATGACCGTAGAGAAATGGAAGCATTTCAGAAATGTCTGTCATGAGATTAACATCCCAGTTTTGCAAATGTGTGAAATTAGGTGATACAATTACTCTTAGCAATTCTGAGATAAATTTATTCTTGTTTCTTCAGTATGTACAGAGGGGCATGAAGGCATGGGTTTTAGATTACATTGTCTTATTTAAAAAAAGACATAATTGGTCTTTTACTACTTATAGGGACTGCTATGCAGCATCATTAGCAAATCTGTGCCGTTAAAAACAATAAAAAATCAAATTCTCTTCAAAATGTTGAAAGGTTACATTGCTCTACTTCCTCTGTATCACAGAAAATCAGTTTTTCAGTTCTATAAGTTCCTCATGTCTTGAACTACTTAAAGTGATGATTATTTCAGGCATCAGTTTCTTGGTTGACTCCATGTAGCCAAATCTATGATCTCTAGGAAGTCTGGAGGATAGCATAGACATGCTTGTAAGACTATGCACTGATCCCTTATTCCTTTATCTAAACTGGTGCTCCTGATACCTGTAGCTACTGTTGTGGCTCACACAGTGCTGTGAATCATCACGTCCCCAGCTGGGAATACCACAGCTAGCACTAGTGTTTACTTAACCAACGTGTGGTGAAGGGTCATAAAATGGATGTGGAATAAGAGGAAATGTGGTAGGAAAGTTAATGGAACTATGGAAGCACCTTTAATGGTGTGTATGGGACAACAGGGAAGTTGTGGGTAGAGGTGGAATAGCCTCACTACTGAAAAGCTGAAGACATTATTATGTTGGCTGCTATTTACCTTGGGTACTGCTGACTTAGACAGATATTGAAGCACAGATCCTTTCTCCATATACTCAATATAGATTATTTGAGCTAGAGGAGTGGTGTTACACATTTTGTCTTGTTTTTTTTTTTTTTTCCCTCTCCTTCTAAATACATAATTGAATCTTTTAGAAGACCATAACAATTGGTATATAGAGAAGTCTTTAGCAATTCTGGAGAAAACTATTCAAGTGAAATACTATCAAACTGACTTATGACCCTTTTAATGTATATTCAAGAGATACCAAAATCACATAAACAGTGAGCTTATTCCCCTAATGTATTTAATAGTTTTGTTGGAAAAATCAGTTCTCTTCTTCTTGATTTGTAGCAATCTGTATATATATTAAAAAAAAAAAATCTGTATCCCAATATTAGTTGTGAGGACCTCTGAATTCCCTTTATACCAATGTTTCTTTGCATCAGTTTTACAATGCGAAATTGAAACAAATTGAGAAGGTTTTGACTATGCTGTTAGAATAGGATTAAGATATCTGAGGCCTAGGTTTGGTGGACAGCTCTTAAGTAAAGTAAAAGGAGTTTCAGTTTTCTGTGCAGTTTCATTTCTGTTACCATACATAAAAGTAAATTTTAAGGATATTGATTGCATCTTACTATTCTCATTAATAAATTTCATTTATTTATGTGTGTAGCCTATATAATCTTCTAATAACAACATTTTATATTATATAACATACAATTAATATAATATTGATATTGTTTTATTCAAAATAGTAGGTATTATAGCATGTAATTTTATAATATTCCAGATGCTGATAAATCTACAATAAGTTCGGTTTTTCTCCACTGTAAATCTACTGCAGCAGGAATTTTTTTCTGAAATCTGTCTGAAAAGTTATATCCTGTAAAGAATCTGTGAGCTATAATAGTAAATTTCTGCACTTGTAGGACACTTCAAGGAGATAGGATCTGGACCACAGCCTTCAGTGGTAATGGGCAGAGCAGCTGGGAAGGGGACAAATCAAAGAGGTTTTACAGTGTGGGATCAGGAGGATTGCAGCAGCTGGGGTGGGTCAGGCAGGTTATGACATTTGGGGGAACTGTTGGGTAGGGAGCTCTTTGGCGAGGAAGCATGAGAGTTATGGCAGCTGGAACTGAGTTGGTGTTGAGACTTATGATCAGGAGGAACTGGGAACAGTATAGCATCTGGAAGCTGATCAGGCAAGGGGCTCGTATTATCCGGGGGATCAGGAAGTACACAACAGCTGGGAAGGGTCAAACAAATACCCAACACACATGGAATTGAACAGCAGGGCCTGGTGCCGCATGCGGCTTCTCACATTCCTTTTTTATGTATTGCTGCTCTCTACCTTTCTGTAAATTTCTCTTAACTCATGTTCAAAATATGTCTTTGTGCAAAAATAGAGGAAAAAATAGATAATATGAAATTCTACTAAGAAAAAAAATGTGGATAGCCTTTCTCAGACAAAATGTGTCCAGCCAAAGCCTATGTAATTCTAACTATTGGCTAGTAAAATACTTGTTTCTTCAACCTTCTTGCACCCACTGCCCTACTGTGTGAAGATTTTTTTTTTATCCTTTTTTTTCAGGAGCTCAATTAACCAGAGGAATTTAACTTCCTCCTCCAGTGGGAGCTCAATATATGGAGGTTCAATTTTTCGTAATACTACTGCACACTGATGCTGAGGGAACTTCATGACAGGTGACCCTAGTGCAGGAAGAACAAGCTCCATGTGCCTTGCTTAGCATATACCACTCTGGCTAAACTGGTCTATTTCTCAAAAATTTGTTTGTTTAGTGCTTTCCTGGTCTCAGATATTGCACTATTATACAGGTATAATTGAACATTTGTCATTTTTTTCCTAAAGTTCCTACTTCCTATCTGATGTTTATTATTTCTTACATTCATGTCCTTTGTGTATGATGTTGCTGTCCTGTTTCTTTTTTTAATTAATTTTAAAAGTGAGATCTTTATGATCCAATACTGCCACATTCCCCATAGGTTCACTTTCCTCTTTTTTTTTGTCATTTCTCTCTGACCTTTGCTGGCACTCCTAGAAGACCAGCTATTTTCATTATACCTCTTTTCATCTGCACCCAAATATTTTGTTTCATGCTGCATTTTGATTGTAAGCTCATTTTGCAGAGACTATTTTTTAATTCATATTCAGATAAGAACCTAGCATGATGCAGTCCTTCGCAATACATCCCACAGGTACTAAACAGAATAATAGATTATAGTGAAATTATTGAGTTCTGTGAAAACCCTCATTCTTCGCAAATATTTGATAAATTGGGAAATTATGTCATATGTATTAGGCAGTTGTGACAAATATGCATAGAGTGGATGGTAAATTGCTGTTTTACCTCTACAAAAATCTATAGTATTCTCTTGTGTTTTTCATAGCTGCTCATATTATTTCTTTTCTTCTATAGGCTCTTATTGCTTTCCAGACATGCTGTGCCTTGTCTTTGCCAATTGTTGCCATCTGTCCTGATGACATTGTGATGGAGGTTGAGTGTGTTGCTGAGCTTCTTAATAATGTCACAGTGTCATTTTGCGTTACTTCTGTCACTCTGCTGCTGTTATGCTAACTTGTCTTCTTTCATCTTTTCTTTTACACAACTCTTATACTCAATGCAGTCTAAAAAATGCCCCCTGGATATAAGTTCTTCTCTTCTTTCCACCATAACCAATATCTCATCTGTTCTCTACAGCTGCTTTCTGTGTTCTCTATTTATTCCAATCATATTCTATATGGTAGAAATTGCTGCTTGTAGGACAGATTTTTTTAATTTCCTCTTGGCATTCAGTAACACCCTATTAAGTGGCTGTGTTTACACTGCAGTTGTCAATGATCTTTTCCGGGTCCTCTGCTCATTAAGCAATAAATTCAACTTTCCTGGCTAGCAGTGTTTTGAACATTTCATGTGGCAATATGGAGCCAGTCCCACAGGGAATGGTTTCCTCTTACCAGACTGCTCCCTCCACGTGCTATACTCCCTGTTGGGTTTATCTAACTATGTCATCTCTAGGAAGGGTACTTGAAGCAAGCTGTTGCCTCTTTCTTAGTCGCATGCAGGTTGCCAGGGAGCCTGGGGGACCCACCATCTGACATTCATAGCACTCGGCTTCTAACGGAATATGTCTGAGAATCCCACTGAAGCGTGGGATGACAAGTTCCCTCTTTCTTTTTTGGAGAATTACTTCTCATCCACAATTAAGGTAATAAAATATTTCTGCCAACCTGTTATTGTGTTAGCATTCAGATTGCTATCATTTACTGAAGAATTATAAAAATAGAAATAGTTTTCCAAAGGCATCTCCTAAGTGACTTTGTTTCACATTTAACTCCAAGATTACAAAATGCGAAAAGTCCTGTCAACCTGAGTCACAGTGATGGCACAGCAAAATCAGTAAATACTTGGGCTTTCCTTTGCTGCTTCTCTATTCTGCTTCAACTTGGACACAGGTAGATCACACCCAGGAGTGAGAAAATAATTCATTGCACAATCTGGTGCTTAACCTGCCTACTAAGACTGAGAACGAGGGTGCCAATTAGTGCCAGCTGTAACAGTGCTTGGGAGATGTGGACCATCCACCAGGAGTTGGACCATGATCAGAGCTCATTTCAAAAAGGACACTGAGCAGCCATCAGAATGGTAATAATTTTCAACCACTCTTGAATTGGATTCAGACTTAATTTAATAGAACAGAGACTCTTAAGATTACTGTGAGTTAACACTGGGTGGAGAATGACATCAGAGAGGTAACATGCAAACAAATACAGGGACAGAAAAACACAAATCTATAATCTTTATTTAAAATAAAGAAAGAAAAAGAAAAAAGAAAAAGAGAAGCTTGACCCACAAAGAGCCTAATAAAAAAAGAAGTAGAGAACTTGCAGTCATGCTGGTGTATGGTGGAAGGGCAGAAAGCAATAAGTTGTGTTATTTCTTGATATTCTGGAAGGGGAACTGAGATCATGCAAATCGCATAAAAGACCATCATACAAAGTACTATGTTTTAATATGGTATGATATAAACCCCAGAACTCAAACACAGTGCTGAAGGATATGCATTATTAATGGTTTATATCACCAAGTTCCCTCCCTTATGCTCTTCTCTGTGTTTGACTCCAGTTTTCACCCCTGTAACATGCCTTTTGTTCTCTACTTCATTCTACCATCTACATGCCAATTTAATTTTCTTCTTTTTTCTTTCATATTTGCACCATCTCTGACATTACCTTTCACACTCATGACCCACCTAAGTCCTCAAATATTTGTTGCTTCTTTGAGCTCTTCATTCAACCGCCAGCTTTGGTACAACCCTCCCACATGTCAAAGGGCTGTTTATGTAACTCAAGTGTTGTTCTCTTTTTGGTTTCTGGTCATGTACAGGGGGCTATTTCAACATTCATTGACTTTGACCCTCTCCTAGTCTTACCTCAGCATGACCCTGCCACCTTTCCACTCACATAATGTAAGTCTGCCTGTCATCATTTCCAATGCCATCAGTATTGTTGCCCTCTCTTTTGCTTTCAACAAAAGCTAAGTGCAGATCTGTTAGCTTGCTATAGGTAAAGTAAATTAGAAAGCATGAATTATGAACTGCTCAAGAAATAGCAGCTGTTGAGCTTGTGTGCACAGCGAGGTTTGTTTGCTGCTGATCAATAAAAATCAGAGTCAGTAGCTATGCTACCAGAGAGACCATCTGTGGCTAGAGAGCCAGAAGCTTGCTGACCGGGATAGACACTGCTGGCTTAAAGGAGGACAGGGACAGGTTATATTCATATAACCACCCAAAGAGGGACATATTTAACTATCAGCAAGTGTTAGTGGGCAATCTGTGTGCAAAAGCACCTTACTGTCCTGCACTTCCTCTGGGAGGAAGCAGCTGAAAATTGACAGTGAAGTACTGGGATGTCCCTTTGCTATGTTAGTGTAATGAAGTAGCATGGCTAGGGATTTTTACTAAAGAAATTTGGTAGGAAGTGACCAGAGAGGAATAGAGGGACAAAAATTTCTCTCTTCTTTTGAAGAAACAAAGGTAAGGATGTTTCCTCTCTATTCTTGTGAACCTCGTGCTAATATCTCCTAATCAAAAAAATAAAAAATCACTTATGTCCCCATTTCCTTTTTCCAGTTTCTGCACAACTTTGTATTTCACTCCTGTGTATGCTGTGTCCTGTCACTCTATTTTTGTTTCCCTAGCCCAGCACAGACCAATCTCCTTCAGCTGAAATTAGTCTTGTGAAATTTCAAATGCCTTCTTAGCCAAATCTCATACTCAATACCCTGTGCTATCAATTTTCATCAGATGTCATTGATATAATCAAGTATGCTCTTCTTAAAATTCTACCCATCCACTGGCTTTTGAGGTGTCAACATGTGTTAGTTTTCCCTCTTCCGCTTCTGATAACTCCTCAAGTATTTTCTTTTATAGTTTCTTGTTACTGATTATATATTAATAAGACTCTTTTTTCTTATTCTTCTTTCCTTCTATATTGTATCTCTGAATAACATAAGCAGAATCAACTACTGTTTCTTTGTAGATGACCCACAGACAGAACTGTCCTTCAGATTTCTCTCCTGGTCTACAAACAGACAATACTCAGCTATTACACTATATGATTTTAAGGGTCAATCTGAGTAAAAAAATGAGTTCTATCTAATTAACTGTCCACAGTATTTATTTTCTTTGTCACAGTGACATCATCCTGCTTGTCTCTGGTATAACTCAGTGTTGTTTTTCACTTAGCTCTCTCGCCATGTTTTGCAGTCTGGGGTATCACTAGGTCTTGTAGATGCTTTCCTGGAACATCCAGAAGGTGTGCAAGCTATATTCTCTCTCATTGTTCCTCACAGTGAAAACCTTTTACAAGCACTTTTCCTTACATCCTCATTTCTAATTAATTCCAACATCTTTAATTTCAATTAATCATATCTTTACTTCAGAGACATGGTTTTCCTCTTTTGTTTCTATCCTCTCTCTTCTGTTGTAAAGGTATGTAGATTCTTGATTTCAATTTAACTGTACCAAGGAAATTATATCAATTCAGTGGTTTCCCTTTTTCTTTTAAAACACTTTCTTGATCTTTAAAGCCTTTCCCAGCTTCTACCTGCTTAATTAATGTTTGCTGGGGAGGAGTTGATTTCTGGCCTTAGCAGTTGATGTCAGTCTTTGTATTGTCATTGTTTATATTTTTTTGTGCTTTTTTTCCAAAAGATTTCTTTGTACATGGAGGAAAAAACCCAAATCCTCATCGGTACAATTTCCTTTTCCTCCTCCGAAATTTCTCTCTAAAAAGAAACCACCTTCCTCTCCCGAGAAACTTACAAAAACCTGGGGAATAATTTGGCAGTCTGAGTGGATACACCTGCTCAAATGCTAGTGTTCTACACATAGAAGCTGTGTCTGAGCTAGTCCCAACACACTTAGTAGTCAAGTCAGATGGGAATCATGGATTTATCTCATCCTAAAGTTCACATGCATCTCAACACTGGTGGTAAAGAGAAGTAAGCAGATGGTTTCTGTGCAGACATCACAGATATACAAAACCCATTAAGTATACATAGGCTTAACTTACTATGATAATTCTATTTATCCCCCCATTTTCTGTTATTTCAATTCAGGTATTAGTATTATTTTTCCTTGGCTGTCAACTCTAGAGTAGGAATTTTCTATTTTTCCATCATGGTTAAACCCATAATATCTCATGGCTTATTTTCATAGTTTTTCACAGTGATAATATACAAAGCAGCCAGAGAGCTCAAATAGGTGACTTGACATATTCATCCTTCTTATGAAGCACTTGCAGAACTACTCAGTACTTTCAGCTGTTAGACAAATGTTTTCATGGGATAAATATTAATGAAACAAATTGTTGTTACTTCAGAGCATTTCTTTTGGCTTGACTAATGTGGTAGGAAACTGTATCTGCTGAGTTAATTCTAACAAATAAACAAGTTATGTCAGAAAAATATTACCTGGGAAACCCGCTGGATTACTCAAACTATAATACAGTCAATTTAATGAACCTGAGAAACCATAATCAGAAAAGAGTGCTTTCTTATGTCTGAGAGTAGCACAGAGCCTACTTTTTTACTAGAGTCACAGAAAACTTCCTTAAAATAAAGATGAGATAGAGAGAAAAAGAAAAAAAGAAAAAAAGAAAAAAGTAAATAGGAAATGGTAAAAGAAAGGAAAATAACTAGTCTTAAGCACAGTATAAGAAATAGCTTGGCAATTTGTTTGCTCTCATGCAGCAATTACTGTGCTAAATTAAGTGCGTTAACCAAATGCCCCGAGTGGCTTATGCCATGTTGTAGTCAATTCAGCATATGTGAGGTCTTCTCAATTGCACCAACACGTTACATTTGCACAAGTCTCATTTTGTGTCATCCTCTATTGGAACCTGAGGGCTGGTTTTTTACAACTATAAACAGAGATATGAGCAAAATAATTTTACCCACTAGCAGTGTATATGTTCCCAGAAACATAGCATCCATCTGTCTTTCTTGTATTCTCACTGTGTCTGATATCAATTTGGGTAGATAAATAGTTATTTTGAAGTGTTCTTCCATAGTCCCAGATGTGTGAATTTTTAATTAGTTCTAATAATTGTCTTTTCTATATTGTTTCTATGAGCCATGATGTATAGCATCTAATCCTTATAAATTACATCTAAAGTGAAAATTTCAAAAGCAACCTATTATAGTGGGTTATGTTTATTGCAAGCTGAATTGCAGCTTTCTTGCTACAGACAGAAGTGCACCTGGGATAAAAAGCTAGTCATAGAGTGACTGTCACAGCTAATGTTAAAATATAACATATATTAGGTCTGTAGACCTTTCATAATTATTTGTTTAGTAGTATCTGTAGCAGCATATGGGAAGGACTTCCTCAAAGAAAAAATGGTGTGTTCCCAAGAAAAATAATTCTGTGTTTCCACTTTGACCTTTAGCCTTCCCTCTTTGGATAGTGTTCAATCAAATACTGTTTCTCCTTTCTCTGCTCCAGGCATATTTGGGAGATACAGAGTGCTGAAAAACTGCTGAGAATTGCATCTTCACTTCATGCAGAAGTCCAGAGGTGCCTTGCAGGGACAACATCTATACTGAGAATAAGTTTAAAGGGCTCCCCTTGTGAATATGCTGAGGAGGAGAAGGTTAGTAAAAGTATGATGATCTTTGTTTTAAAGGGTTCTAAAAACTCTCATTTGAATAATGAGTATAAAGTAAAGGGAACAAGAGTATTCAGACCTATATTATAGGTCTAATTATAATGACCTGTAGAATTCATATAGTTGTACACAGAGAATTGAAAATATGTCTGGATAAAAAATTCATCTTTCTAGTGATTCTTTCTCTCTCCTGTTTTTCTCCATCAGCTTTGTAAGGAGAGTGACTTACTTCTTCCTTTTTTTAGTTACTTGGATCTTTCTTTGATCCCTGTGACTTCAAAATTTATACCTCATTCAATAATTTGGAAATTTGCATAATGGGAAAAGTAAGTGTATGGGTTATATAGGTTCCCTGAGTGGTGCAACTCCAGTTTTTCTTGATGCCTATGAAGAAATTTGAGTTGATGTACTGCGCTGCATGACTATGAAAACTACTTACAGAGGAAAAAGTAATGTTCATGGATTTTACTCTAAGCTAGTACTCTGCACGAAATGAATTCCTGTACAGGCTGACATGAATTGACTTGCTCTCCACTCCAAAGAAGTTCTGTTCCAAGTCTCAGTTAAAGGAAATAAAAGCAGGAAAGTATTGAAGAAAGTGTGAGACAGACCTTAAAGATGTAGAGGTTGCCTATGTTTTTTGAGAGCTCAGACTTTTAGCAGATACTTTTATGTAGCAATCAGTGCTTCCATTCTCTGCAATAGATTGGGAAAGGAAGGATTGGCAAGAACACCTCCAAACCAAACCAAACCAAACCAAACCAAACCAAACCAGCAACAACCCCCCCAACCCAAAACTCCACCAAAACAAACAAACAAACAAACAAACAAACACAACAAAAAAAGAAAACAAAACCAAAAGCAAAAAATCAAACACAGAAAATCAGTTTCTGAGGTTTTTTTTTTTTTTTGGTTTTTTTT